>CM043923.1:2888780-3609195 GCA_024047395.1 Fusarium circinatum | reverse complement strand
AGGTAATAGGAAGCTTAAGATACTAATTTATAAGCTATAGTGCTTTATTTAAAAAAGGTAATATACTAAGAGCTAAAAATCTAATTTAATAATTAACCTTATTAAGTAAATTAAAAGATAAAGCTAATAATTATTAGTTAATACTAGATAAGCTAAGGCTAGCTTAGATAAAAATGTCTATATATATACATTTTAGCATTAAAGGCAGGCAGTAAAAATAGACTTATATATAGTACTTTTAATATTTTTAATAATTAACTAAAGATAAATAGAGCCTGTTTATATTAGCCTAATAGTAATACTTTAAGATCTAGAGATAAATGCATATTTAAATAGCAAGTATTATATCTTAAAAATATAAAAATAAGTTTTTTACTTACCTATATATCTTAGATATAGATCCTAGCTATTATATTTTTACTTAAACTTAGTATAGGTATAATAAGCCCTTAGAATATAAACCTAGTAATAATAGCTCCTTAAACCTATAAGTATAAAAAGCAGTTATTTATAACTTTATATATAATAAAGAAAAGTATTCTTTAGATAATTAGTTAATAGGTCCTTAGTATATTAGCCTATATTACTATCTTTTTATAAAGTTTACCTTATAAATAGTATAGGTAAAGGGCCTAGCTTTAATATAATATAAAAGTAATACTTTAGGTATTTAAATTAATAAAAGTCTTAATTATAAATATATACTATATAGTTATACTAGCCTTATTTAATTAATAATACCTAAACTAATAGAGTAAGATTAGAATAGTTACTATACTTTATAATTAAGGAAAAAAATATTAAGTTAAAGGTTATAGAGTTAAAGTATATAAAAGGAGAAGCCTTAAGACTATTTTATTATATAATATAGATTAGTACTTAATCTAAACTTATATCTAAACTTTATATTTTTAAAACCCTATATTATTTTTTATAGTTTAATATTAGTAATAGCTAGAGATAAGATAGGAAATATAAGGAAAACTGCTAGAAAAGCTATAAATCTTAAGTTTTATATTAAAAATATATATATATAAAGGCTAGACTAAATAACTTTTATATACCTAATATAAACTTAAGTTATATCTATATACTAAAAGCTTATATATTACTAAAAGTAAGAGAATTTTATAATAAATAATCCTTAGATAAAAAAAGTAAGTTATTACTTTACTTTACTTATATTATACTTTATATTATATTTAATCTTACTAACTACTATATAACTTAATATACTTAATAATATTTTAATTATTTTAATTAAGCTAAAACTATTTAATAATAGCTACCTTTAACTTTATAAAGCTTAGGAAACTTACTTTTAATTTTAAGGGTTAGTAATAGGATATAATAGTAATAGGCTTTAGTTATAATAGCCTTATAGCTACTATATATCTTATAAAAGCTAGCCTTAAGATCCTTATCCTTAAATAAGCCTTATATTTAGGTAGTAGTATTACTAGCCTGCTTATAATAAAGGTAAAATATATTAATAAATACTATAGTGCTATTTACTAGCTAATTCTTATAAATTCTATAATTATATAAAATAAACTAGGCCTTTAAGCCTATTATAATTTTAAGTACTTACTATTAAAACTTATATATATTATTATTATAGAAAAGATAGCTATACTTATTTATTATAACTAGTAATATACTATTTAAGCTATTTATAAGTTTTTATTTAAAAATACTAATATATATAATAGTTTTATTAATAAGTATATAGCTATTATAAATATTATAATTTTATTTATATTTAAGCTATTTTAAGATATATTAATTAAAATTACTAAAAGCTCCTATACTTAAGATTTTATAGCTAAAATAGCTAGTTTTTTTTTTTAATATTATTAAATATAAATTTAAAAATAAGGCTTTTTAAGTTACCTTTTTATAATTTATTATTAAAGTATAGCTAATATATTTTAAAACTATAGGTACTAGCCTTATAGTTTACCTTTACTTTAGGCTTATTAATAAATATAGTTTTATTACTTCTAAAGGAACTAGTAATAGCTTTACTAACTTAGTAATTTACTACTAAAAGGATTACTATAATAAGGTCTGCCTTAATATAAAGGTAGTTAATATTATTACTAAAAGAGGCCAGGCTATTAAAGTATATATATATACTATTAAGCTAAGGGCTAATATAGCTATTATTAAATAGATTTACTTATATTACCTTGGCTAAATAGTAAATAGTCTAGATAAATCTATTATATTTATAGCTAAGGTAACCTATTTATTTAAATTTATTTTATTTACTATTTATACTACCTTTAAGTAGCCTTTAAAGTTTAAAGCTAGGCTTATTACTAATTAAACTATTATAAATACTTACTATTTTAGTAAACTTAATATACTTTTTAAAAGCTATAATAAGATAGTATAAGGTTTATTACTTAAAAATATTATAATTAGTATATTAAGTATTAATATAGCTAATCCTTTTAAGTACTTTTTTAAAAAAGCCTTTTTATATTATATTATTATATATAAGGTAGATTTTACTAATAAAGGTTAAGATACTTAGAATAAGGTTAAAGATAACTAGGCCTAAAAGGTTTTTTAGTATTTCTTTAAGTACCTTAAGAACTTTATATTTAATATTATTTAATTCTATAAAGTTATTACTTTTAGGGATTACTAGTTTAATAGCCTTAGCTTTTAAAAAGGTAATATTTATAGGCTGGCTATATCTATAAGCTAGATAGGTTTAAAATAGCTAATACTTACCTTAGTATAGTACTATATGCTTAGTATTTAGGGACTTTATCTTATAGGGCCCTTTATATACCTAGGAGGCAGTATTTAAGGTAATAGCTACCTAGTAATAATAAAAGTACTTTAAGACCTTAAAATAGACTTTTAGTAAATTATAAATAGTAATATAGTAAAGCTATAAGTTAAGAAAGGATAATAATTTATATAGTAATAAGTATATTTTATATTTTTTATTAGCTAATAGAAAATTAACTTAAAGGTTATTACTTAATTTAACTTCTGTTCTTATTATAATGTTTAATAAATCTATCTTAAGGGCAGATTTAAGTTAAATTATTTTTATAAAGTAAATAGTATATAGTAAAAGGTATAAACCTTAGAAAAAATTTAACTATATTTTATTACTAACTAGTTAGCTTATTATATACTATTTTATTAAACTTAAAATAGGCTACTAAAACTATAATTAGTTTACTTAAAAAATTAAGTTTTATATAATAGTAAGCTTATAGTAAAAGGCCTTTACTATAAAAATAAATATTTATTATAATAATATAAGTATAAATTAATAATTTTATAATATAATTTATAAAGGTAAAAATACTTAAATTATATAAATAGTTTATATACTACTTACTATTCTTTATAGTTAGTTTTATTAAATAGTCCCTTATTAAGTCTATTTTATACTTTACCTATATTACTAATATATCTTTAAATTAAAAGCAGGTATTAATAAAAAACTCTTAGTTTTAAACTCTATTTATAATATTCTTTTTAATAACCTTAGCGCTTTAACTATACTTATTTAAAAATATACTAAATTTTTTATAAAAAGCCTTAAATAATAATCTAAATAAGCTTTAAATTATTTCTATATATATAATATCTAGAAAAATAATACTAATACTAATACTATAGAATATAAGACTTATAGCTATATTTTAACTAATTAAGATTACTACTACCTTATAAAGGTAATATATAAGAAAATTTTATATAACTATAGTAGTAAAGAATATATTATTTAAAAAGGTAATATTAATAATATATCCCTTACTATGCTTTATTATTTTAAAAATAAAGCCTTTAATAATATAAATATAGCTATAAATATTAATATTTATTTATAGCTAGAGAATTACTTTATCTAGGTTAAAAATACTACTAAATTAAATTAAAATAGTATTATTATATATTATATTAGAAATATTAATATTTAATTAAACTGCTATAGTAAGTTTATAAATACTATTATTATTACTAATATTATAGTAATATACTTTAGTATTTAAGCTACTATAGTATAATGTTTTAGCTATAGAGTATTAAGTCTTTTTATTAATATTTATTAGTATAATATAAGTACTAGACTTTATATATTTTATAGCTATAGTATTTCTAATTCTATAAGCAGTACTTATTATAATAATAATCTTTTTAATATAGTAGTCTATTTTTATATAATAAGAATAATTAAAAGCCTAAAGGGTTTAAAGGATAAGAACTTTTTTAATAGCTAAAATAATAGCTTAAAGAAGGAATTTAGTATTTTATCTTTTAAATTATTAGTTAGAATTAATAACTACTATATTTCTTCTTATTCCTTACTAAGTAAGTATATTTTATATACTATCTAACTTTTAGTGGATATAGGGAGCGAGCTTTAGAGCGATGTGGGGTAGACGAAGCTCTTAGCTAGAGACAAACGTAGACTACGTGTCGGAGATTGTGGAGGCTAGCCTAGTAAGAAATCGCTAACACGCAGGGTCATGTTCTGGCTGAAGATCATTGGCCTTGCAACATTAGACCGTCCTAGTTGTTTCCCGCGCGGAAGAAATGACAGACAACTTTCTTGTTATTCAGAGACTTAGACAACCGTTAAATCCTTTCTTACTATTACAGATACCTCTAAGTAGGCAAAAAATTCGATCCTCGGTATTGCCCGCTTTCACTATGATAGTATTTAGGAAATATGAAATCAATAAGCCGCCCTAGTGTCTAGGGTCTATTGTAGTGCTTATGGTAGAGGTTTCTCTGCAACGATCATGGCAAGCAAGTTGGGATTGGGAAACAATATTTTGGAAGTTTAGTTGGGTCCATATCCATTGATGATCCCGTCCTGTTTAGTCAAATTTTACCGCCCGTAAATAACCTTTGCAAAGCGTACAATATTGTGGATTTACAATGCCTTGACTTGGATGAATTTATAGAAATCGAGTTTAATAAATTATCTTTAAAGGGTCAGGGAGCAGTAGGTTTAGCTTAGTAGGTTTGTTTATTTGTTTATTTAATAATTTCCGTCTTATGGCCTTAGGCAGCCGCTAACCTTTAGTTAGAGTAAGAAGATATACTAGGCTAGTTTTACCTATATATAAGGTAGCTAATATTATATCTACTAATTTAAGGAAAGTAGCCTTAAGTAAACTTATAGGTCCTTATTTTTATTAAAAAATAAATATTAAGGCTATATATTAACACTTTGCTCTTTTCTAACTATTTAGTATTTTAGCAGTATATCTTTTAATATATATTAGTAATCTTATTTATACTTAGTACTTATTAGCAAGTTATAAAAAATAAGCAAGGCTTAGTTATCGTTTTATAATAGCATAGCAGTATTATAATAATACTAATTTTACTAATATTTTTAAAGATTTTTTAAAGTTATTTACCGTAGCAATTTAGCTTAGTAAGCCTTAGTAAATTATAGTAGTTTAAGGTAGTAAAATATACATATATAGGCCTAAGTACTATAAAGGATTTTACTTATCTAATCCTTAAAATAGAATTTTAATTTAATTATTATTACTTTATATTAGGCTATTATACTATTAGTAGCTAATATATACTATTATATAAATTATCTTAAGCTTTACTTATATTTATTATAATTATAATAAGTCTCTATATACTAATAAATATAAATTAATTACTAACTAGGTTTTATTCTTATAAAAAGTCTAGTAAAAAGTAAAAAAGTATTCTTAGAACCTTAGTTAACTTTTTAAAAAATACTTAAAAATCTAAAATACTAGTTTTTATATTATCTTTTAATAATATCACAGGCTGGTCGCGGCATATAGGTAAATAGGGAATGCTTCTAGCGGAACGGGATCTATTGCTACGGATAGGCACTGTAGGCAGGTTAGGCTCTATTAACAAGACGTAGCTTAAGGAGCTACGTTTAGGATCTAGCTATTAGTCTAGCTAAGATTCTAGTAATAGTATTATTACTATATGATCTACTCTGCTTCTAGGTATAGGGTATATTAGTCTGGTCTTAGGCTATAATAGTACCTCTTCCCTTTTAGTATTAAGCTCTATTAAAATAGTTACTATAGTCTAGGCTTATTAGGATAATAGTAGTAGTAATTTACTATAATCTTAGTAGTGTTCTGTATATAAGTAGTAGGTACTTTAGTTAGGTCTATATATCTAGCCTATCTAATGGTATACTTTAGTCTTAGGTAGCTACTATGTCTATAGCAGTCCTAGCAAGAATCTATAATATCCTTAACTTCCTATTTTTCTACCCTTTTAGCCTTTATTAGTAGTAATAGTTCTAGGTTCTGGCTAGGTAATAGGTTAGTAGTAGCTAGCTTTAGTAGGCTTATATAGAATATAGGGTAGATCTTTATACTAGTAGGTAGTTCTAGGCAGTAGGTATATAGAGAGATAACCTTATTAATCTTTAGCGGTCTAATATTTTTTTAGTTTAATTTTTTTTATAGTCTTAGAGTCTTAATATTCCGGGTATCTAGCTATACTAAGTTTTTTACTTAGTAGTATTATATAGGTTATCTATATTAATTTGCTTAGGCTTTATAATAGGCTTATACTGTAATACTTTCTAATCTTAGGTACTCTAGGATATTATTTATTATCTTTATAAACTATTCTGTATTTTTAGTAGTAGGATTTCCTTTAATAGTAATTATAGGTTTAAAGCCTATTTACAGATAGAACCTATAGTTTATAAAAAATAGGGATATACTAGTGGTTTTAGATTTTAAGGAGTTTGCTATAAACTTAGCTAGAAGGAGCTATTAGTTCTAGTTATTCTATAAGTATAATATATAGGCTTATAAATACTATTTTAGTATAGTATTTAGGTATTTAGTCTGTCTATTAGTCTTAGGGTAGTAGGCAGTAAATAGTAGTAAGTTAATTAATAGCTATTAGGTAAGTTTTTACTAAAACTTTACTATAAATTATAGTCCTTAGTTTAATACTATAGTTTATAGAAGCCTATATAGCTTCTATATTTTCTTTAGGTAGTAATAGGCTATATTTTTAGTATTGCAGGTTCCTTTATATATAATAATATATCTTATCTTAGTTAGGCAGCAGGTAATAATTAGAATAGTATTATTTCCTTTACTAGGTAGTAGGTACGTAATAAAGTCTATTAATATATATTACTAGGCTTATTTAGAGATAGGCAAGGGTTTTAGTATACTTTACTTTACTTCTTAGGCTAGGTTAGCTCTCTGGCACGTATAGTAGTTCTTAACCTATTATTTAATGTAAGCTAGTATTCTAGGCTAGTAGTAATCTTAGGAAAGCAGATTATAGGTACAGGTATAGCCTAGATATCCTACTATAGGATATTTATAGTAGGCTTTTAGTAAAGTAGTCTTAAGTAAGTTATAGTTTAGGATATAAATATAGTCTTAGTAAAGTAGTTATTTCTAAATAATCTTATACTCTATAAGCGTGATCTTTAGGTATTGTAGTGTATTAGTCTTTAGGGCTTGTAGTATTAACTATAGGTTATTATTAGTCTGGTATCCTTTATTTAATAGGTAGCTAATTTCTTTTAGTAACTCTATAGAAAGCAGTAGTTCCTTAGGTATTAGTACAGGCTAGTTCTAGTTCTGTTATAGTAGGTAGTAAATATAGGCTTTTTAGACTTATAATAGCAGGAGTTATTAATTTTCTTTCTTTAGGACTACCTGGCTCTAGTGCGCTAGGTACTTATCCCTTTTTCTAGGTAGGTCCTCTGACCTCCTGGTCAGGGTATTAGGCTTAACTTTTTATTTTCTAGGTTTATAGGTAATCTAGAAATTAAAGTAAGATAAGAATTTAAACTATCTAGCTTACCTTTTATTTAGTAGCTTTATAGTTATAAAGTACTTAAGGTTCTTATAGTTAGTAATAACCTTAATAGGTAAGGGCATTTCCTTAAGCTTAGGTCTTTACTCTTTAAAATAGTAGATAATAGCTATTAGTTCCTTATTATAGATCTTATAGTTATACTTTATAGCAGTATGCTTTTTTAAGAAAAAGGCTACTAGGTATAGCTTTCCTTTATTATTATACTAGGAAAGTATACCTGCCAAGATATAATTAAAGGCATTAGTCTTAAGGATTATATTCTTAGTTTAGTTAAACAGGCATAAGATTAGTACTGTTATAAAGGCTTCCTTTAGCTTTATAAAGGCCTTCTTATAGGTATTATCCTATATAAAGGGCATATCCTTTTTTATTAGTCTATTTAGGGGTACTATAAGCTTTAAGAAGTTACAGATAAACCTCCTATAGAAGTTCCTAAAGCTAATAAAGGCTTATATATCTATTAGGTAGGTTAGTATTTTCCAGTCCTTAACAGTCTTGACCTTTACAGGGTCCATTTTAATGCCTTCCTGGCTAATAATTAAGCCTAGGAACTTTATCTCCTTTACTAGAAATTCGTATTTAGCTAGGTTTATAAAGAGCCTGGTAGCTCTAAGCTTCTAAAGCACTATCTTAAGGTACTCTATATATTCTTTCTGGGTTTAGCTATAGATTAGGATATTATCTAGGTAAGCTATATAGAATATATCTAGATACTCTCTTAAAGTATTATTAATATAACGTTAAAATGTTATAGGGGCTCCTGTTAGGTTAAAGGGTATAACTAGGGACTTATATAGCCTAAAATAGGTCTAGAAGGCTATAAGATATTCCTAGCCTTTCTTAATCTGGAGGTTATTAAAAGCAGATATAATATCTATATAAAAGAAATACTTTATACTAGATAGGTTATTTAGGGACTTCTTAATTAGGGGTAATAGGTAGTAGTTCTTTATAGTAATATTATTTAGGGCTTTATAATCTATATAGAATTGTAGCCTACTACCTGGCTTTTTAATAAAGAGTACTGGGGAGGTAATAGGTAAGGAGCTAAGTTAGATAAATCCCTTATATAGGTTCTTATTAAGCTACTTTTATAGGGCTATTAACTCTTCTTAGGATATTCTATAAAGCAGGCTAAAGGGTAGCTTCTTACTAGGTATTAGTTTAATGTAATAGTCTCTGGCTTAGTATAGAGGTAGCTTCTTAGCCTCCTTAGGCAAGAAAATATCCTAGAACTTATACAGTTCCTTAGGCAGCTTAAGGTCTTTAGCCTTATCTTATAGTATTTAGTCTATCTGTTTTAGGGTAACGGTATAGAAGTAGCAGCGTAATCTCTAACTATATAATTAGATAGCCTTTAAGGATATAGGGAAGATATCCTTTTTCCTTAGGCTTTTAGGAATACTTTACTTTAGCTAGCGTAGGAATTTCTTTAGGACAGTCTGCAGGGCTTTAATCTTTACAGGCTTAGCTAGTATATTATAGAACTTCTAGCAGTATAGGCTATTAAAGGTAAAGGTATAGGCAGTAAAGCCTACCTGTAGGTTATATTGCTTTAGCTAAGGTATTCCTAGTACTATAAGATAGCTAGCTAGCTAGGTAATATAGAATAGTATATTTTTCTAGTAATAGTTAGCAATACGAAGTCTAGTATGGATATAGTAGGTAATCTGCCTACTCTTAGCAGGGCAGCTATTAAATACCTCTATATTAAAGGGCCTCTTTAGGGGGCAGAATTGCAGGTTCTAGGACTTTACCTAGCTTTTATTAATAAATCCCTTCCCCTTTGCTTTACTATCTGTTATAGTATAGGAAAGTATAGGGTCTTTTTTAGTTACTAGTAGACTAGTAGGTAATATTATTAAGTTAGAATGTTAGTTCCCTTTATCTTTAATTAGGATTCTATGGATAGAGGTAGTAGATAGTCTGATTTTTAATATAGTTAGTAGGGAAGCAGGAGCCTACTGCTGACTTAGGATAGGCTTACCTCGTTTTCCTAATATTTCTATAAGTTATAGAATTTAGATTAGTTTAATATAGGGGATCTTAGGGAGGAGTAGTAGCTATAATAGTAAGGGCTTTAGGGAATAGCAGTATGTTAGAACTTAGTAAGATAGGTATTAAGCTTAGGGCAGTTATGGAGGTAATAATTAAAAGAGCTATAATGGAAATACTGGTTATTTTCTTATTATTAGTTAGGGCAGTTATAGTAATGCTAGTTACTTAGGTTTATAGGGTTTCTGGCTAGTTAGTAGCTTTTAGGGGGACTTTTTCCCCTACAGGGTAATAGGGACTTCTTTTAGGGTATCTAAAGGTACTCTTTTAGTAGTATATTTATCTTTTATAATACTAGCTATAGGTTAGTTATAAAATAGTATTATTAGTTTTTTAATTCTTATAGGAAGGCAGCCAGGTTATAATATTAATAGCTAGGCAGTAGGTTATATACTAGCATTTTGTATAGCTCCTAGGAGATAGCTTGCTCTAACAGGGTAAGGAGGGCCTTTTTTAATATTTCTCCTTCTAGTATAAGGCATTAGAACTTAGTAAAGAAAGTACTAAAATCCTTATAAATCTAGTAAAGGCAGAATAGTTTAGTATAGGTATTATTAATACAGTTTAGGTCTTTAAAGGTATATTCTAGTAGGTTAATAATATCCTGGTAGTTAGGGAGTTAGTATTCTCTGTCTTTAATATATAGTAAGATCTAGGTATAGGTATATTCCTTAAGATAGCTAGTTATATAGGATATTTAGGCAAGGTAAGTAAGGAATTGGTTATAGTTAGCTTTTAGTTTTAAGTATATTTAAGAAATAAAGCAGTATAGGTTAATCTAGTTACCTTTAAACTTATTAGGGTTAGGTAATTATTTAGTAAGACTAGTTAATTTAGCAGATTAGGAAAAAAGTAAAGGAGTTATTCCTATAAAAGCTACTATATAAAGCTTAGCAGGCACGCTAGTTTTAAGGGGTTTATAGATAGTAGGTATAGTAAGTTAGGTAGTATTAAAGGCATAGCATTTAGTAAGGCAGGCCTTAAAGATATTATTATCCTTTCTCTTTAAAGCTTTTTTATATTACTGTTTAGAGTATTTAAGCTTAGCTTATATAGTATTGCGTTCCTTTATAACTTATTAGAAGGCTTATTTCTGTTCTTAGCCTCTTTCTCTATTAACTTAGAGCTAGCTTTCTAGAAAGGATATATGTTTCTAGGTATTTTTAGCGTAGGTATAGATATTTCTAAAGTAATTAAACTAGTTATTAAGGTAGTTAGGAATATAGGCTTGAAAGGACTCTGTGCTATTAGGCAGGAATAGCAGGAGCGGGCAGGTAGATATTACGTTTGGTATTTAGTTAGTAGGAGCTATATAGTGTTACGGGCTGGTTGCGGTATATAGGTAAATGGGGAATGCTTCTAGCAGAACAGGATCTATTGCTATAAATAGGTACTACAGGCAGGTTAGGCTTGATTAATAAGATATAGCTTAAGGAGCTATATTTAGGATCTGGCTATTAGTCTAGCTAAGATTCTAGTAATAGTGCTATTACTACGTGATTTACTTTGCTTCTAGGTATAGGGTATATTAGTCTGGTCTTGGGCTGTGATAAATAATTTAGTTTTACTTTAATATCTTTCTATTTAAAAGTAAGATAGGAATAAGGATAAAGAAAGTAATATTACTTAGGAAATAAAAGAATAAAAGTAAAAGAGTTATAAAAGTACTAGGGAAATAGTTTTAAATTTAGATCTAATTATAGCTATAGGAAATTAGTTAAAAAAGAAAGTATTATATCTTATATAGTAAAAGGTATTATTAAATAGTAATATAAGTAATTAAACTATTAAAGCTTAATTTATAAAGTAAGTAGTATACTAAAAGTATACTTATAATACTAATTATCTTAAGTTTTATTATTATATTTAAAGTTTATAGTAATTAGTATAGTAAAGATTTTATATTAAGCCTGAGATCTAAAAGCTTAGTTTAGGTTATTTAATTTACTAAGTAAGGCTAAAAAAAACCTAAGAATACTTATAGTAATTACTAGGTATTTTAATTTAATTATAACTTTTTTAAACTTTTTTTTAGTTATAAATCTTAAGAAATAATCTAGTAAGTTATATTAAGATTACTTAATAGGTTATAGTTAAAATATTTTAGTAAGACTAAGATATAAAAAAACTTATTATCTTAATATAGTTTTTAGCTTAATATAGAGATTTATATATAGAAGTATTTAATATACTTTATTAGCTATAATATTAAAGGTATTATTATTAAAAATATAAGTAATAAGGCTTAGAAGTACTAAAATATTATAATATATATTAACTAAGTATAGGCTTTTATTATAGCTACTTTTAATAGAAGCTTATAGTAAAATATATTAGAAATAATATAAATTTTAGTAAGTAAGCTCTATATATTATATAGCTTACTTGGTTTAAAATACTATAGATTTTTAATAGCTATTTATACTACTAGAAAGATAAAGCTAACTTAGAAACAAGGCTAGCTAGCTTTTTTTTATAAAAATTACTCTTATACTTCTAGCAAGCTATAGCCTTTAATAACCTTAATATTAAGACTTACTAAGGCTATTATTTAAGTAAATAGTCTCTTTATAACCTTATATATTATACTATAAAGCTATATTATAAGTCTTTACTTTTAAAGAAAAATAAGTAATAAGGTAAGTAGTTTAATATTAAGTACTATTACTATATAATATAAAACTAATTTAAAATTAAGGTTTTAATACTTATAGTATAATATTAAATATACTACTAGAAAAGATACTAATAGTACTAATTAAAATAGACTATTTTCCTTTTACTAAATATCTTACTAAGATAAAGCTAAGTATATTTATAAAATATAATTATTATATTATTAGTATAACTAAGAGTTCTTATTAAATATTTAAAAGGTAAAAGAGTTTATTAAAGTATAATAATATACTTAAAAAAGAAAGCTTTTTATTTTAATATTTTTAATCTATTTACTTTATAATAAGGTTAAACTTAACCCTTTAGTTAATTTACTAAATTATTAAACTTAGTTAAGTAGTTCTTATCTTTAAATACTTTACCTTTATAGTAATTATAGTATTAAAAATATAGCTAAAAGTATATTTTATATTTTTAAAAATAAGGCTATAAAAGGAAAGTAATAAGAAATTATTCTATACTTTTTTTATAATAAATTTAATATATATATTAATAGTATTTAAAATATAATTATTACTTTCTTAATTTAGATTTATAGTTATTACTTCAAACTTAAATTTACTATTAAAAAACTTTATAGCTAAATTAAAAATAAATAAAAATAAATTAAAATAAAATTAATTTAATTTCTTAAGATATTTAAAATCTTATTAAAAGTTAAAAAGATAATTATTATTATAAATTACTTTAATAAGTATATAAAAGTATTATAAAAAATATTTCTAAATTATATTACTAAAAAGTATTATATTAATAAGTTTCTATAGAAAATTATTATTATAAGTATTAAGCTTAGTACTTTAAGTAAAAAGCTATTAAGTTCTTTTTATATCCTTATTAATATATCTTTTAAAAAGCTAGGAAAGTTTATTATAAAAAGTTTAAAAAATAATATTAAAGTATTAATAAGCTTAAGAAAGGATCTGGCTTTTAGTAAATAGTAAATTTATAAGGAGCTATAGTTTATAGAAAAGTTAGATCCTTTATTATACTATATTATATATAAATAGCTTAAAATTTAAAAAAAATAGCCTAAAGAAATATTAACTAATAATACTCTTAGCTTATTAGGCCTTTTAAAATAACTAAAGGAAGGTAATAAGGCTATAGTATTTATACTTAATGCTATACTTAAGAAGTACCTTAATTAGGACTCTTTAAAGTGTTTCTTTTTCTAGCTTCTATATATAGTTAGACTACTTATAATCTAGGAACTTACTATTATAATTTTATTTTTAAATAAGAGGAAATATAGTAAAGTTTTTTCTAGTTTTATAGCTATTAATAAGCTTATTAAAAAGATTAAAAATAACTTTATTAGTATTTTTAAGGTAAATTATAATAAAGTTAGGTTTAAGTACTTATATTTATATAAAATTATAGTTAATAACTATTCTTTAATTAAAAAGCCTAAAGAAAAAGATTATTTATAATATAAAATTAAAAAAAAAGCTTATTATTTAATTTAAAGTATATACCTAGCCTACCTATCTTAAAATACTATTTAAATATATATTAAGGAGACTTTTACTAATATAAACTTAGTAGCCTTTAAGATACTGCCTTTCCTAGACTATATAAACCTTACTTTATATATTATCTAAATATAAATATATTACTATTTTCTTAGCTCCCCTTTTTTAAATATATTTAGCTTATTATTAAAGAAAGATATAGTTTAAATACTAGCTAAAGCCTAGTAGTATCTATTTAACCCTACTATTAAATACTTTTTTTACTTTTAATTTCTATTTTTAATCTTTACTAAACTTAGCTTTTTTAATATAGTAAAGCTATTAAATAATAATAATATATTATAAGGTCTAATTAAAGTAGTAAGTAAAAAATAGAAATAAGTAATTAAAGATTTTCTTAATAAATATAACTTTATACTAAATAAAATATAAGATATACTTAAGGTAATAAGCTCTTTTAGTAATAAAAAGCTAATAAATACTTTATTAGGTAAAATAAAGGCTAAGAGAAAGATACCTAATAACTTTAACTAGCTACCTGTTTTAATTTATTAGGCTACTAACCTAAGTCTATAAAGCTTTATTAAAAAGATCCTTAGTCTTAGGTATCCTATAGATCTAGATATTAATTAGAAAAATAAGATATCTATATAGTTATTCTTTTTATATTAAGTAATATATTATAAGTATATAAATATAGTTAGAGTTTTATTAAAGTATAGTATAAATATAAAGTATATTAGCCTTTTTAAAAGAAACCTACTTTATAAGACTACTTTTAAAGATTATACTAAAACTATTAAAGCTATTTTAAAGGAGTTATAAGTTAATATTAACTATTTTTCTAAATTAAATTTTATTTTTTTATATTTTACAGTTTTAGGGAAAAGCCTTAATATAATAAAACTACTATTAAAAAAAAGTATAAACTTAAATATAAGTATCTTAGATTTTTATACTAAAAATAGTTAGTAAATACCTTTATATATAGTAACTAATAATAGTTTTATAAAATATATAAGCCTATTTCTAGATAATAAAGCTAATTTAAATATTTTTAAACTTTTTAAACCTTTATTATATTAGGTAGCTATTTATGCCTATATTAATATCTTTAATATACTTCTTAAAGCTAGGGCTAACTATCTAAGTAAGGCCCTTAAGAAACCCTTTTTAGTTATATATATAAAAGCTAAGCTAAAGAGTACTAGTCTAGGTATACTAAAATAACTTCTAAAGCTTAAATTAAATATTAACTATAAGGACTATAAGGGAAATACCTTACTTATTACTTTAATATACTTATATATAAGTATATTAATAAATAATTTTAGCTAAAAAGATAAAGCTTTAAGGATATTACTAAATTATAGTACTAATATAAATCTAACTAGTAATAATATATAAATACTATTATAATATATAGTTATAGGGAAATAGTATAAGGTAATTAAGATACTTTTAAAAGTAAGTGCTAATCTAAACTTAGCCTTTAAAGAAAGCTAAATATTACTTTACTTTATACTTAAGTAACTTAAGATAGCCTGTTTATTACTTAAGAAAGGTATAGACCTTAATATTAGTTTCTTTATTAGGTTTACTTTCTTAATATATATTATATACTTTAGTAATAAAAAGGCTATAAAGGCCTTTTTTAAATTTAAAGCTATAGTTAATTTTAAGTATAGCTTTAAAGTTAATAAGCTTCTTAATAATTAGCCTAAAAGCTAGATACTTTTTATATATACTATATTTTAAGGCTATTATAGAATTATTTAAATACTAGCTAAAGCTAAAGTAAATATATATTAATAAAATAAGAAAATAAAAAGATTAATTATTTACCTTATAATAGCTAGTAAAACCTTTTTTACTATCTTAAAATTTCCTTTAAGGATTAATCTTAATAATATAATAAATAATAAACTTAAGGTTCTTTATTATTATAATCTTAAGATTTAAATCTAAAATAGCTAGTTAATACTAGTACTAATATTAAGATTAAGGCTAAAAGGTAACTTACCTTTTTATAAGTATATATAGAATATAACTTTAAAAAGGTATAGTATATTATTAAGTATAAAGTAAATATTAATTTACTATTTCTATATTATAGTTTACCTTTATATTAAGCTTATAAAGCTAGTTAATTTAATATTATTAAATTCCTTATTAAATATAGTATAAATATAAATATAACTAAAGACTTTATAAGTATACCTTTATAAGTACTATTTTTTACTTAATGTTCTATTAAAGGGCTAAAATATAAGAATATAGCTTATTATTTTTTATTAAAATATAAAAGTATATATATAGATATTATAATAAAAGCTAGTATTTAGAGTTATATAATTAACTTAGCTACCTTTAAAAGTTTACTTTTTATTATTAACCTTATTTTTAAGTAAGAATATACTATAGTTAATATTAAGGATAATATAGGCTATATATTTATATATTTTATAGTATATTATAGCTTAGCTAACTTTAAGGCTATTTTAAAGCAAGGTAGTAACTTATATACTAAAGATAAGCAAGGATATATACTATTATATTAAGCTATATAAATAGAAAGACTTTAAGTTATAAAGAAGATTATTTTAATTATAGGTAATAAGTTAAATATTAATATCCTAGATATTAATAGTTAGGTACTACTTTACTAAGTACTTTATTATAATTTAATATTACTTAAGCTAGAAAATATAAAAAAGCTATTATTTAATACTAATATTATTAAACTTCTTATTAAGTATAAGGCTAAGATAAATATAATTATAAAATAGGGTAAAGAGATATAGAGTTTACTTAGTATTACTTACTATTATAAAAGTAATCCAGATATAATATTATTACTTAATAGTAGTATCTTAATGTATAAAGATAATAATAAGGACACTGCTAAAGATATAAAGACCTTAAAGGCTACAGTAAAGAGAGGAATTTAATATAAAAATGCCTATTATAATTATTACTTATTAATTAGTATTTAGTAATCTTTTCTAGTACTTACTAATCTTATATTATAGTTTATCTATAGGATATATTAGTATTATAAGATATACTAATAGTTATGCCTTTATAATAAGTATTACTAGTATACTAATATCCTATATCTAGTATATAAAAGCTTTATATAAAAAGGTAAAGAAGAGGGTAAGGAGAGTAAATATAAGGTTTTAGTAATATTAACTTCTGGCCTATTAGGTATATAATTTAACTCTAGATCTAAATCTAAATCTAGCTTTAATAATTAAGGAGCTAGGGAAAATAATAAAGATAGTTCTTAGGATATATAATTAGCCTTAAAAGAATAAAAAGCTATAGGTATATTTAATAGTATTTTAAGACTAAATAAGCTTATATAGGGATAGAATAAAGAAAGTATAATAAATAAAAAGCTCTAAGAACCTAAAATAATCTTATTTAATAATCTACTTACTAATAACTTAAATTATAAGCTTCTAGCTATTTACTAACTAGTAAATCTCTATCCCTTAGGCTTACTAGCTATATCCTTTATAACCTTTAGGGCCTTATTTTTCTTAGCTATGTACTACTTTATAATTAAGATAAATACTATAATAAGACTATAGCTTATAATAATAATACTACTTCCAGTCTAATAATAAAGCTTTTAGTTTTAAAGAAAGAAGTATAGTATAAACTAGTAAGAAATAAATAAAATATAGTTAGTATATATAATAAAAGTAGTATATTTTATATAGAGATAAGGGACTATAGTTATTTTTTTAAAAGATTTAAATTTAGTAATAAGTTAGTAAGTAGTTATTTAATAGATAGTAAATAGGTAAGGGAACTTATATTAAGACTAATAAATAGACTAATAATAAGTAAGATTATATAAAAGTATTAAATACTAATATTAAGTATAGTAATTATAATAGTATAGCTAATTAAAGTAAGAAAAATAAAAATAATAATATAATAACTATATTCTAGTTATTAACTAAAAGATTATAAAATACTTATTATTATAAAAAAGGCAATAATAGGAAAAGGAGCCTAAATAAGATAAGTAATAGTACTAAAGAATCTAAAGGTAGTAATAATCTTATAATATTATTAGTATAAGGCTTATAATTAAAAGAAAAATAAAAAATTACTTATAAAAAAGAAGAAATCCTTATATAATTATATAATAATTAAAAAGAAGTAAATAGCTATAAAGAGATAGGTAAATAGCTTCTTTATATATATCTAGAAACTATTTTAGTAGCCTTTAGTATTATCTTTAGTAATACTATTAGTAAATATAGTTTAATAATATTAAGCTATAGCTATTTTTTTTTTTATAATAAAATATATATTAGTTAAGTTAAGAAAGTTAGGAATAAACCAGAAGCTTATAAAAGCTACTAAGATACTAATAATACTTAGAAAAACTATTAGCTATATAAATATATTTAGATATTTAAATATATACCTTTAAGAAGTAAAAACTATTTCTAAGCTTAAAGGTTTATAATATTTTTTATATTAGTTAAAATATTAGTAACTAGAAAACCTAAAAGTACCTATAAGATAGTATTTTTAGTATACTAAATACCTATCCTTATAAAGGACTTATACTTTATATACTAAAATAATATTTTAAGGAATATAGTAGGTATAAAAAGACCTTTAGTAAAGCTAATAAGAAAGTAGTAAAGATAAAAGCTTTATTTTATAGTAATAGTAAATATATAGATAGTTATATAAGACTAAATAAGTATATAGCTAAGAAGAAGGATTTAAAGTATTTTCTTAGTAAGAATAATATTAGTAAGGATTTAAAAAAGGATATAGCCTATATAGAATATAAAGATACCTATAAACTAAACTATATTTAATATATAAAAATCTTTTTATATATTAGTAAGTTAAGTATTAAAGATATTAATTTAATTAAAAAGCTATATTAGTTAATAAAAGAAGTATTAATAAGGGAAAAGTAACTAACTTTATTAATAATATAGCTATTACTATAAAAAGAAATTTTTAATTAAGTTTATAAACTAAAGATTTCTTAATAGTAAAATACTTTTTAAAAGTCTTATTTTTAATAAGTAAATAGTACTTAAGAATTTTATTTTATATAGGAGTAGCCTCTTTATACTTAATATCTTACTTAATATTAAAAAACCTAGGTTTTAAGTATATAAAGCTAGTTATATTATAAAAGTAATAAACTTAATTAGTTAAGAGATAAAGGAGTATAAAAATAGTAAGAGAATATATAAGAGTTTACTGCTAATTATTATAAAGGCTATAGGTATTATATACTCTTATATATCCTAATCCTTACCCTTAAGCTTAGTAGCTTTTTCTAATAATACTAAGATATTATTATATTTTTACTTTTTTATTTAAGTTCTTTACTATAGTTTCTTTATACCTTACGTTTATAAAATAACCTTATAAAATAAAGTACTATACTTATAAGGCTAGTATTTAAACTTAACCTATTAGCTACTATTTATTAATAAAACCTTATAATTTAAGACTAGTAGACTTAGCCTAGGGGCTAGGTAATTAAAGTAAGTTACTAATTATCCTTAATAAGAAATAGTATTATACTATATACTATATATAATTTAGGATTTTAGGGAGTATTAAGTTCTAGTAATTCTATAAGCATTAACTATATTTTAAGTATATTTACTTTAAGCAAAGTAAACTTACCTATAAACTGCCTTATTTTTTTATTATCCTAGTAAAGAGGGTTAGGAAGAATTAATAAAAAATACTTAAGGTAAAGAACTTAAATAAGTACTATATTAGTAGTATAAATACTTTACTTATTACCTTAAATATCTATATTAAGCCTATTTATTTTAGCTATAGTATATACTAAATAAGACTAATATATATTATAGTAGCTATTAAGATATTATATATATCTAGAAAAGATATTATAGTGCCACTTCCTTAACTTTTATAAAGTTTCTTAATAAGTACCTTATAGTAACTAATTATCTTAGCTTTTACTTTACTATAACTTTTAGTATTAACTTTAAAGCTTATTAAATTAGGCTAAACTATTTAGAATTAGAGGCTAGTATACTAGCTAATCTAAGTAGTTAAGTTATATATTTATTAAAGAAGTAGTACCTTTAGTTTATAGGTAAAACTCTTGCTAGAAATAGAGGTTGCTGCAGGAAAAGAGTGGGCAGGGTTGGTGGCCTACATGTCTGAGATAAGCTGTGAATGGGTGATAAGATAATTGCTTAAGGCGAGCTTACTTCTAACTAGCCTTAAAGTAATCTCATTTTCTGTTATGTCTAGTATGTAATTTATTGTTTACCATTTATATAGTGTCTTATAAGGCATATATCGAAATTAAGATACTAACCTTAGTAATAGTAAACAGTCTACCTATAAATAATACTAAGAATCTTAAATATTTCGTTAGCTCTAATATCTAACTCTAGTATTAAATATATAGATCCTAGAAATATATAATCTAAAATAGCTACTTAACTTAATAAATGCCTTAAGAATTTAATATATTTCTTAAAGATATAGTTTTATATAAGCCTATAGCTATATAGTTTATTATAATAAAACCTATAAGGTATTAAGTAAATCTACCTAATATATAAAGCATGCAGTGTAGGGCATCCTGAGGCTCTTAGGGGTAGAGAATAAAAGGTGGCAGCTTCACGGTCAGGCCAGTGACGTCTAACCGTTACGCCACAAGCCCCCGCATTGGGTGACATACTGATGCCTATTACTATAGCCAGATATGTTTTAAAGCTAGGTAGGGTGGCTCTATCCGGATTGACAGCTTGATTGCTAATCTCCAGATCGGCCTTGTACTGCTTAAATAAGGGAATTTCATTAACAATCCAGTCTAGAAACTGCTAGAAGTTACTAAGCATTAACTTACGTATAAGTAGGACTGGCTAGTTATCTGTTAGATATGCTAGCTATAATAATAATGCCTTAAAAAGGTCTTATTTACCTAGAGCTAAATTGACTAATATTGACTTAATAATAGCAAGTTTATATAGCTTATTACCTATATTTACTTAAGACTTAACTATAGCCTTATTAAGTAAAAGGTTAATAGTACTTAGCTTTCGAAAATACCCTTATATCCAAGCCATTTACATGTTGTGATGTCCGATGCCACTAGCTCGCAACTAGTCAGATTCTTCTTCATATCCTGGTAAAGAGGATTAGCCTCAACCAAAATGCCATGTTCCTGCAGTGAGATCTCCTCGTTCGCTACTGACACAGCTTTAATGTTAGTAAAAGACAACTCGCCGAAATCCGGAAATAGAGAATCATGGTTTTGGCGCGTCATGAAGCTCTCGACAATCCAGTCTGCGTGATTCGTGCACAGAGTCCCGTTTACAGGGGCCTTCAGTTCTTTTGTAAACCTGTAACGATTAGAGGCGGCTGCCAATGGATTTACTGCCCGAACTAACTTTTTATTTGAGGTGAAATTCTCCCACGTAAAGGTACCAGTCACGTTGTCTTTTTGGGTGACAGTCATGCGCACGTGGTCGCCAATCGCCGTGTCAATGCCCTCCGTGTCGTCCAAGAAGACCTGTTGGTCTGGCCACCACTCGTAGAATGCAAATACACCAAAATCACCCTGAGGGTCATACAGGTAGTAATACCCTCCTTGGATAATACCTCCGCTTTTTATCCGTGCAGGATCATCACAGGTATTCTCATCTCCGCCAATTCCGACCCAAACAGAAGCGCCGTAGCTTGCGCTGGCATTGTATCCGTAGGGGAATGTGATGTTGGGAATGATGACTTCTGCAGCGATGGATGCAAAACGTGGGCCGACAGCCTCGCCTCCGTTCCAGTTGAAGCTTGGTATATGTTTCACATTTAGAGACTGGTATGAAGCCCTGCTCTCAGATAGGAGAGTGCGTGAGATCGATTGCTTCGACTTTGGCGCAGCTAGTATTGTACTATTTGCTAGTGCACAAACTAGTAATAATTTAAAGAGGATGCTCATGATTGATATGTTTAGACAATGGTAGTTATAACAAAGATTGGTAACAGAAAGATAAGGATGAAGCCAGGACAGCGTGCTTAGGCCTACTAATATAATATATGAGGGATTAAATAAACTTTCCATGTTTAGCTTTATTGGTGTATTATTTATTAAGTTTCGTATCGAGGGTCTAGGATACTGGCGGTGAGTAATTCGACAAGGTCAGACCCATGATAATATAACTCCCCCTGGCAATTGGTATGTAAGGCCTTATGCTTGTCTTATAGCTAGAACGGAAGTCATCCTCTGAATATACCCATAGAGGTCCTTAGTATTCTCTTAGTAATATTTATATTCTTTCTTCTATTTCTATTTCTATTACTATAAAAACACAAGGGTCCAATTGTAGAGCAAGCACATAGTAAAGTCTGTAATAAACGTCCTAAGAGAAACTATAGCACTAGTCATTCCGGCTTGGTCAGCGGCCTCAGCGGATTCTGACTATGATGATAACTGGGTGGTTAGTCTTCATTTAAACAGAATTACTCCTTTGGGCGTGGTTTGTCATTGCCATTGTGCCAGCATCCTTGACCACGTTACAACCTTGGTGGAACTCCACTCTTGTTCCTTGTAGATTCGGCTGAACAATATGCCGCTTACTGCCGCTTATCCTGGCATTATGGTTATCGACCTTAAACTGCTTATTAAAAACATTATTCACAATGCAATTTTCTGTAACGTGTACCAGGCTCTCTCAAACCACTTATCTATACTCTTTAAAGATTAACCAGAGGTCTTAGGCATAGTAAAGTACCTATAAATAAAAAGATAATATAGATCTAAGGAAAAATATAAAAGCTTTATAATACTAAGTTATTACTAAGAAAGAAAGTATTAAGTATAAGCTACTAAAGTATATAGCCTATTAAATAGCTATTAAAATAAAGATATTAATAAAATAAATTCTTAAAGAAAAGGCTTTAGCTAAAATAAAGTAAGGAATAAAGAACTAGCTAATAAATTAAGTAATAGTATAGATATAGATAGATATAATAGCTATATAACTAGCTACTATAGTAAATAAGCTAGCCTTAATCTTCTTAAGAATCTAACTATTAGTAACTTTAAAATAAGTACTAGTAAAATCTAAAGTAAAGATTTATATAGTAATACTAGTTATAAGAGGTTAATAATAGCTAATAAAGTTAATAATAAAAAAGGAAAAGATAAGGACTAATATAAACTTTAAGATTATATAGTATTTAGTTACTAGGCAGCAAGACTCCGTGCACTTAATACCAAGATATCCAAAGGTGTGTAAGGCGCGTGATGTAAGCATCAGCAGTGGCGGTTTCTATTAACTCAAAATAACACTCTTATCAAATCAGTTCAGGTAGTGTACCGGCTGCCTAACACAATTGTCCAAGATATATCCAAAGATAGTCGGGCTATACTGTGTGATTGCATTGGCACCAGACCACTGTCCAAAAACGATAAGCAGACATGTCTGGTTATCGATTCCAAAACGCTCTTTAAAGACCTGAATAATGACCAGGGAGGCGATGTTTCCTGTCTCAATGCCAAGTGGTTAGTTAGTGTTGGCGGCGGGTGGATATGAGACTGACCTTCGTCGAAATCCTTCACGCGGCGGCATCACTAATATTCTTTGGAGTCTGTTCCAATATCTGGGGCTAAGCGTCTTTAGAGTGCTTGGTCAACCTTCAGGTTATATATATAATATAGATAAATATCTATAATATAGGCAAGTGCAAGACTAGTAGGATCTGTGCCCTTCCTCTTAGCAATAAGAGCAAGTTATTTACTAACTATAATCTTATTTTACACGGTTAAGCTAATAAATACATTTTATCCAGGATAGTTCTATAGCTATTATTAGTCTTAAAGTTACCTTAACTAAACTTAACTAAGTCTATAACTATAAACAGTATTTATATAAAATAAACCTTTTAATAATAAGTTACTTTCTAGCTAAATATACTTAAGTATAAAAATATCTATCTTATTATACTAGCTAAAATAAAGTAGTATTATTAACTATAAGTATTAGTACCCTTTTTATAACTAATATCCTATTTTTCTTAGTTTAGTATCTATTTAATCTATTCTTTATTTATAACCTATTAGCCAATTTAAAGATACTATATCCTATTAGTATAAGTAACTATTATAGCGTTTTAGAAGTTTATTAACAGGTCTTAAAAGTTAGTAGCTTACTTAATTAATATATTAAAACCTTCCTAAGCTTATATTAAAATTATAATATTACTAGGTAAGTTATTTTTAAAAGAAATTCTAAGTAGCTTATATTTACTAAATAAATAAATTATTTATTATTTTATTTTTATTATAAAAATTAAGAAATTATTATTTAAAACTCTAAAGCCTAAAATATATTCTTAATAAAGTAATTAATTTTTCTATAAAGGCTAGTTAAATCCTGAAGTAATATAGCTAATACTAACTTAGCTTAAATATAAAGAATAGCTATCTTATAAGGCTTTAAAAAAACTACTAAAAATACTTTATCCTTTACTTTAAAGGTAGTTATTTTAATTATACTTATTTTACTTTTATTACTAAGGAGGTTATTAATACTAGACCTATTTAGCATAAAGAGAATAGTAAGTATAGCCCTATTAGTTTTAAAACCCTTAACTATAACCTTAATTATATTAGTAATACCTATTTTACTATTATAGTTAACTAGCTTAAATAAGGTCTTTTCCTTATTCTTTATTATAAAATAGTAAATAAAACTAAAACTTCTTTTAGTAGTATTAATAGGAATAGTCTTAAAACCTAAGTTAGTAATAAAAAGCTTTTATATATAAAAGCTATTTATCTTAAGGATCTAATTAGCTATATATTTTATTATTACTACAGTTTATAGCTTTTTATTATATTGCTTAATTAAAGTACTATATATATTACTTATAATTATATTTAAATTTCTTTTATAGCTAAGCAGAAAGATTACCTTTATATAAGCTATTAAGAAAGTTTATATACTAATCTTACTACTACTATTTAAGACTAATTAGATAGCTATATATTTAGTTATAAATACTAGATAATCTTAGCTTATCTAGTTAAAGGTATTAAATAAGTTAATAAAATAAGCTTTATTATTATAAATATAAAAGTTAACTATTTTTTTATTTTCTTTATTAGGTAATAGTAAAGGATTAATAGATAAGATAATATTTATATTAGGGTACTTAATATAAATAGTATTATATAATACTTTAAAGTAGTATAAGTAGTATATTAATATATTGCTATTAAGGTAATTCTTATTTTTAATTTTAACCTACTTAATAGTAAATAGTATATAATATTTAAAAAAGGTATAAAGTAAGATATACCTTATAAATATATTACCTTAGTTAATTAGTAAGCTAAGTAAAGATTAGTAGCTAGAAGTACTTATAATAAAAAACTTTAGTTTATTTAAAGCTAAATTAATATAAGGCTTAAGATCCTTTTTTATAATAATATATTTATTAAAATAAAGTCTAGTAAAGAGTTTAAATATAATAGTAAGGTTTAAGTCCTTAGCTATTTATATTTACTTAAGGATACTAAAGCTATTTATATTAATATTACCTTAAGTACCTAGTTTACTAAGTTAGTTCTTAAGGTTACTAATAGTCTTATTTTACTTAAAGTAATAAGAAAAGTAAAGACCTTTTATATTATTACTGCTTAGTAATTTAATCTATAAAGTATTTAGGTTATTTATAGCTAGTATAAGGTCTTTTTATAAACTATTATTATAATTCTTATAGATTTGCTTAAAAAGACTTAATAAGTTAAGATAAAAGGACTTTTTAGTAAGCTATTTACTATTAAAAGTAAAGTAAAATATATTATTAAGGTTTCTAGGTAAAGAAAAAGGCTTAAAATAAAGGGTTTTAATCTTTTTCTAGCTATTAAAGCTTATTTTATTTACCTTAGTAGTAATACTAGGCAGTTTATACTTTATAATAAAGTTATTAAAATAAAACTTAACTAAACCGTTATAGTTACCTTTAATATATAGGCTAGTAATATATTACTTAGTAATATTAATATTAAAACTCTAAAAGCTATTATTATAAAAGCCTACCTTATTAGTTACTTCCTTAGGAATATCTATATATAAGTAGTAAGGCAGGCTAAAAAATAAAGTAAGCTTTAAATTATTAATAAAAAGGGTAATACTACTAACTAAGTACTAAAAGTCTAAAGTATAGTTAAGGCTAATAATATAATCTTTAGATAAACTTTAAAAAGTATAATTATAAATTAATTTACTATATAAACTACTATCCCTAAAGTAATATATATTCTATTAAGTAATATAAGTTTAATAGGATATAGGAGTTTAAGAAAAGCATTTTAGTACCTTATAAAGTATACTATAAAGAAGCTAGCTTAAAGAATTACTACTAGAAAAATCTACTAATAGACTAAGGGCAAAGATAAACTAAACTAAGTAATAAAAAGCTAAGAAGTAATATATAATAAAAAAAGTCTTAATAAGTTATAATAACTAAAAGGTAGCTTATAGTAGCTTTATAATTTAAAATATAACTTTCTTATAGTAATTATTTATATAAAATAAGAGTTAAGTAATATTAAATTTTACTTTATATTAATTTTAGCTAAGTCTTTTTTAAAGTAGTATATTAAAAAATAAGTTCTTTTTAAGTATATACTAATACTTAAATAATAAGTAATCCTAGGATATCTTTTTATTTATATTATATACTACTAAAATAATAAACTTCTAAATAGTTAAAAGTCTATATTATTATAAGGTATAGTATAATAATTCTAATTTAGGCTTATTAACTTTAAGCTTTTTTTTTATTATATAATAAATTAAGGAATAATAGTTTAGTAATAGCAATATACTATTACTATATAGCTAAGCCAATGGTTAAGGATTTAGCTTATAAATTAGTTTATTTTCTAACTCTAGTTGCCTTACTTGCAAAGTAGGAACCTAGTAGTAAGTCTATTACGAGTTAGTAAGGGCTATTAAGAAAAAACTAACTAGATTTACTAAGGTACTAATATTAAGGAAGTATTAAGTATATAGATATAATAAAATTCTTAGTTATAAATAATTAAATATAATAGAATACTGTAGAAAATATAAATTATAAAATATAAATTTGAAACTATAATTTTCTTAAGATATGTTTAAAGCTCCTGACAGCAAGTCACCTTCCAGGCAAATACACTTGAATACAGCAATTTATTTAAGACGTCGCATCTTAGGCCTACATACTATGATTCCCCGAGGAGGGTCTGGGATGGTGACTAACACTGCCAAACTCCTAGTCCTCCATGCCAACATACTGCTCTCGTATCTTATCCTTCCACGCCTCAAAAGAAATGATCTCATCTCCTAGCTTGACTGAGCTAACCGGTACTGCATCAATCTCCTCCACGTTTCTTTTCGGCACCCAATAGTGCTCATGATCTTTACTACACACAGGCCCCAGTCTTCCATCCATTAGCTTCTTATAGCACTTATCATCCAGTTGTACACATCCACTCTCGCTCAGACACGTCCAAATCTCACTCGCAAAGCTGATCTCGGCTTGACATCCATCACACCAGAAAAACGCCGTCTGAGGCTCGTCAGGTAACGATAGAGAGCTTCGAATAAACGTCTCGCCTTTCGCCATGGCTATTTCCATCTGGTTGTCATCAGCCTCATAATTGGCCACGGCTTTGGCATACTCTTCCCTGGCGATGCGTAGCGCTAGGCGCATTAGATCCATGCACGCTATGTGGTTAGGAAGGTCTCGCATTACTGCCAATATGAGTCCGAGGCTGTATAGCGAGTAGAGATCATTGTCGGTACGGTCGTCAGAGAGCATCTCCAGTGCTTCCGTTACACGCGGTCGCAGTATCTGCTTGGCCTTGTCGGTGTCACCGCGATGTCTGAAGTATTGCGCAAAGGCAACCGTAGGCTGGATATCATGTGACTCAAGAGCCTCAAACTCAAGATAAGCTGCTTCAATCTTATCAAAGAAGCCTTGAGCCCTTGCTCGATCGACATCCTTGGCAGTAGCAAGCTCTAGCCACGCAGGGACCATATAGGTGTCGATAAGGTTAACAGCCCGCTCGTGAAGTTCAGTCGTAACCTCGTTTTTGTAGAGCTCCCATACCGCAATGCCAGCTTCTTCGTGGCCTTTGATACTGAAGAGGGTCTTGCCGTAGTAGTATCGGATGGTGAAAAGATCGTCCTGGTCACCTTTCGAAGTAGCCTTTGCAATAGCCCGGACAAATAGTGTTTCCAGAAGGTCGTATCTTGCCGATGTTTCAAAAAGCTTTACGAGCAGCGAGAGAAAGTCTTCACCGGGTTCCAGAAGTCTGTCCATCAGGAACTCTCCTGCCGCGTTGGGGCCGTCCTGAGGCTCGTCGAGCAGTCGTTCAAAGAAAGTGATCATGGGTTCCCAGCAGCCGGCCATTGAGTACTTTTGGAGAACATCCGAGAAGCCACTTAAAATATGGATGGACTTATCAAGATCAAAGATCGTGGAATATGTCGCGATAGCTTGCTCCTGTCGTTCCCCATCTTCCCAGTATTTGTCTCCAAGACTGTAGATGACTCGTGCGAGGATACCTTTGTGACCTCGCTCGCTCTGCCATTCTGTATCTCTCAGGAGCTTATCAAGCACCTTCTCAAGGTGACTGATGGACTCCTCCTTCGATTGGACGACTCGGGACAGTGCATAGGAGGCAACCCAACTCTCTGGATTCATGTCCAACGCCTTTCGTGCTCTCTCTTCTGCAATTGACTTGGAAATATTCTCACCTGCCACATACGAGAGAAGTACTGATGCTTGAGCCTCCCATTTTGAGTCTTTCTCCTGGACTTTCAGCGTCTCCTGCGCCCAATCTTCCAACCATTGGATATCTGCCGAGGCCGGGCTATGAACCGAGTCGACGTCTTCGCCATCTTCTGTCTTCTTCTCCTTGTCATCACTAGGGACTGCCTCTATTGACTGAGTGCCGTCATCTACTTCCTTCCCTTTCTCAGTGGGAGGATTGTCCTAGAAAATTGTTATTCCCTGCAATAGTAATTAAGGATAAGAAAAGATTGCATACCTTGTTGAGAATTGTATCAAGGAGTATATAGGCCCGAATAGCCTCCCGCTGAGTGGTGTCCTTTGTGAATAACTCTTCAGCAGCTACCTCTGTAGATGAACCAAAAAGCGCCAAGTGGCTATTAGCATCAGGAGCGTTAAAAGAAGCTACCAATGGCGTGCTCTTGATATTCTCGACGACAGCAGAGTCTTTGAGCCATTTAGTAAGTGAGTTGACTCCTTGATCCGACAAAATCCATGTTTTCCAACTGGCAGGAAGGTCATCATTGGAAAATTGCACTTCATCGGCATCCTCTCGAAGCAAGTGAAAGCCAAACAAGGAGTCGAGAGCATACGGCTCGGTGAAGAGCCTAAGCAAGGCATCGCCAACTTGAGCCTTGAGAGCACGGTCTGTTAGAGATAGGTCGGTTTCCTTTAGATGGACGTGGAGGTTGTCACGGGCGTAGTCCAAAAGACGCTCTGTCTTTTCGGTGCGCTGATCGGTGAGGCAATTTATACAGCGCAGCACCATGGAAGCCTGGAAGTTATCCGGATCTCGATAGATATAGTTACTCTTGCGCGCCATCTTCAACTCGAAGAACTCATCGAATCCAAACTTCTGGTACAGGTCGCTTGGACAGATAGTGGAGAGGTAGTTCTTGATAATGGAAACCTCAGTAGGCTGGATCTCTTTAAAGCCACTGGAGCTTTCACTGTCGACGGCATCTCGTTTCTTGAGCGGAATCATCTCTTGTATAGCACCAAGTTTGTAATACACAAGGCCTAAGTCGGTGGTAAAGATGGTGTATTTTGACGCAATCTTTGCTTCGATTGACATAAGCGAGGTGCTTGCGTTGGGACCAGCTTTAAGGGCAAGTGCTGCTTCAATCTGGGCTGGCGAGAACCAGATTCTTGCATCGTTGACCCAAAGGATCATCTCATTGATCTCTGCAATCTCTTTCGGCGTCCGCTGTTGATTCAGCGTCTCGATATCCGACTCAATCTGGTCAGGTCGTACGTCGCCAGCAGATTCAAGCAGAGCATCAATTTCAGCAACATCATCTGTCCTGGCGATGCTGTCGAGCACTCTCTCAACCTTGTAGTAGTCTCCTCTCGTAGAAGACTGTAGGGATGAGAGAATCTTTGATCTCAGGTCAGAGATACCCGGCCTGGATGTGTTTTTCAGGATTTCCATACTGTCCATGCGCTTGTTGATGTATAGAATAAGATCCCTGCTGTTGGCGTCCCCAAGAACAATCTTGTCCATTTTTATTCCACCAGCCAGATTGATAGCATCAAAGAGCTGCTTGTTCCCTGTCAAGAGTATGCGTGTTCTCTGGATGACCGGATTGTCAGAGAACCGTTGCAAGAAACTGATTACAACCTCAGCATTGGCGCCGAGCCCATCGAGTACGATATAAAATGTCACATCCATGGCTGGCAGGTCTTGGTTCTCGAGGAGCAGTTGCGTCCACATGTCCAATATGCTGCTAAAGGATTGGGCCTTCTCACAAATACCGGCGATACTCTTCATGACAGGCTCTTCGGCCAGTGCAAGTTGACACACAACGTATCTGGAGATAACGTTGGCGTCACTGGCATCTGTCGTCGATTTGGTGTCTATATCGAGAAAGTTGTGTGCAGTAACGATGCGCTTTCCTGAGCCCTTCATCTTACGTAGATGAACAACAACATTGGATGCAAGGAGTGTCTTGCCAGCCCCTTCTTCACCCTCGAGGGCCAGGATACGCTTCGTGTCCTCGAAGTCCGAAGCCCAACGAGTAAAGCGTGTGTCTTGCAGGAGCCACTCACCAGTGCCCTCGAGAATGTTGCCCTTGTGTCGTTTCCACATCTTGTCCCAAGGCTCACGGCCAGATTCAATGATGGTACGGTCCAAGTCCAGAGCGTTAATAATGATGAGCTTCCAGCTGTTTATGTCTTTCTCGTGCTGCTTCTGCTTTCGGTCATCCACGAGGCTGGTGTGCATGTTCCGGGTCAAGTTCAATCCGTCCTTCGAGTTAGCGGCTGCTTCGTTACTCGATTTCCACGTCTGTGCGGATACGAGGCCATGCTCCTTTTCAACCAGATTCTTCATGGCGCCTAAGAGCTCCTGCACACCGTCATCATTGAGGAACATCTGCTTCATGAAGGCAGCAAACTTGCTTCGCTTAGACCGCAGCTTTAGAGTATGGTCACAGATATCCACAAAGATCTGGAGATACTGGCAAGCGATTTTAGTGAGCTTCGAATCCATCCCATAGTCAGTGTAGTAGGTAAGTCGCTCCAGGAACTCAATACACTTCTCCAGGAGACCAGCGAGGCTTTCAAAGATACCCTCATAACCCTGCCAGGCCTGAATCACGAATGTGAGAGCATTGTAGCAGGTACCAGCTGGAGCAAATACCTGTGCCAATCGTCAGTATGTATAACAATATGAGATAGAAGTTGAAACGCACGTATGATGCCCCGTCTGCGACGATTCCTCCTACGGTCTGGATGCACTGAAGCGTTCGGTTGAAGATATTCTTAACAGTACCATACTTCTCGGATGCCTTCTTGTCCTTGGCCTGGGAATGGTCCAAATGTTGCAAGACGCTGTTTATGTCCAGGTTCGGTTTTATCTTTGAAGAATCTCCACCTGCCATCTGCACAACGCGAATTTCCACTTGTTTCCAGATTTGCGAGACCTCATCGTCGACATTGGTGCCAAAGACACCAGTGCGGACCAAGCTGCTCGCCGACATTGTAAGCGCTATGGTGTCGAGACAGAGAAATTAATGCTCCAGATGAAGGGGAAGAAATGAGGCAAAAAGGAAAAGTGATTAGAAATTCTATTTTTTTAATATTGAAGGGTACTTCCTATCTATTATCGGCGACTAAACTGCTGTCTGCAGCTGACGGACGTGAAATTCAGAACTTTTGCTCTTGAGGTGGCCTGATATGTTGGTTGTTGGTCATGCGGCTGAAGCTGTGCCGTAGAATCTCACGCTTTGCAGGTGCTGACTTTGCAGATAGATTAATAGTCAACAAATAGGGTCAGCCCATGATTTCTGCTGACACAATTACCAACATGGGAATGCAATGCGACGAAACATATAGCTCCATTCGGCTGCAGGGTACATAAAGTACCTAAGAAGCAATGACAAGCCCTTAAAGTTACGCTTTGATAAGATTACAGAAGCAAGAGCCCCACAATATAATACTACATAAATAGAAACTGACAATAATTGGCTAAATAATAGACACTACTGGTTATTTGTCCCAACGAGGAATAGCTTGAGTATTGTCACTATTATCCCATATTAAATCTCGCCTCCTGCCACCCCTCTCGCATTTCTTTTGTTTGTTTTCGCTAAGATTTCTGCATGCGGGCCACAGATCATCACCTTCTGCGTACTGCGTATTGTTCTGCGTATTGTAAGACAGCTATGAATGCCGTTGACGAGGCCAAGCCGCCAAAGACCAGGCACTGCAATACGCGGAGTCGGAGTGGCTGCGTGGCGTGTCGCGAGAAGCATATCCGGTGTGATGAGAAACGCCCTTCGTGGTACGTCAGCTATCAAATGGGCGATATATACGGCGGACTGGCCAGTGAGATGGTCTTCTCTAACTGTTAATAGCCTGAACTGTGCTAAGAAGAAGCTACCATGCCATTACATGCCAAAGATCCCACTACGGGAACGTAGGACTAAAACTCGTCCTGGACAGCAAATGGTCTGGTCTGTGACCCAGAGCCAGGCAGCCGCGGTTATTACTTATCCAAATGAGACGTCATTGATGGCGTTGCTCTCTGACGTTATGAGACCCAGCGGAGTGTTTGATCCCTTCGACGCTTTGCCCATTAAGATGCCACTTAGATCAAAAGAGCTTCTGCACTACTGTTTGTTCGCTTACCCCAGTTCAGACACAACCTATGACTAATCATTACTCCCAGTCTTTCAAGCTGGATACGGTTTCGGCCCTTTTCCCAGGAACCCAGACGATTGGTCAGCCCCTGCTCCAGATTTTGATATGGACGTGTGAATATTAACAGCTGGACTGACTAGTCTTATCCCCATTACCCAGAACCCAGATCTTCTACAGAATACCTTGCTGGTTTCCGGAATCCATTATGCTCGGAACAAAGGCGATCTTGCTTTGTTTGAGCCCACGTTTCTTTACCATAAGATCCAATGCATACGACAGGTCAACTTTTGGCTTAGAGGGGGGCCAGACAAAAACCTGCAGACAAAGTGTGCGCGATACATTAGCACGCTTGCCATCACAGAGGCCTGTCTGGGAGACTTTGAAGCTGCTGAGTCTCACCTCAATGGCCTTGTGGTCTACCTTGACTCCAAACGACTGCAAACAGGCCAAGACGCCAGAGGTCAGGTGGAAGATGAGTTGACCAGTCGTTATTTAAATCTGTAGTAACCTCCACATTCCCATAAAGACGATCATGTTTGCTGACTATCTACCGTTTCTTCTAGGGCCAAAAATGTTCTTCATAGCACGGCAAGTCGCGTCAAGGACTTGATTGCAAATTACTGTGTAGCTAGAGGGATTAAAGAGCCTTTGAAAGATACAGAGTACGGCTTAATGAAGCACAAACCACATCTGCATGATACAAGCGGCACTATATCCTGCCTGAAAGCCACGAGGATGTTGCCATTCTTCTTCGGCTTCCTCCCCACCGAAAGAATGCCCAAGGATGTCGACATGCACATGACAGTCACAGTCCTGCGAGATCTAACGCGACGCGCTGATCCAAGACACACAAATAGGTCTGCATATACCAACTGGAAGGTTTGGCATAGCGGTGACACGCCGAGGCTTCTCTTCGCGTTGGTGGATTCCCACATAGAATCGTTCTCCGACAAGCTCCAGCTGCCGCCTCAAGGCCGACAAACGTTCATATCATCATGGTCCAGTTTCTGCGTGACCATGAGCATGTATCTTACCAATGTTGTCGAACTCTGGAACCATGGCCTACCAATTGAACGTCGATTGCACTACTACACTATACGAGTATTGGAAGACGATATACGGAATGGTTACGAGACATTGGAACACATGGACCAGGAGACACGTTATACATGGTTCTGGAAAGCCTTCGTTGGATCGTTGACCGTGGCCCAGGGTCAATTGACTAACTACGACGAGCGGCTTGATGGCATGTTCGACAAGTTTTCCAAGTACATCAAAGCGTTCACATGGGTTGAAAAAATGTCATCGTGGGATGAAGCAAAAAGAATATTGGTAACTGTGGTGTGGCCAATGGAGTGTACGCAGGACGAGATATGCACAAAGGTATGGGCCAGATTACTTGCCAAGCACTGAGCTTACTACCTGGAGTGGCAGCATGCAATCTTTTTCATATTGGAGCGCTCAAAGTCTCTGTTACTTAAGAAATTCTTGTGAACAAGTCAAATAATACACTACGTTCGATAAAATTTACACTGAGTTCGTAAACAAGCACATTCTTGATAAGCCCCTGTGATGACCAGCCATTTGCGCTAATGTGAGCATAATATTTGAGGATTCCTAAGTTAGCCGAAGCGATGCCCATCTCATGCTTGGCTACTCACTTCTGATAAGGGAAATGATGCTAAGATAAGTTCGGATTAAGCGGTCACCTAGAAATCGATCAAACCGTGCTTTCAAGGCAACATACTAATGACAATTCGTAGTAGCGCTCTCAATTGCGGGCAATAAGGCGGTCAATCGCTGCGACTTTCAGAATAACACTTATTGCAATTCTCTGAAGAGCTGGCCAAACCCCATTTTTTCAATGTAACCCAAAAACTCCACTGCTGTTTTCCCTATCGGTAACCGCCCAACTGACCTTTCGTAAGGTGTTGGACGTCGCAAAAAAGCCAAGAAGTAAGATCTGACCAAGGATACAGAAGCCCAGCTGAAATATTTATTCCGATCATCTTTAGATTAGCTTAACTTGGTCAAATACACGAGAATGATGACAGATGGCCCTACATGTATGCATAATATAAGATGCACAGCCTTTTCAGCTAATGAAAATCACAGTAGTGACGAGGATTATTCCAAGTGACTAACTCTAAATGAACTTATTTTTCAGACATCACAGCCCTCCAGTCCGAAACATTTTACTAAATGAAAACCTGTAAGCCTACGGATACCATCGTATGACCATGGACTGTTTGAGGTTACTTTATGAAAGATGTAGAACTTCTGATACGGTCTCACCACTGCAGGTCACTATTTAAGGGCCACCTTCACATTGGCTAGAACAATGTTTTCCTTTGACACGTATAGTAAGCACCAAGACTGTAGATTTCAGCCGCACATCTAAGAGGAGATAGCGGTAGGCTGGTTCACGTTCCAGAGAGGACTGTGCGTGAGTCTTGTGTCTCTTCGTGGCTAGACTGAAGCCGTGTATTTGAGAACTTTCGTCGTTGGCTACCTCAGGTCTCCAAGTTGTTAGTTGTGATAAAATTAAAGTACACTCGAAAATGCCAATGGAAATGGTTTAAAAAGCCATAGTTCGCCGGTCCCCAAAAGCCACTCATCACTTTCACACTCACTTCAATTCAATTCACCGACCTCTACTTTCATCCTAATATCCATCATGGCGACGTTCGACCGCAATCTTTGCACTCTGGCTACTTGTAGCGTGGAGAAGTTCGGCTGGTACCACTACGTTCCCAATCTTGGTGCCAACGCCTTTTATCTCGCCGTCTTTGCCATCTTCGCCATTATTCAGCTCTACTTGGCTATTAGATACAGGGTTTGGGGCACTTTTGCTGTTGGACTTGTGCTCGGTTGCGTTACAGAGGCGATTGGCTATGCTGGTCGCGTTATGCAGGCCCGAGGGGATGGCATTTTCAAGAAAAAGTCAGTGTAACGCTTTCTCCCTTCACAGAACTTGCTGCTAACAGCTATGCCATTTCAGATACTTTGTGATCCAGCTCGTATGCCTTACCATCGCGCCCGCTCTCATCTCTGCTCCGATTTATCTCTCCCTCGGCCGAGTCGTCAAAGCATACGGAAGACAGTTCTCTCTCATGTCACCCAGAACATATGCAGTCATTTTCATCTGCTCTGATGTTGTCTCGCTGATCCTCCAAGCTATGGGTGGAGGTCTTGCCGCTACTGGAAAGACACAGAAGAAGGTCGACACTGGCGTGCACATTCTGGTAGCAGGATTGGCCTATCAAGTGCTTTCCTTGGCTGTCTTCATTGGTCTGGCGACTCATCTTTGGTCTCGCGTCCGCCACATGGGCACTAAAGACGCTAACCCCCGATTTACCGAACTACGCGCTTCTCGACAGTTGAAGTCATTTATCTGGGGTATATCACTATTCCACTTTTTCTTCTTACTAGGCTGACCATCTTGAAGCTCTGAGCATTGCAACCATCACCATCACAATCCGTTGCATCTATCGTGTAGTTGAGCTCTCTGGTGGCTTCAAGTCTGAGGCTGCCAACGATGAACCTTCTCTCATGGTCCTTGATGGTCCCATGATCATGGCAGCCCTCCTTGCACTGACCGTCTGCCACCCAGGACCCCTGTTCTTTGGAGACTGGAAGAGACTGAGTCAGGACTCTGGATATCCTGGAATCAGCGAGGACATTGAGCAGGCCAAGCAGGGTGTTGAGCGTAAGTAGAGTATTACTGAGGAGATACACTGCAGTTGGGGTTGACGGCAGGGGGTGAAGTAAAGTAAGGGGTTTTAGGTATCTGACTGAGGGTTAGCAGTGCTGGCTGGCTAAGTAATATAATAAAGAATACAGTTGGTTTTAGTTATTATATTATATTATATTTTATTTTGAACAAGTTTATATAATAAATATTTACTTTCTACTCAGTAGCTATTTAGTATATTTAGATAGATTTATTAACTTTATTAATTAAAAAGAATTTAAGTATTACAACCTGACACATTCTTACGCACGTGAGAATGGCGCCCTACCTTTTCCTCCTAATCCTCATTTATCCGATCCCGATATCGGTTGTAATTACATAACTGCCGTTTCCTAATCCTTTGGCAGGGGTCCATATCCTCCTGTTCCACGTTGGCGCAATGACGTAGCAGTGAATCCTTCTCATCCTTCGACAAGCTAGCCCAGAGCTATAACAAACTATCATTGCTCAAATTGGAGATAATCTACAAGAATATGGGGAATAAGCTTATAGTTATAAGCTTCTCCACATTTAATGGCCCGTCCATTGACCGGATTGGAAGACAAAGCAAGGTCATAGCCTCACTCCGTCACAGCTAGACCCACCATGGCTATGCAACAACGCCAGCCAAGAGCCACGATACGTCATTCTATGCTTTTATAACGATGATCATTTCAGGCAGCATTTTTTAATCCGGTTAGAAGACAGAAAGATCTTCAGAATATCCCCTTTATATGTCGGCAGGCCAAGTCTTGGCAAACCTGCAGTAATTATATAAGAGGATTGATGTCAGCTCGACTTGCACCAGAATCAGCAGCTCACACGCCTCAACTTTCAATACCAATATACTTACAATTCTTGCCAAACTACTTCACCGTCACAATGTATTCTATCCTTCGCGTTGCTAGCTTGATGGCCTTGATCGGCTACGCTAAAGCAGATTTCGCAGTCGGCACTTCTGCAACGCAAAGTATGTATCAGTCCCTTCTCGCCTGCCATTGTCAATTCTAATTCTCAAGTAGTGGGAATCGGAGAGATCGTTCCTGACACAGGAGGAGACATCTACAACACTGATGATGTTGCTGTGTCGTACCCAGGTGGCTGCCTCGACAATGTTCAACAATTTGAGGTATTTCAATGTGACAAGATACTTGTACCCTCCATATACTAATACTACATTAGTGTGTTTCCGAGCGGTGCCTTATTGAAGGCTTCTTTGAGATTCGAGGCAAGAAGACGGAGGATCAGTACGGCTTCAACTGGAATGGCGAAGGTTGGGAGTTCTCCCAGAACAGCGAGATCTTGGGCTTCTGTACCAAGAACGACGATGAAGGATGCACCAAGACTGGAGTAAACTACTCGCTCGGGTTCTTCTCACACATGCTTTGTACCGGCTCTATCAACTCTGGATTTTAGATTTATGCATACTTAGATGATATCAATATTATGATAGGACTTGGCCAAAACAAACAATAGACAGTAACAAACAAAAGCCCTCGAATTGTACCCTACGGGCTGTTACTAGGCCCCGAGACTCTTCACAGAGCGAAAAAGGATCATGTGTCGGGGAAAATTACTGCGACTACCGACCTGGTCAACTGTTTAATACCCCCGCTGCAGACTGTAACTGGTTTCACTTTTTATAGCCGGGATCGATTGACTCCGATCACCGACCTGATGATTCATTAATTGCACGCATAGACTTTAACTACGCTGTGGCTGGTGTCAGTCTGATTGGTTCATTCTTTGCGGGGAGGTTGCCGGGATCAGTTTGATTCCGGCTACCTACTTGATTCATAAGCCGCACCATGGAGTGTTTCAGACGCGAGGTCCCTGTCCAGCTAAGCCGTAATTCCCCTGTAAAGTATAATAGCATAGTCCTAGTCTAAGCCTCCAAGATAGATTAAGATTGTCGTGAAAGAACTCCAGAATTGATCATCGTGGACCCATAATGCTAGCCTTTGACCCATCACGGAATCTCTGAGTCTTCCGAAAGACAACACGGACGATGGATACTCTATACGAAGCAGGCTAGTAGACGGAGTTGTCGGAGAAGAAGCAAAGATTTGTTTGTTTTGACCTATCAGTGATAGTGATTGTTGTTGAGGATGACCATAGCATCCATCAATTGTACGTAACGGCCACGCGGCAATGAACAATATTGTTAGAAGCGAAGGGAAGATATCCGCGTAGAATTCGAAGCCCTATTTAAAGACAGCGGGATGCAGTTCATTGCTCTTTCTATCTTCAATTATCCTGACCTCTACAACGTGGATGCCTACAGCAGTACGAAAATGACTGGACTCAATACATTCTTGCGGCTGTTGCTCTTGCTTGCACTGCCAATTCAGCTCAATGCACTAGTTCAGCATCACGGACTCGCCAAACCAGTTCCATAAGTGCAGACTCCACCCCAGAACGCCGAGGTATACCTCGTTCGACGATACTCGCTTTCCAATAGCGTCCTTACAGGAGATATAACCTTCCGACTGCCCATCAACGGAAACTCCACCGGCGGAGAGTTTACATTCTTCTTGTATAGCTCTGGGACCGGTTCCAGTGTTGCAGTCTCCCCCCATCTGCATAAATATCATTATGAATGCTTTTTCACCATCAAGGGCCGTGCGCAAATTTGGGCTCAGCATGATGGCGAAGCGCAAGAAGCATGAGTGCTTACTCAAGGAGACTTTGGGTCATGGGCGACCTACACAAACCACACTTTTCAGTTCATCGACCCTGACTCTGAGGTGCTTGCCGTTGTTGCGCCGGGAGGATTCGAGAAGTTGCTGGACGTGATTGGCAGAAACTGGACTACGACTACCCATACACCATATTCAAATGCCTATATTGAGTACCCAGGAAATGCTACTGGCCCTGTAACAGTCGCTGGAGCTGAGAAACTCACGTACTTGGATGTTTGGTCTCAGCCCGACTTTGTCCCACGACGAGACCTTTTGAATGGTACTACACCGGGCAACGCAGCTTGGCACGACGGACCCAACTACCTTGGAAATAACAGCGACACTTAGTACTGGGTCGCAAATGGATTCGGACCCAAGTATCTCAATAAGGCCATGACTGGTTATTATCAGATCGTGCAGCCGCTGATTACTCCACAGTCCTCAGGGAACTACAGCTTTACAAAGTCGACCATCACAATCAACGGGCCACCACCTGATATATCAGCGCTTCCTTATCAATTCTTTCCTCATGGCAGCGCCTTCATGGTACTGGAGGGTACCCTCACTATTCATGTTGAAGGATATCTCCCGGTCACGCTTGTTTGGGGAGATGTCATGTATGTGCCTAAGAACACCCGCTTCACTTACTATACCTCAACCTATTGGTGTAAATTCCTTTATGTTTCTGGCGGAGATAACTGCTTGGACACAAAGCTCATTAAAGGCGGGGCTGCTTACAACAGTGTTGTTTTCCCTCCTCATTGATACTAAGGCATTCCTCAACAAAGGAGTAATTATCAATACCTTAGATATTTGCAGCTATCATTCTATACTTGTATATATTTTGAAAAGTATTTAGAACCGAGTTTATAAGACTTTTATTCTCAGCTGCTAGACCTAACATCTGATGCTCATATCACGTCCGTCGCATGAAGAGCCTTGCGAGCAGTATTTTCATTGCTAATTCACCTAGACCTGACTAAAACATCATACCGTAGAGTTTCTGTATCTTTGCACCTTCAGGACACTGCTCCCCTGGACCAAAAAGAGCAGTTCAAGCATTTCCATTCCTACTTACTATTCCTCCCCAGGCCTCAATCATCATCAAGCGTCTTTCCCTTTTTCACCATCCTCTCAAGTTGCTCAACCTCAGTAGCAACCCATTCGCGGAAGCTGTGCCAAGAAGTTTCACCAGCCTGCCAAGAAGCCCATTGCCAGTACGGATATTCTCCATCACTGAAAGTCTCGCCATAGCTATTTTCTGGATTTCGCCAATATGCCGGTGAGATCATAAAATGCATGAATCCATCGCACTCGGTTGCTGGTGAAAGGGCGACGACTTTGGAATAAATATCTTGGTCTAGATCACCAAGAGACCACGTGTAGTTTTCCACGTCATCGTCGGCGAGTTCAATGTCATCGAGACCGTTAATACCACCGTTGAGAAAATGCCAACCGCCTTGGAACCTAGAAAAAGTTAGTCGATAGATAACAGAGCAAAGGCTTGACTTACCCGTTTGCAACACGGACCATGTCCTTAAAGTCAGATGGCAGCTCACCAACTTTAGCTTCAGCTTCTGATATCTCCTCCTCTGTGGCGGGCGAATAGAGGATATCTTCTGCACAAGTGAGACCTAGTTCTTGATACTCTTTGCGGTTCACTATCCATGCAGCTCTGGCAAGTCTATCAAGCAACTCCTTCCAGCCAACCCTTTCTGGTGCAAGTGACCATTGCCGCCCGTGTTGGGCACGCATCTTCAACGCCGTTATAACTTGTTCAATCATAACACCAGCTTCGTCTGCCTCAATATAAAATGGATTTCCTTCCTTTTTACTCTGAGCCAAAAGGGGTAATACTTTGAAGATTCCTGGCAGGAATAAATATCGGTCCAACTGACCCCCATCCATGTCGTTGAAGCCATCGAGCCGAAGTCCTAAGGATAGAATTTCGGCGGCAGTATCAAATTCTTCAAGTCTTATCGCCAACTCCACTACTAGTCGTCGATAGAGTAAGTAAGAATGTCTCCTTGCGGTTTGATGGCCGTTCCATTTGTGTTCCCACTCGGTGATAGGAACTTGAGGCTGCGCATAGAGCTTCTTTGCCGCAGCAAGAGCTTTCTCCATGTTCTCTCGGGTAGGACATTGGCCTGGAATTTTGTTCTTGGCCAGTAGTCGCGCACACATTGCGATCGTTGGTTCGTTGTCAGTCTTGCGCCATATATGTACATCCTCCGGCTCTGGTAGGCTGCAATGCTCAAGCATCCAGCCAGTGCGGGTACATTCACGATACTCATACCATTGCTGCCTTTCAAGCCTTTCTTTCCGATCAGAAGCCGCGTCTGTACTCTCATTTGAGCCACGAAAAGGGTTATGATATGTAGGGTTGGCATCCCAGAAATTATCGAACGGGCGACTGCTCAGTTGACAAGCATCTTGATTGCTCAGAGCAGAGGGGCCAAGTATAAGGGTGTGGTACTCATACAGGGCGCAGATGAGCGTATAAGCTTTATCAATATGATTGGAGAGTAGAAGGAGCTCGATGAGGCGTTTGACTTGGCGTAACCTATCGCTGGCATCTTTCGACTCGAGCAGCAAAGATATCAGATCGGAGATCTTGCGCTGGATGAACCAACCCTCTTCACCGGGGTCAGACTGATCGATATATGTCAATAAGGACATTTGTTTGGTTGATATACTGAGTAGATCCAAAGCTCAGCTTTATGAGTAAGATAACTTTTAGGCACCAAGGGCTGGTTGGTAAGTAAAGAAGGGTCCGGAAATAACACTACTGGCACCTGGTCGGTAGATTGATTTTCCAGTCCGTCAACATTCAATTGGTGCGCTTCTAGCTAGGCCTTGGTCACCAAAGCTACCCTAGAATGTTATTTGTATAGGTAGGGAGTGTAAAGTATTATTTACTTGGCGAAATACTTAACTTATACAGTGACAGTACTACAAGCTATTTTGTATTTTCCCTGGTTTTCCCCAAGCTTATTTTATCTCGATTAGACTGACCTGACTCCGCAGTTGTTGTGTTATATTTTCCATATTCTTTAGGGGCAAAGCCTCCCTAAGATCCTTTCTGCGACGGTGTCCCATGATACACGCTCTAGAGAAAACATTATAAAAATCTCGACTCGGTTAGTTTAAACCGTAATTATTTTAATTTCTACATAGCTGTAAACTGTGCTCTTTGAGTAAAGCAAAGACAGCAGAGCCAGTAGATTGGACATAACTTAGAGTTGAATAAGAGCAATATGCTCAATGTCCACTGCGTGCCTCACTCCTTCAACCAATACATGATTCCGCCCACCAATCTGAGCACCACACTCGGGTCATGAGGCCTCTTCCTTTGTTATACCGCAGTTGTTAGTGGTGACTGGGTGGCCGTTTGGGCAAGTGTGCCAATATGCTGGGCCAGATAACTCTCCTATTGATCCTACGTAGACTCGTCTAAGCTCCTCGGCTGCGACGGGGCAGTATACCCCTCCGTTCAAATCCTCCTCAGCAATGTTGATATCATTCTTGAGAATATGTATTGGCTGGTTCTCTGCCAGAATTCCTCTCGCTTCCTGAATATGATCAAGACCATATTTTTTCTTTGATCGTAACGTAACGGTATGGCTACTGGACTTGATGATAAGGCCAATGCCAGCCCTTGCATATAACCCAAATGGAATGTTTGTCTTTCGGGGGAGCCGGCTCAAGGCCATAGAACTTGGAAGGCACTTAGCTCCCCTGGGTCATAATCTGCAATCACATCACTTCTTATCAACAAAGTGTAATCTCCCTTGCAGATTCTTGAAACAATAGCTCTCCCCGTAAAACGTTATCCGAGTTCCCTTCCCCAGTCGAAAGACATCGGCTGACCTTCGCTAGAGTCGGGAGAGCGGGCGGGTAACCGGGTGGTCCGGGCGCTACCATGGGAGCGTATTAGCCATAACGTCTGATTGGCTCAATGGCTAATCCTTGTTTCAGCTCATTTCTTGCCTGCCTTAGCTTGCTTAGCTATCCTGTCTAGGCAGGTAGTTTGGAAGTGTAGGCGGCGCAGGGCAAGGAGACAGAAATAAGCTGGTGATCTAATCAGACTTCTTACTGTAAAACTGAAGTAACTATGGAAGAAGGAAGCTCGTTTAAAATGTGAGCATAACGCAGAGAATCTAGAATACCACAAGAATTCGGTATGCTTCTCACTCATCGCTCAATCCATCCAATATTGATGGCGATATTCTGAAGTTGATGACAAAAGTAGCCCAGTGGGTTCGCCGAAAAGGCAGCTGTATGGTACTAAGGCTGATAGGCAAGCATCCTGTGACGCCACGATGCAAGGATTTGAACATGACAACCAACAGATGTAACCTTGCGCTGCATATAGTGGTGATAAGAACCCAAAAACCGGTAGCTTTGTCTACCAGTACTCTCTCTATCTCTCTCTCCCACCATCAAACTCTACAGCCATCGCTTTATCGACCATGTCTTGGAAACGTTCCTCTTTGGCTCATACTGGCTTCGTCTACGATGAGGACATCTGCGATCAAAAGAAATACCCTTTCCCGCCCCATGTTAAAAGTCTCGAACAGGCAATGCTTGACTTTACATGTCAGTATTTTGATCCAACTACTGAAAAGGATCGAAGTATCCAGAACGAAGCGAAGATGCTTGCCAAGGGAGGATTCAAAGAAGATCGCTGGGATGAATTCTATCGAGCTTATTTCTTAAACCCAATGATGGAACGTGCCTCCATCACTGGAAAGAGACCTCGCATGTCAGTATACAGCTACACCCAAGACCAGTCCACTCATAGTTATTCTTCATCTTAGATCTCAACGATGTCAATACTACTACGACTCAATAAATTTGTAAGTAACTTCCAATAGATAAAGACCGGATACAAAAACTTACAATAACAGCAATACCGATGCCTTATGGACAACCTTCAACACGGGGAATGAAAGGAGTCAACTTTTCAAAGCTCCAAAGCCCGACCTCGTCTTCTTACTTCCAATGTATCACCCGGAATCCCATATTCCCACCGTAACTCGTCATGGAGCGCGAGAATGGCACAAAGAGCCAACAGCATCCCTCGTGGAGCCATTCCTATGGTCCAACTTACGAGGCCTACATCAGCATGGCTTAAAGCCCACCCCCTTTAGTGTTCTCCATAAAAAGATTCCCCTAGAATCCGACTTAACTTCCTATCCTTGGCTCATTGTCGAATACAAAAGAGCGAAGGGCACGGCAAGGGGCAACACCACTTCCTCCAGTCGACTGGAGGAAGTTGTTTACTGTCAAGCAGCGAATGCGAGTGGGTGTGCCGTCAAGCTGAACCAGAATGCTGCCAAGTTTGCTCTTCCATTGCCCGATGACGCGCAGGTCTCTCCTGTTCCAGTTATTACCACAGTCGGGCCCGAAGTCAAAGTGTGGATAACCTTTTTTGCTAGAGATTTCATGGCATATCGATATGATGTCAATGACAATCAAAAGTTCGACAGGCAAGAAGAAGGCTACGTAAGTATAAATCAAAGCTAAGCAAGCTGAGCGGCACTAATAAACCAGACTAGATGATGCAATGTATCTGGACAGGTGATATGACCAAGCCTTATGATATTTTGAAATTCCGACTCATATTGGAAAACACATATACATGGGCAATTCGGGTGTTCAAGCCATTGGTGGCTACATATATCGACCAGTGGCGATTTGCTTACCCTGCTGATAGCCCAAGTTTGGCAAGCATGACAAGGGCACGGCAGCAGGATAAGTTGGAGCTCACAAGGAGCACAGTTCAATCAATCCAGTGTGCCCTAGAGCCTAAACTCAATCCCAAGGCTGGAAAGGATTGGCATCGTGGTGTTTCGGTGAGACTGAGGGAGCTCTGCGAGACATTCAACCAAGATGTGAACCGAATGGTTGAAGAAGAGCTCGAGTCCTGGCGAAGAAGCACACGTGGAGCGAGCAAATTATCTCAGGGGTCAAATAAGGATGCAGGATCCAATTCGAATGGCCGGACATGGATTGAAAATAAGGACCTAGAACCCGACCAATCTGGGAGTCCTGGTTTGGCAAGCGTGACTCCGCAGAGTGCTGCACAGAACATGCCACCAAGCGAGATAGGTGGCGCAGCTGAGAAAGTCTCGTCATATCTCAAAGCAAGTATGGCAATTTGGAGCAGCTGGGGCACCCAAGAGACGCGCAGGCCGGAGTAACCAGCTCGCACCAACGAGTGGCATTCAGATGCTGTTGGCCTTCATCTGGATAATCAGGGTTCCTGGGAATAGAGGATTTTAAGGCTCCTTAGGCCGTTCTGGATCAGGAAGAGGTATGAGTGTAGTTCTCCAGGGAAATAGTTCTCGGCATTGCCCGAAGTAAAGTCGCAGGTGGATGATTGTATTATGCTGTATTATTAGACAAGTCTCGAGCAAGACATTTTAACGTTTCATGCTTGTTCTCTCCTGCTGTCTCTTCTACTGAATGGAAGGTTATTAGCCCTTCGTAGTAGCTGGTGATGTGCGGGAATTGAGCCGAATGGAGTTATATATTTTGTCCCATTGCATTCCCATGTTGGTAATTATGTTAGCACAGATTATAGGCAGAGTCTATTTGTTAACTATTAATTGGTCTATCTGCAAAGTCATTAGTAGTAAATGCAGAACATACGTTATTATTTCGTAGTTTAATGCAGCTCATATTGGCAAGAGCGTCATGTTCGAGATCAGTCTAGATAGGTCTATGGAAACGACCTTTTGAACAATACTGCCGTTTCTCGAATAGCATAACTTTTGAGGAAGTACTCCAGAAAGTCACACTGGCTGTGTGAGATGTCGCGTAAAGGAAAAGATGGAAAAACTTTTAGGTCTTTTTAAGTATAAAAGTTACTTGATCTACCGTTAGAATATTAAAACTATACTTATACCTATTTCTTTCTTTGCAACTTAAACCATTACAGACTACAGCAGTGCCCTTGCCTTTCTTATTAAAGAGAACCACTTATTTGTTTACCCCGAGCCTTACCCTTAATATGGGTTTTGAAATCGCCGCTGCTATTATGGCGCTCGCCATGAATGTCTCCGCTGACCGTATGGAGATCTTTACTAAGTGTACTCTGGGCTGTGATAGCTCAGACGCCTTCTTCTACACAGACTATGGCGCCCACAAAGTTAATGCCAACGAAGACTGCCGAAGTACCTCGGTGCTAGGCATGGTTGAGCTATGTGTTAACTGGGGCAAGAGGCGTTCGCACTTTAGGTTCTCTGAGCAAAGCAAGCGCTGCCTGATCCAGGAGTCGGAAAGTGCCTATCGCTGCGCATACAATTCGTGCTGGAAGACGACCTGGAAAGAGATGTCCTGCCACTGGCGCGAAGCCCCAAATCCTGATATCGAGAAAGAGCCTGTGTCTTCTGCTGCAGCAGCCAAGGCAACTACGAGTGCGTTCACCGCCTAAGGGCTCTTGCCACACAGGACTTCATAGGAAGTCTTCATCTATCGAACTCTTCTTCTTGTCTATCTTTTTATGGTTCAAACAAAAAGCCTTTTAGTTAAGGAGCTGGGATTGTAAAGCAGATGCAGAAAACTTTAATAGAACTATTCAGTTATACCTAAAAGTGCATTCTCAGGTCTAAGTCCTTACACCCTTAACTATCTCATACTTGGATGTGGATATTACAATATACTTAGAACCTTCTAGAGCTCCCTTTTAACTGCAAAGTGTCATGAGTTTTCCTTGTGCGAACCCACAATTTCCATAAACCAATTCAAGACAGTTTGACTAAGAAAAACGCTGACTGCCGCTTGACAATGCTCTCCTGCGCCGTTAAAATTTCCAAAAGACTCAAAGGTAGCTTTAGAGCCAAGTCTACCGACAAGGAGCTTGGCCTGCCCAGAAAAGAACATGTTATCGTCTGCGCTACCAATAAAGACAGGAGCTCGAATGCGGTCGGTAAGTCCAGTGAGGTTATATTGTTGCAACCTTAAGAGCGATGTGTAGGGGCTCTTCTCGTTGAAAGCCTAGAGACCTTGATGGATAGCCCATCTCATTGATGCTGGAGTTAATGGGTTTTGCAGAAGCTGTCTCGTCATAGAGTCCAGAGTAGCTGCATCGTGAGATTTGAACAGTGTCGGGAAAGACGCTTCTTGACAATCTTACACTACAGATGTGAATTCATACAAGCCATCTACGGCAAATACTGGGGCAAGTCGGTGTTCAAAAGCTGAGGCGCGTGGCACAAGCATGTCACCAAAGGAATACCCCAAAAGACCAATGCTCTTTGGATCAACTCCTGGACGGGTCAAAAGATGGTCAACCACGGTTGTTGCTATTTTTTTCCACTCATGAATAAAACCCAAGTTTTGATTTCGCCCTAATGTTGGTTGGCCAGGTTCTTCATAGGTGATGACGTTCATTCCGCGTTTCAATACCGGAGGAAATTACTTGAGAAGCTGCAGCCGATGTGGGAGACTACGGACCCCAGTGCAAAGCCTGTAGGTTGGGTAGACCGGTGCGTGAGCGGCACGGTCTGGGAACATCCCAATGCTATTGGTTTTCGGGTGCATAGCTTCTCTATGAACTACAGGGTGGTTTCAATGAAAAGGTGCGGTTCGCGCCTCGCAAACGGGAGCACAGCGAGCATCACCTGCCAGGTCAGCGTCAACTGTGGATGTACTATAGTAGCCCCATTTGCACTTATCCTTGAGGCCATAACTGCGTTACAAAGAAGTTCCCTCGGTAACACGGCTGCAGAGGCAGACCATGATGACAGGATTGTCCTGCAAGATGGGCTGAGACTAGTGCAAGTTGGCGATATCAGCAAGACCTTTGACGTAGTAGCATTCTCGGGGAATATACAGGCCCACAAACTATATGCTGCTAGTTGTAGGAGGAACAAAGAGAACGTGAGAATTGTTTACAAAGTGCCTCTTCCTAGTGGTAGGGCGCTCGTGAGAGAGGACTTTACGCATGCGGCTATGGACGTAATGAAGGATTATAGGTCTGTGCATACCGGGGGACCTGGAAACTTGCTCTTGTCCGGAAAACATCGACTAGACTCTTACAAAGTTGTTGGTGTCTGCATTGATGAGTACATTCCATATAAGAATGAGGAACAGTTAGTCACTATTGGATAGGGCATTACTAACACCTGTTCCTTATTACTGGTATCTGCCTTTACCAATTTTAAACAGGAATAGTTATATTATAATTATTTAATATAATTATTTGATATAATTATAATATAATTATTTAATTTACTTCTATACAACTGTCTTTAAAGTTTATATTAAAGATTTAGTTAATTACCAAAGGGAACTATAGTAATATATAGTTTAAGTTCAATATAGAGCTAAGTGAGGTACTCTGTAACTGCGGACTATATATAACCCGGCTTGCCCGACATTTAGCAGTGTTGACCCGGTTAGGCCTCCTATGTAACAATCAGGCTACGGACTGATTGGGTCTCATTGTTTTACAATTTCAGTCTGTCGCTTACACCAATGGTTGTGACTGAAAGTCATCATGCATCTTGCACAGCCTCCACAAAGAATTACTGGTATTCTTATATCAGGCTGCCTCACCGCCCTCAATGCAAACTGAATTTCTGTTTTCAATCTTTTGCTAACTCTTTGCTCCTAAACCAATATGATCATGTTGCCCACGAAGTTTGACGATGGCTGGGACCCCCAAGATGTCTCAAGGCGAAAGTTTCAACCCTTTGTGATAGACCCCCAAACGTACGCTATGCAAGAGCGAGAAATTGCAGAGAAAGCAATATCAAGAAAGAAAGACTTAGACAAAGAAGTGCGATTGACAGAGTTAAAGAAATTTGCGACAACTTTCAAGCTCGCCACTCCAGTACCATCAGATCTGGTCGATATTCTTTCCAATGACCCTTCTAAACAGAAGGAGATAATTGAAAAGGGCAAACGCGACGCAGAATCTCTCGCGCATGAGAAAGCAGAAGCAGCTGTGACTATCGAGGGCGCTGAACCCGAGGGCTATAATCACCCCTACTACAGAAATCCCTACTTTCGCGAGTATTATGCAGGATACGGCAGATCCAGCCAGTTAGGAGGTGAAGACAGTAGACACGAACTTGTACCTTTCGATAATGTCGGCGGACCCGGGACCTACAGCCAACCCTCCTACTACAGCAATCCCTATTATCAACAGTACTATGCCCAAAAAAGCCACATGACAGGACCTTCCCTGCATGGAAAATCAGAATTAGCCAAGATTGAGGAGGTCATCGAAGTCGAGAAGCAGAGCTCGCAGCCTCAGAAGGACTACCAGACAGTACACCAGCTTCTACAGCCCTTTTCATGGGCCGATGTGGTGCGTGGCACGTCTTTGAAAGTCGATCAGCCGATTGCACCCATTTCTAGTCCTAGGGGCAATGAACCGACAACAAGCGTCTATTCTTCATCCCTTAGTGGCTTCACGAGGAGTACTGAGGCAACGCAAGCGACAACGTTGACTTCAATGTCTAGTCGGTCGAAGACTGTTCGCCACAACCAAGTTCAAAACCCCAATCCTTCCTTGGGAATCCTCGGGGATATTCGAGAAGTTGAAGAAGACTCACCATCTGTACTGGGTCAGAACAAGACGGGACAATTACCACAGGATGAGCTCTGTGACATGGATGATGAATCGATAATCTCACAAACATCAACGACCTACACTCCAGAGCAGAGAGATGATGTCATTGTGACATTCTCGCAAGCCATGCTCAAAGGCCTCCACTCTCAGGTGAACTATGGCGCGGCAAATAAGTCGTCAAAGCAACATGTCCTTCCTCACCTCCGCTCGGCTTTGGAGACATTTGCTGAAGCCGTTGAGGCGGATACATCAGAAAGAACACAAGCAAAGGCGAGGAAAATGATACGGAGGCTGAGGTGGGAAATTGCTCGCAAACTTCAGGACCAAATCCTGAGGAATGACCAAGTTCAAGAAAGCAATCGCATGCCAATCAATTTGACAGACAGAGAAGAAATGGGCGCTGCTGAGAAAATAAACCGCTGGGATATACCGACGCCTAATCCGGACGTCCAGGCAGAGTGGCATGCTGAAACAGATGTACAGCAAAAGTACCAGTACCGATCTGAGCCATCTCTGAGCCTCCCTACAAGGTCAGAGAGTTCTGTGGATCAGAGCGACGTAGAAGTGTCGCAACGTGATACCGCGCAGATATATGGGACATCTATCAATCCAGTTGAAGTCATGAAGCACTTTTCAACACATCCAGCGTTTGAAAAGCTCCTTGAAACTACGCGGAAGCTCCTCGAACGATTTCACAGTCAAAAGATGGATTTGGTACGGCAACGGACATCCCTCTCGCTTCGTCGCCAGTTACGAAAACAGGGAAGCAATAACAGTGCTGCGATTTTCAACCTTGACTGGAACCTGCCTGGTTTCTTAGTTTCAAATTATGATGGTGGCGTCCATCAAGATATCGACAAGATACTTGCTGTCACCGGTACAACGGGAAATGCACAGCTATGCTCCGTTGGTCAATACTTTGCATGGGCCTGGCCAGGTTACGAATTCCAGCTGTTGGAGGCACTGCAGTCAGCACTGCGTGGTTCTACAAGCAAAAGTAAGTGATGTGTTAAGGAGTAACCACCACTCTGGCTAAAATTGTATTACAGATCGACGACACAAGAGGCGTCCGGGGGGACGTGTGACTGTAGACTCGACACTTCGCATGGTAACAGTCCATGGAGCCGAGGATTTCATCATTGCTATGGCGCAGCAGCTCTGTTGGTTGATAGCAGTTTTCCAGGAAAAGCAGGACCAGCTTTCTCATGCCTACGTGGGCTTCTTTGAGGCGAGCAGTGCTGAAACAACTGGCATCGCGACATTCGACATTGATGTTAAACTCGAAGTTCCACCGATTGAGCCTACTGGCAGTTGCTGGAACACGATAGTCGGTCCTGCGGTTATCGTTACTGGATTTCCCCTCCCTGAGCGCCATCACAACGAACAGGGGCTTGAGATATCGATACCTGTCATGGCGGCTCTCTCGGACACTCCCCAGGCCGTCAGCTACAGAGGTGGTTTTGTTTTCAAGGCCAGACACCACGCTCTTATACCCATCCAGGACTTCGGATCATCCATACAATGGCATTTAATAGACACATATCCTGAGAGGCTTGAGTGGACGCACATCGACAGAGCATGCCCTAAGAGACTTGGGGGCACGATTAAGGAGGATTTCTGGAATCGCCGCTCATTTCTGGGGTGGTGTCCGCAAGTCCTTGAGCTTCTGGCAACCTCGAGCTTTGACCATGCGTCTGTACAGTACTCCGAGGCTGTGAAACCTCCAAGATGGGCCCAGATTGATAAGTTCACCATTGGATTTAGCCAGTGGGGAACAGCTACTGCTCAAATAGCCTTTGGCAAGAAAGATGGTTTTCGAAGCTTGCGACCAGATGATTACGAAACGTTACTTGACGATGCTAAGGATACTCATGTCATTTTGCACGACACAACTCACAAACGCGCTTTTCAGACTAATGCGGAGGATCTGATTCTTAACATTCTTCTCCATCGACAGAGTTTATATCTATCAGGACAATCACAAAACCCGACAGGGACGGATGCGGTGGATATTATTCATGGCGCAGATACAAACAGACAAAGCACCTCAACTCGTACTGCTATGCTTAACAACGCTGAGAAGGTCTTTTCTATCCGAACATCGATGTCCAACGCTAAAAAGGAAGAAAGTCGGTTTAAATACGAAGCGAAACTGCTTTACTCGACGATCGATGGGCTCTGGGCTCAGTCATATGCAAGTGGTGACACGGCCGTAAAGCTCGGCGTCGAGTTCGGACAGAATGTTACTGGATGGGAGTATATGGATGTGGTCAACAACGTCAAAGTGATATTGCCGAAGTCAGTTGACTTGAAAAAGTCATGCGGGCGCTGGAACGACTACGCAAAAGACATAGAAGCCATTGTCCTGTTCGGAGCTAACTTTGGGGATATCCTCAAACCGGGATCATCAGAACTGTGCTCCAATTACAAATGTCTGCCAAGAGATGAGTGTTACTTGGGCGTTCGAGTAAATGCACTCCAGTGGCTTTTTGATCGGCAGGGGTCTTCACAAGACCAAAAGAAACTGTCACCGTCTGGCCTTACGCTTCAGGGATCGCAAGATCTGTTCAAGCCATGTGTGGGCACATGATCTGATCATGTGGTCCGCATCGTGAAGCATTCAAAAGGCCATTGCCTACTCCATCTTGAAGAGAACGGTGCGGTCATTATCGGCGACGCTCGAGGGGCTTTGCTCCCCAAGATGTTTGGCAAGAATCGGCAACTGCAACAGAAACCGTCTCGAGCTCAGCGCCAAGAACGACAGGCTTTGTACCGTACAGAAAGGGAGACAACCCCGATGACGGGTTTACAGTCCCGAAAGCCTAATGTACCTCCGAAACAGATCGCTTCCTACAACAGAACAGCAGAGAATACAACAGCGAGAAGACCCAGATATGAGATGTCTTCATCATCAACTGTAAGCAGTGGACCCTGGAGCGGATCTTCAGTCACAGATGGGATCGCCAGTTCGTCGTCCATTTCTTCAAGTCCATCGATGAGAACTTGGAGTAGTATAGTCGCTTCTAAAACTAAAAAAGTTGAGTTTGAGGCAAGGGTGGATAACAAGGCTGAACTACGACCAACAGCGTCAAATTAAAATTATATCAGATAAAAGGGAGGTCTTGCTAGAAATCTTAGGTATATGTTCATAACAAAGGATAATATAGCTGTATGTATTCACCATTTTCTCGTTTCCACAAATTCAACAACTATGATAAATAAGCACTCTCGTCACCTTCCAATTACGGGTTGAGGTGGGATGGGATGATCACCTAGCGACCTGCCTAGAAGGGTATGTTCCTGTAATACCGAGACCAATTACCCCTCTCCATGAACTTTTGAACCACGAGCTAAGAAGATGCGAAGCAGTGAATCTCAAGGGAGACATGGTTTGAATTAAGCTTAAATTTTACCCTTCAAGCTAGCAATAAGCTATGATGTATTCTAATCTTTGGGCAATTGCTCCATAGAATGAGTGTTAATTGTCGAGACCTTTCATTGAACCATAACATCCAGCATCGACATGCGGGGAAACGCCAAGTGCCCAGCGTTCCTTGCAGACTACCCAGGAACAAATGCTGACCCGCGTCATGTTTATCTTTGTCCATGCTACGATTTTCGACTAATGAACCAATGCCCTTCGATCCGACTGCTTGGCTCTTTTGCAATTCCCCTCATGAGCTTCCCAACGTGGAGTAGGCAATGTCACCCAATGACTTGGCAACCGACGATGCAGACGAGTCATTTACCAAAACGTCGCATTGGCCGTTCAATGCCAATTTCTTCTTGCAGGGGATGGATATATCACGAGGCTTGGTGGTATTGAGATCCGGGGCGACCGGAGATGGCATGGGATCTGCAGGTATATAAAGATGATGGCTTGTCCACATTGACCGTGTTTCGTCCACTTGCACGACTTCTTTTCTCGATAACCACCCGTCGCTGTTGGGCTCACTTCTTGACTTGACCCTATTCTCATCAACTCGGCGTCATGCGTTACACAGTCCCTCTCATGGCGGCGCTAGCTGCCTCGGCTACAGCTACGGCACCAATTGGAGCTGGAAAGCGCGCGCAGAAGCTCTACACACTAGAGACGGCACCCGGTGAGACTGTAGAGGTTACCGAGGATGAAAAGTTTCAGATGATTGACGTAGGTTCCCTTGTAACCTACTCACAGAAATGGAGGCCTGATTGCTGACTGATTGAAGGATCACATTCACTTCTTCGACATCACGGAGTGGAAAGACCACAGCGCCGCTCCCTCCGGTGCCCGCCTCGCCAGCACAACAAGCAAATTCCCTGAAAAGCTTTCCCACGAAACCAACGTCAAGAATATAGTCAAGAAAGTCAACATCAAGTACATTGAGAAGCAGCTCAAGAAGTTCTCCTCATTCCACAACCGCTACTTCAACTCGGCCTTTGGCGTTGAAGCCGCTGAGTGGCTGCACAAGGAGATCCAGAAGGCTATCAAGAAGAGCAAGCACCCTTATGCTTCAGTGCGACTAATCCAGCACCAGGCTTGGTCGCAACCCTCGATCATTGTGTCGATTCCTGGACGGGTTCGTCTCAAGACTGTTGTTACGGGTTCTCATCTTGACTCGGTGATTTCCAACGATCGTGGAGCCGGTCGTGCTCCTGGTGCCGATGACAATGGCTCTGCATCTATCATGCTCTTGAACCTCCTCTCTGCCTTCTTGGAGGATCCCCACATTGCTAAGGGTGATCATCTCAACACTGTTGAGTTCCACTGGTACTCTGCTGAAGAGACTGGACTCCTTGGATCTCAAGACATCTTCAACAACTACGCCCGACTCGGTATTCAAGTCGAGGCTATGCTTAACCAGGACATGGTTGGCTACAAGGGCCGTGACGGAGTTGAGCGTTTCGGTCTCATCACCGACAATACCAGCCCTACCCAAAATGACTTTCTGAAGCTCCTCATTGAGGAATATGCGGATATTCCTTATGAGGAGTCTACTTGCGGCTATGCTTGCTCTGACCATGCTTCGGCTAACCGCAACGGCTTCCCCTCGTCATTCCTATTCGAAACGCCTTTCGGAAACCACAATCCTTACATCCACACACCTAACGATACTATTGCTCATATTGACTTTGGTCACGTCATTGAGCATGCTAAGGTTACTGCTGGCTTTGTTTATGAGCTTGCCCACCGCAACTTCACTGCCTAAGCAGATCCCACGGGGAAATAGGTCATGATTAGGTAATCTATAGTGAAACTTCAGAGAATAAATATTCTGGCAACGTTGATGGTTATAAAATTGCTTCAGCGTGATATATTCTCATATGGTGAATTGACTTAATGGAGCGACTATGTCCTGCTCAATTGAAGAGCAAAAATGTCGCGTGGGTCTAGGGTCACCTTCCGTTTTCATACGGAAGTGCATCGTTATGTGGCCAATAGGAGAAGGGGCTAGTCTATGCGATAAGATGGGTTGCATCCTAACCAGTAAGAAGCTCTGTAGTTGATGTGGGTTTGTACCACTCTGCTTACTGAATTATCATGCGGCTGAAATCCCCCACACATGCTTCAACATAATCATTCTTTCTTTCTGTCGCAGCGCAACCATGGATCCGCTGTCGCTCGCTGCCAGTATCGCTGGCCTGGTGAGCCTCGCGGGCGCTGTTATATCAGCGGGCTACAAATTAAACTCCAAGTTGAACGAGGATACGAGCGACACCAAGACGCTGGTAAACGAGACAGCTAACTTCTCGGGCATCTTGCTGGGTGTTAAGGCACACCTAGAGTCCTTTCAATCTCTCGATGTCGATCTGAAGGCTGTTCACAACACTATAGAAGACAGCAAGCTTACGATAAAGCTTATCGATGAGTTATTAGCCAAGCTCTCAAAGTCGAATCGGATTGAGATGTTGATCAAAGCTGGCGGACGGGAGGAGCAGGCTGTGAAGCTACTTCGGCGTATCGAACAGTACAAGACGTTCTTTGTTCTGTGCTTCCAGCTTGGGCAGAGGTGAGTTGCTTTATCTGTCTACTGAGAATAGAAGAATACTGATATGACGTAAGCTCTCAATCTGAAACCCTCCAGATGCAGATGGACGGTATTGTGGCTCGGTTGAAGTCATTAGACGAGACCCACAAGGGCGTTGAGAAGGCTCTTGGTAAGTTGGTAGATGCTGGTCAAAGTAAGTACTTGTCTCCTCCTTCCGAAAGTGGCGCCCAAATAATACTATGCAGTTCAGCAACAGGAAAAGGTCATCAAGTGGCTGGGAACACCAACGGAGGATGAACATGATGATCTATGCAAGCAACGCGATGCATCCTCAGCTGAGTGGATATTGCAGAGACAAGAATTCAACAGCTGGCTCTCTTGTCCAGGTTCAGCACTATTATGCCTCAACGGAACACGTAAGTGCCTTGAATGTACTGCTACAAATGCTAAAGTTTCGTCTAGAGGGTTCGGGAAAGTCGGTTATCGTGTGAGCTTCTACAAACGTTACCTCTAGGAGGTATGTCTGCTAATATGTCTATAGATCGAAGGTCATCGAATCGCTCCAGGAGTCTACTGAGCCTGGAAGTAATGCTATAGTTTATCACTACTGTCGCTTCACCAACCCAGCCAGTCTTTCACCGACGAACTTAGTCGGGTCGCTCATAGGCCAGCTCCTCAAACAATCTTCCAACCCAAGCGTCCTCTTAGAAGTTGTGAATAACGTCTACGAAAAACATCGCAAACGATCAGCTCACCCAAGTCTCCAAGATCTACAAACTCTGTTCACCGATATATCCAACTACTTCGAGAGGGTTCTACTCGTCATCGATGGCTTGGACGAGATGAGTGGCTACTGGGAGATCCTGGACTTTCTGGAGACTATACTTGAGGAAGATACCGAATTCAAGATTATGATAGCGAGAAGAGCTGGGATGGGCCTCGATGATGCTTTCCCATCTTGCTTTAAGATCACAATCACCTCGACGGATGTTGCATCCGACATTGAGAGCCTGGTCCGCAAGAAGCTCAATAAGCGTCGATTCCGCGGGTCTGAAGTTGAAGCTGTCATAAAAGAGCTGATTGTTCGCGCTGACGGAATGTAAGTTGCAATTAAATCTCACTACCAAATGCTGACGGTTTGTCTTTACAGGTTTATCTGGGTCATATGTCAGATCGATCACCTTTCCCGCGTCCGAACAGCTCTCAGTCCAAAACTCGTGCAGGCCCTACCTCGCAATCTCGAGAAGACCTTTGAGCAGGCCTTTCAGACGCTTGAAGACGAAGAAGAGAAGAAGCTTGCGAAGCGCATCTTGCAGTTTGTCATGTTCTCCAACAGACCCCTCGATTTATCAGAACTGGTTGAAGCTATCGCCATTACATCAGATACAAAGACACTCGACGATGTGCAAGCCAACTCGTTGCGTGAGAAAAGTTACGTATTTGAGCTCTGTGGAAGTCTGGTTCGAGAATCTCAGGCAACATCCAAGATTGATCTGGCACACTACTCTGTGTATCAGTTTCTCCAATCTCCCAAGATCGAGGGGAGCAGGGAAAATGAACTCTACCTTGACAAGTCTCTTGGCAATATCGAGCTTCTCACGGCTTGTATCCGATATCTGACGATCGAGAATGTTTCATCCGGTGGAATTGCTGAAGAGGTAGAGGCTGCATTGGAGGACGACGATCTGTACATCAGCCCCGAAGTATTTACAAATACGCCATTCCTCCAACATGCAGTAAGTAACTGGCCAGACTATGCCTCGAAGCTCTCAGAAGCCGAGCTTCAAGACATCTGGACGTCTGTTCTACTTCCGTTCTTTGAGCCTAGTTCGAACTACTTTAAGTTCTGGGTTCGCAAAGCACGCTATCTTCACGGATACTACAAGTATCCTCCGGGGATCACACCACTTCACGTCGCTGCTGCCCATGGTTTGCCAAATCTAGCCAGAGTCCTTTTGGAAGATAACAGTCTCAGTAAAGCCACCTGGCAGGTATCGAAAGCCAAAGTGGGGAGCAGGACGCCGCTGCATATGGCTATCGAGAATGGCCAGAACTCGGTGATCGAGCTGCTTTTAGAACTTGATCTTATCAACTCAACAGATGAGAGAGGCAGAACCCCTCTGCATCTAGCTCTTGAGTGTGCGAACGAGGAAGCTGTGGCCAAACTCATCTCGGCTGGTGCAAATGTAAACCACTGCGAAGCTGACGGACGAACGCCCCTCTTTATGGCCATTGAGAACAACTGGGATGGCCTGGCAACACAACTTGCAGAGATGGCGAGCCAGAATACAACCATGCCAGACGGACGTGGGCCGCTCCATCTTGCAGCACAAACTGGAAGCACAACGTGGACGAAATGTCTGATGCTCAAATTTCGTCCAACAGGCATAAACAAACCTGATATTGATGGTTGGAGCCCTCTACTATACGCTGTTGATAGGGGCCATTTGGATGTCGTGAAGCTTTTATTGTCAAATACTAACTGCATCGAGGTCGGTGATAAGAACGGATGGACGCCTCTCCATGCTGCTATCAAGCGACAGAATGTTGACTGCGCTACCGAGCTGCTGGTCTCCAATGTTCCGAAAATGCCTTTCTCTGAATATAGAGCAGACGAGCCAACAAGAGGAGAGGGAGGACCTGACCCTGGGATGACAGGGAAATACGGTGGGGGATATAGGCCCAGGCCGCCGGCTCCGGAAACTAGAGAAGGCCCAAGTCGACGCTGGGAAGAGTTGGACTCATCATCTCAACCCCAGCCGCAGACAACGGTTTTGTCGCCATTACTTATGGCAGTCTCCAGCAACTACAAGGTTGGGGTTGAGCTACTCCTCCGTCACGTCGAAACCTACGGACGGCAGGAGATAGGGTTGTTAGAGAAATATGGCGAGTGCCTCAAAGCATCGATGATGTTGACTGAAACAACCATCTTCAAGAAGCTCATTCCGGTTTCAACAGCAAAGAGCATACTGGCTATTCTACCCGATTGCCTTGAGAAGGGCGGCATCTTCATGGAGATCTTGAAGCAAAGGCTGGACAGTGCCTTTGCACATAAGCAACTTCTACCAGAGGCATTGTCGGACGACAGACTGACACTGGAGATTCCGCATATTATACTGGATACATGGCCCATCCAGCGCAGTTCCCTTCCGGACAATATACTTCACCTTGCTGTGCAGGTTGGAAATGATCACGACTTACGCTTGATGAAGCGTCTGATTGATGGAGGGGCCAATACCTCTTATGCTGACAAGGGCGGGGAGACGCTTTTGCATACGGCAATCGATCATCTCAACTGGCCCGCTACTACCTTCATGATTGAAAATTTGCCATTTAGTGAGGAGATACTGTCTAGTGCTCTCCACAATTTCATCGACGTTGCTCCAACACAAGGAAAAGAAATCAGTTCTGAGATTCTCGCAATCCTGAATCTGCTCCTCGAAAAGGGCGCTGATGCCAATAGTCTGGATGCATCTGACAGCAGTGTTTGCCACGCAGCAGCTGCTAGAGACGACACTGTACTCTTGGAATGGGCATTAGAGAACAAGGCTGTACTAGTTGCTCCAACCTCAAGGGACGATACTCCGATCACAGTGGCTGTGAGGTATCGGAAATATGAGAACTTGCAGTGCCTTCTTGACGACGTTCTTCATACCTCGCCAGAGACTTTGATTGAGTTTCTGGCCACGCCGAGTACAAGCTCTGGGACGCCCCTCATACAGGCCATTGAGCTCTCTGACATTCAAATTTTGACCAAGCTTGTGGAAGCTGACAAGGCTGCGGAGTTGCTGGTTAAGAAGGATATCGATGAAGATCAGAGTAGGCGGCTGACAGCTTTTACTGATGCACTGTGTACTGCCATTCGCAAGCAATCAGACGAGGCTGCGATGCTGTTAATCAGATCGATGAGTGACATCTCATCAACAGGGTCATCAGGGGAGACGCCACTACATACGGCAGTAAAAGCTGAGGACGAGAAGATGGTCAAAGCGTTGCTTGAACACGGGGCACAGTTGAATGTACCACATCGCGACACCGGGGAAACACCATTTGCAGCTGCAACAGTGGCCAATCTGACAAGCATAAAGGCTATTCTAAGCGAGCAGCAAGTGGACTACCAATCCCAAGATATCATTGCCGCAGCCAAAGCTGGAGACGAAGCCTTGGTCGCAAAGGTCTTGGCTGCATACCCTGACGATTCGTACAATCAGAGAAAAGCACTTTTCACAGCACGAAAACTACGCCAGAAGAAGATCGAGAAGACCCTGTACGAAGTTTCGCCAGCAGAGGCTGCATCTTCTCTGGTAGACGATATAACTAGGAATGCATACGGCGATACAGTTCTGCATCAAGCAGTTTGTGCGATGAACCCCGAGAAACTTAAGTCTTTGTGCAGTGGGGGTGATAAAGAGCTGATGGATGCTTATGACCTCGGTGGTGACTCTGCTTTAATGCTTGCTATTCGGATGTGTCATTGGGCCGGTGCTGAGGTCTTGGCTAAGGAGGGGGCGGATATAGATGAGGCTTTGGAGAAGGCACATGCCGAAAAGTGTGAACTTTGGATTGATAAGCTTAACGAGCTTAAAAATCGTTATGAGAGGGTGAGGCAGCGGTTGTTTCCCTCTGGGAGTAGTAGATTTTAGGATTAGCTTTTATTAGACTTTTTTCAACCTGGTCAGGTTTCTAGCAATAGGACCACCAATATCTGCAGGTCTACAGAAAGGTTGATAGAATGGTTGGAAATGGCTGATTAAACAAGAGATGGCGTTGGGAGATTACCCGGTAGTTCTTTCCGCAACCAATGGTGGAGTGGATTAAGTAGGCAGGCGGTCAGAAGATAATGGCTTGTCTTCCATAACTAAGCTGTCTAGTCCGGAACTTACCATCGCAAACTACGGATGTTCCCGCAGACGCCACAAAACCCGAAAACGTCAAGTGTGCCACGTAATGTCTGTCTTCTGCGCTTCCATCTCTAGCTATATGAGACATGGTATCAAAGGCAGGAATGTGACTGGGTAATAAGTCGCATGATTTAATACTAGTAGCAAAAGACGGAGTCTAGAATGGCGAGACTAAATAACTTATGTGAGCTGAGTCAGTAAAATTCCCTACATTGGGAGCAAACTTTCTCGAGTCGTCCCTCATCAGTCCAGGCTTCGGGGGTATCAGCTGTCTAAACTTTCAGCTTCTTTCGGAATCAGGTTGTAAGCAAACTTTCTTTTTGAGTTTCAGAAAACGTATCTAGCTAGTTGAGATGTATAACAGTGCATGAGTGGCTTGGGCAGGCATGTGAATCCAGGAGGGGTAGCTCGTATGGTGTCCGGAATCGACAGACTCCCTGAACACGGTCGCTGGTTTCTCTATCGTATATATCCAGCTTTCCAGTACCGTTACTTATGTCTTAAGCCCTCTGCATCTTCCGTAACTACCAGGCTAAATTGATCCTGCTCAAGTTCTCTACTTTATTCAAGACATATTTTAACATGGAGGCTTTAAAGAACGCAGAAGCTCTGCCAATCTTCCCCTCTTTAACTGCCGATGCCCTGGATGGTAAATATGGCATCCGGTCAGCCGAGAGCGGATATGTCGAGTCTCATGGCTCCGACATTGAAAGTAAAATCTGGTTCAAAACCCCGGTAGGCAATATCTATCTCAACTATCTTGGAGATTCAGTCACTGATATGCTCTTCTACCTAAATGTAGCCTCTTGATGCAAAGACCTTCCAGCGGCTACGCAGCATTCAGCTTATTACAGAGTCTCACGACCAAGGCTGGTGTTCTAATAGGGCAATGGGTAACTGGACTTGGTTTGAGATATCCATTTTGGAAAACGCCAATGCGACTGAACCGAGGGTGAAAGATGACGTGCAGCTAACGTGGGAGAGTCACAAAAACCAGCTGGAGTCTAAGGACTTTGTTCAGGTATGTCGCCTTTTCTTCGATTGAACCCTTCACAAACTCAGATACAGTTGAGTACTGACCTCGGGACAGCTTGAAGGAACTCTGTTTCCTGAGGACCATGATATCTTCCGACTGCTTGAAGTAAGAAGTGATATCGTTGGCCACCATAATCAGACTAAAGTTAAACCAGGAACAAAATGTTATTGCTATCAGGGTTTGCTCTCGCTTCTCAGGCTGGAAATTGGTCGCAAAGCAGGGATACCTTGTCGTTGAGTTGGGCGCCCCAGGTAAGACCACTTGTTGTAATGTTACTATCGCTAATAGACTCTGCCTCAGTGGAAAGAGAGCCCCTCAATTTCGGAACCATCGCAGACAAGGTTCTTTATACCCAGGAGGCTTTCAACGATCTCAACGAAGTCTCGTTTCCTGACTTGGAGGAATTTCCATCCGTGCCCAAAACAGTGTTCCGGGCTGATAGGATGGGAACTGAAGCTGCCATGCAGCGACCACTACGAGTTCTGTCCCTAGGTATGGTTGTTGCTGCAAGGTCTGACGAAGTTCACTTCTAATAACTGTCAGATGGTGGTGGCGTGCGCGGTTTGGCGTCCCTTTTGATCTTGAAAGCAGTCATGGAGAAGGCATGCCCTGGAAAGAAGCCTTGCGAGGTGTTTGATATGATTGGCGGCACTAGTACTGGAGGGTAAGCAACGTTAACTTCTTGGGAGCATTGATTCGTGCTTTTCGTACTAATGGATTATGATCACTTACAGACTGATTGCTATTATGCTTGGCCGACTAGAGATGTCAGTGGACGACTGCATCAAGGAATATGATGATCTCATGGGTGAAGTATTTCCTCCACCGAAGGCTTGGACTTGGGATCCCCAGACTTGGATTTTCAATGGAACGGAACTGAGCATTGCCAAAAATGGCGAAAAATGGACCTCAGAAGGCTTTGAGGAAACCATTAAGAAGTTTGTCAGGAGGGTGCTCAACAACCAGGACCCCGAAAAGGTACTTCTACAGGATCCAAATAACCCCGATCCCAAATGTAAAGTGTAAGTTTTATCTTAGTAGCACAAAGAATTATCAGTTACTCACTCTCATCAGGTTTGTCACAGCAACTAGAGCAAAGGATTCTAATACCTTGGGACCCGTCCTTCTTCGGTCCTATTCGAACCCTGATGAGATGCCTGAGTTTCCGGGAGTTAAGCTATGGGAGGCGGCACGTGCTACGTCGGCAGCTCCAACGTACTTCAAGCCTCTGGTAATCAACGGCGATGCTCTCGTCGATGGCGGCTTACAAGCCAACAATCCTCTTGGATGGTATGTACCCTCTAGTTATATACCGTATTTATTGGTCTGCGAAACTGACTAAACACAGGCTATGGAACGAAGTGCTCCAAGTCTTTACCCCAGTGCGCACGACAGATTGCTTCCTCAGTATTGGCACGGGGACTCCACTCGGCGAGCAGTTACCTTTCATTACAAGTCCTTTGAGCTTCATGTATGCTCTTACAGGCATTCTCGCCAATCGGAATGTCGTCAACATTTTGTTCCGTCAACTGATCAATGCATTTGCTCCACGCGGTGTAACAAAGAAGTACTGGCGCTTCGATTTCGGTGATGGCCTTCCTGACTGGGTTGAAGAGGATGGGGTTATGAAATGGGTCTACCTAGCGAAAAGGGAGGAGACCAATGTGGGAGAGATGGATGATATCAAGGTGAGAGACCTGATAGAGAAGAAGACAAATGAGTACATCAAGGAGCCAGGCTTTCAGAAGCAGCTCGGTGACTGCGCAAAAGCCTTGAGGGGTAATTAGAGGATCATTCGCTTGGTATTAGAGGCCGGGGTTCGGTAGCACTACGCAGAGCACAACAAAGTTATGTGGCGTTTCAAATATGGCTTGGGTATCGTAACATGTTTTCAAAAAATGATGGCCCCCGCTATCGCGATAAAAGAGTACAGAGCTCATACGTCGCGCCGCACGCATGCATAGTACACACGCCATGCGTATAAATCTAAACGAACTGAGTTAATTCTTTTGGACGTTGAACGGCTGAAGGGTAAGTCTAGGCTTTAGCGGCACTTCCAAGCTGAACCGAATTGGGCTAGAAGTCAATGCCTCATCCGACCGTTAGCCAACACCACCGACACTAGGCGGATCTGACGGTTAAGGCCGAACTCAACGTGGAACGCCGAGAGTCTAAGCGTGAGACATGGCCCAGTTGTCCATGTAGTGGCATTAGTAGGCTTAGGATCAAAGTCCAAATACAAACATTTGACAGGGTTTACAAAGTTTGGACCACAGTCTAGGATTTGTTTTGCCAAATAAGAGTTCACATCTACAACCAATCCTAGAATGTGGCTGCTGACGGGTGCTTGACAAAAGCATGTCCAAACCTATAATCGGCACTGGTATGTGACGACGGCTTACTCGGCAGGACATGCATTTTACTTTGTACTTTGGTATTTGTAGAGCAATGAAACGTGTTCAGGTTAGCTTATCAGCCATAACTAAAGGCGGTTCTGGTTATAGTTACGAAGCATACAGTTGTTCATGAATTTAGCTTCTAACATCACACTCAATTACAATCTATTTTTATAACAATTTGATCGAAATATTATCTCACAGTTGTGACTCTCAAGATGAACGATTACAGCCCTCGCCTTCACGTCATCTACGCAGGTCGCGGTGATGCTATGTATATCGAATGGACTGACAGGACCGACAAAAAGCATATTGTCCTGCTTGATGGAGGGCCTTTGAAGTATCAGGCTATCCCAAAAAGAAGTGAAGAAAGCAAAGGACCAAGACCTGGTGGAAATGCCGCGCCCTATAGCAAGTATCTTTTTGCCGCTGGGCAACGTATCTGGAAAACTCGCTTCTCCGACAAGGACACGGACAAATTTGAACCAAATATCATTATCAACTCACATCCACATGATGACCATCTGGCTGGACTCTTGGCATTCATCAGGTTTGCTGTTGACAAAAGGAAAGATGACTTCGACTTCAAGGGATATTTCTACCAGCCAAACTGTCCCGGCTCCACTGGCTTGAAAGACAACTCATACTCAGTTGAGGGAAAAATTTCATTGGAAACAGGGTACAGACTTTGAGTACGAGGGCATTCATGTTGACTTCCCCACAAAAGCAAAGTCAATTGTGAATTGGAAGGTCAGCACAACTGGCCTACCAACTGCCCATACCATCAATCCTGATGGTGATGACCAAAACCTGCAAAGCATTTTGATGAGAACGGTTCCCGGTAAGATGAAAGTAGGAGGAACAATGTATTTCACCGGTGACAGTGTCGGATATAGGATCGCGGAGATGTTCAAGAACACTCCACCAGGAATGCTTTCCATCTACAAGATCCAGCATCACGGCAGTCTAAGAAATACGCAGATCCAGGATCAAATCGTCACGATAAAGCGCACTGTTGGCCAAGAGGCTGTGTTACGAACTTGGCCAAATCGCCTTACGGATACAAAAGGGCCCTCATGGAAACTTCAAACCGGAGTCCGCGAGCTAGAAGCAGTCCTCGTCCTCAAGTTCAAGGAGAAGTACAAGGGCATGGTGTCATCGGACTATCAAACAAGGCTGAATGAACGTCACGCGGAATACGTCGAGTGTTATACGAAGATGAAACCGGGGGACGAGTCAGTAGCAGAGCTTAAAGGTCTTGACCCAACGCCATCAGAATTCTACACGGCCGTGGTGGATCACATCAAGCAACTCAAAGGTATTGAAGCGAGGCCTTTTTATACGACCGGTAAACCCCGAAAGTTGCAGAACTGGTGGAAGAAGGCTACTGACCTTGATCCTGGGAAAGAGTATTTGGACTACATGCTTGTATTCCAGATCAGGAACTTCTTCTTAACCTTCATTGCCGATGCCTATGTCATCAGCGCGAACCATGCTGCCCACGATCATCCGTCTCCGCCTACCATTCTGGGTCTCGCTCTAGCAATCAAACACCAGCTCAATACTGGCACTAGGGCACGCGGAGGTGTACTCTATGTGACTGACGGATCAGCCATAGACTTGGAAGGATTAGAGAAATGGGCTAAGAACTGGGGTATCAGCTGGCCTGGTGTGATCAGCGAATCGCTGACCATCAAAGTTCTGAAGAACAGGTGCTTCATGAGCTTGGACGCCAGCGACGACTTCAAAGGTCCAGATCGAGAAAAGGATGGGGCCACTGAGGAAATATCTTTTTCCACTACGGAAATAGCCGAAAGGGCAAAATTCACCGCGGATGTTGAGGTAGACACATCGTACCTGGGTCATAGAGACCTCGGGCCCATCTTCTGTGGCATCTTCACTCCCAAAATCACCACCACCACCACGGACTTGTATTTGAGTATCGAAACAGGTACTCCAAAGCTGATCCCATCGGTTCCCACCGTAGCCACACCAAGGCTTCTTGTGGAATACTGTTGGATCACTCAAGGCACTGCGAGCATGAAAGATGAGAACGAAGCCTATCACTTAGTCGTTAAACAGTGGGTGATCGACAAGTGGGAAAAGATGGATATTTGGATGGAAAACACCACCGCAAAATTTGGCAACGACACCAAGACTATGCTGTACTGGAAGGCTGCGGATAAGAAGAAGGCGTTTTACATCAAGACAGCAGCAGCATCAACAACGATCGAAATCGAAGATCACAAAACTGCACTGCCATTGGGTTACCAGAATGTCTTTTTCATCATCCAGCTGGAGATAGACAAACAGCCTGTTTTCTCCCCCATCCCCAAATTACCCCATGGGTCTCAAAGCTTTATGTCATTTTGCATCTCATCAGTGCTTGACCCTACTACTATCTCAACTGCATGGAAGGCCATTGAGGCGTTGACGAGCAGTGAGATCGTAAGGGCCCTGGACTTGCTGAATGACTTCGAGGATACAGTGCTCAATTATCAAATTGACCTCGACAAGTCAGTTGTTGAGTACGAATATGATGAAGTCAGTGTTCAAGTTCAATCAGCAAACCTGATCTTCCAAATCCCAGATAATGCTACCATCAAGATTGGATCCGGGGCCTTTCTCATAAAAGGGGTTACATTTGACCTATCCTGGGACAAACAAGACTTGATCAAAGCAAAACTCGACATCAAAACCACGACAAAAGGAACCGAAGTTGTGGTCCCGAGAGAAGTGTCAGGAGCAAAGCATGCTTCGACACTCAGAAAGTCCCTGATTGGTATGGGTGTCAACCCCGAAGAGCTTACGAAGGTTCGACTTGCGAAACTGCTCGGATACCTGATCAATTCTGACTCTAAAATGTATTACCTTCTCTATGAGGAGACTCCCGCGTCACTGCTGCTCTCTGGCATTCTTCGTCTAGTCCCAGATCTGGACAGGTCACGTGCCCGGGTGACCATGCTTCCAGGTAACATGCCATTGATCCATCAAGTGGATATCAAATGCCATCTCGACACGGCCGTCGGCGTAGTTGAAGGTGAATATAAGCCCAAGCCTTTCGACCCTAACATCACGTTAGCTGGAGTCAATCTCATGATACAAACCTTGGATCTCTCAGTATACAATGCAACAAGCCCCGATGAAACAATCGTATTAACAGGCACGGCCAAATTTGCAGCCGCCAAGAAGCAAGGCCTTACATTAAACTTGAGGTGTGTGATAGAAGGGCAAGACAGCGAGCATCCTGAGGTCGAGTTCACCATCGACGATACTCAATCGCTACACGACCTGGTTACCGAGCTTTACAGAAACCGTCCCGCTGAATGATAAGAGCTTTACCCTGCAGTCCCTTGGAACATCTGAGGTTGGCTTTGCGGTAACTCAGCCTGTTACTGCTCAATCCCATTGCGTCTTGTCGCGTATATGGGCCGCTACAGACTTTAGCGAATGGCAAAACTTTCTTCCTTCATCCTTTCCCAAGGTTCAAGGAGATGTCAAGGTTCAAGTGTATAACCCCCTTGATGCGAACCATATATTGGTGGGAGTTGTGGTTAACTACAAGACACGCATCGATACTACACCGCCCTGCGATATAGATGTAACCTTCTTCGCCAACCCATTACCCAAATCTGACTCTTATGAGTTCCGGCTTTGGCTTTCGCCTTCTAATCGAACCCTCACCGTATACGCCATTCTAGAAGCTGTGGGTGTAACTGATAGAGCCACATTCGGAAGTGCCCTAGGGACATTTCCCATCGTTGAAAAAAGCCACAGCGTTCTTATCCACCGAATCTCATTTGGCTTGGAGCAGAGCACTATATCGGGCTGGAAGTTTGAAGACTGGTCTCTCTGTCTCGGAGTTAGCAACGTCACGGTATTGCCGGACGTGCTAACCCTGCAAAGTGGCACCCTAGATATGGCGTTTTTGGATGATGCCTATCACTGCTCTATTCAGGCTGACTTTGTTATAGAGAAGATCGAGACTGTTGTCAGTGCCTCCTTCAAGCTGCCCCAGAAAGATGCTGTTGGTATGTTGTCCCATCGCTCTTAATACCCATTACAGTTCTGTACTAACCATTGATGAAAACATTGCAGGGAGTCTCAACATTGATATCCCCAATGGACTCTCAGTATCAGACATTATCGATGCTCCTGAACTTCCCAACAACTTACATCATCTACCACTTCTCGTCAAATCTATCTTGGAGGTCCAGTTACTTTATGCCCACTTTAAGATTGGCTATCCAGTCACTACTAGCAACCGTGCCGAGGTCTTGGGTTGCGAACTTGGCTTTAACTGGGATGACGGAATGGATGTGGGTGTTATTGGCCTCAACTCAGTCAGGGTTGACATTCTCTACACCAGCAGCAAGAGCCCTCTCGGTACTGGTAAAACTGAATATGGGTTCACCATTGCTGCTATGTTCAACAAGAACGCTGTCATGGCTCAACTTTCATACAAGTCTGCCATCAACGAACTCGATTTTAGCCTACATGCTGTCAATACCGTTCTCGTCACGGATATACTCACAACCTTACTTGGAGACAAAATCACCAACGCTCTTGCACCAGCCATTGGGACGCTAGGCTTTCGGCAGGGTCTACTGACCATGGAAACTGGCCCTTTGAACCTTGTGCAGTACTTCAAGCTGGAATTGGGGGAGACAGAGACGGTCAAGGTTGACGGTTTGACCATGACTGGCCTACTCATCGAGTACACTGCCGGTGTCATGAGACTACCAGAACGTCGACCAACTTCACTCCTCTTGGTGGGCCAAGTACGTAATGAGACAGCCGCAGCCAGGATCACCATTAGTTGTATTGCCAAGTATGATGAGCCAGCGATGGTCAAGGCATCCCTCGAACCTATCTCTAAGCAGGAACCCTTGACGCTGACTGGCCTCCTGGGGCTTTTTAGCTTCTCAAAGCCAACCTTTATCCAACCTGAAGAGTGTCCTGAAAAGTGTCCTGATTTCTTCAGCCTCAACGTGGTAGAAATCTCGGCAACTATGGAGGTTCGCGAAGCCACAAAGACAGAACGGGGCACTCTTGTTGTTAGAGCACTGGACGCCGTGGCGGTATCTACCGGGACACTGACAGTCTTTGATACAGTGAAACTACAAAACATTGGTCTTGGAGTACACTATACAAAGAAAAAGGCCAACGAAAATGCATCTATCACTGCCGAAGTCGTCGGCGACCTGATCATCCGAAGTCTCCAGGGTCCCATACGCGTCGCTTACATCCAAACTGCCGAGGGAAAGGAATTTCATGGCGTTTACGTCAAGCAAGACGCTGCTCCCCCTATGTCATTCGAAAAGATGGCAGGTCAGTTCCTCTCGCCTGACAAGTACACGATCCCCGAGCATCTTGTGATGCCAAAGATAGGTCTCCAGAAAATTGAAGTTCACTTGGTGATCAACAAGTCATTGAAAGCCTCGGGAGTCGGGGGCATGCACTGGAACCATGAGTCCAACGGTGTTGCCATGTATCTTGCAGAGCTAGGCGGGGATATCACGGTCAAGAAGACGAACCAGGGCTCTCTCCTCTTACCCGAAGGCATGGAATATGACGCTTTCATCACCGGAAAGCTGACCATTACCGACTTTGTCAGCCAGACAGATATTAGAGCCAGACTTCGAATTGGATCTACACATGCCCCAGTGTTAACAGCTAAGCTGGACAGGACGACAAATGACAACAAGGAACTCGTGCGACTTTCTCAAAACATGAGTTCCAGTAAACAGCTGGCCTGGGACCGTGTTGAACCAAGGGGAACTGCTGCTATCAGCTTCCCGTCCACCAACGTCTACATGTATGCCGATCTCTCCAAGACCAAGGGCAAATTGTTCCTATGTGCGCATATTGACGACCTCGGAGATGCAACAATATTCGCCCGCCCTGACAGCAACGACGCCACCAGACACAGCTACTTCTTCTCCGTATCGTGCACCAACCTAACCAAGATATGGGATAAAACAAAGGAGCAGGTCATGTCCACTTTCAGACTGAGTCAGATCGGAGCTCAGATAATAGGTTACCATGGGACTGTCGGCGGGTTGATGGACGAGCTCGTTTTGATCAAGACGGTCGCGAGTGCTGAAGACATCAAGATAGAGGATTCATCATCCATTCTTGCCACCATGAATAAGGAACATACGCTGGACCCTGGAGGCTGGTTCTTCGCCACTGTTCAACTCCAGCAGCCCAATCCCTCAGCTTTGGTCAAGGTTCTGGAGGGAAGCATGAGCTTGAATCAAGGCGAAGTCATTACGCTGTTTGCCAACATCGACAATTCCGACCAGGCCCGCACCATCTACGGTATGAGTGTGAACAATTTGTACCTTCTAGGAGGTACCATGGTGATCTCAGGTCAAGGCACGTATACTCCGGCCCTGGATACTAGAAAGCCATATATCCTTGTTGATGGCCAAATGAAGGTGCTCGGTCTATCCACAGAGCCTTTTACGGTAGATGTGGACTTAGGTGTGACTCTCCAGGCAACCAGGTTTTGGCTGAGAGGTGCAACACCTCCTGGCCCTTTACGAAAGCCATTTGGGGCCATGTTCAATGTGGAGATCAAATTCGCCAGTATATATGGAGTCATTCAGCATACAGAACCAAAGAGGACTACATATGTGTTCAAAGGCAGCGGGAGTATCGGGTCCTCTCTGTTGCAGTTCTCATCACTCGTCATATTCGACCAAGACCTGAAGCCTACTGTTGTAGCATTGGTCATAGACACAAACATACCCGATCCTAAGCTACCTGCTCTTAAACAACGGGATCTTACGACTGATGATGTCTTCACACACATCATCCAGCCAAATAGCGAGACTTCTCCCTCGTGGCCTACAGGGTACAGCGGGCTGGTCTTCAAAAGTGCAACTATATGCTACGCCTCCAAGAACTTTCTTGACATTCATCAGAAGTTTTACGAGCAGGGTTACCATGTGAAAGCACTTGTTCGATTTTTTTGGTTATGATTTCACGGTATCGGCGAGCATACCCCTCGATCAGTCTGGCCTCAAGGTCGCCGCGACTTACGAAGGTACTGTTGACCTGTCGTTTGCCAAGTTCAATAAAACAACGGTATCAATTATCACCTCCAAAGACGACAATGCTGTGAGTTTCATCCCGGCAAGACCGCAGTAGGAATATGACTGACCTGCAGGCATCGCAGACTGTATACGGAGCTCAGGCTGATCTGACGCTGTTCACGAAGAGCGGGTTCCATATAGACCTCAAGTACGAGCCTGGGCACGACCGATACTCGGCTACGGGCAGCTATCTGGGCACAGATAAGATCCTAGGGTTGTCAAATTCCACAGTGACACTGACATACGACAACAAGACGGGGTTGATGAGCATCAATAACTGGCGTACCTACCAGGACCTGAAGGACATACTTTCGTCCGTGGCGTTTGCAGAAGGTCTGAAGGAAGCATCAGCACAAGAGACGACGTGTGAGAAGATCGTGGAACTTATCTTCAAGGAGACTATCACCACGCAGTACAACATGGAGTTCAAGGGCGCGTCAGTCAGCGACACACATCTTCTGCTGAACTTTTCAGGCACATGGGATGTCAAGATCGTCCTCGAACCTCCAGTTACCATTGCAGCGATACCCTTACCAGACATTTCTGTACAGGTCTCCAAGACGCTGTCATTGGACCAGCTTGGGGTAGCGGTGGTGAGAATGCTGGTGGACAATATCTCATCTATAGCCTTGCAGCTCTTGAAGCAACCCGCTAAACTAGCTGTGTTTTTCGGGGCCCTGGTGGTAAAGGAATACGTGCAGCAGATTATCACAGCACTCATTTGCCGTAAGGTGAACGAAAGAAACGTCAGAGATCGAGCAGACGACCTTCTGGAAGAGAACGAGAGAAATGTCAGAAACAGCAGACAAAGCATCGACGAACAATTTGAACGAGGTAGCGGGAGCAGCAGCCTCGAAGTCGTGGGAGGCTCACTTGCTACGGCAGAGGGTTTTCTCGACAGCTTATTAACAGTATTTGGCTTGATAGCCTCACTGATTGGGGTTTACAGTGTCATGGATTCAGGCAAAGCGGATGAGTTGAAGAAGAAGGCTGCTGAAGCTAATCAATTTAAAGAAGAAGCCAAAGCCAAGGTCACCAAGTTGAAGAAACATCTTGTCGAGGGACTCACCCTTGATCCTCAGGTTGCAATCTTGGCCAGTTTCAAAGACGACGAGACAATTATGTTGGACTGGTCCAAGGTGCCTCTCAAGTTCCAAGCCGATAAGACTCCTCTCTCTTGGGACATTATCCTTAGTCCAAGAGATGACATGAATAATCCTGAGGCGATCAAGATGTCGACCGAGAGTGCTTCGCGAACCCTCACGACGCCACCAACTAGGGAATTTCTTACTGCTCCTTCGGTATGGACGTGGGTTCGGGCCAAGGCGACTTTTGGTACGACTGAGATGCAAGGTTCATGGCACCCAGCCCAGACGCTTACTCATGTGCCATCCATGGTCCCTCCTAAGGAAGTGACATTGAACGGCCCGCCTGTCTTGAACGGATCCTATCTCACAGTCAGTATGCCACGGGTAGTGCCAGGAGACTATCGGTTCTGCATCGTCACTCAGGATGACCTCACCGCATCTCGACCGCTCTATTCGTCCACCGTGCACATTCCTGCAACTATCGATTTTACGAAGCAAGTACCAGTAGTAGAGCTTGAAGCATGCCCACCTACCACTACTGGAATACGCGCTGTCGCAAAGACCTTGAGTTCTGATACAGCCAAGTTTCATGACTCGCCGTACACTTCCTCTCAGTCACTAGAAACATTGCCACCGCCACTCAATCTGACCGCAAGCATGGCTGGTCTCACTGTCATGGCCACCTGGGAACTTCCTGGGCAGTCACAAGATGATTGCGAACTGGTCGTTCTGAATGCAGTGACTGTTGAGCCCGAAACCACGGCCACAATCCAATTCCAGCCAACAAAGGAGGGACACCGTCTTGCTTCCGTACAAGGACCGACATTTCAAGAAGGGTACCACATCGTCCTTGCCGCTCGTCAAAAGTCTACCAAGGTTTCGGCCATCGGGCTTTACACCACCTTATCATTCGTTGTGTCTAACATCCCACTGTGGACTATTGATGCCCTTGAGTCATATTATAGTATTCCCTTGCAAACATTAGTTCTCAACATCAACAGCGCCTCGCAAGCAGCTGGGCCCTTGACATTTGAAGCTTTGCTATCGGGAGTTACTACCGTAACCCCTTCATCCACTCAGCTCTTGGACCAGTCGACGGTTTTGCATATTTCCAACATAAGAAGCCCTTACCCAAGCACGGTGCAGGTTCGCGCAATAAACGCCGCGCACGTTCGAGGTATCTTCGGTGCCGCATGGAATTTTCCGTCCGTGTCGCAGGATCTCCCTGCTCCCCAGCCCAGGATTTCGTACAACGCAGGGATTCTTACCGTGGCTTGGCCGACTATACCTGTTCCAAACGTCCGAGTGCCAGTGTTGGTGCAAGACTCAAAGACCGCAAAAGTCTTGTCCACCAAGAGTACATCGGCCTCTGCAACATCCTTGACATTCTCCAATCAAGACTTTTCGATCGTCCCTGGGATGAACCTCATCTTCACCTGCTCTTCCAGATTAGATAATATTCATGGCCACTCGACCAGGGTGTCGTACGAGATTGCTGACATGAACAAGGGCTGGGGCACTCCTCATGAGCTGATCATCCCTGCACCAGAGACTAAGGTCACGTACTCAGCTGTGACGACATATTCTGTTGCACAACCTATGGATTCAACACTTTTCTGGGCCAGTAGCTCGGCCAAGAAAATAACTAAGCTGGACTGGAACACTGGCAATTGGTTGGCAAGCACCATTCCGGCACAAAGAATGGACCTACAGGGATTTTGTAGCATTACCAATACGTCGCGCCACTCGGGGCATAAAGAATTCTTCTACATCAGACAAGACGGAACAATCGGGGGTTTTCTCTATTTTGGTACCGGGGGTGGCTGGAGCCCACAGCCTTATGCCTTTGCGTCTGAGACAGCAAATCTCAACAACGGAGGGGTTATCGACGCTGTATCTCCCAACTCTACCACTTCTCTTCTCTGCTGGGTCGCTCGAGATGGAGCTATAAGATATTCCGTATGGGGCAACGCCACAAGGGCTTGGTCACTTGCAAAATATGCCGCCGGGCCTCAGGCGGCTACCATCACTGAAGCAGGGTTCATCAGAGCGACCAGCCAAGACGGAAAAGGTGTGCACGTTTTCTATCGTGGGAAAGGTGGTGATCTCCGCGGTGTGTTCTGTAACCTCGTTTCTGACACCGGTTCTATGACGTGGAAGGGGTTTACAATCCATACTGAACCTGACGCAAGACCTAGTGGAAGTGCTCTCTGCGTTTCTGGCGTCGGGAAACCAATAAGGATCTTCTGGTCTAGTTCAACGGGAAGAGTGGTTGAGGCGCATCGAGAAGGAGAAGATCTTGACAGTTGGAAGGTCCAATACGTCAGCAGCCCTAGCAGTGTCGGCACTAGTAATATGCCCGTTGTTTACAGAGACAGCGCGACTGTGTGTCTCTGGTGGATTACCCCGACGGGTGCTATCTACCGAGGTGATGGGAATATATCAACGGACGGGAAGATCTCGGACTGGACTGTCACAAAGCAACTTCCTGATGGCACAGCGCTGTCAACTACGGCCAGCCTGGCGCCTCCTGGGGTTGCTTCTAACTTCTTTACAACATCTCATTCCAGTATTATGAGTATATTTTGGGTTTCGCCAGATCAGGTTTTGATGGGACAAACTTGGAGTCGGGAGCGCTAAGTAAACCTATTTCTGTTGTGTTGGGTCTGTGAAGCTCTCCTGGGCCTCCTTTTGCATACTATAGTCCATAGAACATGGTAAACGTTTCCTGCTAAAAGTTCACTCCTCAATCACATTCTTATTTCCTAGGTTAGTACTTAATAGTAAATATATTATCTCATTTACCTAGAAGGTCGCACGCATAGGCTCTAATGGTGTACATATTTGGCTCTTCAATATAGACAAAGCGGCATTCTATATTATAGATGCCTCTCTACACCACTGTTGTAACGGGAAAGGATTGAATGAAGCCTCGTATCACGTTCCAAACCCAGTTAGACCAGGCTGATCCTGATAATCATTAGGACTGTCAGTGAGCCCGAGGTGATTACATCAAAGATGAATTTTGCTGGTCAGCTGTCCCGGGTACATGAAATGCTTCAGCTTTCAAGCCACATGCCTCAGCTGCAGAAAGGCTGCATGGTCTCCCAGGCCATGACCAATAAGAGACGAACACATAACGCTCGTCAACAATGGACCATTCAACAGGCTCATTACTTGATCATCTTGCCTTAGTTATGCAGAATGAGTTGTTAATTAGTTACACAACATCCCGTTTCTTCGCTGATTTGCACATTTCTTAAGGTTCCATATTTCAGACTAGGGCACCTCTCCTAACTGCTTATCTAGACCATGGCCCCATCTACCCCTCTTTCAACACGAACAATCACTAGATCGACAGCTCTGGTACGGCATACGACTCCCATCATCAATTGTACAGATATCTTTCCATTGTTAGTATCCTTACAATATGAGTCTTTGCAAAACTTGTCGAAAAGCTTTGCCCAATATTCCGGCGTCAGGAGGCAACGAAGACTCGATCGCATCAATTTCCGAGAGGCCGTTAGAAGATGGGGGTTGGCACAAATCAGAATATCTTGATGATGATGACTGGTATTGGCAAGACCCCTTCCTTCTGCACAAATCTTGGGACTCCCTGGTTGTCTCACTGGACCATGACTGCCCTTTTTGTTGGACTCTTTGGCGGAATATCCGATCCTCTCCGATTACATTTCCATCCAATCACAGAATAACGGAATTTAAAGCCGAGATCACCGAGATTATTTACCAACGCGACAGCGATGAGTATTCGGTTTATGTACGTTTGATGGGTCACGGGCTAGAGACAAAGGAGTTACTTCTCTATCTATCAAAGACAACAGAAACGGGCTACAGGGGTAAGTCATTAAATAAGTCTTTGACAAATTCTGTTGGTTATACTAAAATATTTCCAACCATTAGAGGCGGAAAGGGAGTTTCCGCTTGCTGTGCAACATACGCCTGCGTCAGCTGCTAATGTCGCAAACCGCTGGATTAAGACTTGCGAGGCGAACCACGAGAAATGTCTGAAGCAAGCTGCTCCGCCAGAAGATGCAAAAATGCCGACTCGGCTGTTGGATCTGGGCGGCGTCAATTCAAATACGTGGCATCTTTATCAGAATCCAGGACATGTTCCATATGCCGCGCTATCTCATCGATGGTCCTCCGACACGCCTGAACTACATACCAGCAATTGTCAGAATTATTGCAATCCTCAACCGGACAGCGCCCTACCACAAAACTATCAGGATATCATCGGTATATGCCGCGCTATACCCATCCGATATCTCTGGATTGATTCTCTCTGCATCATACAAGATGATAAGGGCTATGAATTTATCAGGGAGGCTCCATTGATGATGGATATTTATCAATATGCATTCCTTACGCTATCAATTTGCTGGGAGGCCCCCGGTTTTTCTATATTTCGCAGGTGTCGACCTCGCACCATACCTCGGCCTCCTCCGCCGATAAATTACGATGACGGTAAATGTATATCGGTGTCAGGTGACTGGATGTTTGTAAGCGTGAGAGCACCTGGAGAATGGCAACTTCATGTGGGTGAATCATCCATCAATCAGCGGGCGTGGGTCTTACAGGAACAATGCCTCTCGAGACGGCTACTCTACCTCGGGAATGACCAATTGTATTGGGAGTGTGACGGATGCGCCGAGAGTGAAGTCGCTGCTGACTATATTTCCCCGGGAGGGCGTCGTTCGTCCATTCTCGATCTTACTGGGCCTGCAAAGTGTTTGGCCTGGGATCGGGCACTGCTACAGTATACTGGAAGCGATCTCACATTCGAGGACGACCGGCTCGTTGCCATAGCGGGCCTTGCTAAGTTAATCGCAAATAAGACTGGCGGCACATATTTTGCTGGCATTTGGCTGGACTCTTGGATGCAAGACCTTTTATGGCGGCCAGTAAAAATAAAAGCGCGAAGCTCGAAACTTAAAGCACAGGGAATCACCATGGTAGCGCCGTCGTGGTCTTGGTTGGCATTTTCCGGATCGGTGGAATCAGGTCTCACTCATTACGGGCATGGGCCGAAAATCCCAATGGCGAATCCTAACTCATTCTACTCATTTGAGTACCAGCCCTTGGCTCTATTAAGTCAAGCAGTACTCATTCCACTCGAAAGCGACCCTTTCATCTCCTTCGAACGAGCGATTTTGAAGATCCGATGCCTTCTTTTGCCAACAACATTCGCCGGCACTCCCCGCAGCGACAAGCTATCATATTTCTTCCGTCAAGACTGCGATGTCAAGTTGCATTCAGAGGGGCTAGATTGTTTCCGGCTTCAAGCATGTGATCAATTTGGCGGTATGCATATCACATTCAGCTTCTATTTTAGCAAGCCCTTAGACACATCTTTGCAATATTTCCTCGTGCCACTATATTGTCGCCAGGAGCCGTTGAGTCAACTTCTACATTCATGTGTTCATGGACTCGTGCTACAAAGGGGTCTAGGCCAGGGTCAGGAAGAATATACCAGGGTAGGAAGTTGGGAAGAGGATTATCGATTCTCATCTCAACTCAGCCCTAGTATTAGCAACACGATCATCAAACTCGGCGTTGGCAAGAAGTCGATCTTACGTGATGGAAGCCTTACGAAAAATGAGCGTGTTTTTGACTCAGAGCTTCGCAAGTACGCAAAGCGTCATGTTGCCTCAAAAGTGCAATTTCCTATGCCGGTTGTCAAAAGGGCGATGCCGCACCAGCCAAATACTGAAGAAGTAGAGAAGGAAGCTGGCGTTTCGGGATCCGAAGCCATTGAGCAGGAGGCGAATGAAGCAGATGAGGATGAAGGGCCCTTTTTCAGCGACAAGTGGGTCAAGTGTTCGTTGCTGCCGCATTCCACTACAGCAAAATGGGGCACGATATCCTTAGTATAGCTATCTTAGAAGTTTGAATTCGTTCATTTGGTAAGCCACATTATGACTACTTCCAGCTGCTCTGGAACCAACTCCTAATACTGCACTTCAGTGTTTCACATCCTCTCCGAATGGCCTAACTTTTTATCTTTTTGACATTACGCCCATGTATATATAGCGGTGGCACCAGGAGAAGTTGTAGAGCACCTAATCTCTGTCCACTTCTTGTAACCATTACTTGGAATGAGAGTAATTTGCTCTGTTCGCTGTAAGACTATCCCATGAATGCTCTGTAGTCTTTCCCGACCTATATTGCATGTATTTGATCTCTCTCATCAACCTTCAAACCGCTGAATTCCATTGGTTCACCCTTAGGTTAGCCGTTTCACAGGAAAGAGTTACCGTAGCCTGATTTTCGGGGAAAAGTCTCTAGGTCTATGGTATATTAATCGCTAGTATGGCTCCCATTATTTGCCCTCTTCCGGCAGTGAAGACTTTAACTAATTGGGAGATAAACCACATTGGTGGACTACGAAGTCAACTGGGAGAAGCACGTTTCGTTATCGATTATTCTCGTATTCAGTCAAAGCCTCAAGGTCTCTGCCGCCAAACACCCGGCCTTCGTCGTCACGGTGTAGCTGAACTAACAATAATCAGATGATCTTTTTGAAGTTCTAGACTCATGTGTAAGTGAAACCACCATGCCATATCACCTATCACCTCCAATAAAAGCAAGAGTTACATGCAGCTACAGAACATAGGAACTAATAGCTGACCTCTTGGCCGTTAAGTGGGGTAAGCGGGCCGCGTGGTAGCGCCGCTTTGACACAGGACGGCTGCTTTAGCCAGCCACAATCCATAAAGTGAACAAATAGTGCGAGGGTCCCCTGTCTCGCTGGATCAAACAAGCTGAAAATGGCATTAGGGAAACCTTTTTGGGCCAGCCTTTATGGCGCCTGCGTCTCGGAACCCAGGGTATAGAAGGTCTCGATCGAATTCCGCGAAACAATTGGTGAGGCTGGCTGATGCAAAGCGATATTTAGCGTCAGTCAAGCTACTAGTGCTCGGGCAGGTTGAAGGGCTAAGACTTCGATCTTCACCAAACAAGCAGCCGGCGCCAGGTAACTTGGCATTGTAGGCTTCAGTTCGGTCCGTTCCGTTATGGTTCGATCAGCCGCACGGGCAGTGATTCCCCCGCGTATGCAGTCATCAATCACCTTTGGTCTTTACATCAACCGGTACATTAGCCCTCTTATCGGGATGCTCTCGGTTTCTGTGCCGAGCAGGGTTCTACCCCGCGAACAGTGACCACTCAGTGCCATTTTCCGCAATTGTCACACAAATTGCCAACAATAGTATTCCAGGATGGTTTATTGAAATATTCTGCTGATTATCCTGCTTTCAACCAATTCACAGGCTGAGCCTGCTTCCGCTTGCCTGGGCTGAGACTCTCATATATCTGAACAGCGTCTTTCAAGGGCATCAGCCAGCCACAGACAGCCGTATATTAAAAGCTAGCCCACCTGGTTAATCATAGTTTGAACTATTAGTATTAGTTGCATCAAGAACCTTTGAGTCCAATCAGATATCACGAGACAAATCATCAGGCAGCTGAGACACAATAGTTCCGATTCCTATTATCTGTCTAGGCGTGAACACTGCGATATAATCGGAGTGTTATTAAAATCTCAGCGCTTGAGTAGATGTGTATATAAGATGATTGTACTCATGCATGGAATTCTCTCTCCAGACGATATCGATCACTTCCTTTATCTACAAAGCCCCTCATCCAACACCACATACACAGTAGATCAATATGACTACATTCACCAATGTCAATCAGTCTGTAGCACTAAACAACAATGTTGCTGGTCTGTTTCTTATTTTCAACCCGCCCCCATATGGCAATCCCGGCCAAACAAATGGCGTGAATACTGGTGTTTTTCCTGGTGTCTTGTGCCTCCCGGATGTAAATCCGTATTTGGGGGCAGGCGGTAACATCGCCAACGTTGGAGTGATTTGGAGGGGTCCTTTCAATGGTAAGCCAGCCGTCCATCGCTATCTTCCATCTAGCAGTTATCTAACTTCTGTTCAGGCCAGGTCTCCCTACAGATTCTAAACAATGGGACTGAGGGGGCAGCTGAACCAAGTCGGACTGAAAACTTCACGGTTGGCAAGTGGTCGGATCTAGACATTGGCGCCCTCGAAGAAGCTGCATCTTCGATCCGTAAGACACTAAATGTCCCCGACGGCATATCTGATGAGGTATGTCAAATGAGACTTGGGAATTATTGCAGCAAGCTTACTTGTTTATAGATTCGCGATGCACTCGCTAAGGCTCTTGACGCAATTGAAACTGAATTGCAGAAGAAGTTGAGTGGATAAAGGCTACGACTTGAATTATTGCTGCAAGGGAGTGAGACATAATTAAGGCCCAGGAACCATGACATATTTGATCGAGTGACTTAGATCTATTCGGTGGGATATTGGACTTGCCGACCCTGTACAGCGGAGAAGGCTGCGAAGGGTATTAGGTTTTAGCACTAGGTATAACTAATGTTTGCTCCTTTACTATGCATGATTTAATAGTCAAAGCTAATAACATCTGAGCGAGATATATCAAGCTAGCACACCTCAGAATAGCCTGGTTTTCTTAGAGGTTTAAGCCTAAACCTGGGTCAGTAAGTAGTTATAAAGTACCTCATTTATGTAAGAATTGCAAGCATTGGTGATTTCTATAGTATGACATTGTTATTAATAAATATTTGCTAAGGGAAGTCGAATAATTAAGTGGAGCCCAGTGAAAGGTCGTCGCGAACATCGATGACGTGAGTGATACTGTTAGACCCGTCATTTGCATTGTCTCAACGTCATCAGACATTCATTCGCGAATACTGATGCTTGCATTTGCAGAATATTACGTGCTTTATATCTTTCATTTACACTTATATCTAACCTTTTTCTATCACCAAAAACTTACAGTGTTGAATAATTATACTCTGAACTTTATTTATCTTGCATCTTGACCAGGGCGTTGCCTTGACATTTCCGCATAACCATGGCTACTCGTGAGTTTAAGCCTTGAACGGAGGCCATGCACACAAAATAAATATGCTGACATTCCAAGACCACGCGACGAATGAAGTTCTCAAGGCCGCTGCCTTGTTTGATGTATCGCACATCACCGCTGTAGTAACAGGCGGCGCAACCGGCATTGGTCTGATGATCACCGAAGCTCTGCAGTCCAACGGCGCCAAAGTCTACATCACCGGCCGCCGTAAAGAGGTTCTGGAGAAAACCCAGAAGACGTACGGCACAGGTCCTGGGAGCATTCATGTCCTCCCTGGTGATGTCAGTGAGAAGGACGAGGCTGTCCGTCTAGCGGGGGAGGTCAGCAAGAAGGAGCCAAACGGGATTCACTTACTCGTGAACAACGCTGGCATTGCAGAGGATGACAACACCAAGTTCTGTGAGTCAATTAGCGTGACACACCGAGATCGTGTTGATGCTAACCTTATTTTAGCCTCGGCTGGCGAACCAGACACGAGTGACCCTAAGGCTCTTTCGGAACACTTTCTCAAGACGGAGCCAGAGCAATGGGCCAATACGCTGAAGACAAACGTAACGGGACCTTACTACATGTCCATGGCATTCCTCCCACTACTCGCAAAAGGTTGTGAGACTACGCCTGGCTATTCCTCCCAGATCGTCAATGTCTCCTCCATATCAGGAGCCATGAAAGGTTCCAGCATGGGACAGCCAGCCTACGCCACCTCCAAAGCTGCCCTTACCCATCTCAGTCGCATGATAGCTACTCTCACCAAGGACATCAAAGTGCGAGTTAATGTTATCGCGCCAGGACTGTTTCCCAGTGAGATGACTACTGGAGAGTCCGATGAGGGGAACAAGAGCAATATTGACAAGAAGATGACTAATCCAGCTGGACGACCTGGCCACGATACTGATATGGCTGCGACTATTCTGTTCCTTGCTGGAAAGGGTGGCTTGTTTTACAACGGCCAGATTGTTTATCCAGACGGAGGTAAGTCTCTCTCAATTGGCTTATTTACTCTTGCATTGACCTTTTCTTAGGTTCCACACTTATTAACCCAGCTATCGCGAACTAAAATTGTTAAGGCTGAAGCAGCGGAATTGGATAGGAATCACAACATGGCGCATGGAGTTGACAATTAACCATAAGTTAAGAACTCTTTGTTTAGTCTAACTATAACCTCTACCAATATGAAGCCACATTATATCAACCACTTTAAACCTGCTCATTCTCCTCAGCGATGGCTCGGCTCTTCTCAGCAGTAAGATCAGCACCCTCGGCATTGCGTCGGAACTCCTCCTCCTGCAGTGTCAGCTCCTCAGACAGTTGGCTATGGGCCTTCCACACGGGCTTGATCTCAAAGAGACGATCCATGGTGTCGAGAGGCAGACCCTTGGTCTCAGGGATGAAGAAGAAGACGAAGATGGAAGACATGATCATAAGCGACGCGAAGAAGAAGTAGACGCCGTAGCCCATCTTAAGGAACATCTGGGGAGTAAAGCGAGAGACGATGAAGTTCCAGAACCAGTTGTTGGCAGCAGCGGAAGCTTGACCGAGTGATCTACAGCATGTTAGTAATGTGTCTTGATGGAAATAGGATGAAAGGAACGTACCTGGAGTTCTCGTTGAACATCTCAGAGTTGAGAACCCAGGGAATGGGGTTCCACGTGGGCGAGTAGAAGGCAGTCCAAAGATAGAAGAAGAAGACGGCAGCAATACCACCACTCGTCATCTTAGGGGCCTCGGCTCCATCGGCAGTAGCAGCAGCAACCTTGGCAGCAGGGTCGGCAATCTTAATATAGGCACCGATGAACCACATGCAGAGGGAACCACCGACTGAACCGATGATAAGAAGCTTTCTGCGTCCAACAGTCTCAATCAGGAACAGGATGAAGATAATAGTGATAGCGGTTTTGACGACACCAAAGATACCGGTGGTCAAGAAAGAGGTGTTGGTGCCCTGGATACCGATGCTCTTGAAGACAGTAGGGCTGTAATAGTTGATAGCGTTGATGCCGGAGCCGTTCTGCCAGAGGAACATCATGCCGCCGAGGAAGAAACGCCACTGGACCTTGCGGCTCTTGAGCGCACCAAAGGGTTTCCAGAAACCAGGGCCGACTTCCTTGTTGTAGCGCTCGAGTTCCTGGTCGATGTAGCTGACCTCTTCAACGAGATAGAGGTCATTGGCCGGAAGCTGTCTCAACCAGCACAGGTTCTTCATGGCCTCCTCGCGACGACCCTTGGAGAACAGCCAACGAGGCGACTCCTTGATCCAGAAGGAACCGAAGAGAAGCATGCCTGCGGGGATGAGCTGGACAGCAAAGGGAATGATCCATTGCTTGTGGCTGGGCGCCATAGTCTCAGCAAGTCCATAGTTGATCCAGAAGCCAACAAGGCCGCCAATCTGCCAGCCAAGCTCGTAGATACCAACGAGACGACCACGAATAGCAGGAGGAGACAGCTCAGAGCAGTAGATAGGAACCATGTTCGAACAAGCGCCAACACCAACACCAGCGAGAACACGGCCACCGATAAGAAGTCCCAAGCCACGCTCAGCATTAGCGCCAAGCATCAGACCCGCGCCGAGTATGAAAACAAAGCTAAAAGTAATAAGGGAGTATCGTCGGCCGATGAAATACGATGTGATGTATGCGAACAAACTGCCGAAGAAAGCACCGGCTTGATAGACGGAGACGATGTTGGACTTGAGAAGAGCGAGATCATTGGGTTCGTACGAGGCAAAGTCGAATTCCTCAGTGAAGCTCGGCAGCGCGATTGTCGTGCCGATGAAGGCAGAGTCGTAGCCGATCATGCATGATGCGAAAGACGCGATGGCAGCGGAGACGTATACGCGCCAGTTGTAGACGGACTTGGGAGTCGGCCTGTCCTCATTGACGGCGAAGATGTTGTTGATGGAGAGACCCATGATGAAAGATTGTCAGTCCAGCACGAGAGATTGTGTTGTCTGTGGAGGAGATGAAGATCTGGGGATCGAAATTTTCTAAGTATGGGGAAGAGAACAGCGCTTTTAATATGCGTCTGGTCCAATGGCCACGAGCCAATTACAGCGCCGACTTCGCTTGAAAATTTATCCCATCCCTGGTCGTAGTCTTGGACTGGCGCGTCTTAGCGCGTGCACTGAGTTGTGCGGAGAAGGGCTCGTGGTAGGACTAGAAAGGTCGAGATTCAGAAAACCCCGCAGACGCTGGGGTAGCGCCAAGGGAGATTTTTCGCTCTAACCGGAACTCGGGAGCATGAGTAGCCTAGATGGCTAAGAGTTTACCCCCCTGCGATGCGCTTAATTTCCGTATTCAGTCTTGGAGGATTGGAAGCTGTTCGTTTGCCTACATTGGGAAGTTCTGGGGTTTGCAACCAGATTCTGGGGACCCCGCATGGAATTAAACTAGTGGGGTAAGTAATCATCCCCACGTGTCTGCTGATATAAAGGATTCGTCGTAAGCTCGGGGGTAAGCGTTGATCCCTCTATCCGATTCACGCGTTGGATAAGTGCCAGCAGCCAAGTGCCAAGTGTTCATCAGTTTAATGTGATGCGTGAATACTCACACCTTGAGAAGTTGCTTATATTACCTCGGATGAAAAGGTGTCTAATGGGATTGACCCAAAGGTGCAGGCGACTGCAAGTTCATGGTGGAGCTGGCCAACTGCAACGAGGCCCATATCCGCCACGCGACTCGAAGATCTTATCCAGAAAGCAGAATGACAGTTGACAGAGATGGATCTCCGAACAAGAACCCCGTATCGGATGGCGACTGTGGAGAAAAGGGAAAGGATCTGGTGAGGTCAGGGGGGCTTCGGTAGATTGAACCGACCGCGTTCCTACCAGGTACATTGCAGCGTAGGCCATGCTTGTTTACCAATTCAGACGGCAGTGACCTACAATGTCTAGATCCCTTCCCCAGAGTTTATCCCCAGGCGCTAATCTTCCCCACCGGCTTTCGACTTGTGATCAGCTTTGGTGGAATTGGGGAAATTGCCCCAAGTTTATTGGCTTACGAGCCGAAGTGCGAGCTAGCTAATGTGACGGGCTCAGGGAACGCAAAGGGGATAAAGAAATAAGAGAAATCTAGTGGCAGGGACAGTAAGCGCTCCTAAGATTGATGTGACGTGGCTGATGTTGGGCCTGGCCAAATGTCGTGAAGCAGATTTAGTCAAACGAAGCCAATCGTGTGACTGAATGATGGGACAGAAATTGGGCTCGCTGCGGCACGCCAGTGAGTCGACTCGCGAAATCGCTTTTAAAACTGCTACATCTATACTCATACGCTGAAGATTTATCGGAAGATCTGTGAATGATTCACAGATACGGAGAGAGGCCATATGAGTTTCGTGAGCGAGATACTGTAGGGTAGGTAAACAGGATGAGGGACTTCCATGTCTAGACTTGGTGGGACCCACAAAGGTTTGGTGTTTTTTACTCCACCTACAAGAGGGTCAATAATAGAACGAGATAGGCACCTCACACAGGTTAATAAAGGATCTAAGAGAGTGGTATAAAGTATTTGTATAAATAGTATTCTATATATAATAGAAAATATAGCGAGTTGCGCCTATGTTTTCTTTAGAGCTTGCTATAAGAACAAAGTTTGTAACGAACTTTGGGTTGCATGGCTGCGCTAGCCTATTACGTTACCCGGTATATCGTAGCGAAAACAAGCCCCGCTCAATAGAGCTAACCAGAATGTTGCCGCTCTGGAAGTAAGGGTAGACAGACCAAGCACCATAGAACTGCGCCTCGCCACCAACAGCATCATCCTCAGGGTGGACATCGAAGAAGCCGATTTCCTCGAACAGCGCGCCAGTGTCATCCTGAGCAATTGAAGACACATTCACCATGCGCAAACCAGATCCATAATTGGCCTGGTATGACACGCCGCCAACAACGTACTGGTTGTGATCGATAGAGCGAACAGGGCTCTTGTAAACACCACGGAAGACAGGGTACTCAAGATCCTGGATGTCGACAATGTATGTGGTGGTGTGCTGGTCAGCTGCAGGACCAGTCTTTTCTTGCTCATCCAGCTCGTCGTCGAGGAGGAGATACTTGTGATCTTCCGTCAACCAGCCCTGGTGGGTGTATGTTGCGCCGTTGTATGTAGTGCGCGACAGCTGGCGCGGCATAGTACGGCGAGAAATGTCAACGATAGTGAGCGCGTCTTCATTGTAGTTGAAGCAAATCTCACGACCCTGGAACGCCTTTTGAGGACCACGGTAGATAACGCACTGCGCGTCGTGGACGTAGCCATCCGAAGCGACACAGCCAGCATCCTGGGGACGCTTTGGGTTAGACACGTCGATCATCCACAGGCCAGCGCGACACTTGAGATCGTAGGCTGTACCGACGGCGGCAATAAGCGCGGTTTCCTCGTTGGCGACGATGTTGTGGCTGTTGCCGAAAGCGCTGAAGTGAGCGGCCAAGTCACTCCTGATGCTGAAGGTAGGAGGGTTTGCCTTGTCGGTGTTGAGGAGCTTGGTGAGGTCGAAGATCTGGAGACCGTGGCCAGCGGCCTCAGAGCCGATGTAGGCGTAGTTGCCGATGACCTTGATGTCGCGCCATGAAGAAGCGACGGTCTGGGTTGGGAGGCGTCCGACGTAGGTTAGGCTACCGTCGGGGTGGACCTCTGCAAAGGCTGTACCGTCTGATTGTCCAAGAAGGGCAAACTCGCGACCACTGGAGGCATGTGTCCAGCCTAAGGGATCAGTTAGCAAAATGAAGTGTCATAAAATAAGGCTAGCTATGGAACATACCCCAGACATCATTGCCGACACGTGTTCGGCTGCCCATATCCTGGTGGCGCAGGAAGCCCAAGAGGTCAATCTTGTTACAAGAGTAACCCCCCGCCTTACCATCAGAGCAAGGCGTGCCAGAGCTGAGGACCTTGTAGCGATCTTTGTCAAAGACACCAGCCGCAGCCTCACTCTCATGAAGAGCCATCTTGCGCTGCTTGAGCTCTCCCATACCAATGGCATTAGGCGCACTCTTGGCACGGAGGTAGTCCTCATTGTACTTGGCCGTGTTGATCCTCTGGGTCTGTGCGACGGCAGAGCCCGCGAGGGTGGCTAGGAGGAGGGAGGTGATGCTGGCCTTCATGTTGACGGGCTGGGAGGGTTCAAAGAGATGGTGAGTGAGAAACTACAGAGCGCATATCGCAAGAATGGAGGGAGCCTTTATACTTATTAATGAGGGCATGGGGATTGGGATTGGGAAACTATCGTAGATCATTCCCCGGATTGGAAGCTAGTTCTTTTGTTCTTGGAAGCTGGTCCTTTTGTGCTTGGCAGCTTATTCAATCGAAGATGATTGCGATAAGGTCCGGGCCAAGTCAACACTATGGGTACCAATACGACCCTGAATATTCACAGTGACGATTAGAACCAAACATGCAGCATCGCTGACCACTGAGAACCCCTGGAGCGATGTATATCGTGCCTATTTAGAGTTAGAGACCATGGCAAAGGTTCCCCAGAATTATCGGGCCAAGGATCAAGATGAACAGGCACATAGATAGCCTACGCATAGATAATCTTCAAGACCACCAGTCATATCTCGTGTTTTTCTAAGCGACTCGGGGCCAAGACTCCGCCAAGCCTTGGTGCCGATGAACTACCAGATTCGTCTTGAGCTTAATATAAATATCTCACGGGTACATCACACGACCCCACCACGACCTTTCTGAGATGCCTATTTGGGATAAAGGCCCGCTTCTGGCCATCTGACCCGGAACTTTTACCAAGACAAAAGGGCGGTCCTGGTGTTGTTCTTCCCGGGAGTTCTCTGAAGAGTACAAAAGTTACATGATCTTCCCTCCTACAATACAAAGGGACAATATGTGGTTGAGAAATGTTGACACGTATGCAAATAAATAAGGTGGAGAAAATATAATATTACTAAAGCCTCTCACTAATTGACTTCATAACAAACTGAAACCAAGGCTCAATTCACAATAATCAATCCATATCGAGAAACATACCACGTTATTTTACCAGGTGAACCGTTGTCGAAGACCTCAGATCCTTCGAGCTGAACCCAACACTGAGCTTTATGCCACCCTTCGGTACCATCCAGTCCTGGATAGTAACATCCCAATAACTCAGATCCCGACGCCTTAGCGCGAATGACACTTTCTTGGCCTCCCCAGGCTCAAGGTGGACCTTCTCGAACCCACGCAGCATCCGTACTGGGCTATTGGCTGGTATATTGTTCTTGGGCAAAGACGCATACAGCTGGATGACTGTGGCGCCTGCAACCCGGCCAGTGTTGGATACCTCGACGTGGCACTTGATGACTGTTTCCCAGAGATGAGGGTTACCGCCTAGGGCGAGTGTAGCGTTGGAGGGGGGATGCACGGGCAGAGATCTTGTTCGCCGAAGAGACGACGAGGTTGGAGGATAAACTCAAAGGTGGTGTAGCTGAGACCGTAGCCAAACTCATAGAGAGGCTCTAGGCCCTCGTTGTCGAAGTGTCTGTAGTCAATGAACAGGCCCTCACTAAAGTCACTTTGCCAATTCGAAGAGTCTTCAGCTGCTGAGCCAGTGATGTTGGTGATCTTTCCGTTGTAATCCTCCTCTTTCTTGGCAATGGTATATGGGAGCTTGCCAGAGGGATTGACCTTTCCGGTCAAGACGTCCAGGATAGAATTTCCCGATTCCTGGCCCGGGTAATGCGCTGCGATAATAGCGCTAACATTAGGGTTCGTCGCCCACGGCATCACGTCCGGCCCCCCTGAGTGAGTGACTACGATGGTGCGGCGAGGGCAGCGTGATGCAATACTATTGACGACTTGGATTGAGTTGTCATCTGCCACAAGAGTCTTGCGATCAAAGCCCTCGGTGGCGAAAGACTTGAGGAAGACGATGCAAACCTCTGGCCAAGGGTACAGACCAGGCATAATGCTGAGAATAGCAGTATTGTTGGTGACGTACTGGAGTCGCTTGCCGTTGTCTTTCGCGTAAGACTTGAACGCGTCCAAGGGACTGATAACGTAACTTGGTCGACCACTTCCTGAACCGCCACCGGAGATAAGAGTACCAATATCGATGCCATAGTGGTCGCTGAAGAGGGTACCGACGGAGGGATCAGCAGCATCGTTACCAAAGAGACCGATGTTGGTGAGGGACTTGCTAAGAGGAAGAATGGAACCTTGATTCTTGAGCAAGACTGTTCCGGCAGCGGCGATCTCACGGATGAGCGCTGAATGGTTGCCGCGGACATCGCGGCCAACCGGAGAAGGGCCTGGATAAGGATACCCGAAGCCGTTGTAGACGAGAGGCTGAGACGATGGGTCCACAGAGAGGTAGTCTTTGTCTTGACCGAGATAGAAGTAGGGCGTCAAGATGCGGCGCACCATTCCATCGAGATCCGACTCAGAGAGTGTCTTGTTCTTGACACAGTCAACGAGATTCTCACCCCAGTACGTCTCATCGGGGGAAAGTGGATTTATAGGTCCGGGCTGGTTCATATCAAGTCCTGCCTTGACGGGACCAAGTCCAGGCGGCGTAGCCAGAAAATCCGACATGACATAGCCCTCAAAACCAAGCTCTTTCTTCAAACAGGTTCTTGAAAGATAGCTTCTTCGACTATATCATGCTCAGAAGAGTACCATTCCCCAACCTCAGGACCGATCTGGAATAGTGTCCATGATGGATCGGTGAAGTAGCTTCTTGGAGGTGCTTTTTGGTGTTGACGGCGGCGCAGGACTTGGTTTTCGAAGATATCGAGAACATTGACCGCGACGCTGTGGTTAGCAGGTTCTATGACCGAGTATAAGACTAGATCTCTGAGCAGTTCGTCGAAATCGGTCGATTCGGCCTCGAGGACGAGCTGATCCCTGATTTCAGGCCAGTTGAATAAGTCAATTCCCCAGAAGTGCGTGGGGTTCTTTGACTGAAGGGGAGTAGGACGGAATGGCAGGAGGACAGAATTCTTGGAACTGATTCCGAGACGCCAACTGATGACTCTCTCGATATATTTGGCCCCGTTCTGTTTTCATTAGTTTTTAAGTCATTGTTGGTGATTCAGCACTGGTCTTACTACTCCATAGGCATACGATTCTAGTCCTGCGCACCGCATAGAGAAGCGCACAGCAGTCTTGATTATCTTGTCAACCATATCGGCACGATTCCCAAAGTCGTTCAAGTTATCCAGATGTCGACGACAGGCGCCAAGGAGTCTAGAGCCAAAGATAGACATTGACGTGATACTAAGCTGGTTTGGGACAAACAAAAGCAATCTTGGTGATAGAGACGACATGGCTAGGTCTAAGAAGGTATCTCCAGGCTGCATTGTGCTTGGGGTCAAAGCCTCGTGTTCCTGGCCCGCCATGGATAAATCCAAAAGAAACGAAGCGTCTTTGAATATATCAGTCTGGTTGGCCTGCTCCGGGATGTCTTGAAAAGACTGGTTGTCGGTCGAGGGATTGAGAGCAGATGGTGTTTCGTGATTGACGGATTCCGTCCTCGGTGCAGATTGCTGCGCTTCCGGGTTTTCAGCATCTCTCCTTCGAAATATAGAGTCGAAGACCTCATCGTCTAATACCAGGGTCAGTTTGACACCGTTCGGGGCACTGTCATAGGGCGAGACTCACCAGCAGCCGCAGTAGCAGCTTGACCGAAACTGAGTAACCTTTTACGCAATCTCAACAAAGCATCTTCCAGCTTCCGGTTCTCAGCTATCAACTTAAGATGCGCATCAAGAAGAACAGAGTACCGATCTTGAGGATCTGAGCCAGTAGCTACTCTTTGCAGTAGCTCAATCGTCTCCTCCAGGTTACGGATGTATGTGATGTTCTTCTCGCGCAGACATTGCTGCGGAATGCGATTCTGTGCTCGTTTGCGTTCGGACGGATCAAGGGCGTTGGTAGCTTTTCTTTTGGTTGGAGGCATGGCGGAATGAGGTGATGATAAAGCCCTGATAAGATTTGTTTTGTGGGGGCGAAGCTGGTCTTTATGTTTGCATCAGAGACAAGGGTTACGGGCTTTCGGGGCGCCAGGAGCCCCGAGTTCCCCGGATTTCCCCTCAGTAGCCTCGAACTAACCTGCGATGTTCCCCGCGAACGACGCTTTTTCTCCTCGGTTATTCCTAATATCATCCAAATCAAGGATCGTAAGACTCTTACAGTTTGACATATCTCTTTTTAATCTCCTTGGCCTGGTAAAACATAGAGTCGGTTCATTTTAAGTTGAAAATAATACAACTAACTATGTACTCTTTGATATGCGCACGATCAAGCAAACGTTTGCAAGACCTCGTCTCTATGCTTCTCAAGATAGCCCGAGAATTTTGTTAGGCAGATCGGATATTTCTCCAATTTCTTAAAGTCGACTTGATATCCAACTTCATTCGCCCACAACTCGGCATGGATCTTGGGGCTGCTGACTGCAAGATCTTTCGCTTCTTGCTCACCATAAAACTCGAGCCCAATTTCCACTCCGCTGACTCGGCTCAGCTCCTGAACAATCTGAGCTGGTGTAAGTGACTCGACTCCCAAGTCTATTTCATGCTTATGGAATGCCAGAGGTTCGGTAATTGCTGCTGCCGCAAACTTGCCAACATCGTTAGGATCGACCACCGTCATTGCAGTCTCGGGCTTGTATGCCGACAGGAATGCTCGCCTTTGACCCAATTCGGGAAACATGAAAGATGCCGTTGGCTGGTGATAGTTGTTCATGAGAAACGCCGGTCGCAGAATCGTCCAGTATTTGATGCCAGATTCTCGCACCATTGACTCGATCTGGGCTTTGTTCAGCCAGTACCACGCCATGGGGTAGTCAGGTCCCCAGTTTGGAAACTCTTCGTGTTTTCCCGTCATGGTGACGCTGGAATACACTATGCTGGTGACTGTTCCGGCGTCGATAGCAGCATCGATGATGTTTATTGCATGATCCACCTCTTGGTTGGTGTCGGGAAACGCTGGTGATACGTTAAGAAATACGGCAGTGGCTCCTTTGACCGCAGCCTTGAGTGAAGATATGTCATCGAAGTTGCCGGAGAACAACTGCGCTCCGAGGCGCTGGAGCTCGATGGCGGACTTGGATGATGGGTCTCGAACAAGGGCGTGAACTTTGACGCCAGCGGTTAGGAGCTCTCGAGCAGTCGCACCGCCCTGAGTCCCAGTTGCGCGAGTGACAAATGCAACAGTCAGGGACATGGTTTGAAAGTGAAAGTTGATGTTTTGGTCCAAATTAAGCGGTGAAACAATGGGTAATCTGAGTCTCAAGTGAAGTTGTTAGGATTTTCTCAAGAGGTATGATTGAAGGAGGACTGGAATAGTTTAAGTAGTTGGCCTCAGCAGACTTATACCGCGAAGTAGGCCCGCCTAGCCGAAAGAAGAATACACCTCGATGATGTGGATATTGACCGGGCTCTCTAGGGGCGCTTACAATTACTGCGGCATCCACGTAAGCATATGAGTCGTCTACTTCTTAATGGTTGGAATGGTAGAGAGAAATGACTGTTTTCCTTAATTATCACGTTAAACGGCACGCTGTGGACTGCGAATACCTTTCAGGCGGACTTGGCTATTCCGTATTCAGTAACCAGCTCGACAGAATTACAAGGCTAGCTAGTTTTGGCATAGAAGATTACAAAGCATAGGAGACTCTGAGCATCAAATAATTACAACACGACCACGACTTCAACCCGAAATCATGCCGTTTTACAAACGAAGGAGGGAGTAACATGGTCTACTGCGGTAAGCCCAGCAAAGCGTGCTCGGAATGCCGAATCAAGAGGAGAAAGGTGTGTATCCCAGTCGTCCTATCCCGAGCCATTTTAGCGTTCTAACAAATTTCGGGGCCAAGTGCGACTTGTCGAGACCAGCATGTCGTCAATGTCTCAGGGCCAGTTCCAGATGTGACGGATATCGAGTGGAGGAGTCTGTTACCTTTCGAGACCAAACTACCGAGACTCTGGGCAAGGTGTCATTTGCTTCTCACGCAAATCTTCCCAGTGGCAACCAAGATGTCTTGGTAAGACCCAAGCTATACCAACAGGCCAAAGTCCACCCATCTCAAGATCAGTCCAGTCACTACCCTTGGTTCAGACTTGCGATTACGCCGGAAGACCAAGCTCTGCATTTCTTTTTTCACCATTTTGTTGTACCTGAGTCTGGACGGTCCCCTACTCATCCCGATTGTCACGGCATCATTTACAAACGAGCAATAGAACCTGGGTACTTGGCCAACCTTATCAATGCTGTCGGACTTGCCGGTCTAGCGTACTCAAAGAATGCGCCCACGCTTGTTAACTCAGCCAGACAGGCATTTTCTCGTGCGCTTCACGGCATTTGTGCGGCGCTCGTGGACCCCATCGAAGCAGCATCCGATCAGATGTTGGTAGCTGTAATGCTTCTTGCATTATACGAAGTAAGTCTTCTACCCGTGTCGGTCAATTTGAGCACAACGGTGACCCAGAAGACTGTTACTCTTCATCCCAATGCAGACTTGAGTCCGTGGAGTCGACATGTAGATGGTGCTTTGGCATTGATGCAGCTCCGAGGAGCAAGCCAGCTACGCAACAGGATCGGCCGGAGCATTTTTCTCCACCTACGCACTTAAATAGTAAGAGGCCTTAAGCAGTCCCATGTCAGTTAAATTTCTAACTTTTCAATAGCTTATCGACTGTCTCCAGCGTGGCCAGAAAGTACCGAAAGTCCTGATAGACCTAATGGCCGAGGCTCGCAGGAATGAAACAGAACAAGAAGCGCCTGTAGCTCGGCTAGCAGACATTGTTGTCAACTTGTGCACCACCTTACCCTCGGCTAGGGAATACATCACGGATGAAGGGATTTTGACTTTCCACGTTTCAAGACTATTGTCGATTGATGCAGATCTCGAGGGCTGGGTCCAAACGCTTCCAGCTGACTATGGGTACGAGGCCCGAACCAAACAAAGCCATCTCGGTGAAGCAGAAGTGTTCATGGGACGTCATGATGCATATTGCAGCGTTGAAACCGCCAACTCAAGGAACCTACAGCGCTGTGCGCGCATCATTCTCCACCAGTCAATTGTTGAAGCAATATCCAACTGCTTGCCCATCTCTTCTTCGCTGTCGATCCTATCCTCTTTTCCTGTGTCATTCATAGACCATCTCTCTATTTCGGAAATTATCATACAGGAGAGTTCCAGTGATATATGCAGCAGTGTCCCATATGTTTTGCATAGTTTCGATGTCGCAGGCAAGTCAAGTGACCTGCGGGCCGCTTATGCTGTGCATCTATTGTGGCCACTTTGCGTTGCAGGAACAACACATACTGCCGCCGATACTTTGCGGTATTGGGTCATATCAGTGATGGAAAGCATCAAGGAGGTTACTGGAATTCAAAAAGCAAAGCGCATAGCCTTGACTTTGCAGCGGTGATGCTTTGAGATGATTGTATCTACTGGTGGATATTGAGATGCTTAGGAAACACGGCGCTCTAAAATGATATCGATATCTAAATTACATAATATAACGGGCTCTGGAAAGAATAGCATGTTAACCGTTTTGATTTGGTATAGGGTCCAGAACTTTTAAGTGTTGGGGTTAAAACGGGTTAAGGTGTCGTTTGAATTGTGACGTGGAAGAACCAGTAGCCTGATTCAAACCCCAAGTCCCCCAGGTTTCCCCGTTGTAGCCAAACCATTACCCCAGATCTTCTCCATAACTACATCTAGTCTGCTCCGATAATAGAGCTATTGAGCTCAGTAACTGGCACATAGCACTGATACACACTGACCTCACTTTCAATCAAGAACTTCATAATGACTCAATGTGATTTAGTCGTGGGGAAAACCTTCGGGCAAAAACCCCATTTGACTAAGCTGCCCTTAAGTTGAACTCCATCCAGAATTGCTGATTTATTGAGAACGTCAAGAAGATATGTCAACTCATGGGGAATTATCACGGGTCGTGTACCGTGGGACAAAGAAACAACTTCCGGTGTTCCAATCATCAGAAGGCGAACATGTATCTAATAATGCAGCTGAAGTGCCATGGGTGCCGTGTTCTCGTGTATATAAGGTATGTAATGTAAGCATTAGTAGCAGTGTTTAAGTAATATACTAATTACCTAATATAATTACTTAAAATAAGCCTTTTAGCTAATTTAATAATTATATTTAATATATAAAAAGAAGTTAAGTATATTTACTAAAAAATAAAAAGCCTAGTTATTTTTATTATAAGTCTTTAACTTAATATTAAAAACACTTCTTAAGATATAGGCTTATATATCTATAAGAAGAATAGTTATTAGTAGAGGTTATCTATAACCTAACTGTCTTATATACTGCAATGCCCTCTCTATTAGTATAGCTGGAATGTCTATAGCTAAAAGGACATCTTATTACTATCATATCAGTGCCGTGTTCTCATTATGCTTGCGAGAACTCGGGACTCCGAAGATGAACAAGGCCCCATGCAACTAGGTTTGCAATGCCCTGTTTGCTACCTCTTTCTGTGGCAGTGCAGCACAACCCGGCTAACGGGGGGATAGTGTTATGCACGTAATCATGAATATATTTCATTGATCGCCAATAGTGGAAATAGGAGGGGAGACAGTGGAGTTAAATGAGGCCAGGCCAGCAAGAGGAATTTCAGGTGTCTCAAGCCTGCGTGTTGCAGGCCCCAAGTCTGCATATCCTTTCAGTTGTATGAAAGCACTGTAAGGAGAACCATATCAACTTCAAAGACAAAGCATAAGATCCTATTTCACAAACACCCGCCTTACATGATGATTATTTTATCTAATTTACCCTACTCTTTATCTCTCGTAAACAGATTCAGCTGCACATCGCTTTCCCCTAGAGATCCAGCCCCTACCCTTCTGAATTGTGGAATATTCCCATTAGCACATGAATTTGACTCTGCTTTCGTCGAAATCAAGTAGTAAGGGCCACGGACATTGTAGATTGGATCATTCGACTTCTGTACCCAATAAAGCGGCACAGCAACTAAGTCAGATAACTTATTGACATATTCCATTAGACAACTTGTGGGTAAGCCATATTTCGGAGGAGCCCATTGCACCTTAATGCCTAAACGTAAACGCTGCTCAACAAAAAACATCATATTTCTTTCGTCCACGGTGCACGGATACATCATAATGGTAGATAGGTGAATTCAACCACCAGTCACTTTACCGAATAGACTTCCCTCGTTTTCCAAGTTGACAGTTGCGTCTCTTACAGTTGCGAGGTTCTCTGATTCATCATGACAGTGGTAATGAACTGGGTGATTCACAGACGCCCAGGACCAACTTGACGCCGAATGGGAACTGGGTTCCTTTTGTCAAAAGATAGGGTAGCCCTGATCGGTCTAGCTTACCTGACAAGGATCAGAGCTCCTTATTTATATAAGTAGCATAGCTCCCCCCATCACACAAGAGAAATCAAGGCTCTTTTAACCCTCATATGTGTCCCTCTGCTGTGCGTGCCACACCTTTCGCTTTGGTTCGTGATCTAAGGCAAGCCAGAAGAGGTCACAGAAGGGATTGTCCTTCCACAATCCTGCGAGATACTCGCTGGTCGACCCCTGCTGGGAAAGTTTGAGAGACACTCTGGCAGCTAAGCCACCCAAGGTTGGAAGTTTATCACTGTCCATGGTTATGGATCTCTGCGTGTATCATGCAACCACAAAGCTCCAATCGACCCTGATTTGCCTCTAGCCTTGTTCTGTTCCCTCTCTCTTAGGTACGTTAAACGGTTGCGGATGGCCGACAGGTTCAGTGTACTCCTCCTGTGCCTCAAAGCACGATTCGCATTCAAAGTACATCTGTGCTTGAGCGAAGTCAAGTGTGCGAGGGGAGAGATAACGTTCCTGAGAGGCCCAGCAGCTTGTCGATAGTGGGCTTTCGCCAAGGTCAATTATTCGATGCGGTGCTCCTACGGGGCTATTCGGCATAAAAAAGACTGAAACGTTTACAGTAGCATCGCCTCCGAGAAAGGTTATATGGGTATAGAATGATTCTGACCTAGGTCGCAGAATGCCCTCAGAACTAATCTTAGACTTCGTAGCAGCAACAGTGGAATATACGTTTCCATAAACGTTGCACATTCGAGCCGACTCGCGAATCCAATCTCATTAAAATCCTGGATAATTCAGAGACTGCCAATCCAGAGATATGGGATGTCCAGTTTCTGGGTCACCCAAAACGCATCTTGGAAGGTTCTTGGGAACTCTTTGATTGATATTCCCTCGTACAGTTGCTGAGCGGTGTTGGTGTTTAGTGTAAGAGGCTGGATCGACCCCAGTAATGACTGAGAGCAGCGCAGTTTGTATCTACAGGTACAGAGGTGCATAGAGTGATTCGTGTTGTCGTTTCGTCGTATTTTAGTAACCTTGTTGGCAGTAGCTTGGACACGTGTTGATGTCCATGCTCATGCTGGGAAGGACATTCCAACACACATCTTTGCATAAATTCGAGACTATTCTTCGGTTGCGGTGAAGACGAAATCTTTCTTCTCTTAAGGAAGTTCGATAATGGGCTTTCTATGATCTTTCATCAGTCAATGAAAAGATAATTACCATGTCACCCACCATCCTCACTTTGATCAACAGCAAAGCCAATCGCTCCAAGAAGAGCATGGATGGTAAACTCCTCTATAAGCCACAACTTACATCCCTTGCTCGGCTTTCTTACCAGACAATGCAAACTTGTATGACGATCCATCTGATGAGTAAGTGAACGTCTGTTCGAACCGCTCAAGCTTGCTCAAATTGGGCGTATCGTAGCATGCTAAGGAGTTTTCCTGCAGCTCCTGCAAACCCTTATGATACGCGATAAGAGGCGACCCTGGATTTTCGCTCAGGAAATCGCGTGACATGTAGGTGAACATGTTTTAGTACTCAGCAGGTCCCTCGAAGCTAGCATAGTATTTGTCCATTTTACAATTCACGATATCGGACAGATTAAGGCTGGAACAAAATTGACAGAGCATTTTGGGAAGAACTAAGACAGAGTCCGAATTGACTGGTATATAGTTCTAGGAAAACATATTTCAAGTAATAATGCCTCATCTTGTCTTGCGAAGGTGTCATCAGGACAGGGTCAGTCATTGAGAGGTTTGATTGTAATCACGTGCCACGACTCTGGAATTATTGCTAGCGAACGGCAATAGTCTTCTGCTTCTGAATATCTAAGGATAATATTTTAGTAGACATTGAAGTTATAAATACGTCCTCTAAACCAATTCCTTCCATCAAGCCAAGATGTTACCAGGTAACAACTGAGCCCAGAAGGCGCCAGCTCAATCAGCCTCGCAGGGCTGACATGAATGGTGATAGTGGGGTTAGGCAATCTCAAACGTGGAAATAATAATCATCAAACCACGCAACTTCGTAACAGCTCGATTGTTTCCATAAAAATCTCTTCATTCAACTTAGTTCTCTCTTCCAAGCACAACCATGCCTAGTGCAAAGAAATCAAGCCGAGGAACCTCCGTAGCAAACGAGTTCAACCAAGCCCTCCAAGAAACCCCCGCATTCGAACCAATGCGATACAGAGCAAACTACGTAAGGATGGCGCAGGTAACATCATTCTTGCCTAAGAGTAAATAGCATCTTCTCACGCATCATCAGCTCGAACTGAGTTCCTTTGAGTTTCAGGATCTCATGGCAGCGCTTGAAGAGGCGGGGAGGCTCTTGCCGGAGAATTTTGACCCAGACAAGGAGCCGTGGCCACCGGAAGCAGAAGATGTTAATCAACGGATGGAGGAGATGCTAAAGAATTACAATAACCTTGCTGGGTGCTTTAAGCAGTTTGTGCAAAGTGCGCAGGCTGCGGGTGCGGGCATGGGTGTCAAGCGCCAGCAGTGATGCTATAGGAAATATGACTAGGTTACTGGCGTTGCTAAGTTAATATAGTAGTTATTAAGTTTTCTTGGAATTATATTACTAATAATGGATGTCTGGTAGTGAATTCTTGTATCTCCGGCAAAATTGGCATCAAGAAAAATAAATCATCGTAGCCACGTTCCAAAGACTGAATGTTACGGTCCCCGCTGATTGACAGCTGCAACACTTCTTTTAGTGAAAATCATCCAAGAACATCCGAGAGGCCCAGCATCACAACAAAAGTAACCCGTAAATAAATTAATGAATATTATCGAGTAAAACAAGTATAAACACTGTCTCACCCAAGAGATTTTGGTGCGTGTCACCTTCATTTCTTCGTTTTCTTAAGAGAGCTGTCCTTGGCGCAACTGTGGCTTGTCCCTGCACCGCCACATCAACCACCGACGTCAGGCCACCAGCCTCATCCAAGCTCTCACCTCCAAACTGTCCCTTAAGACAGCCTCTCCGAAAAGCTCCCTACAACCACCAATGGCGTTGTGTATCGAACCTCAATTTCTTGAGACTCGCTAGCGCGAATACAGTTCCTCATGACAATCGGGTGAGATGCCACCAACCGATAGCGCCTGTTGTTGGTTCAGTTCTTCCTGCACGTCCTAGGTCTTTGAGCCTTGGAACTTAAGCTACATTAGGCAAAATTGAGACACGTGAAAGCCTATTCATGTTGGTAGACCCTTATTCCCCTCCCTTACTTTGCACCCCCATATTCAGGTCTCGGAGATCAGCGAGCCTTGTTCCTAGTTGTTTGTGCATGCGGTTGTTGCCCTCGTTTGCTAGTCCTGGCTGCATGGACGCGAGGCGATGTAGCAAACAACGCCTGGACACACTGGAACCTCAAAGTTCACCTTCGGAGTTCTGGGTAGTCGCGAGGACAAAGAGGGAACAGGAACCACAGCGTTTCATGACCCTCCCTGCTGGGAAAACTTCTTTTCGCGGCTGATTGAAGGAACAAACTTGCCTTTGTCACCATCGCGTATCACCACTCTGCCCTTCCACTAGCAAGGTAGCGTCTTACCAACCACGCCATCGCAGGTTGTTACCAACAAAGAGTATCATGTTTGCTCGAACCGTGCTCTCTCGTGTAAAATGAGAAGGGTGTTCTTTCGGCAAGTCCGAGATGCGCTTAGAGCATGGTAATGTGAGTGGCTTTGGCCATCAATAGAGGTCGATGGTAGCAGTGCAAGAGAACGGCACCATTAAGTCATCGGAATTCGTCAATGTTTCTGCTCTTCTCAAGGTATAAATACCCCAAGTTGATCCAACTACAACAGCTAATCACTGCCATCATCGATCGCAAGCTTCACATCGCTCTTCTTCACATCCATCTAACACTTCTCAACTTGTCACCGTCTGCACAAAACGTCTTAAATCACTTCCTACATCATGTCTCAAGGAAGCCTCAAGATCAAGTTTCCTCAAGGAGAGGTGGATAAAATGTTTCCTCTCGAGGAGATCGACGACAACTCCTGGATGACCGGCCAGGTCATCATCTCTCGCCATGCTTCTAAGCCAGATGGACCATGCTGGGGTGATGGTCAAGGCGCCTTCTTTACCATCGCTGAGACGCCCAGCCCAAAGCCGCAACCCCGGCCTCTCTCGGATTCTTGCCCCATCGTCGAAATGTCCAGTGGAAATGTCACTTCGGTAATGGGAATATTTGAGATTGGCCACGCCTTTCTGACAATTCATCAGAATGTCGGAACTCCTGAACACGTCACTCTCGAATGGCTGACCGGAAAGGACCTTTCATTCCAAGTTCCCGAGGTCTACTACCACGGCGTCCACGGTGATCGTTTTTACCTGGTCTACAGCGCTATACCCTCCGGACGGAACCTCGTACACGCCTGGGCTGAGAACAAGGATTACGCTACCATGTTGCGATGGACTAACCAGATTGCTGACGCCTGCGTGGAGTTATCCAAATGGTCTGGCCGCGCTATCACTGGCGTTGACGGTGGTCTCCTGGTTGATCAGTATTTATACAAGCCAACCACGGATTATGCAAGCGTTCATGATCCTGAGAACCTTCGCGAAACCTGTCATGAAATTCCGCTTGATTGCTCTGAGCTCGTGTTTGCCCTCAACAATGTCCATCCGCTGGCTTTCACGGTCAATGAACAAGGCTTGGTTGGCGTCAGCTCCTGGCGTCATGCTGGCTTTGTCCCCAAGGATTGGGTTGCAACCAAGGTCTACTGCAACAGTGTCTTTCATTCAGTTGATGTCTGCCGTGAACTATGGACTGAAGCTGATTTCGGTAACTGGGGGCATCTCATCAAGGAGGCTTTCAGGAATAGAGGCTTCAAGGACTGTTGGCATGACTATACCAAGTGGAACTCCAAGAAGGTGTATGAAGGAGGACGCTATGCCAATGGGGCTATCTGAGAGTTTTTATCTCCAAACTTCCGGAGGGGTGTATGATTTGTCAATAGTGGAGGTTGCCTGAGTAGTGTACCCTCGAATTCAATTATATTCAGCCGTGCTTTATCTATCAAGATGTTGAGAGACTTTGATGTAATTGGTTGTTGTGATGTAATCAATGCCCTTCAATCTAATGTCCTTCCATGAAAGTAAACAGAATAACTCCGAGCAATGCGAAATTCATTTTCCCCGCACTTGGTAGAAAGCGGAACCTTTCTCTCATACTTGGCGCGCTCTGTGTGCTCCCGGCCTGTGAGCATGTTGACGACGTCTGGCTTCAAGACTCGCCACCATATTCATCGCTAGTTCCTAAGACAAATTAGCTCTCTCTCAGCGCATTGCTCTTTGCATGTCTCACCATCGTCGTCGTTTCCATCACCGTTCTGGGCGCCACCCTGAGCTTGGAAGATGATGGGGACAACCCAACAGCAGGGTTTTCGTAGCCCTCGCACATGGACGAGTTGGCTGGGTTCTCATAGTTGCAGTGAGGACAGGTAAGTGGCGCGGCGGGATCAGCGCCGTTGAAGTTGAGAGAAAAGAACTGTGTAGGCGCCGCCATGTTCAAGGCTTTTTTGGTGTGTATGAGTAGGGTATATATAAATATTGATGGGTAATGTAAGGAGTATGGGTGGTGGTTGAACTTGTCAGGGATGCTGAGGGGTCTGCGAACCGTCTCTTGTCGGGCGATTGGCAACCTTTTATAATCCCAACGCCAGCCTGACATGGGGACGCCGACTACTGCAATTGCTGGGACCAGCCTCAATCTGTCAGCAAGCCTGCTGCATCTTATTTTAGTAAGCGAACGTAGATAAAGGGTTTTCATGAACTAAGTTGATACCATGCCCTTCACAACCTCACAGTGCAGGGTTAATGTAGGTCTGTTCGTTGTTCTAGATCATTAGCGAGGGTCCTCACCGCGATACCAAATGGAATTTCTTTGCTTAACAACAGCTAGGCGCATATTTGGCCTGCATTAATGGCGGATGAGACTGCAGGGGTGTTGTCAGCCCTGATGGGAGGAACATGCTTCTACCCGTCTTCCATAGCCATTTTACGAGCATGTCAGTCTGCTTTCATGGCATACGGGACATTGGGGGCGGTGTTGACCAGGGCTAGCTGGCAATAGCTTCTGTCGGGCGCTCATGGGCACTCAACACGCTGTTCATATTAGGCCTCTAGAGGGGCATGGCGGAAGCCACAGCGTTGGACAATCAGTTAAGCTTAGCAATCAGTAGAAGCTAGAGTTAGAGGTAAATGATATATCACAAAGCAGGCGCCAGACAGACAGACAGGAGAGCATCGCATTCAACCGGCGAAAATAGCAGCAGAAGGGGCTCAGTCCTGGCATTTAACAGCTGGGGACTGGCCGGTATCGTAACAGTTGATCTGATGCCGCTCTTGGGGCTATGATAGAGATAAGCTCATGGCCAACATCATCTGGCATGTTGGCCAGGCCGCTCATTGCTCCAACACTTCTGGCGAGAGCGGATGGTCTGTCGCAGATTGCTTATTCCCGCTTTGGCCGCCATCATGTTTCTCTCCTGGTTATGTGGGGACGCACGGCTTGAGCACAGCCAGCCGCACCCTTTTTTTGCTGATGCAATACCCTGGTAACTTGCTTAACTAGCAAGCCACGTTCACCGGAGCTGCATGTTTGGCCATGAATTTTCGGCCTTCGGACTAAATCATGAGTGTCAACCAAGCCATGGCGCTGAAGTGCAGGGATCATAGCTCTAGTTGCAGAGCGATTCTGGCTCAATCTGGAGACCGACCAGCTCGGCTGATGGAGAGAACTTGATGGACAGGCTTGCTCCTCTCATCTGTTAGCCAAAAAAAACGTTTCCAAGGGCAATCGGGAGATCCCTTGGTACAGGCGGCTAATGTTGCTTGTAGAGGCTGCTCAGTTGAGCTCCCATAACTCTGGGTTTGAGCGGGAGCCCCGTGGCGGGGTTGCGGGGCTACAGCTCCCCTCCTCATCTGCTCAAACCGCCCACTTAACTAAGGTAGGTACGGACCTCTCTCAAAAAGTTGGGGAGAAACGTGGCGTCTATTGACAGGGGTTATTCTGCTCTCCAGCGAAAGGAGTTGGGCATATTTCTGGACCTCAAACGGTCAACAGCAGTAGGCGGAGTCAATTAGTTCATTCATTCATTTAGTCGGCAAATTGAATCAACTTCCCGCAGGAAAGATCCAAGCCACGTCGGCCTTTTCTGGACCGGAAAACTCCGACAGCAACCTCCCAACTGGAAGAGACATGGGGAGGACCCAAAGAAACGGTCCCGTTATGTCCCAGATTCAGCCCTGGCTGCACTGTGAAGAGCTGTGGCACTGTCAGTGCGTCATACATTTGATTGCCGGCATGGGTGACAGGGGGGGCTTGTTGGGATACAGCTGCAGCACGGCTCACGATCTCAGAGAAAAGGCACGGAGCTAAGCTTGAGCTCTGGTAAGCCACGTTGAGTGAAAACCAGTGTTGCGGTGACAAGAAATTGGCGGTGACAGATGTCGGAGTTGCCGGTGCGCCCGATGGGCAGGTGAAGCTTCTTCATTCTTTGATCTGTCATGTATGAAAGAGAAAATGAGCTTGGCTCAAGGAATTCACAGCTTTACGCTAACGCGACAGGGGGAAAACGGAAGCTAGGGATTGGTTGCAACGCAACACCTACTGTCAACGGCTGATGTTTCTGTCCCCTTGCGGAGGACACATTCGGTGCCGTTATTTCGTTTGAGCGACACGGGTACCGAACGAAACAAACAGGCTTCATTGGCTGAGCAAAAGCAAACTAAAAGCAGCTATCGACGCCCGACTGGAGCCTCTGAACCCTGAACCAAATGAAGTCAGTCCATACCGTGTCGATAATGTATCTTGTCACCCAGCACTGATATTCCGACACTGTGCCGCTCTTGAGAATAAACTGCATGACGTATTGCTTGCTGTATTGCACTTGAGATATCTGAGATACAGAGTTTTTGGCTGGAAGCTGTTCCCTGTAGGTCGCAACGATTTCCACGGTCAATCAAGCCACAAGAAAGCTTGGACTACTGGCATTAGGGACTTCTCCTTTTGCCAGACAAATCCCCTAAGATTGAGGGAGCTCTGTTTACATCGCTCATAGCTCCTACCAGTCCCCTGCGATGCTGGGATTGCCGCATGCGGCTCGGCAGCTTAATCATAATGTACCAGGCCAAACGTGAATACCTACATCTATCGTGCTTTCTAAGCATGCAAGACGTACTGTTGTGTATCTTCTGTAACTCAATCTACTAAGGTGCAGACAAGTGACTTTAGCAAAGCATAAAATCGGTCGTTAAGTACCCCACAGGCTGCTAGCTCTTCCGCGATGTAACCGCGCGCTTGATAAGGTTCACTAATGCATTTCCCACGATCCACGATGCATGTCTTACGCCGCCCGTTCCGCCCCCAGCAAACACAACAGCCCTACCCGTGGAAATAAGCTCCATGCCGGGATAACAGATCCTCGTGGCGATCCTACCGTGCGTGATCCAAACTCCGATGCACGGAATCCAAAACCGCACAGACACGTGCGCTACACCATTTCCCTTTCAACAGGCGAAAGACAGAAAATCCCCAATTGGCGGATCCGTCCACCTGGGATGACCGATAAACGAAAATAGACCTCAAAACACCCAGCGTTGATTCTGGAATCCTCAACACTGTCTGGGTTTAGTAATCTACCGTGATATATTTTATTAACCTGTTAAAGCTGGCCAACTCATAAGGCCGCCACTTCTTCTGTAAGGATTGCATTTCCAATATCCACATGTATTAGCAAGAATATTACCAGCAGCCAAAAATAACTTTACAGAGATGCAGGCATCGGGGCAATTATTAGGGAGGTATATTTATATGCATAGCTCCACGACGCGGGTTTGTCGCTTGCCGTACCATTGAACGTGATAGGGAAAAAAATTAATTGGACTTGGAACTACGTTGTCGTGTTTCGCGCAGCTGATGATGACAAACGTGTGCTTGATGAAATTCGACGATGAAGTCTTACCGAATGCCAAATTGGGCAACTCCTACTCACCGCCTTCGAACTCGCTGTCACCAAGTTCAAGGAATCAGCAAAAAGCGTCAATATCCTCGAACCCGTTATAAAGATGCCTCAAGCCTTAAATTATTCCTATGAACTGTTTTTCGATATGTTTATACTACTTTAGAAGGTTTCAGGTTCAACACACAAGCATCAACGTCCAAACTCTGCCTTCTTCGACATGGCAGAAAGTCAGGTACTTAGGCTCTTGGTGCGTTTCCTCCAAAACTCTAAGTACCGACTTATCTTGTGGCTGAACGGCGCACCGCCACATCAGGCTTCCAAGTCATGCACCAGCCTCAGCCAAGCTCTCACCTCCAAACTGTCCTCAAGACCGCCTGTCCCAAAAACCTCCCGACAACCACCTCAACCACCTGCCCCCTCCCTCCGCAACATCATCACAATGTCAAACTACTATTCATCGCAGCAACCGCAATACCCCGCCGGAGGCGGCCCCAACGCCGCGCAGAACCTCCAGTTCTTCCCCTCCCAGTACACGAACCCAGGCTCCTCAACACCCCAGCAAGCAGCAGCTGCTGGCTACGGATACGGCAACCAGGGCGGCTATGGCGTCGGAGCCCCAGCGCAGAACTTTGCGGCTCCCGCGTTCGGTGCGCAGGGCGTCAGTGGCAGGATGGGCGAGCAGGGCGGGTTGAGGACCGGTTGGGTTGCGGCTTTCTCGTCGGAAGGGTACGATGGTGAACCGCCTTTGCTGGAGGAGCTGGGCGTCAACTTTGGACATATCCAGGCAAAGGTATGTTGTCTTCTCAATTGATTGGGTGATGGTGCTGACTTGTTCTAGACGCTCGCTGTGTTGAACCCCTTCCGACGTATCGACTCGCACATCATGGACGACTCCGACCTCGCGGGCCCCCTCATCTTCTTCCTCCTCTTCGGCTTCATCCTCCTCTTCTCAGGCCAAGTCCACTTCGGCTACATCTACGGCCTCGCAGCCCTAGGCTCCATATCCCTCCACCTAATCCTCTCCCTCATGTCGCCCTCCGACGCCAGCGAACCCCAAGTCAGCAGCTATCCTCAATACAGCAGCGACCCGTCCGCACCTCAGCAACCGCACGACGGCCAGCAGGGCGGCCACTTCTCCGCGACGCTTACATACCCCCGCAGCGCGAGCGTGCTCGGATACTGCCTGCTACCGCTCGTGGCGACGAGCTTGTTCGGCATCGTGATGAGGATGGATACACCCGTTGGCATCGTAGCGACCACGGCGGCTATTCTCTGGTGCACTTACAGCGCGAGCGGGATGTTCTGCGCGGTGGGACAGATGAAGCGCATGCGAGGACTCGTTGCGTATCCCCTTGCGCTGTTTTATGTTGGGTTTGGCATCATGGGTATTTTCAGCAGCCGAGGAAGTGGAACGTTCTCCAACGCTGCTGCTAAGCTCAACGCATGAAATCGGTAAACGACACGTTGCATAAATGGTTCTGACACGATGGGGGTTTTTTCTGCGCGCGTGAAACTCGATGCTGTACATGATAACGCCCTCGCGGCGAAGATACGATGGAGGGGCGGTTGGCGTTCAGATGGCGAGACGCAAGTTACACATACTGGGACATGTTCCCTGGTGCTAGAATAATTATTTTTGTATGTCACGATTAAAAAGAAGCAGAGACAGAAGGTTCAGGTTAGCGTTGAGACTCTTTAAAAAAGCAAGTTTCAGATATGCAAAGACATCGTGACCATCTATATACCACAAACCCGCATGCAAAGGCATCAGAACAAAATGCATCCTCCTTGATCATGACAAACAATGTTTTTTAACCCGCACTCAGAATCCGCCCGTCCGATTCATCATGCATCCATCGACGTTAAAGTACAAATATTGGAAAGCTGCTTGATCTCAGCAGCGTAATTAAAAATAGGGCTGATATGGAAAATCCCAGATTCCTCCGTCAATTCATTCCTCGTGCCAAGGTTCTAAGCGCCGTTGGTCTTGACGCCGTTTGTGGGAGCATCGTCAGCGACGCCGAAGAGCACGGAGTACTGACCGCCTGCGCCGGCTCCGATGATCTTCTTGCCGCGGATGGCGGTGTTATCGATCAAGGTGGGAGTGTGGATGTCGTCAATTGTGCCTTGGCCAGTTTGATAGTTGCTGGAGAAGCCCCATGAGTAGACCTTGCCGTCCGAGGCGATAGCGAAGTTGTTGTCTGTGCCGGCGGCGACGGCGACGATGTCCTTGGCGTCTGTACATTGGTTAGCTAATGGACCGAAATCTGGGATTATAAGCGACTTACCAGGTTGGATAGTAGGCTTGAAGAGAATGCGAGCGTTGCCTCGCTCGTCGTAGATGGTGTTGTCCTCAGACAGCTTGTCAAACTCGAAGCCGACTTGGTAACCATCGACACGACCCCAAGTCAAAAGATCACCCTTATCGGAGCAAGCAAGTGAGTGATGTTCACCGCCATCGATTTCGGTAATGTTGTAATCATCGAGATATGTAAGCTTAGCAGGTCGAAGGATAACAGCATCGTCCTCGCCAGCATTCGACTCAACACCGATCTCGCCAAAGTTGTTAAGACCCCAGCCATAAACTTGACCACTCTTGTCAATAGCAAAGCTGTGATAAGAACCGCAGGCGATCTTGGCAATCTTGCCGCGAGGCAGACCAACACCCTGGGGGATAAGAGAGGACATCTTGTTGCGCTCGATGATACGGCGGCCAAGCTGGTTCTGTTGACCGCAGCCCCAGGCGACCACGTTGCCCTTGTGGTCAAGAGCGAGAATGTGGTTGGAGCCGGCGGAGAGGGCCTTGATGTTCTTGAGATCGCGGAGCATGAGGGGAGTGGACTGAACCTTGATGGTCTCTGAGAAGCCGAGGATGCCGTCGCTGGATCGGAAGGTTCCCCAGCCGTAGACTCGGCCATCTTCTGTGAGGGCGAAACTGGCGCTGTCGCTAGCGACAACTTGAACGAACTTGGTGCCAGGCGCGAAAAACTCGTCGGAAACAGCTGTTGGTGTGCTCTCCATGGGGTTAATGCCAGTATCGTCCTCGTCCTCCGAGTCAGAATCTTCTGACTTGTCCATGTCGCGAAGACCGCCATCCCAGTTTGTATCTCTTCCAAGCGCGCCTTGGTCGTTGACGCCCCATGTCAAGATCTTGTTATCGTGCGTCAACGCGACAGCATGCATGCCACCGCAAGAAATCTGGACAACACCAACATTCGCGGCGGAGAGGTTATCGTTGAGTCGGGGACGCTTGACGTCAATTGGCTTCTTGTTGTTGACGCGCTTGCTTCCGAGACCGAGCTCACCCGAGGAACCCTCGCCAAAGACGTAGACATCGAGGATCTGAGTGGGCGCGTCGTTGAGCTTCTTTCCGATCGCAGGAAACTCTGACTTCTTCTTGGGCTCGGCCTTGGATCCAACAGGACGACCGGGTTTCTTGACAGCAGGCTTCTCCTCCGCCTCTTCGGTCTTTGCTCGTGTCGTTGTCTTGGCCTTGGGAGCAGCGGCTTTTGTCTTGGGTGCGGGCTTGACAGCAGGCTTCACGACGCGTTCTGTGGTCTTGGACTTCTTTGTCTGACGATCCTCCTTCTGCTCTGGCTCAAACTCTTCCTCGATAGCCTTGCGCTTCTTGGTGGCGCCATTCGTGACAGCGGGCGCAACCTTCTTGGCTGAAGCTTTTGTAGTAGTCTTGATCTCCTTCTTCGCAGCGGCAGCGGCAGTGGTGGCCTTCTTGGGCGCTGCGGTCTTGGTAGCAGCAGCTGCTTTGGCTCGTGGCGCCATCGCGTAGGATTTGTGACGTGGTGATTTGTTGTGTGTGCGACGCGCGACAGTTGATATTTTTCGTTCAAAGAAATAACTTGATTGTCGAGATTGAAAAAGTGCAAAACTTGATGGAGTGATGTGTGTTGATGGTAAGATCAAGCTTGGGAAGAGCGCGACAATAGAGAAAGTGGGTGGATTTTTTTATGAACAATAGGGAACCAGGAAAAAAAAGCTGGTCTGACCGCGCTGGGGGCAGTGGCAGTGATCATTTGCGGGCTAAACAGGGGGTGATGCCTGGATTCGGTGTCACCGCCCGGGAGCTGTCAGCCAGTTCCAATTGCGCTAGTGGTTTTTCTGCCGGACAAATCTCCCATTTACGAGTCAGAACAGCAGAGCTCTCAAAGGCGGTGAATCGAGAGCTGTCCAATTATTCATCTTATCTGCAGATACGCGATTCACTGTCTGGCTTGTTGATGAAATGAACGTCCCATTATTTTGAGCACAGACGCTGCAATAGTAGTTGGATTATACGTTACAACTCTATTGTCGTCTGATGTTGGAGATGGCACAATTGACATCTGATCTGACAAGTACCTTGGGTTTGGACTGCGCGTTCTCCGGATGAACAATTGAACGTCACCTCGACGCGTTTGCTTATTAGCGGCCAAAACATCCCGATGCGTCTGGTTCGCGAACATATTGTAGTACAGACCTTCACAATCTTTACGTATCACACAATTTATAGATAAATTATCGTGAGTATTGTTCATTTCTGTATCCGTATCTCAGGTATCTATCGCCTCGCCACCCAACCAGTACCATAACCGTTCCCCAACGCCATTCAAATGCAATGTTTTATTTTCTGCCCCATTAGACCGTATTCTTCGTCACCGACGTTATAAATTTATTTCTGGGTAGTGAAGTCGATCTCGTTGGCAGGGTTAAAGCCACCATCAGCAGCCTTCTCGCAAGTGCAGCCACCTAAAACCACACAGTTAGCAAAACAGTCGTCGCAGGAACACAAAAAAACGCCACATACCAGCAGGGCGAGATCCACAGGCGCAGGTTGAACCAGTAGGTGTAACGTTCTCGGTAGCGGCGCGGTCGCAAGTGCATTCCCCGGCGGGACGAGCGCGGCATGAGCAGCGAGGACCGTTGACGGTGTTTTCGGAGGCAGCTTTGGAGCATGTGCATTGAAGAGCGGACTTTTGACCGCATGAGCATGTGGCCTTTTGAGCTGTGATGTTGTTAGAAGGGTTGGGGATGGGGGGAGGGATGATGTCACGTACCACAGGCGCACTCGACGTTGTCGCCAGAGCGGCAGCAGGTAGCGGGAGTGTTGACGACCATTTTGACGGTTTGGAGTGTTGTTGAGTTGTTGGGAAGAGTTATTGGATTGGGGATGGTATGAAGAGAGGTGATTGAATTGTGAGATGCTTGTTTAAGATACTGAATCTTGGAAGCGGCTCTTGATCTTATTTGTACTTGATGGCTTTCAAAGAGCTTGACCCACTTTATCTAGAGCATCACAGCTGCGGACCTGAGAGCTGGTAATCGCAATCACTTTGATTGGTTGAGAGCCAATGACTCAGCATGTTCAGCCAATAAGCGTTTGCTTATTCTTTTTTTGTTCAATTGTCGCCTCCCAGAACATGCGATGCTGATACAGACCTTGTCATGAGTCTGTCAGCTAACGAGCTAGACCGACTAAACAACCATCAGCATTTTCGCTATGTCCGTCATTGGTTTCTTCACCTCACTCTTGTATTGTCAGCAACGATTCTTTACAAAGTAACATTTCTCAATTGCAGAGTTATCGCCAGCTGAATACAATTGCTATCCTTAAGATAACCCCTTTCATAATAAATTACCCAAATACTACTAATCATTGACTTAAGCGATGTTTGTAAATAACTACCCGTGACTGAAAACATCTATTAGTTGTAATCATTCACCGATCAGGCCCTTGACCGTCACACAGCGCCACTTCCGTACTCGATGCGCTCCACTCCCGCGTCGGCTGTCTCCGGTCGGTTGTTGCTGAGCTCTCTGCAAGCCACCTTCGCCAAACCAGAGAACCGGAAAAGGAAAATAAGCGCCTGTACCTTGTAAGGAAAGAAACATGGACAAGATGGCTTGCAGCCAACAAAGGCGCGTGAGCCACCCGCTGTTGACGCGAGATATCTTAATAAGCACTTCAACTACATTTCTCGTCTTGACAGTCGAGCTACGATGTGCAATGCTAAGCCACTTCACCCGCTAATAAAACTATATTTATAGATAAAATTAAATAAGATATTTTCTTTTAATATTATTTTAATACTAAGGTTTATAAATAATACTACAGTGTTCTGAAAGTCGAATTTAAGAGATATCTATAGGGTATTTTGCATTGGCATTTGCCAGTCAGCCAGTTAGCCAGCCAGTCTCTGTCTTTTTCCTTGGAGCGTAACAAATAGTGTTCAAATTTGAGCGATTAGTCATCTACCAACGGTCCTATAGTTTAGTGGTAATGACGTCGGATTTTGATACCCTCAGAAGCCTTCCGAAGACCCCGGTTCGAACCCGGGTAGGACCTCGCTTTTTTTATCTTGCCCGGTATATACCTTCATTCCCTACCTTTTCAACTCGTTGAATGCTCGAATTTTCCATTTTTGTTTCTGTAAACATTTGATCTTTCCGCCACTCGTCATATGGCAAATCTACGGACTTGCAGCCGATGTCGGCCGGCCAATTGACGGATCACTACTCCATACTGTTCTTGCGACGGCGCACGGAAATGACGGGGATGTGTCAGTTACTTTACTCATGATATGAATGGATGCACGTTGCGGTGTGACACTATACTTGCCGTCATTTGTGTCTGTGTCAAATGTCTTTGTCTCAAGCTCAAGTCAACTGTCTCTTGGTTGGGTTACTTTTGTGGGGACACCTGATGTTAGCCAACCTCCACTCGTTCTTGTCCATCAATTTAGTCTTGTTCCCGCGTCTCTTCACACTTCACATCTGGACAAAATGGTAGCCCCTTGCTCATCTGATATAAGCGAGTCCACTATTGTGGTAATTGGGTATGCTCTCACCATTAATCCCTACCTGTAACCCTGCTAACGGAAGCATCTCAGTGCTGGCATCATCGGTCTTACCAGCGCCCTCAAGATCCAACAACTAACCGCTGACTCACCATCAACATCGGTCCTCCTCGTCGCCAAAGAATGGCCAACCTCAATCCCCGGCGCACCTACAACCCATTCGGCAGACTATGCTTCCATGTGGGCCGGTGCTCATATTCGACCGATCCCCGCTTCAACGCCACAGTTGCGTCGTGAAGCCAAGTGGGTGAAACACACTATCGCTGAGCTTGAGAAACACCGGCAGATTGAACCTTGGGTCGGAATCAGACCTCTTCCGGGTATTGAGTATCTTGAGGACCCGTCACCTGAGTACTTGAAGCAAGATGCCCAGAGTTTCGCCAATGAGACTGGGCTGCGCGGATACCGGAAATACGAAGCATACGAGCTACCTGAAGGCGTAAAGTTGGGCTTCGAGTATGAGACGTATTGTATCCATGCGCCGTTGTACACTGCTAGTTTACTGCGCAAGTTTATTGTTCAAGGTGGAAGGACGCTGCAGAGGGATCTGAAGAGTGAATGGGAGGCTTTTATCCTAGCACCTAGTGTCAAACTAGTCGTGAATGCGAGTGGAATGGGCTTTGGAGATAAGAAGTGCTTCCCCATTAGAGGTACGACAAAAACTCAGCACCATAAACGATAACAACTGACAAGAAACCAGGTCAGACAGTGCTAACCAATCTCATCGCTGCCGACAAAACAATCACAACCCAAAAGAAAGACGGCACATGGAGCTTTATAATCCCTCGTTCCTTCAATGGAGGAACAGTTATTGGCGGGACCAAAGAAGTGGGAAACTGGCAGCTCGAACCATCGCGGGAAACACGCAGTCAGCTATTGGACGCTGCTCAGTCAATCATACCACAAGCATGCGATAAGAGCCAAAGATCTGAGACGATAAAGGTGATCAAGGATGTTGTTGGACGACGACCAGCTCGTGAGGGTGGCATGAGGTTGGAGACTGAAGCTAGGGAAACTACATGGGGCGTCAAGCATGTGGTTCATGCCTATGGCGCTGGCGGACGAGGATTTGAATTATCTTGGGGCGTGGCGAGTGAAGTGGCTGAACTCGCGAGGGAGATACTGGAATCGAAGTCTCGTCCTCTATCGAACCTGTAGAATTCGGGGATCCGGGGGGGAGTTTGTTGATTTGTGATAATGATGGAAACGGCTCGGGATCCTTTGCCGAGCTTTGGTCTATGGGGATGACTGATCGATCGTGGATTATGATAGTCGTAACAATCCTCCAAAAGACTAACCAGCACCAAATTTCCCAATACTGACTTCTTACATGCAACTATGGAGACACTGCCTAAATAAATCTAGTGACATAATCAACAATCACTTTCTCGAACACATAATTAATCGTTCATATACAGTGCCAGTAGCAGAGGCTTCTCCTCCTGCAAGAACTCACGAAACGAAACCGGAAGCTTCATAGGTCAGCCAAAGCTGACTCTCGTCTCGTCTCAGGCGTCGGAATCATCCTCGACGTACCCGTTACTGTTGCAACGCCGCGACCGCTTCCACCAGAACCCGCCTCTCGTCATCGACGGTGGGCGTTTAATTTTACACGATTGACAGGAGCTAGCCAACTCGGAGGGAAAGCTTTTCGAGGGCGCGAGGACGTTGAGGCGACTCACAAGAGCACCCACTCAGCAACCCTTGGGTTGCGGAACATCTCAGAAGGCTTTTCTGACAGGAACTGGAAGGCTGAGGTATTTATAATTGGTGGCCTAAGTAGTAACAATATCTAAAAGAACTATTCTATTTGTTCTTGGCCATGAAGCTAATCTCCATAGTCAAAACAGCTAGGCGCGAGGCACTTGTATGGGCAAATAGCTGCCACAACTCATGCAAGCTTTATACAATCAAACATCCGATCCTCCTAAACCTCAAATTTGAATGCGAAGGCTTGAGTTCTATCATCGGCGGTGACGAAAAACATGATCTGAAGAACATTAGCAAATCTTCAAGCTAAGCGCAGTTGCTGTAAGTCGGGATTCTCCAAACTCACTTGGTCGTTCTTGATCGTGTGCTTGAAGGTACCCAGATCAACAGGAGCTCCAACGGCAGTAGACACGTTGGGGCCATCAAATCTGTAGGTTCTGACCCTGACAGTAGGACCCTTGACCTTGACTGCAGAGAGACCGGTGATGGCAAGGTTGTACGTCTTCTTTCCGGCCACGGGTCGGATTGCTGCTAGTATCTTGACGGTTCCCGCACTGCCACCCCGAGCCGCGTAAACCTCAAAGAGCTCATCATCAGACGGAGATGTTCCGACTCGATTACCCTTCATGGCCTGGTTGTAGTATTGGTAGACGTGCCATTCACCTGCTGGAGAATAATCTCCGCCGCTGTTCTTGACCAGGAGATTAGCCAGAAAGTCGTGCAGCTGCCCCTGAGATGCCCAATTAGCGCGAAGATCGTGGACATTGTGTCTCTCGAACTGAGAAATGTAAAAGACAGCGCCTGCTGGATTTTGTTCGCCGTCCCATGAAGCATACTCGTTGATGTTAATTGGGCGCTCTGGCAGCTTGTACTTCCTGCGCAAAGTATCGAATTGCGCCTTCGACTCTCTCAGATTGCGATCTGTCGCGAGAAGATGCCAGGAATAGAAATCAGGGATGGTATTGGTCTTGGCAATAAACTTGAGGTAGTTGTTGTACCACTCGCTATCCACTGTAGGAGGTGTTGTTGTCGAAGGGCCGGTGATTTGCACATCAGGCAGCTCCTTCCTATAACAAGTTAATAAAGGGTACTACTGCTCCAGCAAGATACTCACCTGATTCTCTCATAGGTGCGTTTCCACATATTAAGATACTGGGTTTGAGGAGCATCCCAAAACAAGTTCAAATCAGGCTCATTCCAGATATCGATTTCCAATCCAGCTGTCATCTTATTTTTCACAATGTCAGAAAACAGTTGATCCAGGAAAGCATTCCAATTCTTCCAGTTTCCTTTATCTCCGGGGTACGGGAATCCTTTGCCCTGGGTGCTATCTGCACCCCACAGATCATGGATTAGAAGGATGAACTTTCCTCCATTGCGCCGAGTCGTTCTATAGTTAGAGAGACTGGATTTCCAGCGACCCTTGTTTAATGTTACTAGGTGCCCCATAACTTTAATGGAACTATGGGAGCAAGTGAAGAGTGTGACTAACCTCGTACTCATTACGAGCCCATCCTTTGTATGGGGTCTGAGCTCCACCGGCACGGTTGTACTTGAAGCCAACATCTTTGATATACTTCTGAGGGATATCGGTGTTGGCAGTTCCGTCAGCGTTATCAGGAAACCCATAAATCCAACCAGATGCAAATTTCTCAGGTTTTCCCGACGGCTGGTCGAGGAATACAGTTGCGGTTCCAGCAATATCCCGTTTAACTGGATTTGCAGCAGCCAGCACCGACCCTGAGAAATAAATGCCCAGGACGGATCCTAAGGTAACGATGGAAGACAACTTCATTTTGGATCGAACAGATGATAGATGAGCATGCAAGTCTGATTCTTAGACTCCAGAAATTGTTATGTAGAAAGGAATCTCGTCCAGTTAGAGAGGGAGTAAAGACTCTTATAATCCATCACAAACGCAAAACAAACGGCCTTCTACATATATCAAGACATCTTTGGAGAAATCGCCTTTGCCTACGTCGGGCTTTGAATCCTTTCTCCGGTGGGATAGTTTTTAACTACTGATCTGTTTTAAATATGATCAGCTTTGGAATATTATCGCAATTGATCGTATGATTTCTCAAAACTTCCATACATACGGAGTACACGAACGATAAATAATACCAATCCTTTCCCCAGAGTTTTTACCCCACAATTTAACAATCTTAAGCTTAACTTGGAACAAAGCGGCTTAACCGCTCAGCCACCTACACCATGTTAATTTCATTATCTCGTATCAAGAGAGGGGGTGCAGAAAAAGAGTCAAAGCGTATGACCACTAAGGAATAGCTTGCGCCGTTGGCGTCTTGTTAAACAGGGGTAAAATCAGCTCCGGTGGGATGACTTATTTAGTTATTTTACTCTATGTTATTTCATAACTCCTTATGACTACAGTAAAAAGCTCTCAGTCTGGTAGTGTATTTTCCTATGTGTGCTGCCAAGTAGAGGATGTACTTCTCATAGACTTCAAGAGGGCCTAAAAAGACCTAAAACTTATTATCCCACCGGGGATCTGGTTTGTGCAATTAAGCTTCTAAGCCGAGATACAAACAACAAGGTATCTATCTATTTACATTTGCACAGTAAGCCTGCTTTGTTTTCTTTTATAGTAATCAATGCATACCAATGTACCGTGCTTTAATACTACCGCAAGATACTTTGATTGCCTGATAGCAATAGCTAGTTAGATAAACGCACTATGATGATCGTTTAGGTTTACAATAGCATCAGTTTTGTCAAATAATGCTTTAGATATAAGTCAGTATGAACATCAGTCGACACCTCAAATTCCGAATCCATATGTGAGAGAGCAACATATACATTGGTCAAATACTGTCCGACACTGGTGGCGTACTGGTATCATACGCCACCTGCGGTCTGATTTAGTCATCAGGGCACCAGCTGACTTCTACGATGGGCGTTCTGGTGCGTGACAAATACTCCTAAACGGAATTCTTGAATACGATGACGTTTGGGCGCGTGCGTTCAAGTATCAAGAACAGGTTTCCGGTGGGATGGATCGTCACGCCTTATTCGTTGGCTAGGTTAGCTAAAAGCTGACTTTGAATCGAGAGTCTAAGTCATGGGTTAGCGTGTCTCGTATTGTGTTTAGACTAGGCGGGGATTCGATTCATGTTTCTAGATAATCGTAGCGCTATATTTAACAGTGATGGTGAAATCACACCTATAAGAAAATATATTAACATTTTGAGAAGGTCTTAAGAAATACCATTACAAACCTGATCGTAACCATGATCTGATCTCCTGTATATTGCTGTGCTGTAGGCTATAAGACTAAATACTATAAAGGTATCCAGATTGGTCAATCTGGATTAACTAGAGAGTCCATCCTGGTATCTATTCCACAAGCGGCTTCTTTCGCTGGTCTTTATACGGCGCAGGCCTGACTACCTAGAGAATGAAATGTTAGAGGCTGATTGAGAGCAGGAAATGAGCAGTCCATTAGACCCAGTACTTACAACGCGAATCATCTTTTGTGGACTCCCGTTGTTCCCCCATTTTACCATAACTTCTGTTCCGGGTGTTGAGTACTTCACCTCGATGATACAAAGAGAGATCATCTTCTTGAACCAGTAGCTATAGCAGCGCGAGACGGCGCAGCCAATGAGTCTGCCACCATCATAGACACCACTTCCTTCAACGCCCCCCCGATCCCGTGGCATTTCCATAAAGTCCAGCGTCTCGTTGCAGAAGAGAGATGCGTACACATCTGTAACATCCTGGCTGTTCCATTCCAAGGTCACGAGGGCATTTGGAGGGTCGCTGGCTAGTTCCCTAAGGGTTTCTTTGCCGATGAAATCATGGTCAAAGTTAACAAGCCAGCCCCATCCAAGGTCAAATGGTGTACGGTGATGCGTAGATGGATGAGAGCTATAATTACCGGAAACTCCGATATGTAGCAAGGCCGGAGAGACCAAACCTGAAGTTTGAAGAAACCGACGGTATTCAACCAGATCGAGGTCATCTCCTTGGAACGAAGGGAGGAAATCGAGCCATGGGGTAGGAAACGCCCCTTCTACCTGGACCGGGGTAAGCATCGCAAGCCAATTTAATAGTCATGATAAATGAGGGGATACGAACGTGATTCACTGCCTTGGCACGGTAGCCCAGTTGACGAATACCAAACTCAGACCCATGAGATAAGATGGCGCGATAGACAGCGTGTGCTTCTTCAGCTGGACCCCAGAGTTCGAAGCCTTGTTCACCGGATACGCCACCCCGAAGACACAGAAAGCTATGCCCATCGATGGACATCTTCCTGGAATGCATGAATTTGAGGTCCGTAATCGATGATTTGGTCGCCGACTCCATCACTGATACACTGCTGGGGCCCTGAACCTGGAAAAGATACCAATCGTCAGAAACGATATCGACTGTGGCATTGAACTTTCGATTTCCGTGTTGAAACTGATAGACCGCCCAGGTGACTCCGGGAACAGAAGTAAAAATGAAGTCATCATGGCCGAGCATCATGAGAACTCCTTCACCAATGACCGTTCCGTTGTCTCGGCAAAAGATGGCATGCTTGGCTTGGTTTGGCTGGAATCTTGGCCAGTGGTTCGTAGAGAGATACTCGAAAAACGCTTTGCTATCCGGGCCCCGGACTCTCATCTTGAGGAGGGGGGACCAGTCGCCAATATAACAGGTCTTCTTCCACGACAGGCTCTCGTCAATCCAGTCAGTGAATTCAGACGCTTCGAACGTAGTGATGAAGCGTGACCATGTATTGACAGACGGGTCGACAGGAACGTTAGGTGCAACAAGGACGCCATTCTGTTCTCTGTCAGAGGCGGGTACGGCTTTATTTGGTTCGGACATTGCAGGATGTTCAAATGGTGGATGAAGCAGAAACAGATATGGGCAGATTAAAAGGTAACTTGTGTGGGAATGACTAAAGGGAAGGTATCGGGAGCCTTTATATAGAGAAAGTTATGTTTGGAAAGTAGTATGCTTTACCTGAAGCGATACGACTGGGATGGTGAGGAGTTCATACACCATCAGAAATACCCTAGTGAAGTTGCAGTAAGCCGGCGGGCCGCCGACAAGAGCCTAAAGAAGCTTGGATTTTCATCATACCGTTACATACCTCTTCTATAATTGGTTAGAGCTAGGAGCTATGCATTTTCAACCAGTGGAAACACTATGCTAGACGAAACAAGGACTGGCAACTATATGTAATGGCGTATGGCCAATTTCCGACTGGCGCTTTTTCTTTCAATGGCCATTGGATTTGCGGACTTTTCGAACTTTGCCATTGTCCGAAGAATGCCAACTGCCGCGCTTTAGAATTTAATAGACGGAGGATGTTTGCGTAATTGATGAGGAAGATTTCAGGGTTTGATCATGGGCCCTGGCCGGGGCGGATTGCTCCCTCTCATATGTCCACCGACGATGTTTGAGTCGGACGCACGCTAGACCGGACTCGCGGGCCACTTTTGAATTGACGCAAGCTTAATAGTATGGGAAAAGAAGAAAGTCAACTCATGACCAAGCAGACTTTCAAAGAAGAGAGGCTGTGGCAGCACAATTGCATTTAGTTTGCTACCTCAATCGTAAGAATAATATATCCAGGTAGTTTGGCAACCACTACAGCATTTGACTGGGCCTTAACGCGGCCAAACTGGGCCTTTTTATCCCTTAGTAAATATATTTAAGTTCTCTTTATGCGTTAAACGTAATTATTAGATAGGCTAAAAAGCTTATCTTAGGCAATTATATTAGGCAGTTAGTATATTACCTAAACTAATTTAATGGGAGTATTATTTTAAGTTAATAGAAACCGCTACTGATACTTATATTACGTGCCTTACACATAACGCGGCCAAAAACAGATACACTCTCAACAACCTATCGCCAGTCCCCTTCTGCAATCCACTGTTTCTGAAATGCCCTAAAATGCTTCTGCTTCCCCATCATCGCAATACCCTCAATCTCCTCAGCCGTCAACTTAAAACTCCACACATTCGTCATATACCTTCTCAGCCTCTCCTCACTCGAACTCGTCGTGATCGCCACCATATTCTGGTCAATGCACCAGCGCAACGCAATATCCCCCTCAGTGACGCCATACTTCTTGGCCAAATTCGCGTACAGACCATCTACAGGACCTGGCCTGGCACGTATGATAGCCGTCAGCGGCGCATAAGCCGACAGAGCTATGTTGTTCTTGCGATGATACTCTATGAGATTGCCATGCTGTAGATAGGGGTGGTACTCAATTTGGTTGATTGCCGGTGTGATTTTGGCTGTGGCGAGAATGGTCTCGAGGTGCTCTTGTATAAAGTTGGAAACGCCAATTGACTTGGCCTTCCCAGACTCTTTGATAGACTCAAGAGTAGCCCAAGCTTCTTGTAAATCTTGAGGCTTCTCCGCGAAGAACGGTGCATGGATTAGATACAAGTCCACGTAATCAAGCCCAAGTTTCTTCAACGAGGTGTCGAAAGCGCTCTGTACGTCTTGTTTCTTCCAGCCGTTGAGCTTGGTGACAAGATACAGCTTTTCCCGAGGTACGCCGGATGCTCTGATAGCGGCACCGAGCTCTTCCTCGTTTCCGTACGCTAGATACAAGTGAGAAAAGGTATGGGTTTGTTAGGCATTAGATAAACATACCTGAAGCACCGTCGAGGTGATAAAAGCCACTCTTTATAGCAGTCAAAGTATAGTTGAATGCGTTCTCATCATAATCGGTTCTTCTTCCCTTCTTGAAGTTTGCGGTTCCCAGACCGTACGCTAGCTATTTCACGTTATCCTCAAGTCGAACATACATAACGAGACATAACTGACCATTGGGATGTCGTTTCCATCGTTGAGCTTGAGGGTGGGTAGAGGCGAAGCAGTATTGGAGGCATTCATAGTGCAGTCGTCAAAGCTAGTCAGCGCTGTCTAGTTTCTCGTTGTTTCCGGGAGGTGGTGTGATATCAAAAGCAGTACAGGACAGTGTATATACCCCCCGCCGATCTCTTCTTTCTGTCCGTTCGTCCGTCCAAATACCGATATCACCATCCTCCGCCTCCCCGCAAGAAGGAGCCGCGGTTCGAGTGCTGGTCCACCTTCAGAAGTGACATATCACAATCTGTAGGACCGAAAGGCCGAGAAGGATTGTGTACGTGTCTAGGCGGTGTTTTGCATAACACGCATGCTGCATATCACGTCATTAATGTCACAATATGACATGTCACGTATGTTACTGCCGGTAATTACGAATCACCAAAGATGGACGGCTCGTGTAACCCAAGTTCTGTCTCCGCACATAAAGGTTCTTTGACTATCTCCACTAACTATAGGACCAACGAAGTCCTTAATTCAGCACGTAGTACTCTCCTCTTGCCTCTCGCAAAGTCCTCCCGCTACCCATGAATCGAAACCTGTTAACTGATCTATACTCAATATCAAAGTCTTCTGTTCTAAAGGTTTCAAGGATTTCTAATGGGAGTGGTCTAAGATCAGTAAACGTGAACATAAATGCTGTCAGGAAATGGAAGTACGCTTTACCTCTAAAGTGATGGCGGCTTCCACCGTACACTGCGGTGACATGTCCATCTTTCTTACGGTTCTTGTACCAGCTTCGACATGACCCAGTCCACACCATTCGCTTGAGAAGTTCTTGCAGGTAGACGTTGTAATCATCCAGCGCCTGCTGTTTCACACAAACTGACCTGTCGCAAAGTCAGCGCATTCCATCATACCATGCAGACCCGGTACGCGGATACTTGATATCTTCGGTTGCAATCTTCCTACACCACTTCAATATCCATTTGGCGACACAAAACACGCTGTCTAGAAGCGATCCATGGCCCACTGCGGACTTTCAGTAAAATGTAACCCTGCCATTTTAGAGTCTACTTACCTGGACTATTCGGTCCAATGAAGATAAAGTAATTCGGCATATTCGCCGCTGCAACCCCAAAGTACGCTTCCGGCGATTCACCCCACGCTTCATGGAGCTGATAACCATTCCGCCCCTGCACTGTCCACGAGCGGCGGAAACTAGCATCAAACCCGGTTGCGCACACAATAATGTCAAAGTCAGTATAGTCCTGTGTAGTTTGAATCCCTGACTCGGTGATCTGAACGATTGGATCGAAAGTGACACGTGCGTTCTCCTGACGGAGAGCTTCAAGGTAGCCATCGCCCGGTGTTGGACGTCGACATCCGTATTCGTAGTCTGGAATTAGCTTCTCGCACAACTCTTTGTCGTCGCCGAGACGTTTTCGCATACGGTTGTATGCATTCTCGAGAGCGCCTTTTTGAGCGGCTGTGTCTTTGAAGAAGACGTTCCAAAAGTTGTCTTGGCTGTATGCGTCTCAGTAAAACCTTTGATATCAGTGCTGTTACAAACCTGTTCTCAATTTCTTTACGAAACTTCCACAGCGAGGCTGGATTTTCCCGAAATTTCATCTTTTCCTCCTCGGTAAAAGCGAAGTTCGTCCCGTCTTTTGTGAGCTCCGAGGCGTAGTTGGCGAATATCCACGTTGGAGTGCGAACATAGGTTGTCAGTTGAGCAGCTGCTTTTTGCAAATGCGGAAGGACTTGGACACCAGATGATCCGTTTCCGATGACTGCAACCTTTTTGCCTTTCACATTGATAGAAGGGTTCCTGGGAGGCTAGCGTTAGAGAAAGGATTGCAAGGGGAGTTGAGAGATGTACCAATCAGCTGTGTGGACTATTTCCCCTTTGAAGTCTTGAAGACCAGGAATATCAGGCCAATGCCAGTTGCTAAAGCCGTCAGTTCGCGATATCTTGATTGAACCTGCTGTAAACATACTTGAGGAACCCTGATCCGTCGATCAATATATCACAATTATCCTCCTTTTCCTCGCCGTCTTGAAATATTTTCAGATTCCAGTTACCTGCAGCCTCATTCCAGGTGGCATCTGTCACTTTCGACTGAAATCTCACATTCTCCGCTAAGCCATACTTATCTGAAGTTCTCTTGATGTAAGCCCAGATTTCTGGCCCTGAAGCATAGAAGCTGGACCAATCTGGATTTGGCTCAAATGGAAAAGTGTAAATGTGCGCTGGAACATCACACTGAGATTATGTCAGTTAACTACTTCTGTAGAGCCTGTCCATGAGAGAAACGCACTGCCACACCAGGATATCGATTAACAAGCCACGTCCCACCGACATTGTGGTTCTTGTCATAGATAGTCAAATCAATGAACCCCTGGAGTGATTCATTGTACTTGGCTTCGTAAGCTAACATGAGGCCTGAAAAGCCAGCCCCAACACAAACAATGCGGATGTTTCTGGGCTTGTATGCAGGCTCATCTAGCAGGGGAACCCAATTCCTCGCATTGCGTGAGTTGGCTTCCGCGGTGTCTTGGGTTCTCATTTCGGCAGGACTTCAATTTCAGATAGAATTATGTAAGACGGGTGCTGTTATGCAAATTGTGGTACTAGGACAGCCCGAACCAAAACAGGCAAGATATTATATAGTTCGTGCCTATCATACAAGGCATCATAGTGAATTTGACTATGTAAGAGGCGCAAGACATATGCCGTGTACGGCTAGAAAGGCGACGTCCGCTAGTCGAGTCCGTAGTGCAGCTGCCCGTCATTCTCGGTCACGGGCGAACGGCGCGGGCCGAAATACCTCGGCCTCGGACTCCGCGCAAACACACATCACATCATGTCTATATCAGGGAATACGTGCAGCCAGAGGGATTTCGACCCGAGAGAATAGAGTTTAGACAACTAACACCTGCATAATCGGCGGAGAACAGGTCTTAGCTAGGAGCGGGTGGGGAACAGATTGCGCGGCCATTTCTAAGCGATACGAGCTTAACAAGACAGGACAGGGGGCGGGACGGCTCGCTCGGCCCCCCATTCTGCGCATTAGTGTGAGCCGAGGCTAGCCTATCTCCACCTAGGCGGAGTTGAATCTGCTCCTGTGTTCTTGTTTTCTCTAACTTGGGTGGGGGATCTGGGGAAACTGGGGGAAACTAATTGTCGATCGTTGTGAGGTGTTGATATTTTGGCTTACTACTATAGGTAGGTCCATATGCATGACGTCGTATTTGTATGTTAAATATCATATTCTGAGTCATGAAGATGGCTAAGAGATAAGAGTATGCCTTGGAATATGTCAGAAAATCAAGGCTCACAATCCTATGTTAGTCACATTGGCTCATAATGGCAGCAACTAAGGGGATCAAGCAGCGTAGAGAGAACCTGAAAATTCATGGTTCTCGGACGAGTTTATGTCACAAAGTGAGTTACCGATACTTTGATTAATAACCAATACCGAAAGAGCATTTCAATCACTGTGTGGACGATTAACCGCCCATTAGTCCATAAAACCACAATGTTACTGTAAGTGACGAATAATCTGATATTTGTGAAATCCGGGATGCGGAACCGCAATGATCTGACTGCAACCATTAGCATACCTCGACAATAACGATAGTAGTTCAAAGGGAGTTATAACCGGCAGATGATCTATAGATGATACTCCATTCATCCGAAACAACAGTCACAAGACCCTCCATAGTCCCATTACGGTAACTATTCGGGCCATGCCCGCGCGGTAGTTGAATAGAGTTTTCCTGATAGTGACCATCACGGCTGCTGTACCCCTCAACAAGAGCGTGGGGAGGACTTCTTGGAAAGGGAGCAAAGGAGGTAATTGATGCGAATTCTACGACGAGGCGCTTCATGATGCCCAAAAGAGGAGAAGCTTACGACACGGCTCAGGCGGAGATGCGCACCTATTCGAGAATCAGGATCTTTTCACTTGTGGAGACGATGGTATGTACGACGCCGTTGGGATGCATTGCGTTCCAAGGATCGACATCCTCCAGCTGACAGAAGTCCCTCGAGGCTTTTCTGAAGTTGAGGAAATTGATAATCGTGATGGTGATGGGCGGATCCGCTGGTATAGCGTCAATTTCACTGCGGTAAGGGCGGAATAATTCGAGATGGACGTTGGCGAACGGGTCAGGAAATGTCTTTTGTGCGTCCATGGGAGGGAGCGATCTGTCCACAGGGGAAAGTAATAGATCGAAGACGTGTATATAAAGAGCTCCAGAACCCAAGTTGAATTCTTCTCATCATCAACAATTCCATCAACGTATCCAGTATCACCTGACTACTCTTTCCGCCACACAAGGTGCAATCTTTCAACTCTATCACTATATCAAATTCAGTAAGTAAAAGTCCACAGAGCACCTCGCCTTGACTCTCTTCTAACCAGCATCATAGAACCAATCCACCAAAATGCAGCCCCGTCTTGAACGTCTTCAGCCCATGCTCGGCAACCCTCTCTTCGAGAGTATCCTCTGGGGCCATGAATACGACCTCTCCAAACTCAACACCGATCTCCGCCAGAGGATCGAGTCCGGCCAATTCAAACGTCTTGTCTTTTACGGCATGGGCTGCTCCTCTGTCGTATCTGACATCGTCAAGGGCTTCTTCCTCAACGAGAAGATCCCCCTTCATGTTCAGGTCATCAACGACTATGATCTCGACTGGTTCGTTGACCGCAATGTCATGAAGGACCCTACTACACTGTCTATTATTGTCTGCTACAGTGGTTGGTCCGTTGAGCCTTGTTTGTTCTTTGAGACTATGCGTGAGATGACGGGAAACAAGAACTTGATTGTTCTTTCTGGCGGTGGCAAGATTCAACATTTGTGTGAGGAGCACAACACTTCTATCATCTTGTACAAACTCCGCCATGCGGATCGCGAGTATCCTCTGTACCACGTCCAGCAGTTCTTCTCCATTTTCCTGGATCTCTTCCATAAGCTCAAGCTCACACCTTCTTCTTACCACAAAGAGCTCCAGGACTCAGTCAACTTCCTGAAGACTGAGTTCAACGACGCTACACTCAAGAAGGCTCAGGATATTGCGGAAAGACTGAAGAACAGTCGTATTGCACTGCTTAGTACCGCTGACTGGTACGTCACGCTTCTTAAGCAGACGACCATGTTCTTCAATGAGATCGCCATGGTTCCTACGCACCGCAACCTCCTGCACGAGTTCTCGCACACTGAGGTTGCAGCTTACTCGAACCCCTCTGAGAAGCAAGCCATCATCACTTTCCTTGACTCCAACGCAGATCAGTACACCAAAGACAAGGTCAAGACTCTTGAGGGTCTGTTCGGCAGCAAGGACGTTCCGCAGAACAAGAACATCGAGTTCATCAACATTGATCTCAACCAGGAAAACTTCTTCAAGAAGTTCTTCTACGGCCACTTCTTCACGGTTTACGTGGCGTATTACTTGGGTATTCACTCGAATGTGGAAGGACGAGATTTGATCTCGATTGCGGCGAAGAACCCGTGGTGGAGCCAGCGCAACATTGAGCTGCACCCCAAGTGTGTTGATATCCCCGCTGAGCTCAAGGGCTAGATGGGCTATGTCCTGATGGAGCTGAATGCATTGTAGGATGGGTGGATACGCGATGGTTTCTCATTTTTCAACAAAGTGAGAACTGTCAAACAGGAATTGTTTAATGTCTTCCGCACAGCTGTCACACTCTGTCACTCTCTTTAGCAGATTGAAACACGTATAGTCGTTCCTTTAACTAGTTTCAATATAGTAATGACAATCCTTTCACTCTGAGATGTTGACTGAATCACCGCATCGAGGTCTCTTTAGGGTAGCGGGGCAAAGCATAGTCCTTTTGTACTTATCATATCCAACAATCAACGTGGTCAATTTCAGGTGAAAAACCTGCATGGGTATCTTTTTGGATAGGAGATACCTAAAATTTAACCTTACATCCAGTAAACAATTCCGTATAAAATCCCAGACCTCACTATACACACTGTGGCCTAGTCGAATAAAAGAGGCCAGTTACGCGCTTTACTTGCGTTCCACCCTCTATGTTCTGCAATTATCTACATAATGCGCTTCTGAAATATCGACTTCATATGCAAATACATATCCATCAACCACGCTGCAAACACCAAGATAGTCATAACAGTGGCAACCCAGGATATAGCGCTGGATTCTAGTTCTTCCCCGATATATACTGTAGCAACCGTGAACCCAACATTGGGGAAGACAATCGCCCACCAAGGAAGCGCAAAGCTCATCTGCTGCCGAGACTTATCCCCGCGGAGTTTAGAAACTAAAATGGGCACGTGCGCAACCGCGGCAATTGCGAAAAGCCAAAAGGTAAACAGCCAGAGAAATATTCCTACCCACAACGCCATGATATTCAGTGTCTCTGCTGCGGTTGGATGCTTCGCGAAGTAGCCGTGTCCATCGGGGATTGCTTTTGCGCAGCCGATCAGGGCTATGATGGTATAACCTGCAGAACCGACGGAGATAAACAAGCCTGGTCTGAGATTGACGGGGCCGAGACCGTTGACGAGGAGGTTGCCAACGAAATGAGGAAGAAATAGAAGACACAGGATCCACCCGAGACCCTCGAAAGCAATGCCGGCAACGATGATGGGTATTCGTTGTGATGGAGGTTGATCCGCTGCGATTACCGACGCGACGGTCCCGGTAAGCATAGCGTTGTAAATCATCAGAAACATCGGAGAGCTCATACTACCAGGTGCAAACGGCGCGAGAGAAAACATAACCACAAAGATAACAACGTTATACGTCAGCGTAATCGCACCATAGATCCAAAACAGAACCCGAACGGTATCGACAAGCCATGACCCAGCGTGAGGAACCCCAAAACTCTGTATCCCCATGATAATCGTGGCCATAGAAAGCCACAGAGAACCTGTAAAGTACGCTTCAGGCGGTTTCGTCACGGATTTGAGTAAACTAGCCGGTCTCCGAACAAACCGACATACCATAGCTGTACAAAAGAGGATAAACACAACGAGGTTGAGAATGAACACCACGACACCAATGGTATGTAAACCACGAAATGAATAAGGGGTCTTTGATAGCATCAGGGCCACACCGCCTGTGGACTGCGTGCAGGTGAAGTTGCCCCATGTGAAGCCATCGACGAGTGAGACGGCGCGTTCATTTTGAGGTTCAGAATTGCTCGGCTGGGCGGCGGTTTTGGGGAGCTCGTCTTGCGGCATGGCGAGTCTGTGGTAATTGGAGGTAAATCATGGAGTGATGAGAAAGATGACGTTGGAGGTTGGAGATTAGGAGGGGTAGCTTGGCGCGTGTGCTGAAATGAAGTCAAGGTCAGTATTTATATCTCTGCCGGACCAACACACGCGAGGGAAGGATTGTGGGTCCAAGACGCCGAGGCATTTCAGATCTTGATTTCGTTGTTTGGCCAATCGGGTTTTGAAACTAGTATCCACGGCGCCCACTTAGTCTCAAGCGATAAAAGAATCTGGGGTTCGATAGGTAGCCGACGCGAAAGACTAGTGGCAGTCTGCGTCATAGCTAAAGGAATATGTGGGGTGAATTGACCATTAGATAACTCAACATAAGTAATTGGCACTTATTGTTATAATATGTAAGAGTAAATTCCAAAAAGGCCATTGCCAAGGAATTTGTTGGTTTAGTGCTGACTCAATCCAGTTATGCGCAAATGCGGAAAACGAAGAGCTGTCTTTCTCAGCCGCAGTATTTTAGTCCGTCTGACCTATCACTGGCTAGCTATGGACAACCGTGCGTAGTACCTGATTCAGCTATCCATCGGGTTCAAAAACAGTCAAAGCCCCGCATTGTATGACAACCATTTCACCGACTTCTTTGTTCTTCGTCGTATCCAATTGTTTAAAACAGACTCAACTACAAGCCATCATGGCGTCTACTTCAAACCCTTTAGAGATGGATGAAGAATCCAAGGACGTGCCCTTGGATCAGCTATTCCCAGCACTTTTCGGCTCATCTGGTGATGTGACGAAACGATCAAAACACGAAGTTACAGATTGCAACCCGACGAGCTCTGTGGCACAAGAAGTGAGGTCTTATCTAGCATATAGAGAATTGGAACGAAGTTTCCCTTCATCTTCGTCCTCAAACGGAACGCAGGGTTCCAGTGGCTTCTTATCACTCGCGCCACCAAGAATGTACAAGGCAGCAAAATATCGCCCATTTAGAAAGGTGTCTGTCTTCTGTCCAGATTGCGGTCGTGGCTTCAAGCAAATGGAGGGCATGAATGTAAGTTAAGGCAACTTCAATATCGCGTCAGTAACATCGATATATAACACTAAGCTATTCACAGAGACACCGAGAAGACTGTAGGGCACGAAGTGAGAAAGACAAAGAAAATCCAATGCCAGATGCAATTAGGAGGGACAATTCCCTTTATTCCATGGCCAAAATGGAAGATATGGATGATTCTTATCAGGACCTCAACACACTGCCTTCTCCGAACCCTGAACAATCACATGCAACCTCAGAAGAACTGGGTCATCGAGATTCTTCTCAAACACCTGACAGCGACGAAACGTCTTCCACCACGGATATTTGCCTGCATAATCGCAAAACCCAGATTATTAACAGCATTGTATTTACTGTGATACAGTGGTTGAATTCAAAGTTGGACGTGTGGCGTAAGAATGCCGGTGGCAATTCCAACAGCGCATCTGGGACATCAGAAGCACTGTTGAGCTCACATCTCCGCGCTGGGTCGTCCAACCCTATCAATCGTGTTAACAAAAAGAGGAAAGCAGCGGAAATAGATGATCACGAGACAGACAACGAGGACGAAGGTGACAATATGAAAGACCCACCGAGCAGTGGTATGTCCATACAAGGGCATGAAGATCCAAAGTTCGCTTGTCCGTACTTCAAGTACAATCCAGCCAAATATAAAGACTGGAGGACATGTCCAGGGCCTGGCTGGAATGACGTCCATCGAGTAAAGTACTTATCGACAAGTGAAGCTTTGTATCTTTTGGTTCTAATATTTAGACAGGGAGCATCTTTATCGGCGTCATAGGCAGCCCCAGTATCGTTGTGCACGCTGCTGGCAACCCTTCACGGATGAGCAAGGCGTTATAGACCACCAGAGAACCGATGAGCCATGCCCCTTGCAAGAAATGGAGTATGTTGAGGGCTTTGACGCAGTGCAAGAAAGAAGCCTCAGATCGCGAAAGCGAGCGAACCAAAAGCTCTCGGAGACTGAAAAGTGGAGGCGAGTTTTCAATATTCTGTTCCCGCACGTACTGGATGATGACGTCCCTTCTCCATGTAAGTCTAACTGGCGCAATAACAAGATGTGTTGGCTCTTTTTGGTGCTGACCCTGGTTAGTCTATGAATACAGCGAAATGCCACAGAAGGGGGATGCCTGTCAGCACCCTGAAGCGGGCTATCTGGCACAATGTGAACAGTACATGTTGAGGGAAGTCCCGCAGCGTCTTAGACAAGCTTTGGGGAGGGAGCTAGACCGAGACTTGACCATTGTGGAGGAGAATCTGAGGCGAAGAGCTGGTGACTGGGTGAAGACTCTATTGGAAGAGGCCTTCCAGGAACTGAGACAAATTCGGCGCCTGGGAAATCCAGCTCAACGACCTGAAGAGAACAAGGATATACCTGTAGCGGCTGAAGGAGGCCAGCTTCCGACTTCTGAGCTGCCTAGCGTTCAGGGCGCTAGCCTGCATTTTGAGGAAGATGGTGAGACGTGGCTAGATAGTTTCGATTTGGACTCTTTTGATGCATCCGCTATTCTTGGGGAACTGCAATCTTCCTTTGATAATGGCGGGTTGATTGAAGGCTTCTTAAGGATGGGGGAGGATGGTGCTGGCGAGGCTACGAAATTGTCGGATTCCGGATATGTATCAGATAGTCCTGAACAACTTTAGACAACTATGCAGGTGGATAATCATTTGGATATATTTCTCAGGCTTAATATCGTAGGAAACACAGCCAATATCATTACTTAGATACAAGTTGGCCCTTAAATAATCTAGAGCGACAGAATTCCCTTCATCCTTTTCCCATCCAAGTTCTTCACTCCTCTTCATCCTCCTTACTAAAAGGTTACGCCCATAATAGTATCCACGGCACCACTTAATCTCGCGACCAATAAAAGAATCCGAGGCTTAATAGAAAATTCATCTGTAAAGCCATAGAGGAAATAAGATAAAGGCATACATCAACGCATGTCTTAATATAATCTCACCACTACCTACGCCCTATGTACGTAGTAAATAGATTTCAAAAGTCAGAATTTCTGAAGATGGTTTCTTCCTGGGTCATCGAGCATTGCCAGACTGAAAACTAAGAACAACCAGTTGGCTTCCCGCTCAGGCAGATTTTACGGTGTCCTGAACCATGCTCCAAGCTCCTAGGTGAGTTACCTGACACCCAGTCGCAGCACCCGCGGTGTAGGTGACACCGTTCCTCGATCAACAGAGCGACCGCATAAATAGTATGGTATGTTATATCAGGGGCGGAATGATATGGCCCAACCCTGATTCTGCATCCGTTCTGGATGCTGATGTCTCTGACATTGCCCACTAAGACCTTAGACCTGAACATGTTATCGAGGACGAGCTGGCAATCGTGTGCTAGAGCCAGCCAGTGCGTGCTGCACTTTGTACCAAATGTGTCGCGTTTGGAAAGAGAACCGAATCGGGCAACGTCTTCGGAAGTGATCTGCGTGATAACTTGGAGAACTTCGGGATGACTGTCATGAGCGCTTGGGTTGGCATAGAATGAGAGTGCTTCCTCGTATTGTCGGGGTGCATTCTCTTTATACCCCACAGCATCTTCCTTGATGCTATCCATCACGGTCATATTTGCCTGTTCGATGATACCATCTTTCACTCCTCCCTCCATCTGGTAGCGTGCCCATATAGCGTCCCCAAACCTACGACTGCGAACAGCATCGACGTAGGCGCTCGACCAGGGCTCAACCAGAGGTCGTGCAGAAGCACTGCCCAGGATTTCGTTCAGTGGTACATCCAAGAAAAGCTGTTCAGGCATGTCGGTGTCGTCCTCAAGGGCAAAAGCAATTTTTGCACCCAGGACAAAAATAAATACCAAGAATTGGTAATTCATTGTGAAAATAAGCGCTGGTAGCGGGCAAGTTTAACTGATTGTGATCGATGTAAGGGAACTACTGAAGGATCAAGTAACCGGCTGTCTGAGAATTGAAGTCTGGCAAGAAGTCTGAGACATACTGAGACCGGGCATATGGTGGCCTTTTTATAGATATAGGTCTGCTATCAGCTGGTGAGGTAATTTGCTTAGATGCCCGTGAAACCGGCGAGAGCGCATTATGGGCATAGCAGTACGGATGCTTGATGCCGATTTTCTAGGATATGAGAGTGTGATCAGACAATATGCTGTTGGCTCTGTAGGATCCCTCGTGGTGATTGGCCTGTTGGTAATTTGAACTGTTGGTTGGTAGTGATTCCGTAGGCATTGGGTAGAGGTGGATGTCGACGGGTGAATTGATGACCTGTAGAGCAGTCAAAGCAAACTATAGGAATCAGAAAGTCGCTCAGATATAAAACAATAGGCAGATCAATGAGAGATTCCTTCTTGCTACAATTTTCTAAAATTGCGTATGTATGCCGTTGTTGATGGAAGCTTAACATAACTGGGATAGAATAAAAGCTCAAGAACAATATATTAAGCAGTTGACACCTTGATTTAGACTTTCCGCGCATTAACCTCGTGCCACGACTGATTCAAAAATCCCTACCTCTTTCGTAATTATCTTGTTGGTTCTACCATTTCGTGCAGATCCTACCGGCTATCGGCACCATCAATGACTTTCGATACAATGGTTTATGCTTGGAAATCAACAAATTTGATTAACATCGTTGAACCCAGCCTTCTAATAGCACATCCAAGAGTTCTGAATGCTATTATTGCCTATGGAAAGTGTTATTGCACTTCTAAAATAAGCTTAACAGTGTAATATTTCCGAGTGTGCCGGCTATGTCGGGGAGTTCTGTGGTGGGGACTACATGCGCCGCTTGGACTAGCTGTCCTGTCGCTACGTACACGAAAAGATGCCATGCCAGCCGAGTTTGGCAACTCTGCGAAGTAGCTTTGACTTTGGGGACCCAAGTCTGATTGAATTTCATTGCCAGTAAAGCGAGGGAGTCAGCTATCACCCAATTCCAGGAGGTCAAGCCCTTCCATGAATTATTGCAGGTAGATAATCATTTGGTTACGTATCTCAGGTTTGATCTTGTGGAGGAAATGCAGTCAATAGTCATTGCTAAGATAAACGTGGGTGCTTGAACAACATCGAGCGACAGAATCCCGTCATCCCATTCCCATCCAATTCTTCACACCGCTCCATGCTCCTCACCACGAGTTCACGACTTATCGGCGTCGAATATAATCTTAATAACCTCAGGATGTTCATCCGAGGGACTAGTTTTAGCGTAAAACTGCAGAGCCTTTGCATAGAATTCGGGCTCGTTCATCTTCGCTTCCACTGCGTCCTCTCTGATACTGTCCAAAACAGGCATATTATCGCTCGGCGATGGACTGATAATGATACCATTTTCAACATTTCCTTCTATGTGATACCGTGCCCATACAGCATCGCCATATCTTTGCTCTCGAATGGCATCAACATACATAGTGACCCATGGCTCAACTGCGGGCCATTTCCTTGTTAGAACGTCGTGGATCGAGCGGTCGAGGAAGAGCTGTTCGACGGGTGAAGCATCGTCCGTGAGGCTCATGGTGGACTTTGATAAGGATGTTAATTAGTTTTGTAAGGGAATGTGACATCGGAGTCTCGTACACGGACCGTGTTAGGCAAGGCCGTTATCAAATGACGGTGCGTAGGTTCTGTACAAATCCGCAGCGTCTATGGAGGAGAGAATAGATTGTAAGAATAACGGGATGGGGGGATGAAATGACTCGTATTTAACAAGTGAAAACGGGATTTGGCCCCAGGCAGGGATTAGCGAACCAATCGCCTCAAGCCACATTGGGGAGTCAAGCACCACCAACCAATAGATAATTCGGAGAAATGGCTCCAAAGTCCAAAGTGGCCTAAACTAGGAACAAAGAAATGATTAACCCAGTAAACTAGTATATTATATATCAATATTCAAGACCGATTTGATTCATCACCCTAGAAGAATTTATAAATCTTCAGGTCTTCAAACACTTGTCCCGGCGGCGTTGGTTACTGTACGCTTGCGTTCCCATTGGTTACATTTGAGGACGGGCCTTGCCCTCATGCAGTCGCTATGAAAGTTTCTATCGAAACATATCAATGGCATAAAGGATGGAACTCAAACCTCACGAGCCGGTGGTATAATTATAGTAGAACTATTACTTACTTTGAGGCATTTCCACGGCATTAGCTCCTTCACGCTAAACGTGACACGTTTGATATTCCAGCAATACTTGTTCAGCACTGTCCAAACAGACCAGGATCCGAAAGGCAGATAAGTAGTAAAAGTGCAGGACTTCTTCCTTCACTTTCAACACGTGTGTAGGGTGACCGGATAGGGCTCACGTATTAGACCATGTACTAAAACGACAATGACAGTAATGGATGGGAGACCGTAAGCGAGCGTTAGAAAAACTGGCGAGATCTTCATAGCGATGAATACAACCCCGCCTTTGGGAGAAATATTTTACATTGCTCCCAGGTCTTGCAGAAACTACGTATTGACACTGGAGCGTTTGTTACGGCATGAGGGGCGTAATGTAAAATAACGACTATCCGGGACCAATACCGTCGTCGAACTTTCGGCGGAGAGGGATGCGATTCTCAATAGCAATATTAATATTCATCAGTATTAACATATGGGCTATTTGGCCGCCTTTATGGTGTTTTAGCTTCTGTCATGATGTCCCTTGCCTGTGATAAACCTTGCCTCCCCTTACACACTGCTTATTCCATATCTTATCAGTTGTCTCTGATCCCCTGCGTTAGCATTTCTCGACAAATCCAATAGCTATGCGCCGTACCTGTAACAGCAGGAAGTCCCTCTTAGCAAATCGCCTTCTACACGTCAAATATAGACATAATCTAAGCCTAATTTCCTTTAAGTAGCTTTATAGCTATATTAAATTTCTTCTATTTCTTTAGAGGAAATAGTACCCTTTTCTTTTATTAAGTAACTAATATAATTTCTTTAAGGGATAGGTTATTAGTAAGTATATAGGTAATAGTCTTATAGTTAAAAAAAGTAAGCTTAAGGAAGAATTTATTACTAAGCTTATAAAAGTCCTATATAAAAATTAAGTTATAAATATTATTAAAGTACTAGTTAAGGTCTTTAAGAAAGATTATATTATAAGCTATTACTACTTAAAGTATTATAATAAATCTATTAATATAGTTTTAAATAGCTAGTTAGTTAAGATAATATTAATAAAAAACTGTTTTTATTAATATAAAAGCTACTATCTTAAAGACCTAAGGTATTTATAGTATTAAGCTAACCTTTCTTAGCTAATAGATTAAAAGTACTATTTTATATACCTTTAAGGCTAGCTAAAAAGTTATAATCTAGGTTTTTCTTTTTTTAGCCTTTGATTATAGTATAATATCTAAGTTATTAGCTAGATATATTATTTATAGTTAAGGCTTGTGGCTAAGAGCTTAAACTAGCAGACAGAACTTAGTCTCGGATTCCCTTTAACTCTTTGAATTAAAATAGTCTCTTCTGTGTGTTTTATGATTCCCATGTGCTGGTTAGTAGACCTGCTTCTTCCCTATTCTTGTATCTAGTGATAATGGAGGTAATACCTGCTAGAACATAACGAGACAATACTTGTTTAACTGCAGCATGTTGAATTTCCACGAACAGCACCCACGCAAGATACTGTTTTCAATGATGTGAAATCAGGTGGGGCTAGCGCGAGGCTGTCACGATATTTGAGATAAACCTAACACAATTGCTTCCGCGGTACCCAATCGAACCTTATTAAGCATCATGGCTAGATAGTTTCGGCGTAAAAGAACCCCGCAGTTAGTCCATTGAGGAATAAAAGCTTCTCATACGTCATAATCAATCTTTAAAGTCTTCCAATTTCGCTCCAGGTCACGATTGTCGTTTTTGGATCCATGATGTTCTTGTAGTTGCCAATGTGGTCTGCAACCCCGACAACCGCAAGCACAAGCCCAGCAATCCAGGTCATGTTTACACCCAAAATCAAGAAAGGCCATGGCTCAGCAGTCTATCAGAGGGGTCGTTTCGGATGAAACGTGCCGTTGAGCAGCCTTCATGTCTCCAGCTCCAAGCCACACCACTGTTAGCGCGGCTGAGAATCCAATTGGAAGAGCAATTATTTGTTCCCCCCTGCAGTCTCGGATAAGGCGTGCCGCCAGTATGGCTAGGAATCCAATTGATAGGGTACATATTTGTCACTCCTTGCGCTATGCGTCTATTATTGAGTCCCAAACAGGTTCATATCAAGCCTCGTAGGGCAGATTCAGCAGCGTAGGGCACTCAAGACAGGGGATGTAAAGTCAAACGCCAATAGTAAGGTCAAGGCGTACAGCGCTTAACATTATATAAAGACAAAACTACACGAAATCTCCGCATTTTCCCAACTACTTCTTCATCTTCCAAACTTGAAAATCTACCTACAATGATTGCCTTTATACTCTTCTGTGCGGCTCTGGTCACCGCTGATCTCCCCGTTCCTAACCTAGGGCCAGAGCTCAGCGAAGACATAGGCTTTAAGGAAACGCGACTCAACGAATGTAATGCATTCATCCAGAATTGCGCTCCGACTATCGCTTCCTGCGCGTCCGTGATTTGTAAAGAATGCACCGGTCTTGGACAAAAAGTTCTCAATGCCTGCTGCGCGACAGAGAGCGAGCCGGCGTCCTGTCTTGGGCCTGCCCTACGTGTACCCAACCAAGTCGATGCCTCCATAACTACATCAGAGCCTGGTGCTACGGCATCATCGCAAGCTGTCAGTAGTGCGGCCCAAACCGAGACATCTATGTCGACCGAAACGTCTTCCGGGCAAACAGCCGAGTCATCGTCTAAGAACGTAGGGCAGGCACTTTCACCCGTGAGTTGTACCCTTTGATTGAGGTTGTGCAAAGAGAACTGTAGACTGAGATATAGAACAGGCGGATTCGAGTCTCGTTGGGTTCATGATGGCGTGGGTGTTGTACATCTTCTAACGGGGACAAGTCTTGTGTGTATTTTAGGCTGCAAAGCAAATATTTTGGGACCTCTGATTGTGAGCCCATATCTAGTCAGCCATATCTGTGATGAGCTATAGTCACATTAAGCAGTGATCTTTCGAAATTTACTTTTACCTGAAGCTTGGGTCTACCAACAAAGGTAAAATAGAAAAGCGAGCAAGCTCTCATTACATGTTACATAACCAACCCGGTTAAGTGATAATCACTTTGTGGATATTTTGTCTTCGCCTAAAATCGCATTACTGCGGTTCATCGCCTTTCTCGTTTGTGAATTATATTATAGCATAAACTAAGCGCAAAGCTGCAGGGTATTCCTAATGCTGACTTATGCAAGGTTTGTGCCACTGCAAAGCCACAGTGTTACACGCGGGCCAATAATTAACCCGTCGCTTCCAATGAGCTCCGTGAAAGGGGAAAGTGACAAGTCTGAACAGAGGGGTCCCTCCGCGGAAATGTTTTATTCTGAGGGCCATTGCGGTAGGGCCAACAAAGACTTCAGAAAGCCACCAAGTAAAAGGGTCTCTATTCCACCACCTAGGGTGGAAGCAAAAGAGGCTAGTAGGATTAGAACTGTGAATTTACAGTAAACTCTTGATAGCAGTAGTATGTTGTAGTTACACCATCCCACCGTGAATACTTTTATTCTCGTAGTTAATGGTCTTCCAAGATGATAGATCCCTTACAAGAGTTGCGTGGTGATCGAGAAGCCCGAAATAGCTATGTTTGCGAGCCTTGTCGAGAAGGCATGGGCATCCTCAAGCCAAGCGACAACTGGAAATTGAATCAAGACCGGCCATTTCTCGGAGATAAAAGGTGCTGCAAGCGTCTGGATAAGCGAGAACTTCCTGTCAGGTATTGGCTAATCTCGACAGGTCTGAGAGCCGGGAATCCTTCCAAACTAACCTTATACGTAGAATCAAAAATGAGTCATTCAGTGACTTGGAATTACTGCTCTTTTGGGAACCAAGGGCCATAAGTTAAGGTTACGTCTGCCTAACTAGCCTGCTAAGGCCTTGGAAATGTCCCGGAAATATTGCAGAGCTAGAGCGCTCATCCCTTGAACACTCTATGGAGATTGATGATTGAAGGTAAATGTTAATCGAAAGAAAGCCAATATTGAAAGGTTGAATGTCAATGGTAGTTGTGAGGACAATGATAGCAAGAAGAGGTGCTGTGCGTACTGAGAAGACTGGAGTCAGTGCAGTCTTCGCTTCGCCGAAAAGGACTGTTGGTTGTCAGTATCAGGGGCGTTCCTGTATCAGTATAGACACAACAGGCAGGAAATGTGCCAAGTGACATGTACAATCCTTCCATTTTCAGCGAATGAGATATGATGGGTAGGTCTTGGCCCCGAGACGCACACCAGCTCTTCACGTCAGACCTTTTCTGACACCCCTTAGACACAATCCTTACTGAGCTGAGCTGAGCTGATCTTCCATTCACTCAACCCTTTTAGGTTTACACATCATCCCGTCTCCCCAGATCATCCGACCGTCCAGGCCCTGATAGAACCTTGGCTAAGTCTTGGTTAGGCAGTCACCATGTGTTGAGGGCTACGGGCAGCTATGTTGAGTCAGTTCCTCTGCCATCAGGCTTCATCTTCCCCTGCCCTCACGTCCCAATATTCCAAGGGCACCGAAAACTGTTTTCTCCACCGGGACGAGCGACCTAGACATCCAGCGCCGCCTTATTGCCAATAAACTCTTTCGACGGGTCTTCAGCTTCCCCTGAGCGTCGAATCTGATGTTCATGACACGAAACGGCGACCGAAATGAAATCTCTTCTCGCCGTGTCGAGCAGCTAGCCTGAGATTTCCACGCAATGGCAGCCTCTACTTAGCATATAACTAGACACGGAGGATTGAGCTCTGTAGACAATGAAAAGAAAAAGATGGAGGGTGGTGAGGGTTCAAGTTGTCCATAGTAAGTGACACCCCGACCTCTTGTGGTCAATACCGTGCTCACTAGACCTCGAGCAAGCCAAGTACCATCTGTACATTGTCGATATATCTCATACTCTCCCGATCTGTCAGACTTCCTCCCAGTTTCGCAGCATCTGCAACGCGTCGTGAGATCACCGACCTGCAGATAACTTTGTTGAGCCAGCCATTCTTCTCGACGTTCGATCGCAACCGACAAAATCACTGCCATAGAGTCTAGGAATTGCAAACGAAAGGCGAGGTAGGCTCGCAGTCTTATTCAGGTCTTGGGCGAATAGAGTCCAAACTACACTCCAGAGCATAGCTTCCCGTACCTTTGCCCATTGGGGAGAAGGACTTGCGCGGTAACTCTCATCACTTCCAGCTTGTGCCGTTCCTGATCGAGATCAGAAACGAAAGTTGAGCCATGGAAGCCGCAGCCAGGAGTTAGGTATGCTGTTCCGTCTTGGGCCATGGTGTATCGATGTAACCTCTGAATCGTCACGGCTGACATCTCTACTATTAGGAATTCGAACGTGCCCCCTAGCATATATCGATAATCACAGTATCAACAACCATTGACCGCGGCTGATAAGTCCAACACTCGAACGGAATTTCGGAGTCGAACATACCAGTCCCTCGCCGTATTCTCGTCGTATTACAGGAGATTTGTTCCGCCAGGTTGGGCCGTCTGTTGGACCTTCTAGCCGCAGGGAATGCAGGTCCTCGAGATGCTGCACAATGCCATACCATCAAGACTTGTTCCAGGTGCCCGAGTGCCAAATAAAGTCATGCTGAGTGAAGCCTTTACCATACCCCTTGATGACAGTTTTGGCGATCAGGAACGTGAAAGATATCACATCACACTTGCATACCTGTTCTACATCATCCTTGTTTTGCGATATGCCAGACAGCACACAACTCGATTCCTGCTCTAGATGAACGAAATAAAGGAATACTGGATGAAGTTCTGGTTCATTACTCCTGGAATTGTGATCAGCATTGACACCCTCAGCGGCCGTTCTGTATCAATAGCAGTCGACATCAAAAACATTATGATTCAGAAATGAAGCTGACGGTATGCCTTTTAGATTATGTTTACTTCTTGTAATTTCAAGAGTTGCATGTTGTTAATAGTCGATGTTTAGCAGGTATTGTACAAACACAAAGTTTCCTCCCGCTCGTCCGACCTATAAAGACAGAACATCCTCGTCTTCTTTTCGATAATTAATATAGTGCAAGCAAACCTGACAAAGGCCCTCACCTGACCTCGATCGATATCTTTCAGACACACCTTCTCCTACGGGACCACCTGATTGCACCATGCTCCTCCCTCCGCCATACATAGCGCGGGAACTCCAACCCATCATACAAGGCCAGAAGATACGACAGAGCTACCAGCCCCCCCGAGCACCTCAGATGTCTGGTGTATTAGCCAACACGGCTCGTCACAGCGTCAACATACAGTCTTCAATCTTGCGGGACGATGGCTTGGTCCCTGATCGCTCGCTCGTTGTGAGGACAGAGATTTCAAGCTGTTCATTGTCTACTTTGGTGAAGTGCCTCACAGACTGTGAACCAAGGGCAAACAGAGATCAGTTCGTCTCGGCATTCTTTGCGTCGGAACTCTTCTGTACTCCAGAGGAGATACTGTCCGCTCTCATCAGGCGCTTCAATGCCGCTGACTATGCCAAGGCATCTAAGCAAGGACATATCCATCTTGGAGTATGCCGTGCTCTTAGAGTGTGGATAGAATCCAATTGGAACCCTGCCACAGATCAACGTATCCTTACATCCCTTGAGAACTTTATCATACAGCGAATACATATCGCACTACCCATGTACTCCGCATTCTTGCTGCACCTTATTAAGGACCTCCCCACCCTGGAAACGGACAAAACACACGACGATTCCTTGCCCGCCGATGAAAACTACAACACATGTCAGTATGCAAATCTGGTCACACTAAAGACGGCAAACAGCTTCTTTAACGACCGAAACGGCCAGTTTTCCATCCTTGACATGTGTCATAAGCATCTAGCGTGTCAGATTACCGTCAGGCAGATGAGAATATTCTGCTCTATTCAGAGGAGGGAGCTTCTTGCCGAAAGGTGGATGCTAAACAAGTCAAGTGTTCCTAACGTAGCATCTATGATGCAGCTCAGCGACGGGATCTCCAATTGGGTCAAGCACAGTATCCTGACCGACCTCGACCCCAAGAATCGCGGCGCTATAATAGGGAAATGGATTCTTGTTGCGCAGCATCTCTTCCAGTTAAACAACTTTGACGGACTTGTTGCTGTTACTTCTGGCTTAGATGATCATGCTGTGGCTAGGCTCAGGGCCTCATGGAATGCAGTATCACTGCCGGTCAAGGAATCACTCCGCTGTCTACGGATGGTCGCTGACCCTTCGGGTAATCGCAAGAAACTCCAATCCTTGACCGTCGCCTCCTCGGGTCCATGTCTCCCCGTTCTCCGCTCATATTTGAGCGAGCTCTTTTTCACTAACGGGCGGTATAAAGATGTGTCACCTAAAGAAGGAAAGGGGTCTGAATATTCGGAAAGGATTATTAATTGGGACAAGTATGCGCGCATTGCATCGATTGTTGAAGTGCTGACAAGTAATCAACATCCTTATGATATCACACCAGATGACAATCTACAAAGATGGATCCAAAAAAGCACCTCTGAGCTATGGTGTAAAGATCAGTCTTGCATCGAGGAGGCGTGTCACCAAAGGAGTAGCTTTCTGGAATCGGGGGTGCCACTCAGGAAGAGCCAAACATTTTTGCGTGCTATTTTCAAGAAGAAGGATTAAAACATGGCTGGGACTTTCTTTCTTTTCCCTAATAACTTCTCTTCCTTGTTTTCTTTTAATCATGCTAGTTTTGGAAATTATCATATAATCTATAGCTAATTGCTTCCATAATATTTCTTTAGTATACGCCGTCCTAAAGAGCTTGGATAATAAGGCTGATAGGAACATTTGATCCAGTAGCTGCAGCCTGAGAACCTATACTAAGAAGGTAATAATTGCCCAGCAACTGTAATCCCATAAATTGTGTCCAAACACCCCCAGTGGCATAGCAAACGGGATCATTATCATCGTTGTTGTCTTCGATGCAATTCATTATTGGTGCACTGCATTTCAGAGCACCTCCATCTGTCTGTCCCTGCTCGCAGGTGATGGGCGCCTCATTTGTCCGGGGCGTGGCATTGCAAACATAAACCGAAGCTGACTGTCCGCCGCCGTAGAAGCCACAAATCTTGGAACCGTCGACAAAAAGGGCCCCAGTGCCTGCCTCGATGGAAAATACGCCTGGTCCTACATCCGAAGGGTTGTTCCCGCCCAGCGTTATGGAGCCGTACTGTGGTGGCGGGAGTCTGGCTGGTGTGTTGCTTGCACCGCCGCCTTGGCCGATTGCGTTGAAGGTTCCAAGGACTGGAGATGAGGTAGACGTAGGAGCAATGGTGGATGAGGTCTCTACATCTGACGTGACGGAAGATGTGATGGAAACGGTGGCTGCATCAGTCAAAGTAGATTCCGAATCTGTGGAAGAGAGGCTCGTTGGCTGAAGAGAGCTAGAGTCAGATGGCAAAGTCGCAGGAAGCGTGGACGTCTCAGTAGGTTGTAATGAAGTTAACGAGTCAGTAGCAGTCTCAGAAGCTTCTTGTTAAGTGGATGAGCCGACCGTCGCTAATTAGCTGATGTTAGAAGGCCGTTTCTCACAAGGCAATGTCTTGGCAGAACTAACTGGAGGCACTCGGCTTGCAGGGACCGGCTGCTACGGCCAGGGCAAAGGCCAGTGAGACCAAAACGTTATAGCGCATTGAAGAGAATGGACTGGGTAACGAATGGCAGGATCTATCAGGCAAGGAAGAATTGATATGCCTAAAATCAAGCTAACGAGGGACAAGAATGAAGAGGAAAGAAGAAGAAAATTCTCGGGAGGGCTGAGGACGGCTGATGTTCTCTTTTTAATTCATGCCAAAATAGGAGGGCCAGCGCCATCTTATTTGGTGGAGGAGCTTTAGGAATGAACTAGTGAATATTAAAGTACACTATTGACAACGCTATTGATGAGACTCCACTTAGCTGTGCCCTGAGTGGACAAGCGCAGTGGCCAGCATGACTAAAATGTATCTCAGCCGAATCAACTAAGAGATGACTCGGAGAAATGACTCCAAAGATGAAAGTGACCTAGATTATGGATAAGTAGAAAGAAATATGCTTAAACCAGGAGTCTAAATAAATCACAGCCTGGGGAGTTCTAGGCCGCAAGACAGCGGTTATTTACTAACTCTGCGCGAGAAAGCTTGGATATATGCAAGTAGTTACTACTCACACTCCTTCAAATATCCCCTCAGAGCATCATCCAACGTCCTGCTTTCCCTCAATGGAACTGAATTTCCCTTCTTCATCAACCCAATCTTATTATGCCAAACAACCTTCATTCCCGCGTTCGTCGCACCCTCAACATCCCCTGCACTTCCAGCAACGAACAGGATATCCTCAGCATCCACCCCTAGCTTAGGCAGGATGGCATCATATGCTTCCTTAACAGGTTTGTAAAACCCGCTCTCTTCAGCAGTTACAGCAGCTTCAAAAGTAAACGGTGTCTCAAACCCAACACTAGCCTGCTCCTCAACACCGCGAATAGCTATATATCCCGAGTGCTTAGAACAATTGGTAATGACGCCGAGTTTATAGCCTTGTGCTTTTAAACCTTGGAGAACAGAGGGAACTTCATCCCACGCTTTGATGCTGGACCAGTTCTTGAGGAGCGCTTCGGGCGCTGATGCCGGGAGACCGACTTCAGCGGCAGCTTGTTTGACGAGGTCTTCGTAGGGTTTGTAGGAGCCAGTGCCAAAGGTGATTTCGAGATAGCGCTGACGCCAGCGGCCGCCGTCTTGGTGGGTTTTGGACGGGGTTGATGCGTCCCATAGATCCCATGAGTTTAGGAGGCCGGTGAGAAGATCAAAGACTATGGCTTTGGGTTGCCAGTTATCATCAGTGGGGACGCTCATATTGACGTATTTGTTGTGATAATGTGATAATAACTGAATGGTTTGTGTTAAGGAGAGAGAGAATATTTCATTAGTGGTAACACAAAAGACATATTTATTGCACAGCGGAGGATCGAGGACCCCGCCTTTGTAAGGGCGTACTTGACATATCCTCGATTATGGTGGAAATCTCTAAATGATCTCGCCGGTTTATACCATAAGATCGGTCACTTAACATAATTTGCCGAAGCTCGGCACAAGAAGCCGAATCATGGCAATCGGCTATTTGGAGTCACATATACATTCAATTCGCTACCCTATCAATCAATGCTTATGTTTCGGCATGTACTTCACACTTCTTTTCCGTCCATATTCGTTCTCCATAGCCTCCAGAGCAGCAAGCTTCTCAATTTCCTCTTGCTCCCCCTCACTCGACTCAGAAATCATCTCCTTCTTTGGCTCCCTAAACTTTAGAGGGTCCTTGTGCTTTGGAGCAACCCCCTTGCTTTGTACAGCCTCTTCTTCAGAGCCATCCTCATCTCCTACATGACGCAAAGCACGTAGTGACTTTGCAGTCTTGGTAACGTTCAGATCACACTTCAGATAGCCTATTCCTTCTCTGCTTCGATTCCAAGCCTCAAATCCCAGAATGTAAAGGAGATTGTCGATGATGCAGTCTTCCCACTCGATAGGGTCGAAACCAGCCTTGGAGGAGAAAGCTTGAGCTGCGACCAGAGCCTTGATGCATTCTGATATCTCTTTCTGGATCGCCTCAGTCGTACTTGGTATTCTGCCGCCGTGGGCCTCGATATATGACTGAAGGCCCCAAGCATAATTGCAGAATGCTATGGGGGCCCAGGACGTATAACCATTTTCGGAGACAAAGTCTTCAGGAAAGGACTGAAGACCACTGAGAAAACACAAAATGGAAAGGACATCATCGATGACACCCTGCCAGCCTCTGTTCAGGTGTCTCCACCGCGAAGGATCTATTTCACGGTCTTTTGGTGGATGTGTCTGTGGTAGCGTTGCCAATTGGAGCAATACGCCGACCTCGCCGCATGCTATGAGTCCTTCGATGCCCGTGATCCGTTGAATATCGCTGAATTCATATCCATTTGTTGAAGTCCACCGCGCTATCTGCATAGCCGCTGGCCGTAGCTGTTCTCTTCTCCTCACAGCCTGACTGAGAGGTTTGGTATGAATTGCGTCGAGAACTCTGTCTGGGAAAAGCCTTGAGTCCGACGTAAGATCTGTCGCTTGAGAAGTCTGAGCTTCGCTAGCAGCTATCAGTTTAGTAGCAAGAGTTCTTGCGAAGCGTTGTACGTGGGGAACCCATTCTTCTCGGGATTCGCGCGGCACAAGAATAAGTGGTTCACGGTTACCATGTTCTGCTGCGAAGGATTGATAAGATCGTTTGTACCATTGGTCTTGACGTTGGGAATGGGTGGCGACAACTTGGAAATGCTGCGACAAAAGAGCCTTTAGCTCGTCAGCGGTGTCTCGAAAGATATCCATGCTACATGCAATGGCTTTCCTCTGAGCGATGTCTGATTTTCAATTATTCAGTCCTGCTTACGGGGAATTCCACTCTATTTAATGCTGTGCTGCCAGTGCTGGTCATGGCTGCTCAGCCACGCCGTTTGACTCATATGACCAGTAGGTACTACCTAAGATCTAGGGTAGGTGTTCTCCGGCCTGTTTCGTGCTAGCTCGCTCCAGGTGGCATTGTAGCTGGATTAATAATAGCCCGAAAGATAAGATCCTGAGATTTCATATGAAGCTCTTTCCTACACTTGGGGTACCAACGCTGCAAACTCACAACAAACAGTATATGTGAGAGGCAAGGAATTCGATGTCACAGAAAGTCTCTATGGCGCACTTCAAAGATTACGACTGGACCAACAATCCAGATACTTGTGGATCGACGCGTTTTGCATCAGCCAAGCCGATAACAAGGAAAAAACACAACAAGTCAGCATGATGTGCCGTATATACAGCCAGTGCACACAATGTCTCATTTGGCTAGGCCCCTTGGGGGAAATTGCTTATCGAGATGGCCAAGCTGCTATAGACTTTTTATCTTGGCTGGCTGGGTCTCAAAAGAGGCCGGGATGGTTCGATGATAATTCGGCCGTGGATGGTGCTGCAATGGCTCTCAAAGCTTTCATCAACGCTTCCTGGTGGGGACGGATATGGACTGTCCAGGAAGCCATTCTACCTCATCAAGCAACAGTTTTCTGGGGACCCTATGAAATCTCATGGGACTTGATGCGCAAGGCCGCGAATAGCTTCTTCGGAAGCAGTGCACCTAAAGTCCCAGGGGTATTTTGGAAGAATCGAAGCGTTGTCGACATTCAGAGCGTGATGAGAGGACTCGCAATCACTCTGCGAGAGCCGCTGTTTGAGATTCTTTGGCGTTGGAGATACCGTCATGCCACAGACCCACGGGATAAAGTATACGGTCTTTTAGGGTTCCGAGATGATGTCTCGTTTCCCGAAAGCCTAAGATGTAATTATTCTTTTGACGTGCGAGAAGTGTATGAGCGGACAACCATCGGTCTTATTGACACGAGCGGCGACTTAATACCTCTGATCGGCAGAGGAGGCGAAGGGTCGGATATCCCGGGTCTTGCCTCGTGGGCTGTGGATTGGAACGGTGTTCAAGATCATTCTAGGCGAAGCACCTCCAACTTTTGGGATCACCGTCGTATATGGCATGATCTTGGATACACGGCAGATCGTCGACTTTTTGGCGTCAGCGATGGTCTAAGAGTTGAGGATGAGCGAGTTCTTCGCTTGCAGGGCCTTCGGGTTGATCGAATTTGTGTGGTCGAGAATAAGTCCGACGGCGTTACTGGTTTGGACGATGGATCACTCGGCTCACTGTTTCTATCTGCCGGCAGTCGTTGGGGTAGACTTATCACAACCTTCCAACAGCTGGCCCCCGATCAGCTTCCATCAAACTGGATGGGTGCTTTACTTGGACTGATCACTGGAAAACTCATCCCTGGAAAGCCGGATCACGGAGACGACATAAAGGTTTGGGCTCGGCAAATAGTTCGTCCACAAGCACTCTTCATCACTGACTCGGGTCTTTTTGGTCTTGGCCCCCGGCATATTCAACCAGGTCAGGAACTTTGGATAATTGGCGGTAGTAGATTTCCGGTTGTTCTTAGCCTTCATCCTGACAGTGAAGGAAAAACGTCTGGAAGTGACTTTTCATTCGTTGGAGAGTGCTTCGTACATGGAATAATGTCAGGTGAAGCAGTTGAAAACCGCCCAGGTCATGCAAAAGATATCAGGCTTCATTGAGGTCTTTTCATCAGCTTTGAGGTTTTGATGCAAATAAACAGAAGCCACATTCGATCTATAATCTTACGGATCCTCTTGTATCCTCCAAATGCCTAATAACACTTTCCATAATGAACTCTTCTACACGAACAGTTGGACCAGCGTGGTATTAACTTGAACCTAGTGTCTTCTCTGGCCCAAATGCCACAGATACTTGCGATTGGCTAGCATGAGACGTGTGAGTGTAGTACCAATGACTTTTACTCATGTTAAAGATGAGCAGGGCGACTAATAGAGTTCTAGAAACTAATAGACAGGAACTACCCGCCTTCTCTATTCCTCCATATGTTGCCTAGATCCAAAAGGGTCTGCAGTATCATAGGCAGCAAACCTGAGCGTTTATCTTTCGAACACTTCAACAATACCCTCCTTAATCGCGCCTGAGTATCCTTTCGGGGAATGGGGTTTCATTTTCGGCAAGTTGAGCACAAAGTGATCATCCTCCCATCTCGTGTACGGCTGTGCCCCTCCGCCGACCTGCGGTGCATTAGTTAGCGGATTCCTCAGTTCGAGTGACAAATATCACGTCCAGTAGGTACATCTTTCAGGCAACTACTACTAACCTTTACATCCAATACAAGCCCACTGTTGTTCTCAAGAACCTTTTTCTTGCAAGTTTCTGCCCAATTTCTGTGATTTCGGTCTGTAGCGATCACAGCAGCATTGTGATCGTGATAAATTGTGTCACCGTAATGATAAGCTCAGACTTGTCTACAAAGAAGTTGTTAAGCCTTGACACGATGGTTTTCCAGTCGGGCTCGCACGACACATCAAGCCCAAGAACGTCACCAAGCTGCTTGATGGTGATCTGAGCAGGGCTGGTCTCGTTGGTCCAGTGAGCCTCTACGGCCTTTTTGATCGTAGCGTAACTGGATGAAGTCAGAATACGAATAGATGCATGATAAGGGGGGACGGACTAAGACATTGGAATACTAAAGAAATATTTCTGTGAGAAGTGGAAGGATAAAAAGGTGATCTAGCAGGGAATTTGATTTGAATACTGGAGGATGGCTACTCTTATTAAATGCAGTTTACTCTCTGGTAAGCCACTACGGTAGTAATGTTTGTCATCCCTTGGAACCAGTAGCTGTTCAAAGGATGAGTTATTTAGTCGGAAATTTTCCGCATACAAAGCAATAATTACTAGGGTGCGATGGATTCCAGCCGCGGTCATTCTTGTTTGCTGCATGAGGCAATGAGCGCTAACATAGCGCGGGCGACTAAGCGATTTGGCTATTGGTGAGAGGTGAGGTTGATCAAGTGGCTGCATTAGCTGAAGGGCAATCACGTCAAGATTATCTGATCTTGTCGATCACCGGTATCTTGCCCACTTACTCGCCGGGCGTTGAACTTGCGACAATTAAAAGGAACTTGTACAACCTATCAACACCGTGTGTCTTGCCAGGGAGCTTCTGATCACGCCGTTGATGAAAAGCTTGGTCCTTTCGGGTGGCGCATTGGGCGGCAAAGTGAGAAGTTACCGAAAATAAGCTGAACAGGTTGTCGCAGCTAGTGGTTTGATCTTCGGTTAGCCACTCCGCTTCTTGTAGCTATTAGGACACTCGTCTCAAATGCCTCTCTAATTGTTTAAATCTTCGGGAGGCGTCCATCTTAAAGTCTGCGTGCTACTTCGACCAAACGGCCGTTGGTTGTGTATAAGGACGAGTTCCTCACTGGACCATTCTATAACGTCATCCACATATCCCAGCCGTGTTATGAAATCGCAACGCTGAACATTTCGGAAAGTCGCACAACTAGAAGCCTCAAAAGCTCTGGAGATGTACCGCAATTAAAGCGTGGTACCTCATGAACTTTGGCAAGTAGTTTACCTGCCCTGTTATAACTGCCATGTAGAAAGACTCCCTATTATCCTGTACTCCGCTTCAAGCCGTTTGAGGCATTGAATATCTTTTCACTTGATTCAAAACGGCCCTGGTCGTGAAACAATTCCCAAGCTTCTCCAGTGTTTGGAAGGTCTCATTCCTATCTTTACCATATAAGCGCTCAAGCATTTCTCAAATTTCTTTCGTGGGCTATTCATTCAAGAATCCATGTTTCCATCAATCTCTTATTTCTGCCAAGCTCAAAGGCCATATGAAATTGCGCCTAGACACAATAGGGAACCTTTCCCGTCCGTCATCCTCGCCCGCTTTGTATATATTCCAAAATTGCTCTGCAGTTGTGATGTTCACAATGACCTCTTACCAGGACCGTACAGGCCATTCGACTTGCCACTGTCTACTAATACGGTCTCTGAGAGGCTATTCAGTTTCGTCATCGCTGGACTTCCGCAGCTCTGCCAATTCGTGCTTGGTAAGGTCGTGAATGAAACGCCGTTTCCACGTGAATTCATCGTCTGTCGATTGATTGGTTGATGCCTAAAGCTTATGACGCCTCCACGAGACATATCAAGCCAACACACTGAAAAATCCCATTTAACTTTAGCTTTTCGAAGGCAATATAAGCATAGCCTCAACAAAGTTCTATGCGGTTGTACAACGAAGGTATAGCACCCTTTGCCATCTGCTGCCTGTCATGGCGTACGAACGCAACTTGATGCATGGGTCGAGAAGTGAGCTTTGACCACGGAGAAGGAGAAAAGCAATGCGGTGGGTGGTCAACCCTCTTGAGCATGAGGTCGGTCATGAAAGCAGCTAAGCAAAGGTCTTTCTAGCTAATAGAACTTTCTCCGCAATGCAAGTGGAGATTTGAGGCGAGTACCAGCTCTTGGTATATCCAGACACGGCTCCAGTAGGGCCTGTCAAAGATCTGCGTAACGGCGTCCCACGCACGATTTTGAAAGAAAGAGAGCTCTTGCATGTCTTCTGTCGATAGTTCCGGTAAATGCTGTAGCCAATCAGGGCTGCTCAGGTCCTTGACAATGCCGTCCACGCTTGAAGCCATTTCTTCTTCGGTATTAATGATCTTGGCCCGCAAATTTCCCATCATAGTACATCCCGGCTCCTCTTCATCGCAGCTAGTCTCATCATCAGCAATGGAGCTTTCTTCTCCATCCTGCGGATCCTGTCCTTGTTTTATCGCGGCCGCCATTTTATTGAGAATGTCTATCGTGTGGTCGCTATCGTGGTCGCTATCGTGGTCGCTTGCGCCTAACCACGCAAGAACCTTGTATGCATTCTGATATATGGCGCCCGTGAGCTGAATCTGAACTGATCTCTCCTCATCGTTTGCCTGGTCGATGCACAGAGCATCTGCCCAGGTAACGACTGGCTTATCTGGTAATCTGGCACAACGCAGCGCGTCCGCAAGATTGACAGTCACAGCAACCTCATGGCCATCTACTGCCATGAACTGGGTGTTTTTTGCGTCGCCCCACACGTATGACAAAGCCAGGTACGCTGGACGGAGATCCAGTGATGTAGGATGGAGACTTTTCTTTTTTAATCAAGGAAAAAGATGACCCTTCAAGTAACCGCAGTTCAGTGGCTTCAGCTAAGGCGCAAAACTGGCGGTGGCTATGTTGGAAAAACGCCTTCCCGCTGAAGTGCCCAATCATACCCCGGATGCAAGCGCGTTGATAGGCTGCCGTAGCATGCACGTGAGGCCTCTCTCTGACCAGGCTGTGAAATCAGACCTCCTACTTGCCCATTCCTCTTCCTGCATCAGCAAAACAAGAGATGCTTTGCACGCAACATTGAAAACATGGAACTTTCGCGGCCCTCGGACTCGCAAATTGTCGCCGCTTCTCGACCTCGCCCCGGGCACGATGTTTCAGCCGCACCGGTCAAGAAGCTCGAGGCAACCATCGCGAGGTTCCAAGCCATCCTGAGCGATGACGACCGCAAAAAGCTGCAACAGCTCAAAATGACGTCGCATGACTCGCAAAGTATCATCACTTTCACGGCCGAGTTGGACCTTCTTGACAAGAACAGGCGAGGCAAGAGTGTCGCCTCGAGGCTGGCTTCATTCTTGCAGACGATTGAACAGTTCACGCCAATAGTCGACACTTGTATCCAATCGAATCCTGATATCGCAGCGCTAATATGGGGTTCTATCAAACTTACCTTTATGGTACGAGAAATGATGCAAACATGGAAGTTTGGCTATTAGTATCAGTTTCTGGCCAACTTCGCGTCCTACTTCCAATCATTTGTTGAGCTTCTTCACGGCTTCGGTTCACTCTGCACCCGCTTCGCCGAGTATCAAGTCATTTTCAATGAATCCTCGCGTCTCAAAGGTTCAGTCTGCCAGTTTCACACGGCAGTCGTTACCTGTTGCCAGCAAATCATCTTGGCTGTCCGGCGGCCTTGTGAGTATGGCGACGTAGGTGACCAAAAGATATACTAATTTAGCGCATAGTAAAGAATCAGATCCTCCAGGCAATCACACAGTCCTTTCAGTCTGAACTTCGAAGCTACGTCGAAGACATCAGAGCGAAAGCAGAGGAGGTCCAGGGCGATATCCAATTGGTCAAAGCTCAGTGTGATCGTGAGGAACAGCAACTTCAGACGACAGAGCGAAAAGAGGCTACCGACCATCGCAAACGCTTCAGAGCTTGGGCTGCCGAAATGGAAATATTTCAAGGCCAGAGAAGACGAGATGCATTAGGTTAGACATGAATGATCTTTTCCGACGGCCAGACTAATTGGGAGCCGTAGAACAGAAACGGCGTCGCCTACTCGAGGATTTATCCTCATTCAACTTCACTTCGGCCTTCAACAGCACACGAAACAAGCGCCACATAGGCACGGCCAGGTGGGTCTTCGATACTCCGGAATTCCAACAATGGGCCAAAATCAAGGGACCTCCCGTTCTTCATGTGACTGGGAAGAGTGAGTAGTCTGCTACGCAAAGGGACAAATGACTGGAGCTGACTATGATCTCAAGTTGGGTCTGGTAAAACAGTCTTGTCGTGGGTTTACCCTCCAGGTACTCAAGCCCACTAAACTGACCGTCATTGACTTTAGGTCCTCGATCGTTGAGAAGCTGTCGCAGATTCGGCCACCAGACCAATTCGTGTCGTTCTTCTTTGCCCGGTTTGATGACCCGCTCAGCCTCAGCGCGGAGACAATCATCCGTTCCTGCGTTCAACAATTAGTATCAGCCATTGATATGGACAGTCTTGACCAAAAGATCGCTTCTGAAATTGACGAGTACCTATCTCAAGCAAAGTCGGAACTGTTCTCCGTCGACCTACTTTCAAGTCTCTACCATTTTGCGGCTAAGATTGTCAAACAATGGTTTATAGTCATCGACGGGTTGGATGAGTGTGGCGCTGATCAGCAGTCCAAGGTATTAAAGTTCTTCCAGGGCATCGTTTCTGGGAATGATACAACGCGCTACATAAGCGTTATTTTCGCCTCTCGAGAGACATGCACCACCGCAATTAGAAGTATCTTCCCTGACTCTCAACGACTGGTCACCGGCCTACAAAATACCAGTACAGACATAGGTTCATATGTTGACGACATCATTATTGACAAATTGTCAACTGGCGAACTGGTTATTGGTGACCCCAGGTTATTGAATGAGATTCTGAGAACAATTGCTTCTAAGGAGCAAGGAATGTGAGCAACTTACTGCCAACTAAAATCTTACAGAGCTAACAATGTTACTTCACGGTCAGGTTCTTATGGGCCTTTTTCGCCATAGAGGATATATGCTCTGGGAAGACTGACAATGAGATTCGGGAAGCACTTCAAAACATCCCGGGCGACCTTCCCGCGACTTTTGACCGTGCTCTTAGCCGCATTGTTCAAAAGCGCAATCAGGACATCGCAAAAAAAGCCTTCATGTGGACAAAAGCAACAACACAGCCATTGACTTTGCTACAACTCCGCGAAGCACTGTCTATCAAGCCGGGTCAACACACTCTGCGCCAGGAGGATCTCATCAGCGGAATAGAGCGATTACCTGCTTGGTGCGAGAACTTACTTTACGTGGAGGAAACAGACAACACAGTTCGGTTCAGCCATCATTCCATTCAAGAGTACCTTTTGGCATCAGTTTCTGGTGAACATGAGGCTCTCCACATTGACCCTAACCAGTGCGATAAGCTTGCTGGCGAGGTTTGCATTACCTATATCAATCTTGACAACTTTCAAACGACGTTAGCGGAGAGGAAAGGGGAGCCTCTGACTCCCCCCGCCATAAAGATCGACCCAAGTGGAATAGCTGAACAGACGATACAGTCCGCCATACACGGTGGCGTCGGAACACGCGTTGGTCGCCTCGCCCGCCAATTTGTCAAGACGTCAAACTCAAATAAGACATCAACACAGCGCGACTTTTCCCTGAATTCCACCATGCCAATAACCAGTAAAGCCCAGGGGAATGCAGACCACCCTTTTCTCGAATATGCTTCGACCAACTGGTTCAAGCATACCAAATATATCAATAAAAAGGAGACAGAGATCTGGAGGCTTTTCGGTCAATTGGTCCAGAAGCCCGCTCAGCACTCACAAGGCGAGCCTTGGCATAGTACGGAGTGGAGAAACGAAGTCATGGCGGGACTTCCAAATCATGACAATCCAATATCAGAGCGCTTCTCCCATGCGATACAGACTATATGCATTGACATATTGCATGAATCAAACGATCCAGACGGCTGGCTCGAATTTCTTGACGCCTTCCTTGTTCTCATATACGCTGAGCTGAACGGCTACTCTGTACTTGCATGTCGGTAGAAACCCCTTGGATGATATTTGAGTTGGAAAGGTTTAATTGCATTCTAGCAGCCAGCAAAAACTACGATACATGTCAAAATCATTGCATAGGTCTGGTCCCGACACACCTTGATCATGACCAATTCGTCGCAGAGCTCAGGAAAGCGATCGCCGACGGGATTCCATCCTTTCCACCAATACCGGATTACAAGTCATATTCCCTATGTTACTGCGCCAAGCGACCTCCTCATGAGTTGAAATTGGATATTTGCCAGGTATTAGAACTTGGCTACAGCCGAACGACTCAACCGCATTTGCAGGCTTTCGCTATTGTGACAGAAGCACTTAGGAAAGAGGGACATAGAGATATTCCTGGCTTCACAGATCTGATTGAGACATGCGCGCTATATGCCTATGATTTTGTTACAGCCAAGAATAGCAATGGGATGCTTTTTATCGATGTGCTCATCCAAGGGCTCTTGTCAACTAATACGTTGTACAAAGGCATCGTCTCAACTTCAATCGCCAGGCTTGTGGAATATGAGACTCCACCGGATCCACCGGGCTCGATGCCTGAGCACAATTCGATAGATTATACGGTCTTTTTTCTCGCTCTTTTGGATGGAGATCTCCCTGCTGTACCGGCCCCAGATGAAATTGTTCTTCGTAAGCATCGTCGCTCTGGGGAGCTGACGAATTTACACGACGAAACTAGAACAGCAATATTTCGAAGACTCGTTATCCCCACACTATGGCCGGCTTATATGGCATCCTACATCGTCCAGACTCTATTTGGGGAATTCCTAAAGACTGATACTCAGCATATTTCCAATGCCCATGAGGACTCGTTCAGGGAAGCCGTGTGGAACAATAATTGGGACGTTGCAGCAGCTCTGCTGGAGATTCAGCCGGCTTCGCTAGATGAATTTACTAGCTCTGGTCATTTCGCCTCTATCAAAGAAGCTGTGCGCTGTCAGAACTGCTGGCGATGCACACAGAATGTGGTCAGGCAGCTAACTTCCAGCGAAATGCATCGGTACTTTTTTAGGTTATGTGCGAACCATGTCAGCAATTTCAACAAGATAGCTGATGGGCTTGGAGGTATATACAATGTTACGAAGGGAACTTTACTGTGCCCGGGACATAGTACACATGCGTTACCTGAGCGATCAAAGTTGGGGCTGTCATGGTTTTAATTTGTCATAATACTTAATTGAATTTCGATCAACTCTTGTCTTGTATAAGTTCTTGGCCCGCTGAAAGTCCTTATACATCCCCCCTCACATCCTTGACCTGCTTCGTCCTCTCAGAATCCGTTTGATCCCCCGTATTGACTGTCCCCTCCCTCTCCACCATCATAATAACAGCATTCTCCGCCACAGGCTTATGCGTGACTCCCTTTGGCACGACATACATATCCCCCTCCTTCATAACAACAGGCTCTTCGCCTTGGATCTCCATAGTCAATTTTCCGGAGAGTAGATAGAAGAGCTCTTCAGAGTCGGGATGTGCGTGCCAGATAAATGAACCGTGGATCTTGGCGACTTTGACGTGATGGTCGTTGACTGATGCGATGAGACGTGGGGACCATTTTTCTGTGAATGAGGAGAGGATTTCGGGGACGGAGGTTGTTTGAGACATGGTTTTGGAGTTGGGGATGTGAATGGCTGAGATGTGTTATTTCCAGTTGAGAGTTTTGGCTGAGAGCTTAAATCAGAACAGAGAGAGAACTTGGTGGTTTGAGTTTGAGTGAGATGAAAGTGTATTTGGTGAATGGCGTCTTATATAAGGCTTAGCTTATAGCGGATGCTCCCCACTATGTCGTTCCCAAGGCGCAAGGGCGTGAGATTTGTGGATATGAGGAGGGTCTCGCTAATCTTGGCTTACATTCTACGCTTTGCTATTGGTTCAAGCTTAGTTGAGGCTGAATAGCGACAACTTTGACTTTCTTTCTGCATCCACGTTGACTTTCGCTTTTCTCAGCATTTTCTTGTCGATGTCGATTGAGCTCACGAAAGTGGCCCCTTATATACCAAAACCACTCTGTTCCCTATGTCGAAGAGTGGTCTAGTGGTATCCGTCCTAGAACCTATAAACCTTCTCTCATTCCGCACCTAAAAATCTTCACCCACTAGGCTGCTCTTCGATTTTTGCCGTTCAAGAGTTCGAATACTTCTTCAGCAGAAGTACCTTAAATTTTAGACGTATTACTACAAGCCCGGTAATGCTCATTTCTCCAGAGCCATCGCGATTCTCTGCTCACTTCTCTACATATGTAATCAAGATGTCGGCTGCGCTCATATAGTTCATAAACATAAAGTGTAATAAATAAAATTATATAACAGTCGCCGTCCCGGATTTCTAAACCCATTTTCCTTCTTCTTACATATCTAGCCAACATGGCGCGTTATCAGCAATTCGAGCGCCTTCCAGCGACGCGAGATCTCTTTAAGAACAGAATCAGAACACTCAAGGAATTCCGCGAAGTTCTCGAGGACTCTTATTTCATCGCACTTGACACGGAACATGTTGCAATCACGAGCGAGAGTGGCCGTGTTCTCCACCAAGTTGGACTGGCGTTCACCAAGACACTAAAATCGAGGCATCCTCCTTGCGAGGTGCTGAAACCTGGAATCATAAGGCTAAAACGACGCCTTTGGCATTTCTTCGAAGATAACGATATGAAAGGACTCACTTTGAACGTCGATACGAGTAAGGAGCTTGGGGGTGAAGTCCTTCGCGTCGGTGGTTTCAAAGGCATGCCTATTCGTCGCCCCCATCGCTTTGGCGAGGAGAAGACGGTCGACGTTAAGGACTTGGAGGCTTCTGTCGTGGAGTTCCTGTCAAACGGATACTTCTAAACTGTCATAGCACTTAAAATATGAATGAGAATGATTTGCGACGATCAATTGCCAGTCTTAATTACCTTAGTAATTAAGGACGAAAGCTCAGTACAGGTTAGTGATTCCATTGCGGCGCATCACAAGTAAGATCCAAGATGATGGCTCAATCTACTTACTTCGAGTCGAGCCTTGGGTGATCTTTCTCTCTTACTGTCCAAGTTTCTATAATTTTAATTTAACCTCAGCGACGCTGCAATCACTGGTATTTGTTAGAGTTCCAGGCCGTGTTATTACAGGTGTGTTTTGTTTGTTGGTTGTCCCCCTGCGTTGGCAGGATATTCCAGGTCAGAAAACGCCTTATTGGCCTGGACTAGCCAACTAAGGTAAGGCCTCTTTATTTTTGCGATAAAAGAAAAAGAAAACCCCAGCCTCAGCGCGTCGCTTAACGCGATAATCTTATTGCATCTCCGGAACATAACGGTCCGTAGCTCCCCTGCTCCACTAAGCAACTTTAGTCAGGGCATGCTTGACGTCAAGACACGACGGGATAACGGAAGTCTCTGATCCGAAAACTCTTCCCACGAGGCTATTGGGTATTTTTCAACCTTAGCTGAGGTTGTGAACGCCACTTAATCTCTCATCCAAGGTAAACTCAGGGGAAACGGCGCCTAACGGAGGGCGGCGTTGGGGCTGGCCCGCAAAAGAAACGAGCCAAAAATCAATAGTCTCCTCCTAGCTCTATGCGCTTGGAAATATCCATCATAGCTGCCGATCGTTTATGATTGCGATGCGCAATGTTTATATGTACAAAACCCCAATGCGCTGTTCTTTGTGATTTTTTCTGTTCCTTCTTCAGTCATCCTTTAGACCAGTCACTCTTTACCAAGATATCTTTGATATAACCACGTTCGTTAAAATGATGTTCCCCAACTTCGCTGCCGGCCTTGTTGCCGCTCTTTCTATCTCTGGTGTCAACGCTGGTCTTTGCCGTCCTAGCTCGCAGACCAGCGCGGTGGTTTCGTCTGGTAGCACTACGGCTAAGACTGCATCTGAGACTTCAGCCACGCAGACTGTTGTTGGTACCACTACCACGAGTGTTGGTTCCGAGACGACCACCACTGTCGAGGCTAGCGCTGAGACGACTACGAGTGTCGAGTCTGGTTCTGAGACCACTACCGTTGCCGTTGTCTCTGACACCACCGCCGCTGAGACATCCTTGGCCACTACTACCGTCCTCACCACCTCTGGTATCGATACCACCACCGACCTGACCACCTTCCTCACCCTCACCGCCGCCGACACAACCACTTCTGAGCTGGCCACAACCTCTGCTTTCGTCCCCGCTGATCTCTTCCCCTGCGTCACCAACGAAGACTGCAATGCCTTCGTTCAGCTCTGCGATGCCGTCCGCTGCGGCTGCATCAACCGCAATTGCGAGCAACTCACCGGCACCACCACCACTGCTGAGCCTACCACCACCGCAGCCGTCGACGAGGAAACAACTACTGCTGTCGCGGAGGAGAACACAACCACCGCCGCAGTTGAAGAGCCTGCTACAACTACTGAAGCCGAGATAATCGTCACTGAGGCGGCAATTGTTGACCGCCGTCGCGCTCCCGCTGGTTCTGTGCCCGAGGGTGCTTACTACTGCGATGCTACTGAGGACTGTGGTGAGAAGACAGACATTGATGGATACAGCTGCGAGGTCTTTGGATGTACCTGTCTTGAGAATTCTTGCGTTGCTGAGGTGCCCAACCTCTAATGGACGAGCGGAACTAGCTTAGTGTACTGTACATAATTGTTAACAATATACGTCAAGCTTTATTGCCTTTCTTACCCATTTGGTTCAATGGCTATGAGATGCTGATACGAAGACATTATTTCCCATTATTGCTATCAAATAGTCTCAATCTCTAGCGTATTGATGAATGTTGATGCGGGACCTTGTCATTTGATCCCTTGGGCTCGCGTATTTTAGTGTGCCCCCGTAGACTTTTTATCACATCTTGTTCCATGGTACCTACCTATGCTAGATGGCTAGAAGAATAAAGGCAATTTGATGTTCTGCGCCTTCATGATATCGTGGCACTCTCTTGCCAACTCCCTTCCCTCAGATGATAGAAAGTCCTCATCAAAACTGACCTCCAAAAACGACTTCTTCCAATGCTGCCAATGCTCAAACATGGTGACCGAAATCTCATAACTCTTGTCACGCCGACCTCGCACTGCTCTCACGAAAGACTTAACCTGATTCGAATCTAATGTTTCCGCCAATTTCGGTCCTGCAGTCTGCAACCAACCGTGAATCTCATGGATGAAGAACTCAAGGTGTTCGTCCAATTCGCGGTGTTTGTCCAATAAGCAAATAAGGTTGATCGTTTTGTACGCCCAAAACTCCGTTATTCCTGGAATGCCGCGGAGAAACATCTTTGCTTTTGCCGTCCCTGCTCTGCGGTAGAATTTCTTGTCTGTCAAGAAATGTTGATCATCACACTCGCCGCAATCACATCGAAGCGCTTGATAGCAGGATTGCCAGACAGTGTGAAATGCAGGCAGTTCACACAGGGAGTCGCTAGGCTGTGGATACGCCACCCACCAGGGCGCACTATCCATTGATGGCAGCGATCGAATCGCGGCGAGTAGATCGACTATCATGTCGCAATCGTCTTCGAAGCGCAGGAGAGTAGATGCCAGAAGTTCCCAAAGTTCATTCCGCCGCCTCACGCCCACTCTCTCATCTTCTTCTGGACGTCTGTTCGAGAAATCGGCAGTGATGGCTCTGGCGGCTGACTCGGCGCTCATTGTCTTGTTGAGATAGTTGCAGAGAACTAGACCTTGATCGAGATGGCGGGTGCTTCTGAAATATATCTGGCATCCGTCTGGAAAGTTTTGAGCCTCTATCAAGTCCCTTTTTCAAATTGTTATTTTGAGCTAAGAGGCCTGGTGGCTGATCCTCGCACCACGCACCTTGCCTCGTCCTTCAAGGTAGGATTGGGCGTGACTCTAGAAAGAATCCATCTATCTCGGATAGACACACCCAGACCAGTTGGTAGCATTTTCCGGTCCGCTGGAAGATCTAGGTGAGCCATTGGCGGAAGGGCAAGCGTTTCGCGCCAAACAAATTATCGCTCTCGACAATGAATGTTGGTGGTCAGATATTTCATGCGCGTTCAGTCTGCGGAGAGGCCAGCTAGTCACATCACGTGATTTCATGTCCGGGAAACGAGGTGAACAACTATATTTACATCGCCGATGAAGGCTCTTTCACACTCAGATAGATTAAATGTAATAACGTGATGTCCGATTTCCACTTTTGCGAATTGACAGTCAGACTCACGGCACTGCCATCGACCCCGCAAGCCAGCGTAGCCAGCCCTACCGGTATTTCACCAAGTCAACAAGTCTCCCTTGAGAACCAAAGTTGGGGGCCATGCGACCTCGCTGAAATGGCTCGCGTGAGAAAGTGGTGTAACACCACTGAAACATTTTATTCGCTGCAAGAAGCCTCTTTCTTCAGAGCTCGCTACGGTTGGCTATTGATATGCAGTCAGCCATTTCCATGATCCAATCGTTCAGCCGCATCAGCTCATGATCCGAAGCCCTTGTCCCGCAGTTTGCGTATCTTCCGTGGCTTCCTTGGGGGCTATGGCAATGCCCCCTTGGCCTCAACTTAAGCTTAGACTTGAGGAGGGTTTGAATCGTTCTAAAAATATAATCGTATCTAGTATCTGCACACCACAAATCAACGTATTCTCTTTTTCATAATTGACCTTGCGGACTATGAGTATTCGCTCAGCCGCAGAGCCTACCTTAGCTGACAAGCCATTCTGTAAGCCTCATCACTCCGTCGTAAGGGCTTTCGGTATGAAGTAACACGAGTTGCCGATAAGCTGTACCACCAGCTCCCGTCGTGCTCCGCCACGTCAGCTATTCGCCATGAAGCTTACGAGTTCATAAATTCCCAGCTTTGCCCTTATCTCAAGCCCCCATATGTCTCAGTTAATCTACCGCGACTACCATGTCTCTCAACACTCCCGCTGCAGGGCAATCTGCCCCGGTGAACAACCCGGAGGCTGTTGCGTATCGAGAGCGTGACGCGTTATACAACTACTCGACTGGTGTTGTTGATGTTCCACAGGGCTACAAGTACCGCCAGTATCGTATTTTCGGGTTCATGCTGCCTTGGTATGCGTCGCCGAAGATCCAATTGGGTATGGTTGCTTTTGTGTGTTTTCTGTGTCCTGGTATGTTTAATGCGCTCAATGGAATGGGCGGAGGAGGGTTGAAGGACACCAAGCTTGTGAATGATATGGTGAGTTGACATCGCTGACTGGCAAGATTATTTACTAAGCAGCTGTCCTAGAACACTGCCTTATACAGCACCTTTGCTTTTGTCGGCTTCTTTGGGGGCACCTTCGTCAACAGGCTTGGCGTCAAGTTGACACTAGCTTTTGGTGGCATTGGTTATGGCATCTACACCATTAGCATTCTGCTCCATACACACTACGGAAACGATGTCCGAGCTTTCAACATCGTGGCAGGTGTGCTTCTTGGTGTATGCGCAGCCATGCTTTGGACCGCGCAAGGAACTATCATGATCTCATATCCCCATGAACATCAGAAGGGTCATTACTTCGCTTGGTTCTGGGGCATCTTCAACATGGGAGCCGTCATCGGAAGCCTTGTGAGTTCTCTCTCCGCCTCCTTCTCTCATATTTCCTCTCTCTCAAGAAGCGGTATGCCATCTTCGATCGATGCTAACAAGTTTTGCAGATTCCCTTGGGTGGCAACATCAACACTGAGAACAATGAGGATGTTAGCGACGGCACATACATCGGCTTCATCGTCTTAATGTTCTTCGGGGCCGCATTGGCCCTCCTTCTCTGCAACGCAAATGATATTATTCGAAGGGACGGGTCATATGTTATTCTGATGAAGAACCCAACTTGGCAGAGCGAGTTCTACGGCTTGTATGAAACCATTCGCTACGAGCCTTTTGTCATCTTCTTATTTCCAATGTTCTTCTCATCCAATTGGTTTTATGTGTATCAACAAAATGTAGTTAACGGTGCATACTTCTCAACGAGGACCAAAGCGCTCAATAGCCTGTTGTACTGGCTTGCGCAGATTGCGGCTGCAGCGATATGGGGATACCTTTTGGACTTGGAATATCTTCGTCGGTCTGTACGAGCAAAGATTGCCTTGATTGTTCTATTTGTCATGACCTTTGTTGTTTGGGGAGGAGGCTATGTTCATCAGAGAACATATACAAGAGAGACGGCGCAGGCTCAAGACTTTGACACGGATTGGAGGGATGACGGGTATATTGGGCCCATGTTCCTTTATATCTTCTATGGCTTTTATGATGCAGCTTGGCAAGCTACTGTCTATTGGTAAGTCCACTGTTGTAGTTCTTCCGATGGTGACTAACGGGCAAAGGTTCATGGGTGCTCTCTCCAACTCAGGTCGTCGCTGCGCAAACTACATTGGCTTCTACAAAGGTATTCAATCAGCCGGGGCAGCCATCTCCAATAACCTGGACGCTACAAAGGTGTCATTTGAGGCACAATTCATCAGCAATTGGGTACTCTTGGCTGCGTCATTAGTTGTTGCGTCACCTGTTATTTTTCTCAAGATCCGGGATCATGTTGGTTTGGAACAGGATCTTGAAGGAACGGACGAAACAATGGCAGATGTTGCACCGCATGTTGTTGCAAACTCGGGTCATGCTGGGCATAATTTTGAAAGTAAGGAATCGAGACGACGAGGTCCTGGGTTTACTGCAGTCTAACTGTCATTTCAGTGGAACTCGATGAGTTTGATGTATCTACGAAGCTATTACGTCGGCGGTGATACAGCACCGGTACGTGAGGGGGATATGAGTGCTTGGATACCCTTTCGAGATTCGGTTTTTAAAGGCAGATGGTAGAAAGAGGATAAGAATGGGAGGCGTGAGACGGAATAAGAAAAACATATTTATTCGAGTCACTTGGTGTTAATATCTCGCCGCATAAGATGTATCTCATTTCTACCGCCCAACGTCATCGTACTGCCCGGCCACTCTCAACAGCCTCAAACACGACCGCCACACTTTATTCCTTGACCACAGCATATTCCAAATCTTGTGCGACAAACAAACCTTGCCACAATCTCGATTCCATCCATTACGTCTCCTCTCGTGCATATCCATCGCCAAGGCCACCTTATCTTAACAAGCACTACATATTATTTCAAACACGACTAAAGCTGCCCCAAGGAATTCGGCTCCCGAATCTTGATGATCTTATCTCACAGGTCATATTATGCACGAGTCCGTTGCGGATCATGCCTGATGTGGCATCTCTGCTTACGCCGCGTCTTCCTATTCGCTCTCGCCGCCTCGCTTTTCGCTGCGCGACAACTCGCGAGATGATGATCTTTAGTGCGGATGATCCTGCAGAATTTGATGAATTTGTGGTATTTGGGAAAAGTTCTTCCGAAAGAAGAAGGCAGGCCAGGAATATGGCAACGTTGGCGATGTTGAGGCCGCGTCATTGGGATTGCCAAGACTGGGAGGAGAGATATATAATGCCTCGACAGGAAGACATGCTAAGCTTAATATTGTAACTATTTTGCGTCCCCATAGAATTATTTTGTTTGAAGTTCTCATTAGTCAAGATGAAAATATCCAATTTCCTGTTGTCTCTCCTCCCTCTGACCGCCGCTGCAACGAGCATTCCCCAGCCTCGGTCAGTTTCTGCTCTTGAGCCAGCTACATCCGCCGAATGCTGCCCCTTCACTTACAAGCCAACATGCACCAAGAATCTCGAACGGGTGTATCACATCAAACTCTTCTATAACCGAAAGCAAGGCATCACGCCTGAGCAGTTCAATGCTTACTGGGCCAACAACCATACTAAGACTGCTGGAGACTTTCACTTACGATTTGGGGTTTACAAGTACTCACAGGTGAGCACCTCACCAGTCCAACTAGTCACATAAGCTAACATTTTCCGCAGTACCACTCTACCCCTGAACTTCGAGACCTTCTTCGCGTCCCTGGTGGAGTTCCAGTGCTTGAGTTCGACGGCGCTGCGGAGTTTTGGGTTCCGACTATGGAGACTTTCCAGGCCATGGGATCCGACCCATTCTACAGAGATGTTATTACAACTGACGAGAACAATTTCATTGATCATTCTTCTATGAGGATGATTGTTGGTTTCGATTACATCATGGTGGATAATCAGAACGCTGTCATGGAGCATGGTCGGACCTTTCAATAGACCATGGGTGAGGCGAATAAGGATAGACGAAGGACGAGATATCAGTCTTAGTTAATCCCTGCTAGAATAGACCGACGAATACGCAAACTTGATACAGACAAACAAGCATTATCTAGTCTATATATATTTAACGTGATATCATGTTTACGCATAAAACCTACAAATTCACTTGACATGGGCTGTTCTACTCAAGCTTGATCTCAAACTTTCCAGATGGTTCGGGCTTCGAGAGCGCCCACTTGATTCCATCCTCCATAACCTTGTCCCATCTCTTGCTCTCAGTCAATTGATCTCCAAAGCGCCGGAAGCCGTGAGGCAGACCATCAAAAACATGTACATCCGTGGGAACTCTGCCAAGTTTGTCAGGTTGATTCTTGTTGATGGTGCGCGAAACTTACCCTGCTTCAACAAGCTTCTGTCCATAGAAGAGAGCTTCATCCCTAAAAGGATCCAAGCCACAGATGCCCAGCGTTGAAGGTGGCATGTCCTTGAGCTGCTCAACAGTTGCGAGGCCAATATTCAAGCGGACATCCTTGGGATCCGGGCTCTGGACTTTCAACAGGCTAGTGAACTTGTCGATCGCTGCCTTGTTGATCAATGGAGCCTCCGCGTTCTGCACGAATGACGACAAAGACGGCTCTTTCATCTGCTCCATGATAGGTGCATAGCAATCAGTGTGGACCAGAGCAGGAATCATCAAAACCTGACCCGCGAGCTTCGGCCGTGAAAGAGCATCAGGAGCCATGTTTTGTCGAAGCGTCAGAGAGGCTGCTAGTTGGGCACCAGCTGAGATTCCACCGACAACGACTTGGCTAGGTACTCCGAGAAGTTCGTCGATGTGGTCATGAACCCAGTGAAAGGTATCAACAGTATCTTCCCAGGCTGTGGGATAAGCATAGTCTGGAGCATGACGATAGTTGAGATTGACGACCGTGACGTTGGTCATGACTGCAATGCGGGTGCAGATAGCATCTTCCGACGGAATATTTCCAAAGACATAACCGCCGCCATGGAGATGGATGTAGATAGGAAGACGAGCGCTTTCCTCAGCGGAAGCAGGTCTGTAGGTTCGAACCTCGAGAGGAAAGCCATCTCTTGAAGCGACGGTGTAATCTTTCATGAGAATAGGGTAGTCTTTAAGCTTCTCCATCTCGCTTAGGGCCAGTTGCTCTCGGTACATATTTGTAAGGCGCTGCATCTCTTTCAGGTCCAGATGACCTGGAATAGGTGGCCTGCTATCCGTGACGGCTAGCCATTCTGCCGTTGCATGTCCGTATTGAGTGAAGTCGGCCACGGTGAATGTGCAGTGCAAGGAATCGAATGCGGGGTATCTTGTTGATGTTGTCCAAAAGAAATTTGAGCAAGGTATTTGACGGAATTGAGTTTTTGAAGCTATCGTGGGAAATGCCGAGGAAGATGTTGTCGCATGATGCCCGCGGGTCCAAAGTTGTCGCCGAACCCCTCAACTTCCCCAAACTCGGTATAAGTGAGTGCCGAAGCATCCACATTAGTCGGCGAGAAGTCCGAATTCACATAAAATTATGATATCTTAAGCTCGTGACATTTACTTGTCGTGAATAAGCTAACTCGTTCCAATTTATTCCTCTGCAAAAAATCGAATGTCATTGTCAATATATGGCTTGGGCACTCGGCAGTGAGACTCGTAACCGAGAAGAGCTCGACTCTATTAAGCGCGCCAATCACGATAGCTTCACACAAAGTCAACCAAGAATCAAGCAAACTACGTCACGATATTCATAGGTAGTTTACAAAAGGCCCGACAACGTCTCAACGTTACATAGAATCAGCGTTGAATGCAACTTTCCCCCGCATTTTAAGCCAATACCGAGCAAGATCTGCATAAACTTCCGGGGCCGTCGGAGATGAATATAAACTTTAAAGCTTTCTTGGTTCTGCAAACAAAATGAGATTTCCTCCTTTTCCATCCTGTTCTGTTCAACGATAGTGCCACGATGAAATTCCTCAGCGTTGTGACTGGTGCGCTAGCTCTTCTTCAAGGCGCTGATGCAGCGACTTGGAAGGATTACAAGCCGCAGAGTCGCACGCCGAGCTCGTGTCCTGATTATGTCGACTATTCACAGAAACCGCATAAGCCGCTGTCTTCAGGCAAGTTGAAGCTGCCGTTCATGAGACCGAGTGAAGAATGCAGAACGTTCAAGAGCCCAGCCGTTGAGGTGCGTCCACAAATACCTTGAAATGAGATTGCTTAATTGCTGACATCATGGTAGAAAGTCATTAGCGACATCAAGAAGCGCGTCAAGAACCCTGATCTGGCGCGTCTCTTTGAGAACACCTTCCCATCGACACTTGATACGACGGTCAAATATTTCGATGCGAAGAAGAATCTGGCTTTTATTGTTACTGGCGTAGGTCTCTTGACGTGTCCTTGAGAATATTGACTAACAAATGTATAGGATATCACGTATGAATAAATATTCCATTCACGGGAATCAACTAACGAAAAGTCCAAGTGCACAATGGCTACGCGATACAGGTAACCAGTTTGCGCATTTGTACAAGCTACTTCCCCAAGACAAGAACCTGAAGGCTCTCGTCAAGGCTATCATCAACACCGAGGCGAGATACATCTCCGAGTACCCTTATTGCGGTATGTGCCATTCTATTTGACCCCGAGAGATTATGAGCTAATCAAGAGCGCCAAGGCTCCTTCCAGCCACCTCCCGAGAGTGGCTTAAGCCCTTCAGTCAACGTATAAACCCTGAGGAGATGTTATATCATAACTGATCTGGTAATGCTAACGTGATGAGCAGGATTATGCTACACTTGTTACCGTAAATCCGTGTGTTCTACCGAAAGCCTCATGTCCTTCCCTTACTCAGGCTAACGACAGCGTTTCATAGACCAGTCGACAATCAAACAGTATTCGAGTGCAAGGTATGTGACAGTCCTGACATGCTACCATACCATTTGCTAAATCCTTTCAGTACGAACTTGACTCTCTGGCCGGCTTCCTCAAGATTGTGCGATCATATTATGCTAATACCAAAGATGCTTCGTTCATCAACGACAACTGTGAGCTACTAGTTCGTCAATTTCCAGACTCTATACTAACAACTGACAGTCAAATCTGCTATGAAGCAAATCCTTCGAGTCATCAATGAGCAATCTCAAAGTACTTGGGCCGAAGATTGGTCTTACATCAGCTACTACAACTGGACTGGCGAAGCAGGATCACTCTCACCACCAGTGCCCAACAGCGGAAATGGTGAACCCAAGCTAGCCAATGGTCTCGTTGCATGCAGTCATCGTCCATCAGACGACCTGTCTGTTTTCAACTACATCACCTCTGACAACGCCATGATGTCAGTCGAACTCGATAACGTTGCAGATGTATTGGATCAAGTTGGAGGTCAAAAGAGCCTTTCTGCCACACTGCGTGGTCATGCGAAGACGATTCGACAAGCAGTCTGGAACCATACTCTCACTGCCAATGGTATTTTCGCTTACGAGACCAATGGATATGGCGGTCAGTACATCATGGATGACGCCAACGTCCCTAGTCTTGTATCTCTGCCGTACCTAGGCTTCCTCAAGCGAGACGATCCGACATACAAGAAGACCAAATCTGCTTTGTTCTCACGAGCAAACCCATACTACGCTGTTGGAAAGACATTCAGTGGAATTGGTGGGCCGCATGCAAATGCGACAAACCCATGGCCTATGGCACATGTCTCAGCTATCTATGGAACCGACGATGACGAGGAGATAACCATGCGACTCAATATGATTTTGGAGAATACTGCTGGCCTTGGATTGATTCACGAGAGTGTTAATATCTACAACTCCTCTGTATTTACACGGCCGTGGTTTGCTTGGGCGAACAGCTACTTTGCCGAAATGGTCCTGGATTTGGCTGAGAGAAAGCCTGGGCTGATTTTCAAGGATGACAAGCCATATGTCATCTAGGACGTATCGCCTAGAAACACGAGGTTACTATTTAGTCGTACCAAATAAGAATAGCCATTTATGAGCTACCTGCTTGCATGAAGACTCAAGAAAGAGGTCGAGAAGTGACAACAAGGCGCAATCGTACGATGTTTCCCTACTAATTTAAGCTTAAGCAAATGATTTGATCTCCAATTCCAGCAGTAGTAACAAAGCCCACATGGCCGGCCAGTTTGAATATCACTGCGGACGAACATTGATGTATGAGTGAGGCCCAGCTGTGGCCATATGCAAGATAACACAATGCACAACATTACTTACAGCTTACACGGCCTTTGATTGGGGTCCATTCGCAAGGATAACGGCTTTGTCAGAGTGGGCCTATACCGATAGCGAATGGGATCAAAGAAGTGAAACCAATAAGGTGCGATTATCCACGAGGCGGCCGACAGAATGGTAACAGTGTCCAAAGATGGATGCCAGCCAGCATCGCCTAAGCTATTCTAGAGCAGTCGACGGAGACAAAGGAAAACAATTCTTTCTTAAAGAGGATAGTGCGGAAGAAACGCACCGTCGGATATGCACGAGCAAGAAGCGGAAACTCGTATTGGTAGATATCATATCAAGTTTCTTTACCGACAGCCCGACCTACCGTATGCTCTCAACTATAAAACTATGTGAACTAACCATCATCCTAAAACAACTCAAGCTTCTCAAGACTCAACTTTAAAGCCAAATTCCACCGATTCCTTCAAGATGCAGCTCATCAACCTCTACGCCCTCACCGTCTTCGCCACATCAGTCCTGGCAGCAGACTGCTCCGGCAACGGTAACAAGGACGTCGGAAAATTCATCACAGCCTACTGGGATGCTCGCGAAAGGATGTGCAGCAACTCCGGTTGTACTTACCAGGAGGCTTGCACCACCTCCGGATCTTTTACTGTCAAGGGCCTTGGTGTTGACACTATCTTGAATGTTGAGATGAAGCGCAAGAACACAGGTGGCAAGAAAGGATTCAAGGATTGCTGGGTACGTATTTCAACCTTACCTTGGTAGACTGTGCTAATTGGCGTCGTGGCAGGACGCTACTGAGTATGTGACCCGATATTTACGTCTGACTTGTCTAATCGTTCTAGGGACATCATCAACCAGTGCCCCAAGGGTGGCTCGAAGCAGTTGAGCGGAACGTGGGAGGCCAATGGTCAGCTGTATCAGGTCAATGGTTATTTCTCGTTCAACTGAGAGCAAGTATTTGCATGAGGCCTTGATACTTCTCGAGGCCAATCTGGTTCTCCTCATAGGGCGGCTTTGGGGGATGTAGCATAGAATAAGTTTGTCACTTTTGAAGTAAAACTTGGCAAGGTTTGTTGTCACAATATACGAATTTTGCAACCAAGGCTTCATTTCAATGAGTCTTTTACTGGGGGGTGACTGAAATATGTATTGAGACAGTGAGCCGTATTTTGAGTAGGGGAGTGGTTCACTAATATCATTCTTCCAGCTTCACTAAGTACCAAGTTGTTTTTCTTTGGTTCAATTATTTTGATCATAGACAAAGCTCACCTTGCGTCCTGATCTATTTTTAGCTGTATGTCGCTTATCAACGGAGTTTTGTTATGCTTGAGTGAGCGGGATGAATAAGCGTAAAGCCAAGAGGGACGGCGCGCACGGCCCCTGCAGTAAGTATCGATAAGAGAGTTCAGGTCCGCAAATTGCTCCTCTCATCTTCATGCTTGTTGGCCCTGTTTCTCTGTTGCACATCGCAATCTGGCTTACGTTGCGTTGGGTTTCCCCTCACCAATGTCAAAAGTCTCATCTCATCTTAGCATTTTCACTCACGACTATGCCAGGTTGATTCCGGACGCGCGTGTTGACCCCATACCTTGAGCCACATCGATCATATGCGATGATCAGGCCATCCTCGTCTGGCGGTTCTCCCTTTACGGCCCGTCACGCATGCGAGATTTGCAGGTAGGTCAACAAGCCAAGCCAGTCTATGCACTGTGTGCTGTGTGCTGTTTCCGACAGCTGATCTAACGACGATTCGACGGAGTAGAGAGCGAAAAGTCCGGTGTGACAGGGCTTTGCCGAGATGCAGGTTTATTCTCTCCCATCCCATCCCATCCCAGCCCAGACAAGTGCAGTCCATACCGTATCTTGTCCACTGGAACAAAGGAAACCGTACGCAAGATCAAAATGTGGAGCTGACGCTTTGGCCTATGTCCCGCAAAGACGATGCGACCGGCTCAATCAACCTTGCGGGTACAGCCCGATTTCTCAGCGTCGTACTCGTGATGAACAGCTGCAGGAGCTCCAGGACCGATTGGCCAAGACCGAAGCTCAGCTCGCTCTTGAGACCCCGCGGCCGAGGACAGGTTCTATGACCTCACATTTACAGCCACCATCGACCACTACTGCACCCGCCCTGCCATCACGTTGGCCAGATGCTCTGGGCTCTATCACGCCAGGTACCAGCACCCAGTACCATCTTGCCACTACAGCATCATCACGTGTATCCAGTGTCCCCGGATCTGCAGGTCCGTCGACTGGCCGTAACTCCATGGAGCTAGACATTCACAGAAACATGGGTACGGCTATCGATCTGCCGACTGACAGCTCACCCATGCTAGATATTGATCTGTTTAACCCAGGAGCCGATTCAAATATGGCCTTCGATTGGTGCAATCAGCTAACCGCCCTGGAACCACTCGATAACATACTCCTCACTCGCTTATCGCCGCGATCTTTGGCCCATAGCGGCACCGAAGAGGAAATCTCGCACGCAGAACTAAGTGCACTGCACAAGTACTACTTTGAATCCATTTACTTCTCCTTTCCCTTCTTAAACCAGGATCGCTTTGCGGCAGAATCAATGGGAGGCGGTCTAGCTATAAGCGCCCTCATTTACTCAGTAGCACTCGCTGGATGCGCTCACTCATCCACTTCTCAGAACAAAGAGTCGGCTTGCTACACCTTGGCAAGGAACTATGCAGAAAATTGCGAAAGAGATGGCCAGTTAAACGAGCTCAATTTGCTGCAGGCCCTACTATTTATCGGGAGATATGAGGCTATGGCTGGGAAGCTCGAGAGGAGCTGGATGACACTGGGACGTGCTGTAATGTTATCCAGGCTGCTGGGACTGCCCTGCATGGATAAAAGAAATGAAAGCGATGGATTGCAGGACTCTCAAAGTCATGATGGCTCTGGCCTGAACCTGCCTGAAACGACTGATCAGGTTCTGTTAGAGGAACGAAGAAGGACCTTCTGGGCTTTGTCAGTTACGTCAAAACACGTACCGGATGGCAATGCATGCTGGGCGACATAAAGGTAAGATAACCCTGATCAACTCTCTTGGGGCGCTTTGACACTAAACTCAACCTATCTAGAAATTTCACATTAACCTCCCATCACCAGGGTTACTGAGATCTGATCTAGTCCCGCTCAGTATGCCTTATCTCTCAGATATAGAGCTCGAGCCTAGCACCGAGATCTCATCTTATGCAGGATGCGTCCTGATGGTAGAGCTGGCCCTGCGCTGTTTTGATCACGGGCAAAAGCGGACTTCGGAGAGCTTCTGGGATGGCTACTGCGATCTTGTGAAGAAGACAGACGTCCTTTTCGGAATGCTGAAACGTCACCTCAACGCTACGTCTATCAGGGAGGACCCTGTCGCCTTCAGCCTGTATCTGAATCTTCGCGCAACGGAGATCTTTTCCCATGAGTCGGCTATTGCCCGGAGCGAAGAGCAAGGTCTGCCACCGTTGATGACGGCTGAGAGTCAACGCCGTGCCACAGCAGCTGCTTTTCAGATATCAACTGCAGTGCGCCTGAACCTCCCCTCACCGTGGAAGGCTGACAGCGACATCATCATGCTACAGGCCATATTTATTGCATGGCCGCTGACCATGGCTCTGAAGGCCTTCCACCGCGAGCTGATGCATGGGGGTAGTCGCGATAGTATCAACGGTGTTGTCGCATCGTCAAGGTTACTGTTTGCCGCTCTGGGCCATATTGAGGAGTCGGGCGGACATTGGCATCGAAGTGTTGCACAAGTGGAGAGAAAGCTTCAGGAATGGGAAGAGAAGAACTCCTTTAACTCACTTACGCTATGATGAGCAGAATCTTTTTCAGAGACTTCGTGATTATTGGTACATCTGTGTTTATACAATGCGGAAGGCGTCGAACTCGCTCTCGGCGGCGTTTGCGTGTAATGAGTACAGAGGTTGGTTATTGACAGCTTTAGATTGCGAACTATCTTTGTTGAGGCTATAGTTGAAACATATTACCTCTCAAGGGGTTCATGTGATTGGGATTTTCCAGTGTCTTGGCCTGGTCCATCCCGCCGAGACATCATCATGATCACTCAAAGGCGAAAAGGGCAATATATTTCTAACTAGGTATAGATGAGAGACGTTGAATAGAATCGCGCAGGGGCAGAACGCGGTGGCACGTTCGAAACAAACAGGCACTTAGCTCTTGAGAATTAAGAGTGATTAGAACCAGCAAGAAATTCTATCTTTCGATGCTTGAGGTATACCGTATTGAGATGAAGGTCTCGGGCTCACAGGAGCATCGGGAGTTGATATAACTTGAGACAAGTATATTAACCCATAGAATATACATGAGATATAGACCTGCCTCGATCTCTACGCCATGGCCTGGTGAATAGCAGCCAAGTCACATTTCTTCAAATATTGTACAAGTACTAAAGATCATGTGCCGGATAACTGGGACAACATTCATAATTTTGATGCTTTGTGCCGCATGGAATTGATCTTGTTGGACGCAAGGTTTGTCGAGATCCATCTGGATGGGCCACCCCTAACCTGAACAGTCAATGTGATTTGCAGGCGGCCTCGTTGGAGACTTGGCCGAAGACCTTGGCTTTGAATACAATTGGGAGGCCAAGAATTACAAAACACCAACAACACAAAAGGAAGTCATGACAACGACCTCCGGTATCCCTATCAATTCAATACTGACATCAGGGAAAACATAACAGGTGTGTTATGCAAACTGTGTCCCCGACAATTCGTGACGGCCATGACTCGCATAGATGGTCGTCTAGCTCTCCAAAGTCCATTACCATATTCAATCCCGATTGAACATGGCATAGAGACGGAAAGGCCGATACAGACCCCGGGTTGACAGGTAACGAACGGAGAGCTGAGACACATACTAGAACGCCAGAAGGGGAGTGAAAGCATAGGGGGGAAAGCTCATGTAAAGAATACAAGACCTTGCTGACCGACAACAAACCCAGGACATGCCAGTTCATCTTGCATCGGCCGACTGGACTTCTTCCATTGATCTAACTTGTTATTAGCACATTGACGTCGCAACGTCTTTAGTGATCGTCGTTAACTTTAGGCATCTCAAATCAGGGCAGCTGCGTCTGGAACTGGACAGGAGTAAGTTCATTGACAGCCAGGAGCATTGACGATGGTGCTTAGAGCTTCATCCAACCTCGTATCGAGACCCTCCTGAACAGCATAGTACCACAACCGAAAGCATGTGATGCACGCTGGCAAAAACCTCGTGTTAAGTGAGATGGCACCTGGTTATGGAGAGAAGCGAGGAAAATTCGATATAACTGTTTTGTGCCTCGTCCGGCGTTGGCCAGGGAGGCCCCAGGATTTGTTGAGATGCTCGTCACTCTCATCAACCTCGGAGGCATTGGGAACAGGAGTGATCCCGGGAATCGAGGTGGTATCTGGCCCCCTCATTTCTGAGAGGCGTTTTATGTCATCTGACACCACCTCTGACTAAGGTCAGGTTATCAATTTATCAGAGGTTGGTACTGCCAGGGTAACAGTCCAACAGAACGCGCGGGGTAGCTCCATACAAAGTTACATTGATTGTCCACTCCTGTAATAAACCATGACTGTTTTTCACACGCACTAACTTCACCATCATGCTATCGAATTTGCAAACCTGTCCAGAAAATCTGCTTGAGATGATTGTCGCATTACTAAGCCTAGATGACATTCGAAATCTTCGGCTGACCTGTAGGTCTCTGGTTTTGAAGTCCTCGGGCTATACTCTTAGGAAATTCTTCCTGAACAAGCATGTTGATCTGACGCACGACTCACTGCTTGGGTTTGCCCGAGTCTGCAGAAACGGAGGTATATCCACAACTGTACAGAATTTATACCTCACTGGCAGTTCGGCTGAGTGCGAAATCCAAACCTGGCAGGCCAATGACGCAAACGAGGCCAGAATGGGTCTCTTGGTCCAAGCATTCGACAGTCTTGCAAATCGTAAAAGGGGTTCAAAGATGAAATCAATCACAATCAGAATCGCCGTCTTCTGCGATGGAATACCTCTTCTACGAGCCACCGCAAGGGAAAGGCGTTCACACCATGTACGCGAGTGCACGAAACAGACGTTTAGTACGGTGATCAGGGCACTGGCATCGAGCAATCTCCGAGTAGAGACACTCAATATTTTCAACGACCCTGACCTACGGCCACACAGACCATACATTGAGGACTTCTACCCCAACCCCCAAATCATGGAAGTACGCAAACCCGATGACTCAGACTCACAGCAGTGCACGCTGCCATTCGACGGGCTCAACGGCGTGAACTGGAATGATCCCGGTCTTGCCGAGTCGTTAGCAACATTGACATCACTGTCGATAGGAATTTGCACTCCTGATGCCAGAGCGGGACCTCCCGAAGAACTGGCCGAAGAGAACAAGGACCTCCCACGAATAAACGAAGTGTTTGAATCTTCGAGCATGGAAGCTCCAACCGCCTGCGGCTCTATGTCCAGGCTTCTCCAATTATGCCCACTACTTAAAGACTTTGAGCTGCATTACTTTCATGTGAGACTGCGTACGCGGGGCGCGACAGTGGGAGATATTACCTGCGAAAAGATTATGCAGCGCCTTGCTGAACTGGAAGGATTGCCCTTCCTTGACACATGTCGGCTCCGTGGCATTTGTGCTCGGGGCGAGGACGTGCTGGGCTTTATCAAGCGAACAAAAGTACGCGAGGTGTCCATGGAGACTATAAAGCTGAGTGGGCTTAAGTACCAGTCGGTATTTAACTACTGCACTGCGGAGGTTGCGAACATAACCAAGTTGTACTTTGATAATCTCTACGAAATGGAGAGACGCGAGCCTGTCAACCGTCGGAGGGTGCACTTTCTTGGCGAAGGAAGGCGAAGAACAGAGTGGATGCCGCCTGAGGTTGGCAATGAGATATTGGAAAGAGAAGGCCGAAGTGTCAAGCGTCCTATAGTCTACCACATGGCTCTTCCAATGTGTGGCGGGACCCCCGCTCATGCGGAGTGGACGAGGTTTCATCTTGCGGAGTATGGTTTTGGGTGACTTGGTTTTGCTGCACCTGAAGTTCATTGACTATCTGATTTGCTTGGTATCCAGCATCTACTACAACGAAGAACACACTATCTTAACACATCATAGCATAATGACCAAGCGCGTCCACTGACATCCATTTGAACGTACTGTTTTCAACTTACTTTGCTACCTCCAGACCTAAATTTGTTGTTGCCCTGAAGCTCTGCGCTTCCATCTACACACGCCAGTCTGCGTTGCCGTTACCATCCACGTCCCAATCGTATTAGAATAGTGCTTGGCCCGAATATTGCGGATCATCGTCATTGATAAATGGGTTATAGTTGTATGTTACGAGACCTATTCCCGGTAAGGTTTTTCAGCAACCCCACCCTATATCGTTGATACTGGTGCTCTGGAAGAAAGAACGAAATGACTTATTGTCTGAGTTCAAGTGGTTATTACCTCTATAATTCTATCTATCTATAACAGAACTTGTATTCAATCCTTTAACGTGTACTCCTGCTAGCCAGGTGTACTATGAACGCTAGATTCTCTTGATGAGACTGTAATATTCTGCGTGAGCGTCATCCTATTCATGCTGTTTAGCTCCATCTCACTGCCCGCTAGACTTTCCGGGCCCATGCCCTCTGCATGCCGAGGATGGCTCTTTCCTGTACCCTGCCAGTAAGTCCCGTAACTTCCAGCAGTATGTCCAGGTTTCAAGTAACGATTAGATGCTATTACTTGGACCCCAGATCGGTCTTCACTCGTTAGCAACGTTGTCGATTTCAGGTTGGTGAGCTTTCGAAGGAGGGGCCGGACCGCTGTAAGAGCGACGACTATGACCGAGATACAGATCTCGGCAGTTGCCCAGATGTCTAAAGGTATATTAGAGCTAGATTTGAGTGAGGTTGATAGACTCACATATAGATATGGCATTGTCAACATAGACCATGGTTATAAATCTACCGACGCTGACGGCGATGGTAATGACACCCAGACTGAAGACAACAGTTAATCCAATCTTTTTACGTGTTGAAGTCATCTTGAGGGTTGCCAATAAGGGAATTGGGTATGCAACGTCTAACTGAGGGTCAGAGATCGGAGTAAGAAGCCCAGCAGGTCACGCAATTCGTTACTTACTCAGGACCTCGGATACAAAGTTCATAGACCACAGAAGCCGCATAAGAGTCATTGATGTGAAAGATGTACATTCCTGTTCTCCCTTTTGCCCTACATCTCCCGTCAGCGGTACCCTAGAGCTTTCCAAATCGTGACTGACCAGTTGACGGATGGATCAGGCCCGCACCAGAACCAGTCACAGAAGAAAGTAACGACCGCGAAAGAGGCTGTGAGGCCAGCTAGACAATAGAGCGCAATGCGCATTTTGGGCTGTGAAATAGGGACGAGGTTGAAATAAAAGGCGATAATACTAAATTTCGGAAAGTATATGCCTGTGTCGAAGAAATGATTTGTGGCGAACCGAATCTGAACAAGAAGACAGGATCAGTTTACATGGTAGCTGGTATGCCGAGAAGCGAAGAAATGCCAGGACTGTCATGCTTGCTTACCTTTCTAATAGCTACATTATCTATTGTGAAATTATCCATTGCATCCATGGAGTAGGTAATCGTGTCGCAGATCAGCAGGCCCTGGCAAGACAGCAGGCCAAGAATAAGCCAGTGGTCGGCTGAAAACAGTCGTGCTTTTCGCATCACCACCCGGACATAAATGCGGCAGGCGACTGTGATGTAGGCGAGAGCCATGAAGGTCCACTCGAAGCCCTGAAAGATAATTAGAATTTCATGATCATAAAATCAAAAGGTAAATACGTACCATGATAGCCCTGCTGGATATCATACTGGCGATATTCTGTGCAGGGGAATCGGTCGCATAAGAAAGAAGCTACGCCGGAAACGCAGTTACATCATGCATCAGAGAGTCAAGAAAACAGGACCAAGTTTACGGCAAGCCAGCGAGGGGCACCCAGTGACTGCTTATTATAGCGGTCCTTATCAGAGCATAATATCTGATGCTAGCAGATCATGGCGCACGCCACCATAAGCAGGAGTAGAGTTACACGGCCCCAATCATGGAATGTCCGAGCCGCATTCGACGCATATTCCCCACTATCACCGCGGGCGAAGACTACGCCAAGCAACGAGTGTCAAAGCGTAGACGCCATTAAAGACAATAGCTTTCTTCGTTTGACCAGCAGCATGGTGCCTTGACAACTTGTGCACTAGCGAAGTGGTGGGACCTCCTTAAACCCGGCTGGCCACTGATCACTCGGGAGAATACCACAGAGTCACGCTACTTGTCGATCGCACGGGTCAAGAAAAGTCAGGCAAAGTGTGCCGCCTCTGGATGCCAAGCTCCTCTATTGGACTGGCGCAAGCCACAGCGCCATGATATACCTAGGCTCTCCGATTTCAGGGACTGGGAATTTAGAGTGTCTACTTAGTGACGTATGAGAAGGGCTCTGAAGCAAGCAATGGTATCCCCTTTTATTTACGGGAAGAAGTACTGCCCTTGCATTGTCCTCAAGACTGTCAATTTCTAGCGCATCATCCATACCTATGCCATGTCCTCTTCTACTCAGCATCCATAAAAATACCCTGGGAAACACAAATAAGCTCAGCGAACTTGTGGATAGTTAAAGACGGGCTCAGAAGTTGCTGGAAAGCGATATCCAGCCCCAACTCTTTGAAGATCCAGTTTCGTAGCTCGGCACCAACCATGCTATCAATGCCGTAACTCGCGATTGACCGTCCAGAACTTTCATCACTAAACTCCTCCACGTCGAGAAGAAGCACCCTAGCCAGTTTGGAGACGAAATGGTCGCGCACCAGAGAAATAGCTTGCGCTGGCGAGCTGGCAGCTTTAACTCGGGAGAGAATCGAGCCTGCTTCTCCATCGCCGTGATTCGCGCCGTCTAGTTGATGCATAGCGTCAAGAAGGATAGAGAAACGCTGGTCACCGGCCCAGAAAGCATCAACATCACCCTCGGCCTCTTTGGTTGCTCTGTGGAGCTCTGCAGGGTCAAGGCCGACGACGAGATGGTCAAAGCTGGCGCTACCATCTTGCTGACCCTGCTGCTCCAAGATTGACACCTCAAAAGCATTCAGTAGAGCCTCCTCGTCAATACCATACATGCCCTTACGAGTGAGCGAGTTCTCGAGGTCCAGATTCTCGGCAACTACTCCCACGCCTAGAACCATGGGGAGAACAACTGCACACGCAGGTTTCCCTTGAGAGCGGCGCAGCCGAGCAAGTGCATCCATGTAAGAATTTGCAGCCGCATAGTTGCCCTGAGCTGGAGTTCCAAGAATGCCAGACACAGAGCTCGTCATGAGGAAGAAGTCCAGAGGTAGTTCAGATGTTGCCTCGTGAAGGTTCTTACTACCGAGTACCTTTGGCTGAATGGATGTTGTCCAGCTTTCGTAGCTCATGTTCTGGAAAAGGCCATCCTACAACGAGTGTTAGTTTAATCGATGATCGTGTCCAAGTAATCACAACTCACTCGCAAGACCATGGCGTCATTCACAATACCCCGCAGAGGCATATCGGATGGAATTGAGGCTACAGCTCTCTCGACGTCTCCTTTGATAGCTGCATCGCCTCTAAAGACCTGCACCTTGGCACCTCGAGCTTCCAGGTCTTGGACACGAAGAGCAGCCTGCTCGGAATCTGTTCCCGAACGAGACAGGAATGCAAAGTTCCGCGCTCCTCGCTTCATCATCCATGTTGTGAGGCTACGCCCCAGGCCACCAAGACATCCCACTAGGAGGTAAGTGGCATCTGCGTGCAACTCAAGACGTGGAGGAGTGCGGGCAACTTCTAAAGTGCTACCTTTTGTATAAGTAATGATGGTTTCGCTGCTTTTCAGAGAAGAGGAAAGGGTGAGTGAGCTGTTGATGGCCGAAACACTGCTAATCGTCAAAGGTGGGACAGGGAGTGAACCGTCCCTGTAGAGTGCCATTATCCGCTCGAGGAGTCGGCCAAGGACCTGTGGCCGCTTAAAGAGGCCAATGAAGTTGACTGATAGGTAGCTTGCTCCGCGGGAGGCAACCACGGAGTCCAAGGACGAGCCTGCAGGCATCTGGCCACAGTTCACAAATCGTGATAGGGCCGGCATATTTCTCCCCGACTCCTGTGATATTCCTGGCTCGACTGAACTGCCCGAAAACACCACATCGATTTCGTATTCTTGAAGGAGTTCAGGAGTATAATCCACCAAAGTCTGGTCTCTAGAAAGACCAAACGAACTTTGCAGCTCTTCAGCCTCGGTATCGCTCCCGACTGCGACAAAGACCCTGCCTCCGAGCGCTTGTGTGACTCTAATCGCGGCTCCTCCGACGCCTCCTGACCCGGGAAGTATAAGAACCGACTCTTTGGGCTCGAGCTTGGCAAGTGTCTCGAGACCATATAGAGTAGGACCATAGTACATTGGGAGGCCTGCGGTAGTCTCATGATCTTCACAGTCGTGGAGCTTTTGTATAAGAGATTCTGGAACTCGCTGAAAGCTTGAGAGCCTTCCTGCACTAAAGGCCACCATGCGGTTTCCGGGTGACACTCTTGTAACGGCATCTCCGGTTCGTGTCACGATGCCAGAGGCCTCATGACTGAAGTTAGGGCCGGGAGAGGAGCCCAATATGACGGATTTGTCTTCATCGGTAAGACCTGTTGCTAACACTCGGAACTCGACCTCGTTAGGTTGCAGTACCACCTCGTCCGCCTTACAGTGAGAGAATACAATCTTTCCAGAGTCAATTGTACCGTCCAGACTGACTTCTGGGTCGAAAGGCTGAGACTGGGTCTCATTGTCAGTGAGAGCGTATGTCTCGTTGATCCTGTCGAATGGGATCAGTCGATTGATCAGGAGCTGGCCATCCTTGGAAGTATACTCCGTCTCCAGTTCCTGTTCACCAGTGAAGAATGCTGATGCGAGACGGGATGTTCTTGTAGTAAATATCTCAGAGGCAAGGTCACCAATTGAGAAGTCCACAAGTGTTGCTTTCAGCGAAGCTCGTTCAGAGCGAAGAGATCGTAGGAGCCCTGCCGTCATGGCATACTCGGGACGAGCCACATCTTTCGATGCATCGCTGCAAGATATCCATAACACTTTGGAAGCATCGCCCAGGATCGTCTGTATGTGTAGAAACTCGTCTTCCGACATGTTAGCCATAAAGGGGACCTCAAGATCAACTAAGGCGATCACGTTGGCTCCAGCTGGGCAGGTATTGCCTAGCCTCAAGCGCTCTGTTGTGAAACCCGCCTTTTCGAGTTCACACTCCAAACTATGCGCGCAGCTTGGAGGATCAGTATGGTGTAGTAACCATATGGGTGCTTCTGAAGGATTGCGAGTCTTCTCGATACGAGTAACGAATAAGGACTCGCCCAAAAATGATTCAATTCCAGAGAAACCCACGTCTTTGAGACGCTGTTCTGACAGAGCAGATACATCTCCCCCTAGCACAGCACAACCATCTTCTGAGAGGAGTTCCCTGATATTCTGAAGGTCATGGAGAGATGTGCTAGGGGTAGCGATGATATCAAAAGAGAACTTGAGCTTCTCCTGAGACTGTGTCGTCAGACTAACCGTAAGCGCCAAGTGTTCTATAGATACGTTTGTGAAACCACTCAGTTCCTCAGTGACGTCAGGCGCATGGGCATCATCTGTAGCTACTGTGAGGCAAAGCTCAGGAAGTCTTGCCAGGAGAGCTGTAGCAGTTGCTGGACTCGATACCAACACTTTCAATGACGGCTTTTTGAACTGGGCGAGTTCAATAAAGTCGGCAAGTGACAGGTGGTTCTGGCTGCCACTGAGAAGTGAGAAGTCCGGTCTTGAGACAATCTGACTATAAGGCTGTGGACGAGTGACATCTTCCAAACTCTGCGGTATAGCAGCCTCGTAAGCAGTGCACTGCATGCATTTGATCTGCATCAGGAACTGGCCATCATCTGCCAACAGCTGATTGTGGGCATTGAAAACTCTCTGACCACGGGGATCGATCCAGGAGAAGGCCTTCGCGTTGGAACTTCCATGTAGCTGAGCTTGCGTCGGCTTCCAAACAATGATCTCTTCAGCCGTCACGGGAACAGCTCCGAACTTCATCGCGCTGGCTCGGCCGGCCCAGATGGCAACAATCATCAGCTGAAGGCAGGAGTCTAGGATGGCTGGATGAAGAACGTGTCGAGACTCATCCTTCATGACAGACGACTTGATGTTGGTCGTCGCCTGAGCACAGTATGACATGCCATCAAACGTGATGTTGTCCATGTCTTGGAACGTCGGCCCGTAGTTGAAGCCAACCTTCTTCAATGCCTGATTCCAGAGCTTTCCTGAGGCGCGCTGAGGTAGATTAGGGACAGCCTTAGGGAGGGCTCGACCCTTGTTCGTGTTTATGCAGATCCTGCCATTCATATGGTTCTTGGCGTGCCCTTCAGTAGATACCGATGATGTGTTGAAATCCCACCATCGCATGGCCTCGTCTGTGATGAGCCTGGAAGGCCTCATGTTAAACAGTGTCTCGATACCCTCGTCATCATCTGGAGTCACGAGGGCTTGCTGGATACTGATATCCCTGAAGATGTACGAGTCGATCTCTAGCGGAGCTTGCGACATCTCATTGAGCTGCGTGATGGCTTCCATAGCCATAGACAGATAGCCGGCAGCTGGGAAGACTGCTTCTCCGCCCAAAGAGTGGTCGCGAAGCCAGGGGAGGTCCTTGAGGCGCAGAACATTCCTCCATGTCGGCTCTTTCAAGGAGCCGCCGATAGTTAGCTGACCAAGGATGTCATGGCGTGGAAATCGTGGTGAACGATGCTCCTTACTCTCACGAGACTCGGCCCAAAACTTCTTGGTCTTATCCCATTGATAAGGGGGCAGATCGACAATGAGATGACCTTGGCGGCAACCTTGCCATGAGCTACGGCATTGCGCTTCAAAGCTCCAGCGTCGTGCGCTGAAAACACCAGGAGGTATGGTCGGCTTCGATTGACTGCTCCTCGTGCCAACTTGGTCTTCGTGCTATGGCCGTGCATCGAATACTTGTAGTTTTGGGGCATACTGAGCAGAGACTTGGGGCTTTCGACGATAACGTGAGCGTTTGTGCCACCGTACCTATGATGGCCAGTTCTGTATTTGGGGCGATACAGATTTGTACGTACCCGAAGGAGTTGACACTCACTCGCATGACCGGCAAGTGTCGGGGCATGGGAGTTGGATCTGTAGGCACGTGGACCCTCCATCCCTTCCAGTCGATCTTGGGGTTCAAATCAGCAACACCATGAGTTGGCGGGATGATGCCTCTCTCCACCATCAAGATGGCCTTGATGATTGCAGACAGCCCACTGGCTGCTTCAGAATGCCCAATGTTCGTTTTGACAGCGCCAATGTTCAGTGGCCCATCTGCATCTGTCCTTGTACTGTTCATAATGTCAGATACTGCGTGGACTTCGAGTGGATCGCCTATAGCTGTTCCCGTTCCGTGGCTATCAAAATACCCAGTGAGCATGGGGTCGAGTCCGCTGCGCTGATAGGCGTGTCTCATGACGTTTCTCTGTCCATCGAATCCAGGGTATGTAATTCCTACACCAGCTGCCTTTCCATTATTGTTAGTCGCACTTGAGCGTATGACTCCGCGGATGGGATCACCATCCCGCACAGCATCGCTCAGACGCTTGAAGTAGATAGCGCCGACACCCTCAGCACGCCCGTAACCGTTGGCGTAGCTATTGAAAGTGTGACAAGTCGATGTTGGTGACAGCACGCCCAATTTGGCTGTGTTCATGTGTTGGTCCACTGTCAGGATGAGGTTACTGCCACCAACGACTGCGGCTGAACATTCATGGGTTCGGAGTGCGTTACAGGCATTGTGCAGAGCATAGACAGAGGAAGAACATGCAGTGTTGACAACAATACTGGGGCCTCGGAGGTTAAAGACGTGGCTAACTCGGTTGCTGAGAAGACCAGGGTCAACACCAGTGGCTGCCAAGCTATGGCGAAAAGAAGGCTCCTTGAAAGACATTTGCTGGAAGTCGGCAGTGAAGGTTGCCATGAAGCAGGCCGTATCAGATACAGAAAGCTGATCGAGAGTCAAGCCGGCGGACTCAAAAGCTTCATAGACAACATCCTTTGATCAGTGTGTCAGCAACGCAGGCTTCTATCGGGGACGCGACAGAACTTACCCATTCCCACAACTGCGATAGGCTCAAGCTGCTCGCTCAATGGCCGCTCGTCTGGCGAAAGAGCCGCGTATTCATCATCGCTGACGATGCGTTGACTGGAATTATATGGGTTGATATCGATACCCGTGGTCGAAGAGCTTGAAGATGATTCTCGAAAGTGAGGCATTGTTGTTATGATGAGCATCGCTGGCAGTCAGTGCATCATGGCGTAGCTGGACTTACCAGCCAAACATGGCCAATCGGCGGCCTTCCTCGGTGTCGAGCGGACTAGCGCACAGAGCGAGGCCCGTTTACGCCAATCGGAGGTCTTGTTCTGCTCTGTCGAGACGGCCCCATTATATCCGCGTCCGCCCCGTGTCCGTCCCTACTGTCGTATAATCTCGCTGCAAGTCCCCTACTTGACAAAAATGCTCCCCTTTCGTGCGGAAAACCTAGAGCTACCTTATCATCATTCACAATCAAAGCAACAAGATACCCCCTGAATGCACACAACCATGAGTGATCAAAGTACCGAGAAGTCCGCAGATGCAGCACCCAGAAGCCCACATACTCCGGGCGACCTCGCTGGTAGTAGCGCCGCCTCTCTCCACGAGAGCGGACAGCGTAGCATCCAGGGATGGAGAGTGAGTGCTTCCGAAAGTCTTTGCCTTTCAAGTTGTTTTGCTAACCTTGCATGACTTCGTGTAGTGGGCCATTGCCTATGCAGCAATGCTGTCTACAACGCTCCTCTTTGCTATCGACAATACTATCGTTGCAAACATCCAGCCTAGTATCATCAATGACTTTGGCCATCTCGAGCTCATGTCATGGATCGGCACGGGCTTCGCCCTCGGTACCATGTTTATTTTGCTCTGGGGCAAGGTATACGGCGTTTTCAACATCAAATGAGTCTACATCTTCAACATCTTCCTTTTCGAGGCCGGGAGTGCTCTATGCGGTGCTGCACCCAACATCCAGGCGCTCATCATCGGTCGTGTCATCGCTGGTATCGGTGGTTCTGGGATGTATTCTGGCACCTTGACATATGTTTCGATTCTTACCAACGAGCATGAGAAGCCAGCATACCTCGCTGGAAGCACTGTCGTGTGGGGCATTGGCAGTGTTCTTGGCCCTGTTGTAAGCTACATCTCTCGTCTCGTCGTTGACTCTGGACTGACCATTATGGAAAGGTCGGTGGCGCATTCGCAACAAGCAGCGCGACCTGGAGATGGGCACGTATCCTTCCTTCTTTCTCCCACTCGACCCTAACTAACTTTGCATCCAGGGATTTTACATCAATCTTCCCATCGGCGCTGTCTTTGCTCCTGCGTACTTCCTCCTATTCCCCAGTACTGATCCCAACCCTACCAAAACCCTTTCAGAGAAGCTCCGCCTCGTCGATTGGATCAACGCAGTCATCTTCTTGGCGGGATCCACTTGCCTGACCGTCGCGTTGACCTTCGGAGGTGTCGTCTATTCATTCAACTCAGGGACCATCATTGCACTATGGACTGTCACCGGCGTTCTCTTGGTGGCTTTCATAGTCCTACTCAAAATACATCCTCTGGTCTCTAAGGAAAACCGCCTGTATCCCTTACACTTCTTCAAGAAGTGGATTTTGATCAACATGCAGCTCCAAGTCTTTCTATCTTCGGGCATCATCCTAGTAAGTCACATAGTATCGATATGAATACCTTGACTAACCAAGTCCAGGCGATGACTTACTTCGTCCCGCTGTATTTCCAGTTCATCAAGGTAGGGGTTCTGACTGCGTCATGAGGTATTCGTAGCTGACATTTTCAGGGTGATGGAGCGCTCGAAGCTGGTGTTCGTTTGCTCCCTTTGATCATGTTAATGGTTGCTGTCTCAATGTTAAATGGCTTTCTAATGCCAAAATACGGACTGATTCCTGTTTGGTACATCGGAGGCAGTGCTCTTGCACTTATCGGTAGTGCTTTAATGTGTAAGGTGCTCAACATTCTGGTGGTCTGTTCTAATGCCTCCAGATACCATCGATGACACCACATCTAATGGTAAAGTATACGACTACAACATACTTGTCGGAGCCGGAGCGGGATGTTATATTGTCGCCGGATTCGCCATCATGCAGTCACTGGTTCCCACCCACGAAATTGCTAATGCAGTTGGTGCTATGACTATTTGCAAGTGTCCTCAGGCAAGCTATTTGGCGTTGACTCCAGCTGACCTGTACTTTAGCCCAGGATCTCGGAATGGTACTATTTCTTGCTATCAGTGGCAGCCTGTTCCACAATGTCGCCGTTGACAAAGTGGGCAACGCCCTGCCAACAGCCTCCAACACTGACATTGGCAACTTGATTGCGGGCACGAGCAGCGCCGCGTTCAAAGCCCTCTCTGAGGACGAAAAGGCTTTAGTTATCCCAGAGATCGCAAGTGCTATGAAAAGCATCTGGGTCTTTTTCATGGCGGCAGCTGCGCTCAGTTTCGTGTGCGCTTGTCCACTAGTTGTAGGTGTCTCATTTCACAAAGACATTTATTGACCGACACTGACCTCGCATCAGAAAGCCGAGCTTGGTAAACGGAAGCTCGAACCAACTGCGGTAGCCTAAAGGGTGGTGAGACCTACAGGGATATGATAGATGGACAAGACCGACTTGGACATCCACTACGTCAGAGTGTCTAGGACTCTTGATTTTTGGAGGATGCTTCATGCATCTTCCAGTTTGACTAGGATATTGTACCAACAGTCACACAGCAAAACAAACATGAGTTGTAATTAGAGATTATGTACAATATTGAATCAACTCTCATTACTTGGCCAGACTTTTCTGTTCCCGAAACATGTTGCCGAGTAAGAGAGCCTACTTGGCATAACAGTTGGTTTTTGCGGATTCTGATATAACAATGTCACAAGAATCTGCAAGTGCTTTCAATGGGCCCTTTACATGGACAACTCGTAATCCCATGCGTTTATGGCAGATCAATGGGTAGTATCACCGCGAATGGTAGCCAGTGATTCCGCATCAACTTAGCTTCGATTACTACCTCAAGTTCGAGACAATTCATCCCAGCTCAGTTAGCCTTTATGCAGCTCGTGTTGTAAAGCTCGACAAAACCTGACCTATCCGTCGCAAAGCCAAACATATGATCTCCAGAGGCGCTAAGATGAAATAACCATATAGCTAGCCATGCAGAAGCCAAAATCCCCATTACATACGGAAAAGCAGCTTCAAATCCACCATTCCAATTATTCCAAGCTATTCCTGCCTTCCCCTTCTCCACCACCTTGCCTTTCATTGCACGCTTCTTCTCAGCCTCCATCGTGTCTTGCTAGCCCAGAATCCCTCTCCTTTCATCGAACTCGACAAAGTTCAGTTTAGGCGCTGTAACGCATAGACCAGCAATCTTCTGTGCTAATGCATCAAGTCCTATGATGGGCGTCAGCCATCGCTGGGTGATATAAGCCTTCCAACCGTCGTAAGCTTGCTGCCTCCTCAAGACACCCCCAGCTCTGACTATGGCCCGAGCACGTTCTACTCGCGTGTCTTGGTACTCTTAGCGCATGGCATCATGTATCTCTACGTCACTAGGCTTTTTGTTTGGGTGCCTCGCCAAAAGAGCATGCAGTGTGTTCGTGATCACGACGGCATCCTCTATCGCTGTGTTGCCTCCAAGGGCAGAGTTGGGGGTGACCTAGACAAGTTAGATATTTCAAGACACAAAGGGTATCGTTCATGTGAGTCCGTACCTTGTGGACAGCGTCTCCAGCTAGAACAATTCGGCCGGAGGTCCAATGTTCTAAAACCCCCTCTTCAAGTCATATCATTTGTGCTTTCAGACGTCGCTTCCACAATTCCCCAAATACGACAGTATCTGTGACAGGACACTCAGATATCTTATTCACGAGCGCCTCCATATCGGCCTCAGTATATCGTCGGCGCGTGGGCCACGTACACTGCTGGTCCTCAGGCAGCTTGCTGTGCACAATGATGGATATCCAATCTGGTTGGCAGAGAAGGAGAAAAGAGTATTTGTCATTGGAGGTTATTTCCATGTCGTGAGCACCAATCCCAGGTACTGGAGAGCTTGCCATTACGATGGCATTGTATTGAGTGACCATAGCTTGAAGAGTGTGAGTAACTGATGACATCTACCATGAGGGTGTATTCACTTACCTCTCTTCTCATTGACTGTGATCATCCCAGGGCGCACAGTGTTGGCTTTGTCCCACATGATTTCGCGGACTTTGGAATGAACGCCATCAGAACCAACTACTACATCACCAACGAACTCACGACCATCAGCTAAGATGACGCGAGCAATCGAATACTCCTCTATAATCTCCTCAACCCGGGCTTTTTCATACACTTGAGACTTATCGGGCAGCAGCTCGTAGAGCTGACGCAGGAATACTTGGCGATCAAGTGTCCTAGTATCATATCCCGCGCTTCATATGATTAGTAAGTGAGTCCCAACTAACATGAAGCAGTACATACTATTTTCGTACAACACCAAAGAAGTCGTTGGAGGCAAAGCTCTTTCCAGTAGGATCACGGCAATGCGCACCGCCCATGGTATCGCACTTGGCCAGTACGGCGTCTAGGCAGCCCAATTAGTGTAGGATTCAGCAACCATGAAGCTGGAGGGTGATGGTAGTACCGAAGCTCGGTACCACCACGCCCTTGTCCAAGAGCACGAAGTCGATGCCAGCTTTTGCTAGGCAATGAGCAAGCGTGAGGCCTGTGACGCCAGCACCAACGATGATGACTTTGAAGTGCGTACTTTCCTGCATGGCGATAACTGTTGTTGGAGATTTGAGTACAGTGTTTAGATTTTCTGATGGGAAATTTTGCTTAAAACTCAGAGCTTTCGTCAGTACGAGATACCCAACGCCATTTTGATAACAATTTGAAGACGGGTCCGACCGGAAGACGGGGCTTCGGTCCCGAGCGCCTTGAGTGGAGCGCCGTAGCTAATAAAGCGGGAGCGGCCGTTGGATGCCGTTCAGAAACCGCCGATCCGCCAAAGGAAATAAGACCGAATGCAACATCACCTCTCCTGCTATCCCGAGTTGAACAGAAGAACACATACATAATTAGTTACACATCTAACTGTCCTCCCCAGCAAGAGCCTCATCGTCAACCTCTTTATCAAACCCAAATTCAAGCCATGCTTCAGACTTCAAGAAATCAGCTCCTCTACCTCAGTGCCTTGGGTGTATGGGGCCTCTGGGGTTATGCATCATTCAACGGCATGTTCCACCGCCTTGACACGCTCACAAAAACGCTCCATTTCCCAGACGGCAGACCCCTCCGCTCTTCGTACACAGGCCTTGCTCCACTAGATGCGCAGCTTTCTCTCGTCACGGCATTCTACGACGTCCTCACATACTCCTTCAGCTCCGGCCCACGCCTGTTGTTCTTTGACATCAATTATGCCGTCGCATGCGCAAATCTATGGGCGCTCATTGAATCTCGCCGTCGCGGCGTGCGTTCCTTGTTCCTGAGGTATCCAGGGTGGGCAATGGCTCTCTGCAACTTCAACGGTGCTGCTATTGTGCTGCCACTTTACATGTTTCTGCTCTGCCGTAGCAAGGCTCGCTTACGCGACTCTAGTGTGCCGTTGTACGACGCGATGGCGATGCCAGTGACAGCTGTGGCAATTCTCCTTCAGCCGCTACTGATTTTTGCACCAGCGTGGTTAGGCTTCGATGGGAGCGAAGCCCATCATGGGTTGATTGCCCTCTTTCAAGTGACCCCTATCCTTGTTCTTGGCTTCTATCTAAGCCTTGTATCAATTCTCCCTCAAGGGCCCGTCACACCAACATCATGCAAAGAATCCAAAAGGTGGATCGTAACGTCCCTTATACTTGCTGGCATCGTCGCTTCGGCCGTGCACATTTATACTGTGATCGGTGCACTACGAGCCCACGATAGCGATGCGTCACTCACAAGACCTTTTGTTCCTGCCTGGGGTTTCACTGATCCAGGCACGATCTTGAAGACTGCCGCGGGGAAGTCAGGAGAGTATGCCGCGCTGCTGGAAAATCTTCATCTTTTTTCCCAGTGGGATTGGATCGTTGTGTGTCTGACAACAGTGGTTTCTGTCCACTTGCTTCTTTCTCGTCGGGATGGGCTCAAGGTCGACGTGTCTACATCGCCACACGAGGTGCAGGAACTGGTCTATCTTGCAATATCCACAGCCATTTTTGGGCCTGGAGGTGCTGGTTCATTCGCACTTGCTATCCGAGAATCTAGGATCTGATTCAACGAGCTCCGAGACCTTGCCTCTTAAGGAATACTCAGAACTGCTTCTCACGAGAAATGAAATCAATCAGTACTGTTGCGTATACCATATGAGTCAGGATATGAATAGGGCCTAGTGCGTCCTTGGGAGGCCTGGGCACCTTAATTCCTTTTCCTTCGGCATCGAGGGCAGTCGAGGCCAGTGACAGTATGGTTTCTCTCTTTGTTCGATCATCTCGGGCGGGGTCATATGGGGTTGCATTAGTCTCAGAAAGATAGCTCTGTTCCGCGACCTGGGGAGGGAGTTCAAGACGCTTCATTTGTGGAAGTCTTACATCCTCTTGAACCTCTGATGCTAAGTGCATTTCTCTGCCAGGTATTTGACGCACAGACAGAAGTTGAATACCAAGCTTTCTAGCATGCCTTTCCCAATATCTAAATTGCTTGCGTCGTAACACATGAGATGTTGTGAATCTTTCGAGAAGAACGTCGGAACATTCAGCGCCTTCAGAATTTCCTTGACGTATAGCTCTGAAGAGTTCGATCAGGTGCCTTGAGTCAAACTCATGGAGCGTGTCGAAGAGATCGATCTCTGTCTCATTGCCCACCGCTCGAATCAAGCTGGCCCCGGTAGAGCTGGGGCGAAGGCCAGAGTTGCGAATTTTGTATGATAATCGGTATAGGTTGTTGAGTATGTCAGTAATACTTGCTACCCTCATAGATAGCGCGTTGATGGAAAGTACTCGTTGCTTGTGTCATCGTCTGATTCTTCGCTTATATCTGACAGCATAGACTCCTCGTCGAACGGAAGCCGTTCACCCGATAGGACGGTGGTAGCTACTCTGTCCTTAGCTTCTTATCTCCTTACATCTCGATCGTTCATGTTTACACTCTTCCAATGCTATGCGAAGCTGTTGGAGAAGTTGCGAGATATTTTTGTGCATGAGAGCCGACTCTCTCAACCTGAAATCAAGCGAGGAATAGCCTGTCTGCAAGGCACCAAGATTTCCACACCAGATTCTGAATCTTCCAAGCTGTATTTCGATTGTTGAAGGAGGCATCTGCTGTAGAAATCGAGGTGCAGTCCCTTTGAGACTTGACAAACGATATTGGAAGCCATTGACACAGGATTGACTCAGACTTTGGGCTGTGCTCATCGTGTAGACTAAATTGCCTTATCAGTTCTGTGTATTTGCACGCACTACTATGATGGTCAGCTGAGGGAAACGCGCAGGCTTAGAAGCAAAATTGTAATATGATCAGGACACACTCCAGTTGCCGGTATTACATGAGACCTTACCCCGCTTTGGACAGTCTCTGCTTAAAATCCCTCGATGTGTGTAAGCAACATCGATTCTCATCTTGGATGCTCACATGGCGCTTCATGGGCGCTCATGATTGGTAGCCTCGTTCTCAGTATGCAGGCTGGCAAAAAGGTTGCGAATGTGAACTGATTATCCAAAGGCGGGGTATGATGGCTCTTCCTCTTCTCACTCTGCCTGAATCACGAAAAAACTTAACAACATTATAGACAGTGAGCCAGATGTCGGGGTTTGAGATCGCAGGTATTGTTCTTGGGTCAATCTCTCTGCTTATCTCTGCGATAGAGCACTATAGCGACAGCCTCGATTGCGCAACGGCTTTCTTCAAATGGAAAGATGGGCTGAACTCGGCTTTGCGGGAATTTTGGTATCAGCTCTCGTCGTTTGAGTTGACTTTGAGGAACATCTTCAAAGATGTGGCTAGTCCGACCGAAATTGAAGAGACGATTGAAGATCCCCACCATGAACTCTGGAAGTCACAAAGCCTGGCCCAAGCCTTGCAAGAGATGCTGAAATCTGCATACAAACCTTACATATCTACCATCAAGGAATGTATACGTGTATGAAAAGACTGGCAAGCCATTTGGATATCGACCGTGATACTGGGAGTAATTTTGACAGGATCGAATCAGTACGCGGATTGACTGACATCATGATCATAGGGAACTGCAGATGATCTTGAGGCGATCAGTAAAGCAAACAAGAGGCTTCCATCTGCTGATGGTCTTGTAAATTTCGAGTTCAAGCGCGCAGTCAAGTTAACCATGAAGAGAAAGGAGGTCCGTATACTCCTTGACGATATGAAAGCATGCAACAACCGGCTGGACGAGTTCCTCAACAAGTCGGAGGCCCCGAGTAACAGCAGTTTGACTGGAACTACTGTTAAAAAGTTGGGATTGAGCTCCTCACTACAACAGATACAAAGCTACGCGACCATGTTACATCAGACTTTAGGAAAAGTCTGGTCCTGTTCAGCCCATACTTTCCACGAAATTCGCCTGCTCTTGGAAGACAGAGTTGTGCGTCACTGCGAACAAAAATCGCTCAAGAAAATGAAACCGCCAAGCAAACTACCATGTTTCACTATTACTCCTAAATCACCAATGAGCTCTGCAAGTTGGAAGTCAGCCAAAATCGAGATTGTTGATTCAGATCAAGAGGCAGATAAAGAAAGTAAGAGAATCCGATTCACAGAGACGCATTCCAAGAGATTTGTTCACGGCCAGCAAGGCATGGTCACCAGAAGCATCCATGGCTTGACCGTGGTCGGAGATCTTTGTACCGTCTTTCGTTGTTACAACGGTTTTGGTTTTGGACTGGACAACCAAGGTGTGCTTACGAGACCTACCAGGACGAAATTAAACCAGTCTGTTGCACGGAGAATCTTATCAGCCTTCAGGGCCTCCTCATTGCACATTCGGGCTCGAAGTGCTTCACCCCTTTGACAGAGGAGCAACGGTATCGACTAGCCATTATCCTAACTTCCTCATTTCTCCAACTCCATTCAACACCCTGGCTCAACAAGCACTGGATCCAACACGCAGTATTCTTCTCTTCAACCTCGATTGATGATCAGCTTGTGATTGACCTTCGACACCCGTTCATCGCGGAGAGTTATGCGAGTTCTCCATGTCCAAACACCGAAGAAAAGGGACTTGCAGATGATAGCGAAAATCTACTTATGCTGGCAAAGATACTTCTTCAGATCAAGTTCCATGGTCGGTCGAGTTTCACAAACAACGAAGAAAGAGTAGCTAATCCAACGGCTTTCGACCGAGTCCGAGAAGCTCAACTCCTTAATCAATGGATATTTCGGGAAAAAGAGAACCTATCCTTTACACACTCTGCCGCCATTGAGTTCTGCATCGTGGCTTCAAATAGCATTGATGCTGACCTTTGGGATCTGAAATATAGGCAAACAGTTCTTGACCGAGTGCTTGTGCCTTTAGTTAATGAACCAAGTCACTGGCAAGGGGTCGCGTGACTTGGACACGAGGGGATGAGAGTGTACGTATACCTAGTCTGATTGAGAGATAAGACATGAGTCCATTTCCTATAGGTCAGACGATATCCATGATTCGATGATGGCCCAAGAGCGAATTCATAGAACGAGCCTGATTCAATACATGAGCAAAGTACTGTGGTTGTACCTATAGCAGACGAATTAGAGTTAAATAGACTGCAGTAGGCAAATCATGGCCCCGCCCGCTATACTCCCCTCGGGAAGCAAGAAAACACTAGACCTTAATCTAGGATACTAAAATAAACTTATTAAAGATCCTCTAAACTTAGGCTAAATTTACCTAAATATTTTTATTGCTTAGGGTTAAGGTTTTGTGTTTTCTTTCCTCCCCTAACTCCCTTTAGTCGAAAAGGCTGCCACTTGCATAAGCACCTGAAGGCTCGAAGCATCAGATGCAAAAGAAAGAAAATTGTTTATCAAATTGAACGACCATGGAGAGCGATCGCTAACGTCAATCTTATATCCTTATTTCTCTCTCATAAAGTCTTGTCTTCGTAGAGCCTTTAGATAGACTACCAGCTAAAGTACAGTATTCGAATGACGTGAGAGATATAAGTCTGCCTTGTGCTAAGGTGGCGCTTGGCTGAAGATGACTGCAGGATGCAGGTGGGTGAGCAAGACAACGTTGAAAATCACCCATAAACTAAAGCAGCCACCTGATGACCCCTCAATCGAAATCTCGTCCCTTTCAGTTCACTTTTCTCTGGAATATCCAACCTAACTCTTTTGTATATTTGACTTCTCAATCTCGTGATGGCGAGACCCTGAGAAGGCTCGTCTGTTTCCTCCACCTCCGACTCAGAGCCTGAGGATGAGAGTCTTATAGGGTTTTTCGAGGGCATCGCCCACTCTTGTGTCGACGCCAACTTTTCAGACGGAGATGAATCGACTTCTGCTTCGACCTATGTATCTTGGCGGATGCCCTCAAATTAGTTGTCGGTTTCACGTGGCTCTTGGCCTTTTCTTCTCTAACATAACTTAGTATCGAAGAACAAGCTCCGAAGCTCCAAATATCATGTCGATGTCGCATCTGCAATCGTCGAGGACGGGCTGGAGAGCTTGTCTTCTGCACTGGGTGTGGTAATTCTAAGCGGCCAGCACATAGAGCATGCTTGGCGAGAGATAAGCAACACGTTATGAGTCCTTGACGAAGACTTAGTGTGGGTGAGGAAGAGTGCAAAGAGGTTGATTATAGCGACTACGTCTTCACCCGATACCTACTTCAACCCCCTGCGCCCAATCAAAAACTGAAAGTACATACCAAAGATGCCACATGTGCATGGATTGGAGTTCCCTCCCTACAACGGTTTGACAAGCCACAGATCCACGTTTGGCCTCGCCTTCAGGATCTCCTCCAGATGTCGCGAAACATCAAGCCGGGTCAATATCCCAAACTTGTCTCGTTTATTGGCGAGACAGGTTCGGGAAAGAGCACTCTGATACGAACGATGATCCAAATGGCCCGACCCGATCACCCCGAAGGAGAGTCTGTCCCTGTGCCTGGGTCTCCAAGCGATCGGTTTTCGTCCACGAGTAGTGACATCCACGCCTACAGCGATCCCCTTACCCTCTCGACAAAGTATCCAATAGTTTATGCCGGTAAGCTTTGAGGGGTTCTCAAATAGTCTGCCAATCAATTGACAATTTTGATAGACTGTGAAGGTTTTGTTGGCTCCGACAAGCCGATTGCACAAGAAATTATTGCTGCTCTTTCTGAACCTAATTGGCTATTCCAGTGGGAATTTGGGGAAGAATCTGCCGAGCATAAAGTACTGAAATACTGGCAGGACAAACAAGACAAGCTACTGAGAGAAGTGAACCAATTCTTAAGCGGTGCGGAGAGCAGGATCAATGTTGAATGGGGCAAATTGGACTACCCAGATCCAAGAGCATCAGTCATCATGGAAGACTCAGATGGGCGCAGGCTGCGAACTGTCCAAAACAACACCAGAAAGCTCATCGTCAAGTATCTGTATCCTAGAGTTCTCTATGGCTTTTCTGATGTAGTTTGTTTCGTCACGACCAACGGAAGGTTTGTACAAGGTGATACCATAATGAGTGGTTGTCTGTTAACAATAGCAGGACCTCTGACAGTTTCTTGGGTCAGCTGATTGACTGGGCTCAACACTCACACGACCGAATTCTCAACCAACGGACAAAACCTGCTCTTATTGTCATCCTCAATATCGTTGTTGATATGGACGATAGCTCATCCTCTGATGCGACGGAGGATCTTCTTCGAAGTTTTCAAAGAACTGAGCGGTTTCGAGCGCTACAGTCCCTCTGGGAGGAGAGAGAACATCTAATCAGAAACACCGCCGATCTACTCCTTTGTTACTACAGCGACTTCAAGGTAGTCCTTGTCCCTGCCATAAGTTCCAAGATTTCGCCGGCGGATGCAACCTCTGTGGGCAAAAGCATTAGGCAGCTATACGAGACAGTCCGAGAATCAGTTTCCAAGGTCCGCAACGCCAAGGCTGACAGTGGTACAGAATCAGACTTGGCTACTCTCAACACTCACATGAACAGATCCCTGAGTGTTTTGGGGCAGGATCTTCGCGCTGCGCTTGATCTTCACGACATAGTAATGAATGATTCATCAATCCCGACTAGACTGAGCGATCACATGGCATCAACCCTACGGCTAATGTGTATCCTACGCGAAATTGACCGCACTGATGCGATTGGCGGCGAAAAGAGAGTTGTGGAAGAATTCACCCCCTATGTCGGTGCATGTATCGTCGCCCAAACTTGCCATATTCAAGACATTGGTTTGTTCATGCCTTTATATGTGAGGTATACAAGACACTAACAAAGGAAGATATAAGAAAGATAAAACGAAGGAACTGGTGGCCGAAGCTCAAAGCGGTCTTCAGAAGTTCCGCTGGCGATATTGGCGATGTGAAGCCCTAGAGCAAAGGACTGGCCGAAGATGTCGAAATTATTACAATGGACACTACAAGGGACACCAGTTCAACAGACCCGACGACGAATTGGAGGATGTGGAGGGTCTTAACCGAAGGGGGGGTGAATCAAACCACAGATGTTCCTGGCATCCTGATCAGTTTGTAAAGCGTCTGCGGGAAGCGATCGCACAAAACCAGCAAGATGGCCGAGTCATGGAAAGGCTAACTTACTTAGCGAGAAAGATACGCCTGACAGAACTGCAGAGCCAGCGGACGTGCTTCTCCTGTCTGTCCAATTGCCCAACTAATATGCTTCCATGTGCCAGATTTCAGCATGGTGTTTGTCAGACATGTCTTGAACGGTTTGCTCTGAAGAGGAATGGAGGATCTATCCTGGCGATAGAGCATTGTCCCCTTGGATGTGCTCTAAGAACTGGAACGTGGAGCATTCGGATTAAGCCAAAGGACGCAGCGCCACGCGTGTTGTCGCTTGATGGGTAAGCTGTTTATCTATGTTGTATTCTCAACCGAAGCTAATGTGAACAGTGGAGGAGTCCGTGGTATTGTAGAGCTTTGTGTTTTGCGTCAGATTGAAAGACACGTTGGCTATGGTATCGCAATCCATGAGCTTTTCGATCTCGTAGTAGGAACAAGCACAGGTTTGTCTGAATCATTACCTTCATCCTACTAAGGACCTGTCTCACTCGTCAAGGTGGCATCGTGGCTCTTGGTGTATTCCACCAGCGTTGGTCAACAGACGATGCCATTAATAGGTTCCGGGCACTCGCACGAAGAGCTTTCACGCTTCGAATGGGACTCGGAAACTCCTTTATCAAAGCCATTGCGCAGCCATTCTATGAGTTTCTCTATACGAGTGAGGGCATAGAGCAGTCACTACAAGACTCTTTTGGTGGCGCAAATCTGTTTGGCGCCTCTTTGGATCAGAGAAACAGGACTGGCGGAAGGGGTTGGGTCAAGGTCGGCGTTGTTTCTTGTTTGCAGGGATGGAATCAGGCAAAGTTGATTGCCAATTATTCCAGGAACCCGCGAGCAGACACTGATGAAGGTAAGTATAAGAGTTCCGTCAATTGATTAGGACTGACTTGGTATGCTCCTTACACCAGAAGATTACCTTTCTCGTGAAGATGAACAGTCGAATGACTTCAAAATCTGGGAAGCGTTAGTTATCCCATCTAGAGTGTTTTATCAATAGTTATCTCGTCACAGGGCCAGAGCAACGTCTGCAGCACCAACATTCTTCCAACACTTCGTCCATCCCGAAACAAAAAGATCATACGTCGATGGAGCTCTTATGCACAACAACCCAGTATCTCTAGCCTATTCCGAAGTTGAGAAGATCTGGCCTGGTTCCCTTCCTCCTGATATCATTTTATCAATCGGTACTGGATTGGTCGTTGATACCAAGTCAGGAAAGATGAAGACAAAGCAGAGCTCCAAACTAGAATCCTTCAAGAAGTACATTCCTAGAGGCTACCTGATGCGGATAGAGGCTGGACTGGGGATTATCCAGAGCTCAACTAGCTGCCACGAGGCTTGGAAAGAGTTCAGAAGTATGTCCGTTACAGACCGTCGACTTAGGCATAACTGTCATCGCCTCAATGTTGGTTTGAAACAGCGCGTGGAAATGGATGATGTGGAGAAAATGGATTCCTGTTGAAGAATGTGAGAAGTACCTTTGCGATGGTACGAAAATATTCTATTACGACAAAACATACAGAACAGCCCCTGAACACCTTCAAGCAGTAGCCAGGCGACTCTTGGCATCCTTGTTCTACTACGTCGGGCCTCTCGAGACGACCATGAAGAAAGGTAGATGCGTTGGGAAGATATTTTGCAGATTAGAAGCAGGTTCTGCATCGGCAAAGGAACTGTTACGAGACCATGTGCGATTTCGGCTGGGTCAGATACCGGAAAGCGGTACCAAGGCAGTATATCCTCGCATCCTCCATCATCGGGATAGTACAGGCTGGGATCCAAGGGAACTTTCGGCGCTTATGGTTCTTAAGGTGGAAGAAGGGGCGTGTAGGCGATGGATCGAGGTAAATCTGCCTCACTGGAGGGATGAATGGGAGCCCATCTCTGGTTTCCAGTCTCAGAGACGCACCAATAAGTGAAGTCTCTCTTTTACGATGGCCTAGGCTGTAACCTGGCAAGGTTTATTACGTGCTCTATATGAATATGTACATAGAAGAATACAATCGTGCCTCTCTGATCTCCTCATCCATCGGAACTGAGGCTGGTAAACAAATATGTCGTCTTTTCTTAAACTATAGACACCGTAGTGGCCTTGGTGGTAGTAGCAAGCCTCAGTAGTCTGGCTGATCCAAGTCGCAGAAGCAGTCCATTTCATACCAGATGTAGTCCGTCGGTTGATCGGTTACGCCCTCAATGTCGCCGCCATATATCCAGCAAGTTTGACCAGGGGTGATGGCAAAGTAGGCACATCCACTAGTATCGCGACAAGCCGCACGGCAGGCCTCCATCGTTTTGGCGCTGGATGGACTGCCCAGAAATTCCATGGAGGTACCGGTCCAGTAGCCATCTTTGTTGCAGACCTTGTCGGATGGGGCGGGGAGCTTCTCATTATTGACGCAGGACTCGCCTGGGGCGGTAGTAGTGGTGGTTGCAGCCTCAGTAGTAGTTGTAGCTTCGGTGGTCACAGCCCCAGTCGTCGTAGCCTCAGTCGTCGTAGCCTCAGTCGTTGTAGCCTCACTCCCTGGCACACAAAAACAGCTCAGCTCGTACCAGTTCCACGGCACGGTCGCCGACTCGTTAGGTTCGTAGGTTCCTTCCCAAAACTCACAAAACTGATCAGGCCAGTAGGCAAAGAAATCACAATCCTTGTTTGCAACGCAGGCTTTGACGCAATTATCAAGTGACGCAGCAGGCTCTCCAGCAAGTTCTCCGACAATACGCCCCACTGATCCGCCAATATGGTTGAACTTGATCTCGTATAAAGAGTCAGCTGGGAAACCGCCAGGGCAGCTATATGTGAACTCGGCACCAGTGGTAGTGGTTGTAGCAGGAGCGGCCTCGGTGGTTGAAGTAAGTTCGACAGATGTAGTTGCCGTTTCACTATTTGGAGCTTGGGTGGCTGTCGTCCCGGTAGCTAAGCCACTTGTGGTGGATGAAGACTCCTCACAGAAGCAGTCCATGTCATACCAAGACCAAGCCGATTCACCACCACTAGTACCCGTGAATGATCCAGCCCACAGCGCGCACCATGAACCAGGCTGCAGGGAAATTGCAATACATCCGGGCCTGTCCAGACAAGACTTGTAGCAGGAGGCCAGCGTTAATGTATTCACATTGCCCATTGTTTGCAGGTCACCTTGGCCACCGCCCTGGGCGTTACAGCCCTTGCCAACTGGAGCAGGGTCCTTGAGACAGACATATTCGCCCAGGCTGGTGGCAGTAGTAGCAGCTTCGGTGGTGGTGGTGGTAGGCTCTCCAGAAGTGGCGATGCTGGTGATGGAATTGACATCGGTGGACGCAGTGCCGGTCGTGGTTGTCACTGAAGAAGGCTTACATGGGCCGGCCTGAACACCAACTGCAAGACCAACAAAGGTAGCGAGAATATTTCGGGCGATCGAGCTGAAAGAGTGGCAGGCTCGTAAAGGAGCCGATAAAACGAGCGGCAGGGAAAAGTATGACGTTTGAAGTGGCTTTGGCAGTACAGCGTTATGTTTATGTAGTCTCCTTTTAAAAGCGTCTTCCAAGAGGAAGCTGAAGCGAATTTCCACCGAAAATGGCCATAGCGACACTACAGAGACGTAATATGGGGGCCAGGGTCGAAGGACAAATCAGATCTGAGTATTTCATATAGGTCTATTGAGCTATTCAGGGTCCAGACTCCAATAGTTAAGCATAATGGAGAGCCTTGTTGGCTTTTGGCGCGTTAGTGTCAATAGCTTGGCAATATCGCATGTTACTGCTCCTCTAGCTTCCAGTCAGCTCCTGACTCCACGTGAACACTTCTAGTTTTGCTTATCGCCAGAACAATATTGATCAAAGTTGAATTTTTCAAAACAGCTTTATAAATTGGGTGAAAGCCAAATATCTATAAAACACGGTAACAATCGGCACCACTGAAACCTTAAGACTTGACTTGGTACTTGTATCGCGTATCTTCTCATGATAAAGGTAGTCCTTGATTATTGGTGTATGCACTTCTACCATTATCTTCATTGACTATTATAACTTTGAAGTCGATTGCTGGTCACAAGGCTATACTTTGGTCTCACTAACTCCTGTCGTCTCCAACAACCCTACCTCCATCGACGACAACAATCGACCCAGTAGCAAATGTACACTTCATCAAATAAACATAAGCTTCTGCCAACTCCTCTGCAGTCCCAAGCCTACCTACAACAGAGTCCTTCTCCATTGCAGGAAAAATAACATCCCTAACGTCTTCGGGAAACCCATCGAATAGAGCAGTATGCACGAAACCTGGCGTAACACAATTAACCCGCACCGGCTTGAGATCAATACACAAAGCACGTGTCATCGGCTCAATTCCACCTGCTGCTGCTTTGAGTACTGACCAACCCGCTCCAGCAGGACGAGAATCGGTGGTCGTACCTGTGATGGTGAACGAGCTGTTGTTTGATTGATTGATGTAACTCGAGAGGTGCTTTGCGACGAACACAGCGCCCATGACACGAACCATGCTAATTTTTGAGATGACACTGACAGTCGCTGAGTCGAGACTCGGTGGAGGATTAAAGTCTCCAGTCGTGAAGACGACATGGTCGAGTTTTCCGTCTTGAGAAGCAGACTCAAGTAGCTCTTTGACGTTGGCCTCGATTGTTTCCGGTTCGGCGAGGTTGCAGACTTTGCCAGAGATCTTCCTAATTGGTAGGTGAGTGTTTTGAATATGATTTTCGATTCACTTGAGAGCAGCATCGATTTTGGATTGGTTGGAGCTGCTGATAATGACATTTGCGCCGTGTTCGAGGGCTGCTTCGACGACGGCGAAGCCAATACCCGTTGAGCCGCCAATCACGAGGACGCGCTGGCCATCAAGCTTGTTGGTGTATTTGAGAGACATATTGAGGAGGCTTGTGTAATCTGTTTGACTTGCCGTTTTTCCACATAATTACGCAGGACTTCAGGTCTTTTATATCCACCCCAATGATCTCAATTCAACTAACAATATGTCACAATGATCATCAAAAGTCCGCTGTTTCGTAGGATCCAACGCCTTGTCCAGCTTTCTGATTCATTTTGTTGAAACAAAGACGCGAAAATATCATGTTGAGCTGCGTGAAATGTCAGATGTTCAAGATATTTGTGATGAGAGGATATGCCTGTCGCGAAATGATTCGTCGACCAAGTCCGCTGTTCGGCCTTCGGTCTCCGCAATACCCCGAATCTTCAATCCCGACGCGTCTTGACGCGTTTCAACGACAAACAACAGTGGTAGTCATAACCTCATAAGTAAGTAGGCTTATTAGCGGACTGGAAATTTATCGCGCTTCTGATAATTCTCTGAGCTATATGGGAGGATTGCCACACGAGAGCGCACGTCGATATAAGATGTTGCGGCGTGCTAATCATTGATACTATGCTTTGGAACATTACCTACGACTGGCAATTATATGCTGAATACGACAATGAGATTAAGAGTTGTCTAAGTGTTGTGTTTCTCAGTTTGCTGTATTTATGGATTTTCTACTCTGTATGGTGTTTCTTCTGCGCTCAGAGTATCATCAATTATCAGCTTCAGGGTAGCCACTACAGATAAGATTTGCTCCCGTCAACATGGGGTTTCCAACATTACATTACACAATTAATGATTTATGCAATGAATAATCACTATGATGATTCGAAAGGTGTTATTATGTTTGAACATGATTGGTCAGCGTATCTAGCTTCTTGGACCATGGGCTTCAGGCCACGCGCTTTGAATATCATTTACAACTCGTCCTACTTCGGGTGATAGTCTAGTCATCATAGATTGACATGAAAAAGACAATAGTGTTGAAAGTTTCACCATGGCTGTTATTGAGCAGTAGGCAAACAGTAGATCACGATAACCAGACTGACTGTTTGCTATTGCAGATCGTAGCTCAGCCCGTAAGCGGGACAGGTACGGGTCTGGTGACACAAGCCAAACGGCGATCACCTTGTGAATTCCTTCTTCCATGCATGTCTTACATGCACAACACTCCCCATCACATCGTTCATTTACATCAAACGGACGCTAATCTAAACTCTATCGAAAAAGCCAACTGTCTCCTCCATCGCCCCCATCTCGCCTAAGCTGCATGAGACTCTACATACGCTAGCTCAGGCTCATACTTGATCTCAACAGTCTCCCAGGGTTTGACTGTCTTTCCTTCTTGATAATCACCACCAGCAGGTCTCCACATCTGTCTAAAGGTCATAGGGCCCAATTCCTCTCTGACTCTATGCCATTCTTCACCAGGATTCTCTTTCGTTGGCTGTATGGTGTTGACATTGACGACTGTAAAGCCATGCTTCTCATAAACAGGCACGCCCTGCTCTGTCGCATCAAGCCAAAGCTCAACACCCATCTCATCAGCCTTCTGCTTGCTCCAGTTCATAATAACATTCGCTACGCCTTGGCGACGATGGTCTGGATGTGTAAAGACGATATTGACATCTAGATTAGGTTTAGTCTCATTCCTCGCGATTCTCTGAATAGAAAACTTACAGACTTGAGGTCTAGGCCCCATCCGCGCTCTAGGCGCATCGAATTGTTTCAGAGCTTGTGTGATGTACTCTCGCCTCTCCCCTTCCGGCTGCCAATAAGCGTAGGAATGATCCTCATCTGTATTGAACGGATTCTCGGAACAAATCTTCCATAAACAACCACCTACGATTTTGCCATCGTCGTTCACCACTTTTGCCCAGTAGCTTGTTGGGTCTTCATTGTGCCATTTGAGCTGAAGCTCTACTGACTCTTTGAGAGATTCAGCGTGTGTTGGAGCATTGAGAGGACAAAACATGCGAAAGAATGGTTGGAGGGGATTTTCGTAAGATGCCCATTGACATGCGATGAGCTCTTCGAAATCGGTGGCAGTGTCGACCTCGATGAGTTTGAGGGTCATCTTGATGTTGTATTGGGTATGTGACACAACGTTTGAGATGGTAGTACAGAAGGATAAATCAACTGAACTAAGTTGCATACAGTGGCAGAGAGGCCTGCCACAGCAAACAACCTACCCGAGCTAATCAGAGCATTAATCCAGTGAATTTATCCCCGGTGGAGCCCGCAGCGGAAATAAGCAAACCCCAATCAGCCCATGAAACCTCGCAATCCAAATCCTTCCTCTCTACTCGTACCATGAGAAAAACGAGCAGTCGGAAGCTCGATGCCCTTTTCGGTTGACAATAAAGCCACTCAGCGGAGAGGGCTTGCAGTACCGAGGCACCCACGAGAAACGGTTGGTCAAAACCCACGTCCACAGCGATCCTTTCCCTTTTTAGCAGCAAGCCACGCCACTTTAGCAAGTTCACCAGGGACATGCGGGCGGAAATCTCTGACGCAGTGCATAATTCCGTCAAGCGAATTCGAACCAGTTTTTCACTCTTCTTCCGCCGGATGATCCGCCCGAAAAAAAGTAGGTCTAAACAGAGTTTGGAAGGTCGTTTTGCTAATTGTAACCCGCGGATCGATCTCCGTTCGGATAATAGACCCATTGGGCTTAACGCGCGGACCCAGATTCAAGGGGTGTTTAAAAGCACGGACTGGTTTGGTGACGATAACGAGAGAGGCGTAGAGAGGGCTCCTCTTCACATGAAGATTGAGCTAACAAGGGGGTGCAGACTAGTCTAACTCTTAGACTGCGGCTCACTTAGCCCTACCAATGGATGAAAAGAACCTCAGCCGTGTTGATGATTTGTGCCACAATTGCACAGTACTTCAAATATTGCGATCTGCAATAATGCGCAGGTTTATGTACAGATAAATCTCCAACCGGTGAAATTTCACTGGAAGGCCGGCTGTTTCGGATTGCTCATTCTTGCTGAGCCGCTCAGCTGCATAATTCTCCTCTACGCGATATCACGCATCATTGGCGCCCTTTCACATACATCAATAGGACCATGGAAGTATAGCGCAGAATGCAGGGGGGGAATACCCATGTTGAATATTTGCTTTTTCTTCTCTTGCAGACATGGCCTCACAGCCAGTTCCTGGCTGGTCTGAAGAGGGGGAGATTCCTCACGTAATTGTGATAGATTCATTCCTGCCATTTACTGGTCCTCATGTCCCGTTTCACGAAAAAGGTTCCAAACTGCTTTTGGGTGTCAATAACCGTTATAATCACCGTTTCCGGGATATGCCCAATACTAAGTTTCCTGCCGCGTCTGTACCTGTACCTGTACCTGTGCCTGTGAGATTTCCTTCACACCATGATTCTCATGTACTGTAACTGTACCTTAGCTGAAGCTTCCCTTCCCTTAATCTACGCTCCACTGTCAGCTGTGTCTTAGCTTTAACTATGATACCCTTTTGTCTCTGAATTTCATCGTAGCTCTGAATTTAATATCGATTTCGTGGATCAATCTCTCTCTCTTCGTAATATCTCTCCGCTCGTTTTTGCGCAGCAATTGCTGCATTCATCGGCCCAATATGAGTTCGAACCAACGCATCATCACCGACAATAACAAGTCGCCGCTTATCGAGGTCTTGTCCTTGATGTTCCTCGTCATTGCGATATTATCGTGTTTTGTTAGGGCGGGCACCAAGCTTTACATGACCAAGACATTGAGGGTCGACGACATCCTCATCATTGTCGCAACTGTAAGACAACCATCTCACTTTATGCATTTCCAACATGCTTATATTTGTGCGCACAGATACTTGCGGTTTGTCAGACTGCGATTGTCTTTATGGCGTGCGAACATGGACTCGGTCAACACTTAGAGGGTCTCAGCGCCAGCGATCGAGACACCTTCTTCAAGGTAACACCCGATAGACAACCCCGCGACAGCAAACAAACAACTAATGCACCCTCGTACAGAGCCAATATGCGACGAACTCGATGCTAATCGCGTCACTTCTTTGCTGCAAGCTATCGGGTACAATGAGTCTACGGATCATGGCGCCCAAGAGTCAAAAGTGGATCATCATCGCTTGCGAAGCCGTCGTTGGTGTTTGGGGCATCACGGCGCTCCTCGTCAATTTCTTCCAATGTCAACTGCCGACACCGTGGCTGTACGGCGATAAAGATAAATGCATCAATCTCAAGGCATTTTGGACGTATTACTCTACCGCCAACATCATCACCGACATCGTCATCGTCATTATTATGGCAGAGAACGTGGTCAAGATCCAGACCTCTTGGTCAAAGAAGATCCTTGTGATGAGCGTTTTCGGGAGCAGAATTTTGTGCGTACAGCGTGGTCTTATTCTATTTTATTCTCCGTGCCATGGCTAACAACCTTTTAGTGTAACGCCGGCAATCGCAGCGCAAATCCACTACTCCAACAGGGCATTCGACTCTGCCGATCACTCATTTAGCATCTGGCCCGCCTCCATCACCATCCAGCTCGTGCAGTGCCTCGCCATCCTCACCGTATGCCTGCCCAACTTCAAGCCCTTCCTCGACAGCCTGGAGTCTGGACAGATCCGCGTCGATGATATGCGACGGCAGGGCAAGTCGAGCAGCAACGGGTACCCGACAAACAGGCCCGGCTACGCAGGGTACAAGTCAAAGACAGGGCAGAGCAGCAGATCGCGAGCCCTGGATCATGCGTCCAAGACACAGCGCAGTGAGATTCACGAGATGGAGGATTTTGCCAAGAAGCCGAAACATGACCACGAGAGGAGCTGGGATGGACAGAGTCGCTCCAGCCACTCAAGTCAAAAGATCTTGATCCATCAGACGTGGCAAGTTGACGTAGAGACCACGCAGGATGCAGCCGCCCGACAAACATGAGGCAAGGTAATTTGCTTTTTTTATTTCTCAGTCATGTTTGGTTTCTCGGTTATTTATCCCTCCGAGATTTTGGTTACAGCGCAGCAACGTTTTATGCAAGTGTACGAATTTAGAGTGAAGAAAAAAAGACCAATTGGCTGTTTTAAATTTAGAACGTTTTGTATCAGAAAAGCTGCAAGCACTCTGAGAAAAAGCAAGATGAAATGTTTGTCAGGCGTGCATGAATTACCTCTGACCAACAGCATTTAGAAATAACGTAGGACCAATGCCGTGCAAGAAAAGAAAGGGTGAAGAGAAAACATTTTTTCTGACATACAGGGGCGCAGTGGTTCGCTCGGTTGCATATGATTATGATACATCACCAGAACGAATAGAGCAGGTCGGTCACCTCAGCCAGCACAGTACGTAACAGTATGGATCCTTGCACCCAAGCACCTGGAAAGAGGAAAATAAGCCGGCCCTGATCTACCCAGATCTGGTGGCTCTAGAGTTTGAGCACGCCCGGGTCCCCGTTCCGCTGTCGAGCCAAAACTTATCTCTCAAATCGTCGTCTGTGGCGTTTTATTCAGGTCGCTCTGTGCCGCTCGCTTACAGCAAGCTATGAATCAATAGAACTCTAAGCCAGTAAACCTCACTGGAACGCCTTAGCCTTGAAATGGTCAAACGGAGGGGCTACGATTTTATTTGTGGGGAGACGCGGAAAAAAAGAAATGTTCAATTTATGCTGACAGTTTTTTGTCGCAAATAACGCCTGTCAATTTGGCCTGTTGATTGCTGTGCCCTGTAACTTATGCCGCTAAGTTACTGAAGAGACATGGGGACCTGGCCCTACAAAAAGCCCGGTGGGAGGGGGAAACCCCCTGTTAGGCCCTGTTAGTGGACTTTCCGGGGGGCATCGGTGCATTCTGCCGGATCAGCAACAGGAGGGGCCAGGAGGGACGTCCGGTATGGTACGGTACGGTACGGGACAGATAGCGGAGCAATGCAACGCAACGTCGCTGTAGATGTACTGTCACTGTAGACGTAGAAACTCATGCTAAGACGATTAAGTCAATCTATAACATATCATACCCAGGGCAGGGCAGTCTTATTCCCAGCCTCGGTTGGTGGCGGCCGTCCCCAATGCTACTCTACCGCAGTCGCGACCTTTTCCCAGGGGTGCTACCAACATTCCTGCACCTCTTTCCCCTTCCTTCCTCCTCTTCCTGCAGTCCTTTTTAACTTTTTTTTTGTTCTTCTCTCCTCAATCCTTCTCTTGTCGAATTTTCTCTCCCGCTGTTATTCCCGGTTCAACATCATGGAGAGTGTTAACAAACCCAGCTTTGAGATGGGCAACAATGCCACTGTCAAGGCAGCTGGCGATGTCAATGTCTCGGCAAAGGCAGAGCCAGATTCTGGACGCAGCTCGACGATCAATTATCATGATAAGGATCAGTTGGAGCGGATGGGGAAGAAGCAGGTGCTTCGGGTATGTTACACCGTCGCTCATCAAGGTGCATACACTGACAGACAGCACAGCGCAACTTTGGGTTCATGACGATTCTGGGATTCAGCTGTACTATTCTCATCACCTGGGAAGCCATCACTGTTCTCTTCGCTCAGGGTCTCAACAATGGTGGTACAGCCGGTGTCATCTACAGCTTCCTTGTCGTTTGGGTCGGTAACTTTAGTGTCTTTGCCACCATGTGCGAGCTGGTCTCGATGGCGCCTACATCTGGAGGACAATACCACTGGTAAGTCACATCATCACCATCGGTCAAACGCCAACTAATCTTTTCGTCAGGGTCGCTATGATGGCGCCGCGGTCGTGCTCCAAATTCCTCAGTCACCTCACAGGCATGCTCACGGTCGGCGGATGGCAAGGCTCAGTATCATCCAGCGCCTTACTCACAGGCAACATGATCTTGGGAATGGCGACTCTTAATTATCCCGACTTCCAGCCAGAGCTTTGGCAGGGAACATTGCTGTTCTGGGCCATCTTTGCGTTCGCCGTCTTCATCAACACCCTCGTCAGTTCAGTGCTGCCCAAGTTTGAGGGATTGATCTTGATCCTGCACATTCTCGGCTTTTTTGCCATCTTGATCCCTCTCGTTACACTTGGACCCCATGCTTCTGCGTCGGATGTCTTTGGCACCTTTGTTAACAATGGTGGATGGTCGACTAATGGCATCTCGTTCATGGTTGGTATGATGGGCAATGCCTTTTCCTTTGTTGGCACTGATGCCGCCTTCCACGTAAGTCCTCATATCCCGCCTCTATGAGCCCTCACTGACAGTCTCTAGATGTCCGAAGAAACCGTTAACCCCTCTGTCGTCGTCCCCACCTCCATCCTTCTCAGTCTTTGCATCAACGGCGCCTGCGGTTTCGCAATGGTCATCGCTATGGTCTTCTGCATGGGCAACCTCGACGATGCGATGGCCTCAGGTCCCGGAATGCTCGGCTTCCCTTACATGCACATCTTCAAGCAAGCGACAAACTCAAGAGCTGGAGCGACCGTAATGTCCGCCATTATTGTTCTTCTTGCCGCTTGCGCCACTGTCGGTATGCTTGCATCGACCTCTCGTGTGTTCTGGTCTTTTGCCCGCGACCGTGGCCTTCCTGGCTGGCGCACTCTGTCCAAGGTCAGCGACCGAACTACCGTCCCCGTGTACTCAGTCCTTTGCACTGCCGTCATCTCGATCCTCTTGTCGCTCATCAACATTGGATCACCTGTTGCATTCCAGAACGTCACTTCACTCTCCATCTCTTGCCTCTACTCCTCATACCTCATCGCCGCTGGTCTGCTACTCTACCGTCGCCTCACCAAGGGCTTCGCGCTGCCCGGCGCTTCAGATCTCCCAGCTTTGGCCAACACCACCGGCGCTGAACTTGTTTGGGGTCCTTTCCATCTCAAGGGCGCCTTCGGAATTGCCAATAACATCTTCGCTATGTGCTACCTGATTGTCGTTGGCTTCTTCAGCTTCTGGCCGCCCATGGTGGATCCTACCGTAGACATGATGAACTACAGTGTCGTGGTCACTGGTGGCCTTGTCATCTTCAGTGTCATTTACTACTTCGCCTGGGCGCGAAAGGAGTATAACGGACCTATTGTTGAGAACTAGATTGATGATTCTGTGATTAATGGTGCGGCATAAAAATCTGTTTCAGTTGGCGATGCATAATAAAATGTTATTTTTTCTAAGAGATTCTATAGACTCTTCATATGTTCCACTAGAATGTTGAGATAGGATACCACAATTCTACAGCTATCCCTAAACCCTGGAACTCTCTCACTTATCTTGTCATAATTAGATAGACTTGATCGAAACCTTAAATCCAGTGACACCGCCTGTCGATTATGCGGTCTTCTTGACATTTTGTCGTCGCGATTGCCACGTCGAATACGCATCGTCAGGCGTGTATTTCTGTTGAACTGGCTGTAGTCCCAAAACGAATCCAACGCACGAAGCAACAAGCAGAATGAGGTGCGAAATGACTGTGTCGATGCTCTGTAGCAGGCCTCTCAATCTATCGTCTGATACCCGCGAGAGGTCGGGCACATTCAGGAATACAGGGATATTGTCCAAGCAACGAAAAATAATGTAGAGATTCAGAGGAATCCAAACATCAAGAAACAACCCTTGCAGTCTCGATGGCAACCTGGATACCACCGAGGTCTCATCACTGAACATCTTGGGGCTATTGAGAATGACGCCATTGAGATTCCAAAAGAATATGGCTTTATCGTTATCATCTGGCTCTGTCCTCTCAACCACGACGACCTCTTGGCCATCTGGTGCTGCTCGCTGCCATTCGTGCCACGCATAGCGCGGGACTTTGATCTCAGGCTGATTGCCATCAGAAGCGCTAATGACCTGCCGCGAATCTCCCAGCCGGACTCGAATTGTTCCTTTCACCACTTTCAAGTACTCGTCGTGGGACTCATGCCAATGAAGACCGCTTGACCAGGTTGAAGATTCGGGGAGTGTGATGCGCACTTGTCCGGCGGTTGACATGTCATAGATGACACCGTTGGGAAGCGGGCGCTTGATAACGCTGGGGATCTTCTGATCGCTCATTTCGACGCCGTGCGTAAAAAGGCAACATAAGCAACTCAAGGTCCGAATGACCAAAATCTTATTGATGCTGCCCCTCACTTGAGATAGCAACTGAATGACATAAGCTGCCGAATCGGGCAGGTCACGAGCGAAAGCAGGCAGAATCCTTCATGTTGGATGGAGCGACGATTGATTTATTTGACCTCTCGGTGATGCAATTATATCACATAAAAGTAATTCTCCTCATATCTGACTGAGCACAGACTCATCAGTCAAGGGGTTGCCAACCTTGACTTGGAATCTTGTCAACGTCTTCAGTGAAAGTAACTGGCTCCCTTCGAGTACGGTTCACCTTGAGACCGAAAACATCCAGTCGCTGATATCCCCCAACAACATCATGATACTGCTTTCCCTCAATGCAATCCTCGATATCAAGATCAGCGTACAGAATTCCTTCGTCATGCTGCAGAAAGTCGGTTGCTACAGCCTCCCCGGTCTGACCCTCGACAGTGAACCCCTTCATAGGAGCGCCAGTTGGGTCCAGAAACTGTGTCGCACCACGTTGAGACTGCTGTAGCACCTGAGTCAAGTACGCTGAACCTCCAGAAACTGCTTGAATGGCATCGTCTCCCAGGACGCCTGAACACAGAACGCCGAAACACTTGGCTTCGAAGCAATGAGCAGCCGCTCTGGTTCTGTTTGCGGTGACGTTATCGTAGTTGGGCTTGTCTGAAGGCCTCTCAGAAGATCCTGAAGCTTCACCTAGGGGAGCAACTCGGGTTGGCCAGATTGGTGGCCAAGTTGAAATATGAATATTCTCTCCTTGAGCTATGAGGCTATACCGAGCCAAAGGGTTGGTATTCTCCCCACAAATCAAGTTCCCAATCTTTCCATACGGCGTGTCTGCAACGCGTAGTCCGTGTCCATCTCCAGGCGCCCAGGTAAGCTTCTCAAAGAATGTAGGCATTAATTTTCGATGATGAATCATAACCTCTCCAGTACTTCCGATGAAGAGGTTTGAGTTGTATAAAGTCGCGCTGCTGAAGCGAGCCTTTTCAGATAATCCCATACTGACCATGATGTTTGCCTGTTTTGCGGTGTTCCGAATGGCATTGATCTCATCGCCATCGGCAAAGATCGACTCATGTGCCATTTGCTTGAAAAGATCGTGGTTCTCGGTTGGAGGTCGTATTGAACTCCATATTGGAAACGCTGAGATGTATGTTTCTGGGAACACAACTAGATTTGCTTTATTCTGCGCAGCCTGCTTGATCAAGTTGATTGCCTTTGAGGTCGTAGCCTTCGCGGAGAGGAAGATGGGAGAAACATGGCATGCTGCAACTCGGATGATGGCCATTGCCCGTATTGGTGGCCTGTGTTAGCGGAGTCTGTAGATTGATTCTGTCGAGCGATGTCAGCAAGTCTTCAACCTACGACCAATGAGTGATAAACGCTGTGTAGACACGGTGAATACCCCAGGTCCTTAAAAGGTGGAGGAACGGCAATATCGGGTATCGCGGGATGTTAAGCTCGGGATTTCTTCTACGCTCCGCTCATAGTCTTACTTACTTAACAATAAAACCATAAAGTCAATCAATTAAACTATCGCAGCTTGGATTAGTACAATAGCTTACCGAGGGAGCATGGGAGGTCTGCCTACATGTCGTTTGCAGAGGCCTCACGCATCTTTACTCTTTAGCAGCCTTTCTTTCTCGACGTTGGTATACGCAGGCACCAAGGCATATTCGGAAACCGAGTCGCACGCCAATTCCAACCTTGCGACTAAGGTATCTGAGCGCGAGTGCATCAAAAGGGGTTGATATGGTGGCATGTTTCTCTCTCTCTACATGTGGCCCGTCCGTCAATGGGTTGGGCTTTCTTTGAACAATTTGTATGCCTAACCTTCCGGCCAAGAGAGGGAGTCCTTACGTTGGTTGTACACCAATCAGAACATTTTTTCTCGGAACGGTTTTCAACCTATTGACCAATGGCGGTTTGTAATGATGATGTTGGTCTGGCTGCGCCATCGGCCTGATATTGAGGCCCGGATGCATATAAGGAGTCCTTATCTGACCTCAGAGCCTCGTTAAGTTCCTCAACAACTCACATTTTTATCAATCTAGATGAATGTAAACGCTTCTTCTGATTCATTACTGACTCAAAATCGCTGTTTATTACCCTCTTCGCCGTTGTTCCCTCAACATGCCTCAGCTCTTTGAGCCTAAAGCTGGTCAAGAGACGAGATTCGAGTTTGACAATACTCCAACATATCTCTTCCGTCTTCATGTTCCGAAGTCCGCCGGCTCTACAGACGCTACCCATGTTGATTCACCAGCTTACCCCGATGATATGAACAAGACACATGAACGAGGATCTGCCTGCGGCCAAGACCTTCTACAGCTCCCGCCTGCAGAGGCTGCGACTCGACTGAATGCCCATCTCAGATGGAAGTGCCAAAAGCTTGAGGATAGCCCGTGCAATCTTATGTCTTGGTCAAGCTCTTTGCTTTTCCTCCTTCACTACGGCTTCCACCGACAGACGACGGAGCGCGGTCCAAGACCAAAGCTACCAGAGATCAGTCTCATCATGATTGACACTCGACACTTCCCGAAGCAGACTTTTCTTCGGGACTTGGATGCTCTAGATTATTATCACGGCTACAATGAGGATCTGGAAGTGGTTAAAAAGCGGTGGCGAGAGAAAAGGTATTACTTTGGAGAATACCTGACTCAAGGGCATCTCGCTATTAGAGGAAGATGCGTCCAAATGACAATGCAACAGCTCGTTGATGGGGGGCTTCTTACGGTGATATGTCCTGCATTGAACAAGCCCAGTAATAACTGGGCAGACTGGGCAATACCAGTTTGCGAACTTCGCGTCGGGATCAGGGAAAGCCATGTCGTGGATCAAAAGCAAATTCGATCTGCGATCTTCATGGCCCAGGGCTGTGTGGGACATCGATTTCTTGTACCATTTGCACTCATGTTACTGGGACTACGAAGCCGACAGTCAGACAACGCCGCAATTGCGAATGCCTTCCACTCCCTCTTCACTGGTATGTAAAGCACGACACTGAAAGAGCAGGTACTAACGTTGAACCAAGATGAGGAGCTCGATTTTCGGCATGTCAAGTATGATCAATCCTCTTACAGGATGGAGGAACTAAGAAGATTCCAGCAGTTAATGGAAGCCGTTGGAAAGCAACATGATGATGATGATGATGATGATGCTTCAGTTACCGAAACGGCAAGGTTGATAGAGGGGCTAGGGCTATCTACTAACGAAACTTCAGTGAAACCCGCAGGAACTAGTATTTACGTTGGCCCATTTGCCGACGAGTAGAGTGTATGGCAGATCACATGCAGACTTGATAAAGAATAGAAATATTAGTATAGCCACAGGACAAATTACAAAGTCAAACTGACCTCTATAACCGTCACATAAGAGACCATTATCCTATTCCAATCATGCATGACCCGTGCCTTAATCGTTGGAGGTGTGGCGATAGGGATCATACACCTAGAAGTAACTATTGTAGCTAGCTTTATTGCTGTTGTGAAACGCTCGGATCTCGCCCAAGGCGAGCTTATTTCTATCCGATACCCAGAGAGATGGTCAAGGTAATGATGGTAGTGCAACGAGTATATACGTATTTTGAGTTGATAGAAACCGCCATTGATGCTTACGTCACGCGCTTCACACGTATTTAAGCCACGCCTGGGCTGGAATCATATATAATATCGTAGCGAGCACCTAGACTACGAACTATCAATCCTAATTGCCCGTGGGATAATTTTTCACTTCTCAACTCTCAAGTTACATGTTAATATAGATGACGATATCACCTTGGGAAAAGTTAACTATGACTTGGAGTCAAAACGGTTTCTAGATGACGGGTCACCATGCATGGGAGAACTGAAGCATTGTCAATACTTGCCGGAAATGACTAACGATTCTTTCAACAAAGCCGTCTAAGATGAAATCCAGGAAGATACCATTGCAACAATCTCGGCCCCCATTGTGGGACTTTCGACCAACGAGTCGTCAATGCAATCTTTAACAGGCGCCGCAGGTTTGTCAAGAAGCCATGGGAGACTTGGGACGAGGTTTAAGTAAATCAAGTGTCTCATTCTCTCATGAGTAATGCCCTTGGAAATAGCTACAAGACTTCCTGTGCTCAACCTAGCAATATCTACATATACAGATATACTAGTGTGCTCAAGTAACCGCTGCCTGTGAGCTTTCGTCGATCGGAGGCACTCGCAGGTTCTATCTGATGACACCGGCCATAGCCATGAAGTCGCCAGTGGTAAGAGCTAATATCTTGAAAGTGAAGTCTTTGATCTCAGCGGATCTCAATCTTAGACGTTATCCCTAGGAATCTTGTAAGAGAAGTCTCGCCCAAAGACAGTCTTCCCGTTCTCAAAGGCATCAAGACGAGCAGTGATGATCATATCACTTTTCGTCATCTTCATCTTCGTCCAACCCTTTGTCTTGATAACAATATCATCTCTCTCAAAGTCCCTCTGGAATCGCTGCTCAACCTCCGCTGACAACGGATCATCTGGCTTTACACTCGACTTCAAGCCTGTCCACCATCCATATTTCCAGCCTGTTTTGTTGACTTCCCACATACCATCATCCCAGTCCACGCAAAGCGCAGTCTCGCCGGAGTCCCAATCGTTCGTGACATAGTTTCTGTGTTTCGCTGGTCGGAGTTCAGTTTGTGAGAGAGATCCGTTGATGGCTGGTTTAAAAGGTTTCAGGTGAGAATCTTGAGGGTTATCAGCCCTTTCTGGTAGATCTAGAGTGCTGTGGGCACAGTCGATCGTGAGTGTCGTGACTTCGGGAGATGGCCAGACCAAGGGGAAGTACGTTGAGGACAACGCAAGACGAAGGCGACTTCCAGCACCGATACACTGCCCAAAGTGATTCAGCTTAAGCGTAACGTCATAGAACTTCCCAGGCTCTAGAGGCCGCACGTCTTCATGACCATGCCGATGTGTCAAGTTGAGAACGCCATGAGAGACCTTGGTTGCTGCGCCGCTCGGTAGTACTTCCGACAAGGTCGCTGCAATGAGAGCATTTGCTTTGTCACTCGCGACGCGTACCTTCAAGACGGGAGCCCCGAGCAAATCGATAGGTTCGGTCAAAACTTGCGAATCGAATACGAGACTTCCTCCAGCTTCCAGACGTTGATCACCAGGCCCTTCGCCTTCAACGCCAAAGACTAACCATCTACCGCCCGCAAAGCCTACTGTTTGAGGGGAGCAGATGTCGAGCTTCTCGTCGCTTCTTGACTTGCCGGTCGTCAACTGGCCAGGAGAAAGACCCAAACTCAAAAAGGAAGGCTTCGAATCAGACCAGTTATCCTCCGCAACCCAACGTCCAGGGCGATGTTCCATATACGGGGCAGGAGGCGTCGGATCTTGAAGATAGCATCGAAGCATGGGTTCATGCATAATCCCCGTCTCGCTTCCTTTCAACCACTTATCCCACCACCTGATCGACTCCTGCAAGAACCCAATCTGCGGTCCAGGATATCCGAAGTTAGGGTACTTGTGCCCCCATGGACCAACAAGGCCTTTTCTAGGCACCTTCAGGTTCTCCAACATTCTGAAGATGGTGTTGGTATAAGGATCCATCCATCCGCCCACGAGATAAACAGGACATTGGATGGAGCTGTAGTCTTCGCCAATGGACGCGTGCTTCCAGAAATCGTCACGCGTCTGATGCTGATGCCACTCTTCGGCAAAAAGGCCACCTGATTCAAGTCGCTTCAACCAGAGGTCCCGCCACTGATCACCGACTATTGCTGGATCGGGAGGCGACGAATTGATAGAAAACATAGAAGCAGCCCAGGTCAAATTTTCAGTCAAGATACAGCCGCCCATGTAATGAATGTCGTCGTCATATCTCATATCAGTGGAACAGATGGAAATCACAGCCTTGAGCTCCGGCGGTCGACGCGCTGCAACTTGTAGCCCATTGAAGCCGCCCCATGAGATACCGATCATGCCTATTGACCCCGTACACCAGTCTTGCGCAGCGATCCACTTCAGAATCTCTAAAGCATCATCTTGTTCCTGTGGCAGGTATTCGCCCCGTAGGATACCTTGAGAATCGCCTGTTCCTCGCATGTCGACGCGGACACAGGCATAGCCGTGAGCTGCGACGTATGGGTGGTTCATGGCATCACGCACGGCAGTCATGTCTCGCTTTCGGTATGGTAAGTACTCGAGAATTGCTGGGACAGGGTGTGATTTGGCGTTTTTGGGTAGCCATATCATAGCTGACAAAACTGTCCCATCACTGAGGGCGATGGGGTCATGGTAGATGATGTCGATGGCTGGGAGTTGCATTTTCGATGACCTTGATAAAATTGAAGGCTTCACCAGTTCCAATTGTCGTGGTACCTGAACCTTTTACTGACCATGAAGAAGAGACTGAGCGCTGAGAAAGACTTATTGAGAAAAGTGCGCAGCAGCTTACTCCTCTAGGAAGGCAATCTAATCACCGTCGGCCAACCACCTAAATATCTCAATCTCACAGAAACTATTTGCTACGCCGAGCGGCCGAGTTCCGGGTTACATCGCGACACGATTATCTTGTTATTCCCCGCTCTTCGAACGAACCCCGCCCCCCTTCATGCAGATCACGACTCCATACGGATTGATAGTGATGCTTATCGCTGAACCAAGGATACGATTACCCTTCTGAGCATCGCTTTATCGTGAAATTACAGGCCCTCGGGTGCAATTACCCTTCTGAGCATCGCTTTATCGTGAAATTACAGGCCCTCGGGTGCACTTTTAATACCCGGGCAGAGTTCGCCGATGAGGTATCATGCAGTGAGACAACGTCTTTCGATGCATTTAACCGGCGTATAGAATTGCCGCCGTCGGATAAGACAGTATTTAGCTTGGTTCTTTTTTTCCAGGTCTCAGATAAGATCGCTGAATGTTTTGTATTAACTTAAAGGTGACCACGGTATCCGAGCTTTGACGATCTTTTGATCCTTTGTGATACCCTTCTCCTTCATCATCCCATGCCAAAGAAGTGTGAGCTCTCACTTTGTTTACAACATGTCAGCTCTTGAGATTACACCCGCAACGGCGGGTCATGAGCTTGGTGACACAAAGAAGGACAAGGTAGAAGACATCCAAGATGTTGAGATCGGAGATGTTAGAAAGCCAGACCTCTACAGTAAGGTCTCGGTTTATCTAACCATGGTCTTCTCAGGTCTTGCCCTGGGATCAGATGGCTAGTAAGCACAAGCAGTCCACGACGCTATTCTCCATACACGCTCTAACAAGAAACAAGCAATGCTGCAGTGATTGGTAACCTCGAACTCCTGTTCGCAACCCTCTACCCCGAAGCCCTAACATCAACAATGCGATCTCGCCTTTCCAACGCCTTCCTGATCGGTATGATCGTCGGAATGATAGGTTTCGGCGTCGTAGTAGACCAACTAGGTCGCAAAACCGGCGCCGTAATGACAACCCTTATCCTCCTTCTCGGCATCGCATTAAGCGCTGGCGCAAGCGGCTTGACCACAACCGGTCTCATGTGGATGCTCGTCGTCGCCCGTGGAATAGCTGGTGTAGGAGCAGGAGGAGAATATCCCGTGTCAGGCGCCGGTGCGATGGAAGCGTCTGACGAAGATGGCCAGTTTCGCAAATCGAGAGGGTTCATGTTCGCCATGGTAGCTGATCTCTCTGCGGGGCTGGGATATACGTTCGGTGCGCTCGTGCCATTGCTCTTGCTGCTTTGTGTGCATCAACGAATGGATCAATATGAGACTGTCTGGAGAGTTGCTCTTGCGCTGGGTGCTGTTCCGCCATTGTCTATCTTTTGGTTCCGATTGAGGATGAGGGTATCCACGGCGTATCGAAACTCAGCCCTTCGAAAACAAAGAACGCCATATGTTCTGATCTTCAAGAAGTATTGGAGACGCATCATTGGTGCTGCTCTGAGTTGGTTCTTGTATAACTGGATCTCAATCCCCTTTGGCATCTTTAGCTCTGTCATTATTTCAAGAGTCAATGCTTCGAACTCTCTTGTCCAGAACCTCGGTTGGGGGGCGCTGATTAATAGTTTCTACCTCCCTGGTCCTTTCATCGGCGGATACTTGTCGGACAAGATCGGAAGGAGAAAGACCATGGCTTTGGGATATACTCTTCAAGCGGTTCTCGGCTTCGTGCTTGGTGGCGCGAACGAGCAAATCCAGAAAGTCTTTCCGTTGTTCGTGGTTCTATATGGCATCTTCCTCACTCTAGGCGAAGTCGGCCCTGGAAGGTTTGTGAACGCTCAGTGATCCATGTCAGACCTTTTGTGCTAACACTTCCCGCAGCACTGTTGTCATTGTGGCGACTGAACCGTTCCCGACTTCGGTTCGAGGCCATGCTCTTGGCTTCATCTCCGCATGGTCAAAAGCTGGTGCTGCCATTGGCACTCAAGTTAGTCATGATCTCTATCTCTACTCTTCATATCGTTGCTAACTTGGTCAGGTTTTTACTGCTATCCTCAGCTCATACACAGATACTGTCAAGGGCAATCAGGTTGTCTTCTTGATTGGCTCGGCCTTTGCAGTTCTGGGAGCACTCAATGCATGGTTCGTTGTCCAGGATGGCGAGAAGCAACTCGAGAAGGAGGATCAGATCTGGAAGAGTTATCTCGAGGAGAATGGATGGGATGCCAGTTGGGGTGATCACCAGACACAAGATCCTGTCGGAACATTGAAGGATGAACTCAAGCCAACATCTTGATTAGTGGGCATTGATAGGTTATGGTAGTAGTAGTGGCGTGTCCCCTCTTGACATCCTCCAGTGATTTGTCGAGTTAACCAATTCCTGGCAATTCATAATCGTCCAACCCCAATTGAGCAAGAAGTCTGTTGTTATTTCCCAACTGTCTATTAGATGAGGTTCTCCCCATAGGATAAGTCCCGAGCCTACAGCCACTGTCTCCAGACTACCTGCAAAATTTCCATTATTGGTATGAACCGGTAAAAACGGTGCCTTGAACAGGTCCAGGTTGATCAAAGTCCCAACCAAATCTTTCAGAAAGTCTGCATGGCTAAAATTGAACTCATTGCTAATGAGATTCTCCCGCATTATTGGACAAGGAAGGCAGTCGATCCAAGAGAAGTGATTGAGTCTCATCTGAATCTGTGTTGGTGCCAAAGAACCGCAGTATCCTGGTTCCTTGGGAAGAATAGAGGAATATCTGGGAAAGGCGAAGCCGGTTGCGATCGAATGGCCTGGCGCACAATAAGCCACTGTCAAACTATCCACCATGAATTTGTTCCGCCAAAGTCCTCTAAACACGTTGTATTTGACGATATGTATTAGATGGTCGACTGGGAGAGGGAACAATAGCTCCTGGTCCCGCGTCGCCAAGCTGTTGCTTTCTTCTATTCTGGTTCGCGTTTTCGTGTCTAGGGTCGTAGAAGACCCTTTCGGAGGTCTTGAAGCTTCTGATGTACCAAACTCATCAAGTCTCCAGCGATTGACTTCGTAATTGCGTCTCGCATCTCTGGTTTTCGACTTGTCGCCTGTCACTTTACGTAACCCTGGTACAGGTAGTCAGCTACATGAGCGTTTAGTACTCTAATGGCGTTCAGAGTATATAAAAAATAAGTCTGAAGTAGCGAAGACCTTTATGAATCAAAGCAAGTGGATCACGTACTGGAAGCTCTTTTATAAAGACGATTCTGGACTTTCTTCCTTTGTTTTGTCCTTTCTTTCACTATATCACTCAGTCCAAGCTTGGGCTGCGTGGCGCCAACAGGCAAATCGGTTCCCCTCTCTAGAGTTGGCATGGTCAATTCAGCGTCCGCGTCAGTCCCCTCAGAAAGTACTACCTAGAGAGGATGAAGGAATACAGGAGTAAACTCGCACGTCGAGGAGTTTGTCATCAACATCCATTGATTATCTCAGACTATACCGAAAGAGGCAAAAATGTCAGATTCACGACACCAACAGGAGTCTGAAGCTAGGCTCAGATTGGTAAAAAGGTCAGGTCCTGTCAGATGCACGACGAAAAGCACGAGACATGTTTGTCAACAATGGAAGTATGAAATGGTATAAAGAGCATATATAAGTCCATCATGGTTTCCACAATCTTCAATTCCTTGCTTGCATAGCTTGACTCATTATCATCATGTCCTCAGTCGTCGGCTTCCTCCGCCGTAATTGGCATGCTTACTATTCCCCAGAGCCACCAAAGAATACTGAGACCATCAAATTCGGGATTCTTGGAGCCGCAAATATTGCGTAACTAGCCATGTTATCTAGAGATTCAAGTTTTCAATGCTGACGGGTTATAAGTGCAACCGCTTTGATCGCTCCAGCGAAATCTCATCCGGATGTCGAAATCCAAGCTGTCGCGGCTCGTCAGAAAGAAAAGGCCGTCGCATATGCTAAAAAGCATAATATTCCGCAAATTTTCGACAGCTACCAAGGCACGCGACCATAAGAAATTATCATTCTTCATACAGCTAATTTTGTTTATCTAGCAATCCTCGATGACCCCTCCATCGATGCTGTTTACATCCCCCTTGTCGCCAGCTTACACTACGAATGGGCCATCAAGGCAATCGCCAAAGGAAAGCATGTACTAATTGAAAAGCCAGCCACAGTTAATACAGCCGAGGCAGAGATGCTATTCGGATCGCCACTGCTACGACAGACCAATGCACCTATTCTTCTCGAAGCAATGCACTTTCGCTTCCAGCCGAGTTGGCAATACTTCCTCAGCTTGATCGACCGTCAGAACATACAAACTGTCAACACTATCGCAGAGTTACCATCGTATTTCATACCCAAGGGAAACGCACAGCTCGAGTATAATTTAGGTGGCGGGACTATGCTTCATCTTGGCACATATCCCATGTATGCACTGCGTCAGATCATGGGTGATGAGCCTGAAAAGTGTACGGCATGCAAAGTTAGGATACCTCCTCCACCGGGAGATCTCTGCGACGAGTCCGCTGAGATAAGCTTTCGTTTCTCGGGTGGACGGGTTGGAAACACTATAATAAACGCGCGAGCATCAGTTACCGCTTTCCCAACATTCAACATATCAGTCTGTCATGGAGTAATTAAGATGGAGGACACGAAGCTTCCGAAAGGACAGATTAAGTGGAAGCGCAGAAAGCTAAGCTTCAGCAACTTCCTTATATCATTGTTTTGGCACCGCATTGACATTGTGGACGAGTACACGATTCGGGATGAGACGAATAAGAAAGACTTGAAGAAATGGACAGTCAAGCATTCCAAGAAGGTCTATACGTTCAGAGACGCAAATATGGACCAGCCGGGCGAGCCATTTTGGTCATCATATCGTCATCTGCTGGAGCAGTTCGTCATGGTTCCGGACTATGGGTTAACTATGAGGACAGCATTGCCCAGGCGAAAATGATCGATATGGCTTATGACAAGTCTGGACTGCGCTTGCGGCCTGAGAGCACGTTTAGACTGGAACAACCTATGAACACCTTGTTGGGTTGAACTCGTTGGCGGTGAGGGCGGCTTGCTCGGTTGAGCTGAACCAGCGTTGGAATGCTCAATGCAGCCACCCTAGACACAAACGGAGTAACGGCTCCACTGAGGATGTCTTAGAAATGGGTTACGAGATATGCTTAACCCTAAATGGTGAGGCTGAATCACCAAATAAATGCGTTGACATTTATTTCGCCCTATTGACTGAACAAATTTGTCCATCATTGAGACACATTTTCGCTTAGTTGCTCCTTGCATAATGAACACACAAAGCGCAAATTGAACAATTCCGTCACTTGCTTCCGTGCCTATGTCGTCTACAAGTTGTTCGTCTTCCGAAGAAGCCGCAGATCCAAGGCAAGTCATCGGCAATTGTGACTTGCTGCAAGTCTGTACGGCATTTTCCTCATCCATAAGCCAACGTGACATAAACCCCAAGCAGCTGTAACGTCACAGAGTAGCAACAGAGGCTAAATCTGGGGGAGCGGGTAAGCCCGAGACCCTTGACCCCTGGAACTCGAGGGATGCCGATGTTCCGAAGGAAACGATCTACTTCCCAGCCACGGCGTCATTAATTGGAACGTGGTTGTCAGAAATAGCAAGTTTCCCTACGCATCGGGACAAGCCTTTTCAATAATCTATGGCGTGGAATGATCGGTGAACAATACGAACAGTAAAACAGTAACTCAAAGTCCCCGTGGTTTGCCTACAAGGGGACTAGGCTCTCGTCCAAAAATAGCTGCGACTCTAACTGGTTGTCTCACGGGAAATACGAGATGTACCTAACCATTTCGGGGCAGATCATGCTATGGCTCCATTCGAGATTCTGGCCTTTGCACACGTGAAGGCTTAACTTGGGGATTTAGCGTGGTATTTCAGGGTCGTAGCCTCGGGCGGAGCGGCACTATGGCTTCAATGGACCCTTCGAGATCCTCGTGGCTGATCTGTCATGCCATGAGCTTCAGAGCCTCAAACTCGTATACTGCCAAAGGTCGTATTGTCGTCTCATGATTGAAATGTTACATCCCGTGAGAGGAAAAGTATATAAGGAGCGAGATGCACTGCTGGTAAATTGTTTTCTCATCAGCTTCAACTCAATCACTCTTCACTCGCTTCAATCACAATCGCTACCAACACTCAATTACCTTAATAGTAAGCAACCTCAATCAGGTCAACCTCCCAGACACTAATATCTCCCAGAACCACCAAACAACCTCCCTCAACCATCATCATGCAGTTCTCTCTCGCCTGTATCGCCGCCATCCTGGCCACCAGCGTCTCTGCTGCCCCAGCTCCCGCCGTCAACATGATGGCCGCCAGCCCCCAATGGACCATCGAGAACATGCAGCGAAGCTGCGCCAAGGACGACAGCTCCTGCACCTGGAACTTCAAGATCGACACCCACAAGGGTGCTGCCACCGGCTGCAAGTACGTCGTCAAGGGCAGCAAGGCATCTCAGCGCAACGGAGGACCGGTCAAGTGCGGTGATTACACCATCACCTCTGGCTGGAGCGGCCAGTTCGGCCCCGGAAACGGATTCACTACTTTCTCTGTTGTTTCTTCCAAGCGACAGATCGTCTGGCCTGCTTATACCGACAAGCAGGTCCAGAGCGGAAAGGTTGTTAAGCCTGATCAGTCTTATACCCCTGCCAACCTTCCCAACTAAGTGATGGGAGATCTTTGGCACTAGTACATAGCAGCATACATGGTTTAGATGTGGAGATTCATGTTATTAGTCGCAATGTCTTGGATGTTCAATGTCAGAATAGTCATTAATACATAATATGAAAGTATCATTTGAGACAAATGGGACTCTGTGACAATTTTATTACGTAGTGATACCGCAGACAACAGTAACATGAAAATCCAGTACAAGTCCGAATTTCTGACCAAAGTATCAGATCATAGCCTCTCAGACCCAGTTCTAGCTCTAGGTAAGGTTACGAAGAATTTGCTCCCGCAACTTCAAATTTGGTAGAAGATCCTGGAGACTTCTGATATCCATCGGAAAACTGCTACGCTTGATATCCAACCCATTTTCACCTCTCCTCAACAGATCTTTCCAACTCCTCTCACATTTGAAGAGACCTTGCGGTGCTTGGTGCTCTGCCAAGTGATTCGACCCTCGTATCGATCGAGTCTCTCATACCGGAAAACGTCAGCTTGAACATGACCAGCTTCGAAATTCCAGATCTCCAGTATTTTGAGAGCGGGTATCTCTTTTACTGCCTCTGCAGCATTAATCAAGAGACTCTCAGAGGTGTTACTGAAAGAAGATGTAAGTGCGAGAGTTTTCAGTGCTTTGAACTCCGTTTGTATAAGCCTGTCGAAGAATGTTTGTGCATCGAAAGCAAAGGAGACAGAGATATGCTCAAGGCAATTTGCAGTTTGGGAGATGGATTTCAGAAGTGTTGCGTTTGGTCGTGGCATTACCATTTCCCCGGCATGTCGGTGATATGTGGTATGGAATTCTTCAAAATAGGTCAACCGCTTTGTTGAATCTGGCACTAAAAGCCCTGTCTGTTGGAAAGCTGCGGGATGTTGGTATTATGGACAATGAAAAAGCGAAGGAACAGAGAGATACATACCACGATCCCAATTTCCATCTTGTACAAGATTGCCATAACACCATCTCTCAAGATGAATAGCTTCAATACAGGGAGCAGAAGAAATGATCTCATAGAGAGTTATTGGAGAGATGTTTGGGTTATATTCTCTCCGCATAACGAGCTCAGCGATGGCCTCAACCTTGGGCAGAGTCGTGGCCCCTTGTTGCGGTAAGGAAGTTCGGTCGAAGCGAGCAGGCTCTCCCCCTAAGAAAGCCTCACTTACACGGTTCCAAAGGTCGAAGTCGGACCAAAAAGGTTGGTCCAAGGTATTTGAAGGGTTAAAAGGATTGCGATGGGCCTCAATGTATCTCCTTGCTATCCAAGAGACGATGCCCAGCTCCACTGTAACCCGGTGTGTTTTCCATCTTGAGAGGATACGCCAAAGGGCGTGCACCGCTTTCGAAAACAGAACCTGGTCGTTATCGGGGTTCAACAAGAAGTCATATGAGATCTCGAGAACAATATGTTTGACAAGTAGTTTCCGATAGGATCCGACATGTTGTTTGAAGGAGTCTAGCTCATGTGGCGCTATCTTTATATGGTGGTATGTTTCCTTCTCTATTAGGGCTTGCCAGGTTCTGGATACGCTAGCAAAGGTTGATAAGCGAAAAGCCGGCGTGTTGGATCTCTTGTGCGTCTCTATCAGAGCTTCGACGATGCATAACTCGATTTCGGGAGGGACCCTAGTGCGAAGTGCCATACTGCGCACAACGGGTGTGGTGGGAGACCCCATGATGCAATGTACTGCCGTATGAGTATGGCTGTACTGAAAGGTGGTGAGTAACCTGGAAATCTGTTACTCTGGAATATCGAGTGGTTTTATGCTTGTAAAGTTGACTGGGAGTTTGAGAGAAGAGCGGAGAAACGCGATTTCAGAGTTTTTATTCCTGAAGGACGAAGTTCAACTAAATTGGGGACAAACTCCCGCTGGATGACTCAGGTCCATGTGTGAATAGAGAAAGGATATACTGTTCGTCGTCGGGATCTGTGGCTGAAAGTTTAAAATCACAAAAAGGTTGGAGTGTCAGGAATCAAGGTTTTGCCAGCCAAGTTCTCGGTAGTGACCAGAACTCCTAGGCCACCAGCAGCAAGCCACTTATAGGAATAAAGTAAAAAGAACGAAGCGAGATTTACGGCGGAAAATGTCAAAAACATGTGACAGGTTTATGGTTTACAGCCGAGATCTTACTCAAAGCTTATGCCTATGATACGGGACGAAGCTGAATATAAAAAGAACCTGTCTCACATTGTAAATTCTAATATCCGTTTCCCAGTAGAAGCACGGAGAATCTGCTCCGTTAGCATCGAATGCAGCAGAATATCCGAAAAAGTGGCGATATCGCGGCGGACCAATCGGTGCCTCGCTACCTCCAGTGTGCGATTCTCAGATTCACCTTGCCACTCATGACATTGTTCTAGGCGTGGCACACACATGTTGGGAGCCTACGAAGCCCACATCTCTGCCAACCGATCCTACCCCTGGCCGCGCTGAGCTTCTTGTGCGTAAAGATATGAGCTTGCCGTCCTCGCACGCCGAACTCCCATATCTCCAGCATTGGGGAGGGGATTTCATACCACGCACGACTGCCGCAAATGCCAAACCCAGTTTCCATTTCTCTATGTGTGTAGACTCAATAGCGGTAGTAGACGAAGCTACGCTAGAGAAGATGTTTGCCAAGATACCCCAGTCGCAGGTTCCGTGACACGTCCAGTGCCACGAGAGGCCTCCCCGGAGTCAGGGTGACGGATTTGAGAAATTGTAGCCGGTCTCTTCGAATAAACCCGTCGAAAAGGTAGAGATCCTCTACACTTATTTTGAAGTGCTGAAAAGTGCCCTTCTCCACGATATACTGCCAGGTTCTGGAGACGGTGGCCAAGGGTGCCAGGGATCTGTGAACCCTCTTATAGAGCTCTATCACGTGGTTGACTATAAGGAGCTCGATGTCGAAAGGTAGAGTAGGACGCGACGTAGGTATCCGCGCGGCTGTTGTTTGTTGATTGATAGGGGAAGCTGAAGATGAAAGAACAGATTTAGATTTTGTTCTTTGGAGGGCGAGTGCATCAATCTTTTGCCTCAGAATAGACGTCATTTTGTAGTTCGATGTGAGAATGTCTTTTACTTTGAAGAATAAGAGATCAAGATGGGTTCTTATATCCGTCACTCATGACATAAGGTTGGAAAATACACTTCTGGTTTAGCACAATGGAGGATATTTTGGTATGTGAGCTAAATATATTTCGTTGAGATGTCATAAACTTTAAATATCAATTAAGAAGCAGGACGAGTTGTTGGCTTTATAACCCTCATTGGTCGAGCAAGTAAAGTCAAGGTTCAAACATTTAGTCCGTAGGCACAGTAAAGTTCCTGCTCGAAGTGCCCAAGGTTTTGATGCGAACTTAGCATACCAAGCGATTGCACTCTCATGGGAAGTTAAGATTAAATCACCGAGTAAAGTTCGAGTTTACATCCGTCAACCAATTAAAAGTCCCCCAAGAAGCTTCTGACTCTGAAAAACCAGATGCTGAATGCTGGAAACCCCTCACCTCTGAGCTTGCAGGATCAAGACCATATAGATTCATCCGCTTCCCCATCTGAAGTCCCGATAAAAGGAGATCCTGGCCCAAGTTGTCGTTTCCATGAGAGAAGCACCCCAGGCTGAAGATGTTGATGGCTGCGAGGGTTGTCAGACTGTCAGATAACTTCTCCGCGCGATATAGTCGCTCTGCGTCGTTGAAAAAGCTGTGTGCAAGCGTGGCTGCTCTACCATCGGACGCGGCGTGGGCAAACTGCTCCGGCGTTAGTGAAGGGAGACAGGGCGACAAGGAGACAAGAGAGTTGCTTACGCAAGCGAGATAGAGTATTGAACTGACAAGAAAGGCAGAGCAGAACGTCGGATTATTCTGTACTAGATCTGTGAGGAACAAGTCTTTGTCGATGAAACCAATAGCAGAGTTATCTGTCTCGAGAAACGTGGAGATGAGCGTCGACGCAGATCGGTTACTTATCGGTACGCGTGTCCAGTACGAGACGGAGAGCTCGTTCAAGCGAAGGTCGCAGTGTTCTTTGGGCCGAGATTCGTTGAGCAGGACAAGGTCTGGTTTACCTTCTTGGGAGAGGGTGAGGAGGCCTAAGATAGCATCTCTAGGCGAGCTTGGTGTATCGATCAGGGGTGATGGAAGGGGAAGGGGAGGTCGTGAGGCGTGGATGGGTAGCACGATGGGATAGACTGCTGCAGGACAAGCCATCGGTGTTCTGGGTAAAATGCCACGAATTGTCGTCCACTCTGATGGCCGTTGTCTAGCCATTAAATTCGGCGCCAGGGATCTCTTCCGCTTCCCTTGGTCACCAAGGACTCGAGCGTGCTCAACGACGGATCCAAAATCATCAGCAGCCTGTAACCTCCGCAATATCTCCTGATCCGTCCCAGCACCAGGCTTCCTCAGACTCTCGAACAATCTTCTAAAGCTTCTATTCTCAACCTCCAACTCTTTGACTCTCCTTTTGAGTTGGTTTGAGTGCATTTCACGGTCATTGGCAATATCAGCGTAGTGACACTCGCCCCCACGGCGCTGACATGCAATACATGTTGGAAACTCGCCCGTGCACTATATGTAAGTAAGCATCGGCTCATAAGGGGAGTGGGAGGGACGTACCCGGACTTTTCTGCTCCTGCATGAGTCGCAAGCTACTGCAACGGCGCGTCTTTTGGGGGCGGGAGCAGGGATGGCTTCGTTTGATAGAGAGGCTGGAGCGCGGGGTAAAAGTGGAGGATAGTTCATGGTGCTACATGGATGGATTCGTTCCTGTTGAAGAGCGTTTCGTAATTGTTAGGCCATGGGGAAATGGGTTTGTCGAGTGTTGATCGTGGTCGGGAGTGGAATGCAGAATGGACGGAGGGGCCTCCGAGTCTGCTCATTGGCTGTCTAATTTTGCTAGAACCTCTCGCTTAGCCAGGCGATATCAACGGACCGGATCAACGATATCCATCTCAGGCTTGATTATTTACGCTACTACTCCGTACCGGGTATAACTAGCTCACGTCCAGCGCCCATCACAAATAAGTGCAGATCAGTAAGAATATGCTGAGACTATAGAATCACACAGAAACCACAGCTACACAGTATCATCTCCATCTCCCCCTCATCAGGCGGCCGTCTGAACTGAATCCTAACCTTGTCCCAGATCCTCAACCACGACGCAAGAATCACCTTGTCTATGGATAGTGAAAGACATCGGGATAATGAATTCCTCAAGTCGATTTGAGGTTGAGTAGGCTGGCGGAGGAGGAAGGAACTCGAAACCGACTTCATCTTGGCCCATGGCGACAAGATAATATGGAGTTGTGAGTTACTGAATTCCAGTTGAAGTAGTGCTGAGTCTTGGCTTTATATAGGGCGGCTGAGATCATAGTCTCAAGTAGTCGGGCCACTGGGTCTTTTCTTTGTGTTGTTGTGCCCACGTGTCTCAATCTCTTTGTTTCGTAGGCCACTGACTTTCGTAGCCTTTCAGGTTAGGTCACAGAACCACTGACCAACTGGAGCCCCTTTGAGCTTAGCGTCACAAAGCGTCTTTGACCAGCAGAACGATGACACAAATAAGCATAACTTAGACTTAAGATTCTTGCCAAAAGACAGTAAACATTCACGAGAAAGAAAAATCTAATGCTACTTGATACAGGAATCATGCGCCATCTAGGCTCGCCACTCACAGATAGCATCTGAGGACGACGCTTCCCACAGAGGAGATCAACCAAACACCTGTCAGAGTCTCTAGGGATGGAAGACAGAAATCATGGGAGCTCAGCCCAATGAACCCGATCCAGAATAGCCACTGTGCAAGCCAAAGGAGGGGCACTCCCATTGCCATGGTCATGTGAAGTCGTGAATGACCTATCATGGATGGGACAAGAGCTTCAACTTCCGCTGGAAGGGTACCGTAGCTGTGACCTTCAGATCCCGTGGGCGACTTTGGTAGTAGACATTCCTCCTCCTTCGGCCCCGTCGACTCTTTTGCATCCGCGACCGATTCGCCTTCTTCTTTCTCCGTAAGCTTGTCTCGAGTTCGTATCGTTCGGATAACATGTACTGCCGTCAAGGCCACGACGAACAGCCAGGCAAGTGCGCCGCCAAACATAAGTGCAGCAAATGGTAATCTTGTCGCACTTGACAAAGCCCCAAAGTAAAAGTCGTGAATCCGACCATAGTTTACCGTCCAGCACATATGGTAGAATGAAAGTGCTTGGAGAATCGCTTCCGCAAACATTGCAGACATAGAGGAGGTCATGTCCTGAAATTTCGAGTTTTTGGTACCGTGGGACGAGATGGGAAGCCAGCTAAGGCGAGGGAGCGAGCACCAAAACAACATGAGCTGTACGGTAGGGATACCTTCGTAGCCAGGGGTGGTCTGTACAATAGTTGCGTTGGCTAAATTGGCGAACAGGTGGATGCATCCAAGAAGAACTCCTGCCAGGATCCATCTGGCAGGATCGTAGAACAGCGGACGGGAATTGGTGCTGGTACTTCGTCGTGCACTGTTAGCTTGCAGTATAGCAAAGAATGTCACCAAGTTGATCACGCCGATACTCATCAGCTTCCATTCATTGGAAGGGCATTGCGCATTGTCTTCTGTGGATTTGGGGTAAATCCTCCATCGCCAGGGAATCATGTCACGGGGTTGAAGGCGCGCCGGCTCTTGCCACGTATATTCACATGTCTCGTTCATCCATCGCCGCTGAGTCTCTAGATCTTTCAGGCTCGATGTTGCGCATGGTTCTTCGTGCTGGGACATGGTAAAAGTGTTGCAGAGACAGGCTTTGTCGAAATACCCTCCGGCCACAATGTGACTGCTAATCAAGTCGTAGCTTGCGGTATCAAAGCTGAGAGCTGTCATAGACTTTCGGCGGCTGTTGTATCCCCATGGACGAGCTGCATTGCCTGTATGCTGTGTCGTTGCTGTGAAGCTGCAAGAGCTGATGACATGGTCGAACGTCTCTTTAGTTCCGGCGGAAGGGGACTCTCTCAGGCATGCTGGTGCCTTGTTGGCGATGTCTATAGATGCGTATCCGTTAGCCAGGCTTTCGGGCGATAGGCTTTGTAAGCCATTTGTGTCTCCAACGTCGACGAGCCAGTTTCTACCGGTTGTCGTCTGAATCCAGTGATGAAGTTGTGCCTTGGCGAGGACCGATCTGCTGCAGTATTTACTGTAGCCCTTGACAACGCCGGGTGAGAACTCGGCGTTCAGACAGCTCAGTTCAGTAAGCCATTGATAGTGCGTGCAGAAGACGAAGTACGAAGTGCAGCGATGGCGAGTGCACTTTGTCATGGCATCTAGCCAAGCGGACTGGTCCTGTTGCGCGATGCACTGTGGCATCGGTGCCAAGTCCTCTGGGTTAACCCATCCTCCGTGGTTCTTCAGTATGCTCGAAGCATCGCGGGTCGAACCTATTGGTATTGTCAGCATTCAAACGGTCTCGGTATGGGGTTTGACGCACTAGTCAAGAGTTGCCCAAACACTCCAGCGAAAAACAGCGCCGGGAGCAGCGTCTGGAGTTTCATTATATCGACGTGCAATAGTCTGACGGCGAGAATAGAAACAAGAGAGGATCCTGTCTGTCTTGGTGTTTTGAGGTCAGATGATCTTTTAGGTAATGTCTCGCTACTCAAATTGCGGGGAAGCCGCGTAAGTCGGCGTGATCATTCATCCCGACCAATGAATCCCAATTGGTTTTCAACCCTCCCGCGAGATGCTACACTCCCCATGGGTTACAAATGTGCACATCAGCCTTTGACAGTAGCAACTGGTTAGTCATTATGATATAATGTCTAAGTTGTTAGCTAGATGTGTTATTTACAGTTGAGGCTCGTGGCTGAGAGCTTGAATCAGCAGACAGAACTTAGTGCAAGGGAGTTGTTTATCGAGACGTGTCTAAAGATGAACTTCTCACCATACTTCACACTGTAATGAAGGAGGAGCTGAAAACTGTTTAAGCGACACTCCAAAGCCTCCAGAAGCAGTTTAACGACCTGGATCGACGGTACCATAGCCTTGTCCAGCGTGTAGAAGGCCTAGCGGCTCGAGTCCATGCACATATTTTGCCGCAGCGAAATTAAATATACCAAGAAGATCTTATATACTTAGTATATCAATACAAGTAATACTGGAGTGATCAGCAAGTAGATCAGAATAGACCAGCCACTGGACTTCTTAGTAGGAACTTCAGTCATTATGGGCTAAAACTGGCGTTGAAAAGTTGCCTCTTAGAGGGCGCTTGCAGTGGGTTTGGAAGGAGAGTACATTTATTACTCTTCTTGATAGGCTGTAAACCTTGAAGGGCTTAATGACACTTGTCTTGATGACTCTGCAAAGTTGTGTATATCGTGGGATTACTAGCATGAGTTCTGACTTGGTTTCCCAGTACCGATTTTACATTTGTAGCCCCTGGGGGCTGTACTCGTGCTTCTATTTTTACCTTTCAGAAATGTCCTTGATTTAAGCATGAATAACAGATCTAAATAAAATCCAGTCCTTTGCAATACTGTAATGTTATGAGACCCAATGGCTGTTTGGAAACATGGGAACATGACCCTGCATGTTTCGTCCACTCCCTTTTTGGCAATCGTATGACGAGTTACTGTTTGTAGCACACCTAAAAATAGCATTTGCACTTTGCCAATCATTTCGACTCAACTTACGGAGTTCATTGGAACAGATTACGGAAAAAAAGTAATTAATGGCAGAAGTTTCTTATTTTTAAATGGTATTCTTATTGAGTTAACTAACCTCCGCGCCCCTATACTCGAGCTCTAGTTATTTTTGGACATTGCTTGTCTCTTGGGGTCAGGAAAAATAGCAGAACGGCTTACACTAAAATTCACTGATCTCCCACCAAAGCCCGTCCACTGTATTTCTTCACCCCCTAGTCTAGTTAGCCCAACTTGTGAAACCACTGAAACATCACTAATAAGGCTGATCATTGCCCATATCTACAGACTCCCTGGGCGCATGCTGATCTTTAGCTTCTATAGATAGATCCTATCTTTGGCATAAATAAGTCTCCTTTTGCCCAGATCAGCTTCCGTTCAGTCCAGCTCACATCTTCAGCATCATCACAAGCGGCCTACAAACCAACTCGACATTCTCCCCTCACAATGCGTTCAGCAATCTTTCTCGCAGCTCTAGTTGCCTTTATACCTACTGCATTCGCCGAAGAGCTCAGCGCAGATGATGTGCCCACCGCCTGCAAGACAATCTGCCAACCCATAGTCAACCTCACCAACGCATGCGACATTGACCCCAAAGATCCCGAGAAGCACAGCGACCGAAGACGAGACCTTGTCATCCTTGATCACGAAGACGACGATGAGCCCATCGAAGCAGCTTGTATTTGCACCAACAGGAGCTTTGACATCGAGGGCGTGATGGGACTCTGTGCGAGCTGCATGGCACAGAATAGCAAGGACACAGAAGGTAAGAAATCGATCCAATTTTAGTGTGAAATTTGTCTTCTAGCTAACGCTTCGTGACACAGATATCGATAAGATCATGTCGCAATGCTCCTTCTCGTCAACCTCTTACGTCCGCGCAGCAACGAGTGTAGTCTCCGGTATCGAGGTTCAGGCTACCAAACCGGCTGCAACAATTACTCCCATTGCTACAAACACGGCTGCCGCAGCTACAGCAACTGAAACGGTTGGTAACAGTGCTGGGAAGGTTACAGTCCCTATCATGGCAGTAACTTGGGTCATTTTGATGTTGTTGTCTATTCTGTAGATTCATAGATTCTCTATGCCTTCGATTCCAGCGTTGGGCACTAAATACACCCATGGCCATCCTTTCATCTATGCCTCCCAGCGTGCTCCAAAGGCCTCCTGTCGGGTCTGATGCTTTTCTTCTTAGCACGTATGCCGTCTTATCCGTGGATACACCACGGCGTAGAAGACTTCGAATTGAGGACACACTGCGAGTTGTCAGGTAACGTAGTAAGAGAAGAATTCGCAAGATCTTTTACCTTGCTTCAATTTTATTCCCCCTCATCCGCCACCTAGTGTCCAGACTGGCCCGGGCTACTTCTAGACGGGTATACCCAGTACGAAGTCACGCCGAACTCTGCAGTTTCGTGGAGGTCGACGACCACTATGAACCCTGAAGCCGAGGACGGAGGCTGTTCTTCAAGTGTCGATGAGATGGAGGGATAGGTCGAGGGATCCTCGCGCATCTGCCGTAAAGGCTGCCTTGGTACAGATTCTTCCCTAGTCCATTTGGTAGATGCTGTTGAAGTTGAGGGCCGTTGCACAGATATTGGCACCGGTGCTGAGGGTTGTGGTGGCAGCGTTGGCGAGGATCGCTTCCCCTCTGCAGTTGTGTCTGCTAATGCCGAGGCCGCGTTGCTCAGGTTTTAGGTCTAGCCAGCGACCAGTCATCCACAGAGCCCATCTGCTGGCGGTCCAGGCAAGCCCGGACTGCGTGAACACGGGCATCCCCAGTACACTGTGACGCTGGAGCCAGAAGCTTCGTGGACATCGACCACCACTATGGACCCCCCGCTACCGAGGCCGGAACCTGTAAAGCTGTACAGAGGGACACGCAGTGGAACTCTGCAAGATGAGGTACGAGACTGGTTTTCCCTCGCCCTCTTAGGCTCGGCCGAATTTACCTCCCTTCTCACGAAGTAACTGCTCAACCTCATCAGAGTGAGTTTTGTCGCTGAGATACCCCACTGCTTCTGGTAGGCCCCAAGCGTCACTTCTCGGTAGTGATGTCACTCGTGTCTTGGTGCGTGGGATGGCCTTTTCTAGTCTTGTCGGAGGGATAGGCCTAATGTTCGATATTCGATATTGGATGTTCGAGACCGCTCGTTCGTTCGTAGGCGGTAGAGTGTGGAAAATCGTTGCTCGTGGTGGCACTGGAACGCGCATCTCCGTCGGCGTACTTCCAGCTCGAGGCCGATTGGCAGTGGCAGACACGCTCTCGCTGCCTTTGCTATTGACGGGTATTCCTTTTCGTCATGTTGATGATTCGTAGAGGTTACGCGAAGGCGTGGGCAAGTCGGTAAATTGCAATAGGGGGCTTAATGGTCATTTCGATTGATTCTTTCGGAATGGTTCGAGACGGACACTTCGCATAATCGATGACAAGACAAGACAAGAGATCTGGAGGTGTCAAATAAGAGATTAGCAAAGAGGTTCTCATCCTCGAAAACGTCTCATCAATCCCATAACAAACTGCCTCGGTGCATGATCAATCACCAACAAGCGGCATCGAACCGAAGCATGATACCAAAAGATGAATCGACGATAGCTTGAGATGAAGACATACACTCGGTGAATACAACAGATTGACTGATGGTTCGGGGGCCAGTACGTGAGGCGTGAAGAGTCTGAGTTGGAGATGAATCCGAGGGGGGGGGGGGGGGGGGTTTATACTCGCGGAATTTGAGAAAAAGAGGTAAGAGCGTGTCTTGAGGCCTCCGATTAGATGAAGAAGAGCAAGAAGGAGTGTCTCAATAAGTTCGCGTACGTACTAGGACTCGTGAGGCAGGTGTTCGCGTTAGTTCCATCTCCCAGGCCGAACAGCAGACTCGCATGATCTGTGGACGTGTTCAGCAGGAACAACAGGGCGGTTGCTTTTGAGAAGTGGTTCGGTTTCGACAACTGTCGCCTTTTGTAGCCAGGAGCAATAGACAGTGTGACCAGAAGAGAGAGAAGGGGGTGCCTCGAAGATGGACCAGCCAGTCAAGTGGAGGGGGCTTGTGTACGGACGAAGACTCCCCCGCTACCTAGCTGTGCCCGCTAGTCATGGCCGCCACAGACGAATAACTACCAATCACACTGGGATCTCGCAGGAAACCCTGAGGCAGAGAGGAGTGTCTCGTGTCACGCCCCAGAACAAAACAGAGCCGCACAGCACACTTTATTTCTTCAACTCCCTGTTCGCAAGAAATCAACACATCAACATCACCCGCTATAAACTCTCTTGTGTTCTTTGCCCTTCTTGTCTTTGCCGTCATGGATAACCCTGCCGAAGGTCCTTGTGCGTTTCTCTCTTCGTACTTTTCTCCTTCTTGCTCCAGGGCGCTAACCAGCAATAGCCGGATATCACGTCGGCGATGTCCTGCAGTTGCAGATACTCCAAACCAATACCGACGTCCTTCCCCAAAATGATACAGTCTCAGTCACAATCAGCCAGCTCATCACCTGCACCATGTCTCCCGTGGTGCGTGTCAATTTCGACACTGGATGCGCTATCCTAAAGCTCTACGACCGTCGGTTTGGTTCTTCATTCCGCGAGCACGATGACGAGATCATCCCATATTGTGATCAATCCCAGGCTGCCTATCACTCATTCCTACAACGAGGCGCCATGGGCCCTTTTCTCAAAGAGCTGGACGATGAACTGTCGTCGCCCGATGTGATAGTCCCTCGCACCGCCAGCGACCTTCGAGATGAGCCCGATGGAGTTGCCCGGTTCGAAGCTGCGCTTTGGAGAAATGCTAACAGTGCTTTCAAGACTGAAAGTGAAGCATACACACGTATGCAGGATCTGCAGGGTGCGCTTATCCCAAAGCTTTATGCTGTTGTGCGCGTCGTGATCGCCAAGGAAAACAACACACAAGACAATGAATACCTTGAAATTCATGGCATCTTACTCGAGCCCATCGCAGGTTGCTCTCTGCGCGATCTAATTACCGCATCCTATGCCCCTACGACAAAAGAAGAATGGTCCTTCATCGTGCAGCGTGCAGTCGACTCAGCACACGAGATCAACAAGCGAGGCATAGTTCTCGACGACAGCGCTCCTCGCAACGTGGTTGTCGACCAAACCTCGCACCATATTTTCCTCGTTGACTTTGCCCAGTGCTTCTTCAGGGATACAATGTTTGAGGATTGGGAAAAGGAGGCGGAGGGTTGGGATGCTGCGGCTGAGTACTGCGAAGTCGTTAGAACTCATAATAACCCTGCGGCGATTGGACTCCCTATGGTACGACGAGTCCGCAACAAGTTTGGATGGAATCTGGATATCGTCTATCCCGAATCAGATGATGTTCTGTCAGAGACCAAGTCTCAGACCCCTGATCAATAAGATTGCCATCTGGCTCCTCAATCTGTCGGAGTTCCTGACACTGAAACCTGATCCGCCCAACGATACGCGGCCCCTGTTACTCGCACAGATAATCACTACAGCTGCATCTAGTAAGCGCTTTCTCTTACCAACTCCTGCCATGTGGCGGCGAACTAACTCTCATCTCACACAGATGGAGATCGTGTTTCAATACAGACGAAGAACAACTGTGCGGCTACATTACATGAGAACGTTGAATTGGCTGCTGTTCATACTAATGATGGAGATGGATGTCTGTCTAGTACAACATGGTTCTAAGTGGATGCGGTGGGAACAGGTGGCTTCCTTGCGAGTTGCAGACATTGATTCCCATGTCTGTCATATTCTTGTTCTTGGCTTGGTAATTGTTCAAGGAGTGGTATGGGGGATTGGCACGAGAGAGTAGGTACCCAAATGTGTCATACAGGTCGAGTCTCAGCGAACGAGCATGTGTTCTCGAGTATCAGAGAACAACAAGTTTAGTCTAACAGGTGAACTAAATACGAGGTCTTTTTGGCTGAACACTTGCTGATTCTGAAAGCCCGTAGGCTGGCACGGACAAAATTGGTCAGAAGAAGTAAAGTTCAATGACCATGGCTGTTCGTGTACCGTACCATTTTACCTTATTTCCCAATGCTTTACCCCAACTAACAATCCGATGACTGTCAAAATGTACCAAAGCGACGGCCAGGACGCAAAGTCTCTTGATTCATTCCCCTACCTTACCCTTATAATACTCAAGTGTAGTTACGCGCCTGTATCCTCCTGCGAATCTTAATGGCAGTACTCTCCCTTGGGATTCTATATTCCCACATGGTCTTCATTGGAGGCTCCTCATCCCCAAAGTCCACATCATAATTCATAACCAGATACGCCAGAACGACCTTCATAACATGCGAGCCCAAGAACCGCCCCGGACATGCATTCTTTCCATAACCGAAACCAAGAAAGCTCTCGTCAAGAGTCACAGCAGAACGAGACCCAGAGGTCCCATCAACAAAGCGAAATGGCTTGAAAGTGCCGGCATCTGTGTAAAAGGCTTCATCCATATGTATACTATGCATCGGGACTTCGATGTGAACTCCAGACGGAACGTAAATATCATTGTCGAGAGTTATACCAGGAGAGTTAACGCGCCGTGGGAGGGCAAAGAGGCCGAAGTCGGACCAGCGCATTGATTCACGAATTGCTGAGTCGGCGAGAACGAGCTTGGAGATGGTGGCGCGATCCCAGATCCTGGTAGAAGCCAGGACCGATGTTGCCTCGTCATGGAGTTGCGAGAAGGTCGAGGCTGCGTGTTCGCCGTTACAGATGTCACTGAGAACGGTACTGAATGGGATCGATCCGCCTTGTACGAGGTTGAAGTTGAGGATCATCATACGATGACCAACGCGGTGGGCATCGAGTTGTGACGGATCGCCAGTCGCGGCGCTGGCCTCTATGATCCATTGAAGGATGTTTACCTGCGTGACTTTGAGTAGAAGTCCAAGGCTGAAAACAAAGGACTTACCGGCTTCTTGCCTGTCGAGTTCTGATTAGCTCTGAGAAGATCTTGTATAATTGGAGTACAGTATCTGATGCCTGCCTCCGTGTCCCGTCTAGCATTCCATGATATCAACGGAGCAAAGATTGGTTTCAGGAATTTTGGAACCAGTGTGATGAACAAACCCTGGAACGGCATGCCGATGGCAAACCGGCGCATAGTCTCAAGGAACGATTCGTTTCGGCCCAAGTTTCTCAGCGTCAGTAGCCGGTCTTGTGATAGTGAAAGATAACTCACATAATGGAAGCCCAACAAGAACTCTGTTCAAGCTCCGCGTGAATATCCTCTGCACCGCTGGCCAGAGCTTCACCTCCCTCCACTCTTGACTCGTGCCAAATTGCTCATCCACTGCAACGCACAGTTCCTCTTGCAATTCAGCTGCAAACTCGTCGAATCTCTTGCTAATCCACTTGCGAATCACATCGACGGTGTAATTGCTCGGGTAGACTTCTCGATCGCGGATGGTCCATTCAAACGATAAAGCTTCTGAGGCTGGATCATGGGCAAGCAGCTCGTCTTCGCGTTTGTTGTAGATGGCTTTTAGCTGGGCTGGAGGAAGAATGAGGACCTTGCCTTTTCGGAATGAGGGGATGACGAAGGGTTTATTTTGTCGTGAGTACTTTGGTAGGGCCAGTGAGACCATATCTTGGTAGAATACGTTACTCACCTTCTCGTATCCCTCCTCCATCCACTCTTCTGTCTTTGAAAAGCTGCGTAACTGTGCTCTGGCCCATGAAAACCATTCATCCTTTCGAACGCCAACGCATGGTAAAGTTCGATAAAAGCTGCTGTTTTTGGTATTTCCTTGCCATCCAAACCATCCTATGACAAGGACAAGCAAGCCGGCTGCTAAAAGCAGAAAGGTAGCCATGACGGAGCCCAGATGTCCGCACGATATTCACAATGGAGGGCAATTGTAAAGGAATAGACAGTCCCTGGACATAAAAAGTCAATTGAAAGGAAATACTGATTCTATAAAGGAAAGAAAGCATTATAAAATGTGAGGACAGGATGGAACAAGAGTAAGCGCTAATATTGGCGACCAATTGAAAAAGTGATCGACTGACCAAAACCTGTAAGCATCCAGGCTGTGTATTATTATCCCACTACTTTCATTGGATACATCGGTCTCCAAGGCTCGCATTTGATGCATGAATGTTCGGATCATAAAGTGCCAAGAAGCGCACTTAAATCCGTGCCTTAGGAGTAACTACAAAGCAGGTATATGCCTCCAAGGCCGGCCACGGAGTCATCATCTAGGTTTTCCTCTTATTAGCCTTTGGGTGTAGCAGTTGGTTAGTAATAATGGTATCATGTCTAAGTTGTGGGCTAGATGTGTTATTTGCAGTTGGGACTTGTGGCTAAGAGCTTAAATCAGCAGACAGAACTTAGCAGGTATATCGATCGACGTGAGGCAGCCTGCGACCTTGGATGAGCCGAAAGCAGCCTCGTCACGTGCAAATTCTCAGCCAAGTTGGGGGTTAACGAACCAACATCGCTTCATGAGGGGCCACCGATCCAGTCAGAGTCTCTGTCAACCATCTCCCATTTTCAGCACCAGGTCCAGCATCCGCAGCTGGTATTTCTCTTACAAAACAGTCGCGTTATGAGTCACCATTATCTTGAGGAGCTTTGGAGTGGATTGGGAGACGAAATCTCTCTCTATATCCGCTAGAACGATGCCCGCCTGATCGTTTATCTGAGCCGTTCCCAGACAAGCACGGATGTCCCTTCAATCGACAACACTTTCCTCGATAGGTACAATGAGACTTGTGACAACGACGACATCGACGAAGCCGAGGCTCTCTCCGATGAAATCCTGCTGGGTGGATGAGAAGTTGAGCGGAACGGTGGAGGGAGACGAGATGGCTGTAAGAAAGATCATGGAATACTTGCAGGTTTCGTAGGTGGAAAGTCATCGTATCGTAGCCATTGACGTATACTACCATTAGCGCCCGTCACCCACAAGCAAGTATACTATGCGGTAATCGAGCAGCAGCGATGACTACTCGGGAAACTTCACCGACAAGTACCTCAGCTGTTGTCTCACCAAGAGCCTCCCTGTCTTGGCGCCCAATTCGAGATAGCTGCAGGTTGACAGGTGTCGTGGTTGGTCGAATCTGAGACATCGGGTCATAGCGGGCGGCTGAAGCCGCGGCGTCGAAGATCACCTTCCAGCATGAGACTGAGTAGAAATCGTTCCCGAGTCCCTTCGTACAGTATCGGCAATAACTCTCATTGTTCAGGTATTGGCCCCCAAGGAATGATCACCTCAATGGCTTCACATGAATACTGTCTCTGAGAATCCTTGCTGCGATTCCCACCGGGCGGTTTCGTTCCGGCCTGCAGGTCTCAGTTTTCGTGAGGACATGCAGCATATACAACTCCACTACCAAGTCTTGCAGCATTTCATGCCATGTGATGAGACAATTTCTTATGTTGATCTTGTCCATCAATCCACCAAGGGATAGAAGCCACACGTCAGTCCAGCAATGGAGACGCAAATCTCAGCAGTAAAGAGTACATAATGCCAAAGAACGCAGTCTTATTTCCCCAGCTCAAAACTTTACTTCCAAAATATTCCAAAATATCAGTGTCAAGAAACAATCATCATGTCTAAAGAAAACGACGATATCCGGGACAAGGAGTTTGATGCGGTCCACGCATACTTTATCGGCCCCAAGGGCTCCAACCTCCCCGACTTCCGAGCCAACATCAACACCATCCTCGATGAACTGCTCGCCGCCCGCCAAGCCTACCATCCCGAAGACCAAGTCAGTACTCTTCCCCTTTCCCTCCCCTCCCCTCCCCTACCCTCCTCACTAACACCCCCAGGCCTTCATCTCCAAAGAATACCGCCGCTCCCCCGTCTTCCTCAAAGCCAGATCCGATCTCCGCCTCGCCACCGAAAAGGTCGCACAGCTTCTTGGCGAACACTCAGCTCCCTTCTGGTCACCCCGCTATGAGGCGCACATGTGCACTGACCTTACCATGTCTTCGCTCCTCGGGTATTTCATGACCATGCTGTACAACCCGAACAATGTCGCGCTCGAGGCTAGTCCGATGACGACGCTTGTTGAACTTCGGGTTGGGCAGCAGCTGTGTAAGCTTTTCGGGTACAACACTGATGTGCAGAAATCTCCGGTTTCGTGGGGTCATATTACCTGCGATGGGACGATTGCTAATCTCGAGTCTATTTGGGTTGGTACGTATTCTCATCCTGGTTGAGTGGAGGTGATGCTTACAAGGATAGCACGAAACCTCAAATTTTACCCGCTTAGTCTCTGCCTTGCATTGCGACGTGGTAAACTCCAGTTCATTGGAGACAAGTTCTACGCCACTCGGTGTTTTCACGCAACCAAGAAGACACTCTTCAAGGATCTCAAAGGATGGGATCTGCTGAATCTCAGCTCTGAAGTCATTCTTGATCTTCCCAATGAGCTGAACAAGCAATTTGGTATCACCAGCAAGTTTCTCGAGAGCGCTCTCAACGAGTTTAACATCCAGACTATTGGGCGCGAGGTACTTGAAAGGGAGTTCCAAGTCAAGAACCCGATCAAGTATTTTGTGAGCAAGACGCGCCACTATTCTTGGCCCAAGGGAGTCGGTAAGTTATCCTACTGCTGTATTCATCGATCAACAGGTGCTGACCAGTGCACTCATAGCCATTGCCGGCCTGGGCTCAGGTAACGTGATCGGCGTCGATGTCAACAACGCTGCCCAGATTGATATTAAAGTCCTCGAAAAACATCTCGAAGAGTGCGTCAAGGCCGAAACAGCCGTCTTCGCAGTCGTAGCCATCATTGGATCCACCGAAGAGGGTGCAGTCGACAGACTCACCGAGATCATCCGCCTTCGCGACAAGTTCCAAGAGGAGCATGGCTTGTCATTCCTCGTTCATGCCGATGCAGCCTGGGGAGGCTACTTTGCCACCATGGTCAATCCCGACCGACGCTACAGCGTTGAGGGTCAGGGATCGTCTAAGCCTGAGCCTGAGTGGTACCTCGACCCCAAGACTGTCGAGGACATCAAGGCTATGGCTGAGGCGGACTCGATCACTGTTGATCCGCATAAGGCTGGATATATCCCGTATCCTGCTGGAAGCTTGGTCTACAAAGATGGGCGAATGAGACATCTGGTAACGTGGTCAGGTCCGTATCTTTCGCAGGGCTCTGCGGAGAATATCGGTGTCTATGGCGTTGAAGGCAGGTAAGTTTCTCACCAGTCCTAGTATCTCACAACGACTAAGTCATCTTCTAGTAAGCCCGGTGCCTCCGCAATGTCAGCGTGGTTCTCCAACTCAACCATCGGCCTCAACCACCACGGCTATGGTAAGTTGCTCGGCGAAGCAACCTTCACCAGCGCCAGAGTAAGCCTCAAACGTACCTCTCCCAATCCTCAAGTACTAAGATCTCTTAGCTCTCGGCTCACTACGCAACCATGATCAACGACGACTTCATCTGCGTCCCATTCAACATGCTCGCGGCCGAGAACAACGGTAGTCGAGGATTCCTCTCCAAGCCCGTCGAGAAGCAACGCGACAAGATCCGTGATCTCATCATCGGAAAGAAAGACCACGAGATCTTCGCCTCCAAGGACGCAATGAAGATCATCCGCGATCTCGGCTCCGACACCAACATCAACTGCTTTGCTCTCAACTGGAAGGACAAAGACGGAAACCTGAACACTGATCTTGAAGAAGCCAACTATCTCATGAAGCGAGTCGTAGATAGACTCTCTATCACTTCCGCAAACACCGATCCCACCGAGATTCCAATCTTCCTGACATCAACCCAGTTCCTCCACGAGGACTATGGCTCTTGCGCTCACAAGTTCATGGAAAGAATGGGCGTAGGAAAGTCTAACCAGAGCCTTTTCGTTATTCGAAACGTGGTTATGAGTCCATTCCCTACTCGCCAGAACTTCATTGACAAGTTGATGCGCGAGTTTGAGGAAGTCATCCGCGATGAGGTTGGCAAAGTTCGCAAGAGGAATGATCCTGGTCAGAAGAAGGTTCAGTTTCTTGTGCAGGGTACACCTGGCTCTTCTGAGGTGTTTTTGTCCTTCCAGGCATCGTTTCACAGCGCGACGAAACGACAGCAGATTATTCTGTCTGGGACTCTTGATAGTACCTTGAGAGACTTTCATAAGGAGCTTACTGGTGGCAACCAGGATAGTATTGTGATGCTCGAGTCTACGGAAAAGGTCTTCATTGAGGATGTCGTCGAGATCCTTGGCAGCTTGGAAGTCATCATGTATGAAAAGGGGACCAAGTAAGTGGCAAGCTCCTGGTTCATCGTCGGCCTACTAACACTCCGCAGGAAATACCATCAGCGAGACGGAACCATCACTCTCAACTCAGTTGTCAAGAGTCGCCCCCTCAACTCCATCCACCGCGAAATCGACTATCCCGCCGAATTCATGCCCTTCTACCTCTACGGCAACGAGAAGGAGATCCATTGCTCACACATGCTCGTCAAGTCCCCCAACATCTCCATCGCAGCCAACAACATCACCTTCAACCCCAGCCTCTCCACCGAGATCAACCACCGCCAATCCGTTGCCGAGCTCCTTGCAGAGGGCATGATCCTGGGCCTTTCCGAAATCCCCGAGGATTCTATGCAGCCTTTCCCTGAGAGGAACCAAGACCTAGCTGAGGAGTTCTTCTTCCGCCAGGGTCAAAAGTTCCAGGTCAAGATTTGGAAGGACCCTAAGGATGCTGCTGCTCAGGGACCGGGTTTGCTTAAGGATCTTGGACGGCATTTGTATGAGGGCGAGATGATCTTGGGGGAGAATGTGTTTGTCGATGCTGAGGGGCCGAATGAGGATAAGTTGAAGGATAGGAAGGTTGAGTCTGACTCGTGGCAGAGAAAGTTGGATGAGGTTGGGAGCTTGTTGGATGGCACTCATGTCAACTGTCAATAGCGCTTCACTCGAAGATGCTCAGACTAGTTTAGGAGCACTAGGTATTAGCTTAATCTGTTTTCCCTTCGCTTCTATATAGTCCCTTTGGGCTCAGGATTTCATCTCAATAGCATATCCTTCATAGCCAATGTGAACTCATCCACCTTGGTCATTAGACTCATGTGGCTCTCCCCCTTCATGCCTCTAAGCTCTGCACCAGGCATAAGCTGAACAGCCTTCTCAGACACCCCAATCGGAACATTTACATCCAAATCTCCATGCCATATTATCATATTTCCCTTCTCAACCTTGACGTCCTCCAGCTTAAACCCCCAATCACTACCAAATAATCGTGCTTCCCACGCAGTTGCATAGCCGCCCTGCTTCATCGCCTCTCTCGTAGCTCTCCTTAGGGACTTTCGAAAGTCTGGATGAGTCTCCCAAACTTCTTTGTCGCTTGCTGATCTGGCACTTATGTCTTTATCCATCATTTCTTCCAACTTCTCTGGGTGTTTGGTGTCTCGCGCGGTGTTGCCCAGCACTCTATCGGTGATCCAACCCAAGATTTTTGTAGCGTGTGGCGCCACATTGAACATGATTCGTGTCATTGTAAGCATTCCTTGCGTCGAGAAAGACATTGGCATGACGCCAGCGACGGTACCGATGCCTACCAGACGATCTGACGGGAGGTCCTTGAGACAAGCGATGGCATAGGGCCCACCACCAGAGACGCCTAAGACAGCGAATCTTTTGATAGACAAGATATCTGCTAACTCTATGATGTCTTTGGGATAGTCGAGTATTTTCCTGTTCTTCTGAAATGTCGAGTCGCCGTACCCTGGGCGCGTCGGCGCAATGACGCGTACGCCATGCCGAGATGCAGCGCTGCTAATCACGTAACCCTCGTGATGAGACCCTGGAAAACCGTGGAGATAGAAGAAAGTGGGTGCATCGTCATCCTGGGCTCCATAAACAGCATATGAAACCTTTCTCCCGTCGGCTAAAGTGGCGATCTTGTCTTGATGGTCATCCATGTCGGGTATTTTGGCCTAGAGCAGAATGTCTCCAGAATGTTGGGATTTGATCATAAACTAATTCAGAGATATTTTGAAACCGGCTGTCGGATAGAATTTTCGTTATCAAGATCGCTCTAGGATGATCCTTCGAAGGATCTTGAATTTGAGTTTGGTAATTGAACTACCGACAGTTGACAAAAATAGAGGACAAAGAATGTTGCATCGAGATCACGTGTTGAAGGAAACAGAAGTTGCACAACGAGACCAACCAACAAGCGAAATAGCCAAATTGAGTTTGACTAAGCCAACGTCGTCTGCTCGATATAATCGATTTATATAGAAAGTTCATTATTCGAGTCACTTGTAATCTTGAACAGTGTTTCTTTCTGGTAGTTGTGTTTATCATATCAGCCGCAACTGCTTCCTTTCCTGTCAGGATCAACGTTAATTCTTAGATAAATACTCGAATCGACTCGGTATTACAACAAAACAATTATTTCTTGCAAAACGGCTACTTACCCTTAGTTTTACCAGACGTAATATCAAGCTGTCAACCCAATTGTCCTTTTCGGGCCGTTTCGAAGCTGTTCTTTGTTCTTAACTTCTTCCTAACTAGTGTTGGCTTGAGTACAGGGTAGTCTGGCCCGACAAGCCGACAGAGATGCCACGAGGAGACGAAAAGCTGAAGGATATTCATTGACATGGGCCATGTTCCTGGCAAGCTGTAACCGATCGGACTCTCACATCTCAGCTGATTCCAATGCTGACAACAAGGCAGATGCTGGTGGTTGATGAGCCGCATCCCCCCCACGCTGACAAGATGGCTCGAGCGTCGTTCAACCTCGTTCATCCCGTATCTGTAGGATCCCGCTGCAGAAACCGAGGAGCTTATCTACGAGCTTAAATCACTCACATATCAACTTATCCTTTCTAGTTTCACACAGAGGACAAGTAATGTCAATTCGGAACCGAATTCATCACCAAAACCTCACTTTGAAATAGAACGGCAGCTTTTACCCGCAACCGACCGTCTTCATCTCCCCAAGGCTCAACCATCTGCGCCCAGACTCTTAGTTGAAACCCATCAACCTTACCGAGAATATGGGTTACGGCCCGACAGCTCTCTCAGCGGAATGATACCCTCCCTGCGTTTCCATCTCGGCGAGACTCCATTTATCCAGTGGGGAAATTCAACTTCCAAGCCCAAAATCATTCACATGACTCTCCATTTCAACGGCTCAGGACTCCCCTTCCCGACTGTCCGCAGTCAAAAGTCGTCCGTTCAAATTATTCGCTTCCGAAATGGTAGGTGGGAAAATCTGGAGAAATCTCCACACGACTCCAAGTTGACAAGGGTTCTGAAACCCATGAAATTTTAATCAATCACAGTCTGGGCTATATCGTTGCGGTATTTCGGCCCGCCCTCCTCGGCGGCACTAATCGATAAACATGGGTCAAGTCCGCGAAACTATTTGAAACTCGGTACTTGTGTCGTTATTGGTTGGGCTTGGCATTTCGAATTAGGAAAACGGAGGGAGCGGAGATATAGGGATCTTGATTGGTTGCCGTTGTATAACGCTGGAGTCGTGACCTGAGATTTCGGAGCTGTGTCGTTGAGCTTCCGTGAGGACCTTCATGGCTATTGATTTTCGGGGTGAGGCCGAAAGTGGAAGACCCCTATCCATAGAGAGAAAGAGAGAGAAAGAATAGATATAAACCGAGTTCCGGCGGCTCAGGAAGATGTTTCTCACGCTATCCATCTCGTCATTCCTTAGACAAGTCACTATCTGATCTCTGAAACTCATTCACTATGAAGTCTCTCTCACTCATCCTCTCAGCCCTGGCTGTCCAGGTCGCCGTTGCTCAAACCCCCGACAAGGGCAAGGAGCAACACCCCAAGATCGAGACATACCGCTGCACCAAGGCCTCCGGCTGCAAGAAGCAGACCAACTACATCGTCGCCGACGCAGGTATGCACAACATTCACCAGAAGAATGGCGCCGGCTGCGGTGACTGGGGCCAAAAGCCCAACACCACAGCCTGCCCCGATGAGGCATCCTGCGCCAAGAACTGTATCCTCAGCGGCATGGACTCGAATGCTTATAAGAACGCTGGTATCACTACTTCTGGCAACAAGCTCCGTCTTCAGCAGCTTATCAACAACCAGCTTGTTTCTCCTCGCGTTTATCTTCTTGAGGAGAACAAGAAGAAGTATGAGATGCTTCACCTCACTGGTACTGAGTTCTCTTTCGATGTTGAGATGGAGAAGCTTCCTTGCGGTATGAATGGCGCTCTGTACCTTTCTGAGATGCCTCAGGATGGCGGTAAGAGCACCAGCAAGAACAGCAAGGCTGGTGCCTACTATGGTGCTGGATACTGTGATGCTCAGTGCTACGTCACTCCCTTCATCAACGGAGTTGTAAGTTAACCCATTCCTTACAAATGAAAGTTTTACTGACATTTTCAGGGCAACATCAAGGGACAGGGTGTCTGCTGTAACGAGCTCGACATCTGGGAGGCCAACTCCCGAGCCACACACATCGCTCCTCACCCCTGCAACAAGCCTGGCCTCTACGGCTGCACAGGCGACGAGTACAGCAGCTCCGGCATCTGCGACAAGGCCGGCTGCGGCTGGAACCACAACCGCATCAACGTGACCGACTTCTACGGCCGCGGCAAGCAGTACAAGGTCGACAGCACCCGCAAGTTCACCGTGACGTCCCAGTTCGTCGCCAACAAGCAGGGCGACCTCATCGAGCTGCACCGCCACTATATCCAGGACAACAAGGTCATCGAGTCCGCCGTCGTCAACATCTCCGGCCCCCCTAAGATCAACTTCATCAACGACAAGTACTGCGCTGCCACCGGCGCCACCGAGTACATGCGCCTCGGCGGCACCAAGCAGATGGGTGATGCCATGTCCCGCGGTATGGTCCTCGCCATGAGCGTCTGGTGGAGCGAGGGTGATTTCATGGCCTGGTTGGATCAGGGCGTTGCTGGACCCTGTGACGCGACTGAGGGCGATCCCAAGAACATCGTCAAGGTGCAGCCCAACCCTGAAGTGACATTCAGCAACATCCGAATTGGAGAGATTGGATCTACTTCATCGGTCAAGGCTCCTGCTTATCCTGGTCCTCACCGCTTGTAAGAACATCAAACAACACCGATGTTCGATATGGATCCTGAGTGTCCACTTGCTGGGAAGCTATTGGAGCACATATGCAAAACAGCTGTCCACTAGCTTGACACGTATGTCGAGGCGAAAAAAACTCTTTCTAGGATAGGAGAACATATTGGGTATTGATAACTGTATATAAGCGATAGCCTTTTCGTAGTACATTATTTTTAACATACTTTATTCCATAAACATCACCAACACCAGATCTTGATTTCGTACCCCGATATCAGACTAACCGGTCCCGAGTGGCTTGCATTAGTGGACTCTACAGCATCATCCATGTACGTCATCTTCACGTGTGGCTGAGATCTCGCTGATCAAGAGCTAATCCAAGTCGTAATAAAAAAAAACGTCATGGGTATTCTTGCTTCCAACAATCATCATCAACTTCACCTCAGCCACTTAGAGCATCGCGTTCCAATGCCGCGCTCACTATCAGCCGTCTCGTCTCTCGAGATCCGCGATCTAAACAGAGATCAGATCCGCTTTTATCATCCGAGCTATTTGAAACCGTTGAACCTTCTTTTTTGCCTGCCGCGCGTGGACTACAACGCGGCAGAGGGGGCTTTTGGTGTGCACTATTTAACGGCTCTTACGGCATGCCAGATCGTTGCGAACAATGCTTTTGAGAAGGGATACTTGGCGAGGGATGAGAGAGGAAAGGTTAGAGTATCCGACGATGAGACGATACTGCTGCAACGAGACTACTGGTTCTTCGTTGAGGGCGATGGTAATTACAAGCTTGACCTTCACTCGACCTGGGAATACTTACTAACATTTCCAAGATCGATATGCAATTGTTCCAAGCTTCAGAGACTGGCAGTTTCCCCACGACAGACTCCCTGAATGGTGGAGTGTCCCAACCTCAAGAACATCGCTCTATGCGAAAAGATGTGCCGTCACAAACACAAGCTATGCTTTCACATGGGCACACCTTATCCCCAGAGAAGAACAGAGTTGGTTCAGCAAGAATGGCATGGGTCTTTATGGTGGTGGATCGCATACTATCGATGACCCGCATAATATTCTACCGCTCAAGGCGGACCTCTACGTATGCTTCGACCAAAGCGTGTTTGCTCTGGTCCCAAAGCAAAATGGTCAAGCCAATGGCGTGGAGGCCAATAGCCAGTATGTTCTTCATGTACTTGACGGAAGGGAAGCAGAGTTCACCGCCCTATATCAGAACAGACCAGTTGAGACTCTTGTCGAGGGAAGTCGAGAATATCTCTTCGCAAGATTTGCTTGGTCCATCTTCTCATTCTTGAAGCCCTTCCTCACATCAGGCGTCGGACGAAGAGTCGTCAGATTCCGTCTCAGAGCTTCTGATGACGACGCTGAGGAGGAACACTTGGTCTCAGAAATGCAGAATGTCTTCTTGGATTCCAGAAAGCTTGAGTCGCTGTATGGAGGTGGAAACCGACGAAAGATGGTATCGTTGGAGGATTCTTATGTGGATGTTGAGGATGAGTGGGATGATGAGCATCCGGGACGGACTGAGATGGAAGGGTAGTGTGACTTTTTATGAATTATGTATCTGGTCAGCGTGAGGCGATTGCTAATGATTGGTTTGATATAGGAGAAGAAGGCGGTAGTCTTTTATGACGGTATTTGTTTAAATTGGCTCTAATGAATTTGATGATTTATGATTTCGATGCTGCATCCGTGACGGGGCTTCTTCCTGTCTAATGACCTTGAATAGTTCTTTTGACTATGACCCTTCCACCCACCGCAAAGTCGTCGGCCTCCTGCTCTACCAGCCAGTTGGTCCTGTTCACCACCGCCAGGTAGATGGGTGCTTACCGTAATCAAAGTCTTGTTGGTTTCAATTGGTTGTGGGGAGTCGCAATCACTGACATTCGGGAACTCGGGAATGGCAGCGGAGTTATTGCTTGTGCTTCGTCCTAGAACTGGTCATTTTCGAGTACACCTTGAATGTTTTGGGAGATGGTATACAACAGCTCAACGACGCCTTTATTCAAGGTCGTGATGAACACTTCAATATCTTTTTGCAGTGCAGGCCTTCATTCCCGTTAGAGCGGGGTACGGCTGTCTCAAACCCCCACTTCGCTGAATATGCACTTCCCCCGGTATTTGGTTCTCCATCAGTACGTGCGTTGTGTGACCTTTCAAACTGAGCTTGCTGCAGAGTCATCCCGATAACCTCCAACTCGAACGGCGCGAATCCTTAACAAAGAGTCGAGGGCAAGTCACTGCGGAGTTGTTCTATCCTTTACAAATAATCGACCGCCGGAAGCACAAGTTGCGAATGGAATGATAAATTCATTGGATTGGTAGAGACGTATAAACCCCCCAGTCTTTAGAGTTTCGCGTGGCAGCTAACCCGGAGCCAAGTTCTGTACCGAGCTGCCTCATCAGATCAATCGCGCAAGGAATATTTCGTCAACCCGGCTTTAGAATTGGTGACGTGTTCCCATATTCCGACGGGGAAGCCTCCGATAGGCTTCAGCTGCATATACCGTTGTGCTAAGTGCATAATTCGCTCAATCAAGGGTCCTCGACCGGGGTCTCGTGAATATATCACTCACGGACCCCTCATTTGTCATTAGCACAAGAGCTCCGAGGTCTCTCTCTTTGTTCGTTTGGACGTATCAAAGTAACGAAAAGAAATCACTTATTATGGCTGAAAACTCTCCGCAAGACCCTGCCGCGACGGCTACCACTCCGCCAGAGGGCCACTTGGAAGTCGATGTGAGTTGCTGATGCTTCGCTACAGCCCATGGTTTTGCTTGCTAACGAGTTTCTCAGGATAACTTGGATTCCAATGATTCGCTTTATCATTCGACGTTAGTCAGTTGCTCTTGATTATTGTTTCCGGTATAATGACACGGATGGCAGGATCGGAGGTTCGAGCTTTTTATCGTCCGTGAATGCAAGCATTTACAACTATAGGTGAGATATACGCGCAAGAGCAGTTTTTAATAACCATAACTGACTCATTCTTATCATTTTTCACAGATACGAAGTGAGCTACACTGAATATACCCCGGTGTACCATTAACAGCAGATAGAATGGACGTCGATATCATGCATTCCGAGAAGGCACTTATCCCATGGTATGTGTCATAGCACCACTTCTTGATACCTTTACTCATTCAATCTTAGCCCAACGACGAAGATGAACAAGATCGTATGGACCTCGTTCATCACGTGTACAGTATCCTTCTTGACGGAAAGCTCCACCTTGCCCCAATCGACGACAATCTCCAACGTGTACTCGACCTCGGCACAGGGACTGGTATCTGGGCGATAGATTTCGCAGAGTGAGTGAGAATGAAAACAAGGGGCCTCGGGGTATTAGCCCGCTCACATGCTTCGCCATAGTGAGCATCCCTCGGCAGCGGTTATAGGAAACGATCTCAGTCCCATCCAACCAGAATGGTAAGAAAAGACCTGCCATGCTGCGTATTATCGTGCTAACAGCTTAGGAACCCACCAAACTGCACCTTTGAAGTGGACGACTACGAGGACGAGTGGCTATACCGCACAGAATTCGACTTTATTCACGCCCGCGAGTTGGAAGCTTGTGTAGGCGACGAAGATCTCATGCTTCAGCGAGCTTTCCGACACATACGCTCAAACGGCTTTGTCGAACTACAGGGCGTAGACGCGCGCTTTGAGTCAGACGATGGAACACTCGATAAGGCGCCCAATGCCAAATTGTGGATGAAGCACCTCATCGAGGCTTGTGCCAAGTTTGGCAAGCCTGTTGACTGTGCGTATAAATGGAAGGGCAGGTTGACCAAGGCAGGGTTTGTGGATGTTCAGGAAGAAGTCAGAAAGGTATGTAACCTCTCGGTTGGGGATTGCCCCTTTTCGCTGATTGTTGAATATAGTTGCCTATCGGCCCTTGGCCAAAGGACCCGAAGCTTAAGGAACTTGGCCGGTATCAGGCTATCCAAGAGTCAAAGGTCATCGATTCCTACACGCCCAAACTGTTTGAGTATGCGCTTGGATGGAGTGCGGACGAGATTCAGGTGTTGATGGCAAAAGTCAAGAATGAGCTACGAGACCCGGCTGTTCACCTGTATCTCCCTGTCTATTTTGTTTGGGGTAGGAAGCCTTAGTTGAGCCAACTGCAGGAATTGTTGCGAGCTATAGCCAAGCGAGAGAATATGAGCTGCTTCGTATCATATTGCAAAGCTCTGACCTCGAGGCCTCTTCTTTTCAAATGTTCAGTAATGAGCCGATTGTGTCGTGATTATATGTTCGCGTGTTGGCCTTTGAGAACAGTATCATAAATTAGGATCGTGTTCCGAGCCTAGCGTGGCTTTACTGGAGACGAACAAATCATCCCTGTCTGAACTCTAGCCACAAGATTTGTCACCAACAAGCAAGGACTTCGGGTTTCCGGGAGCAAAAACGTCTAGGCCGGCCATTCATATTCAAATTTATTATCATTACCCTGCACAATAGTTCTTTTTACTTCATGCTTGTAACGACTTTCGCTCCAGGGCTTCTACAGAGTCTTGCGCACCAACTCTACGCTCAACAGCGCGTTATACAACGACGATCAAGCCACACAAGCTGCCCAACACGACCAACAACCAACAACCAACAAAGTGAGACTCTCCCAGACTCGGATAAATACTCGGTGCGCTTCGGCAGTTGGTCCAACCCCGCGTGGCATTGTCGGACTCCAAGCATGTGCATTCATCGCATTCACACGTTTCAACGACCGCTTCTTCCGCCCTCAATCATTACGCAGAAAAATGGCACCCCCGGGTCTACCAGAGGCTATACCAGCCAAGATATGGCTCCTCAATCTTCAGAACTGCTTTGTCAATCTGCCGCATTTGCTGTGTTCTTCGCTTGACATTCTGAATACGGTTCGTGGACAGTGTCGGGTTTAGACACATGCTGACGCGAACCCAGCCGCCGCAAAATGTCTTGATCGAACTCTCATATGAAGATCTTACTTCTCGTGACGTATCAGAAGCATCCAACGCTATGCCATTAAGATCCGCCTTTCTTGGATGGACAGGACTACAGAGTCGACAGAGATCTCACTCATCAGAAGAACCGCAAAGCTTGAGTAGAAATACAGGACGCCCCAATAGAGGATCATCCTGGGTGGACATCGATGCCGCGTTCGCTCGGACCTTGGGCCTTTCCGATGGACAAGAGGTCACTATTGCATTGTATCTAGAACCTCCCCTGGTGAGCACCGTCCATATCGAGCCTCTTACACCAGAGGACTGGGAGATTATCTAACTTCACGCCAGCTTCTTAGAGTTTAACCTGATCAGACAAGTTCGTGCCTTGCCTAACCCAGGCTACTATCGAACCGAGAGTGCACAATATCACCCTCTAACTCTCCATCTTACCCCGACAACAACAGCAAATATCAAGCTCGTTTCTCTCCACCCCCCTACAGACTCACCATTTGCGAGGCTCGATCCCAATGCAGAAGTTATCATTGCACCAAAATTAAGGCAGAGGCCTTCTCGTACTCACTCACGAGCAGAGAGCAACGACAGGACCAGCGAATCCCCCCAGATGAAGCTATTTCTCAGAGGAGTTGATCGAGCACGTCTTGCAGATCTGTTTAATCGCCAGCAAGATGCGAATGAAGGCTTAAAGATCTGGGTCGACAGTGATACACGACTCACCGCCCTGACGAAAGGAATTAGTTGGGTATCCGTATCGATCCTCCATCAACCAACTTTCCAAGCCAAGTTTAATCACAGATATGGTCAAGCCGGCGCGGATGGGCCAAGTGCCGCTTGGGTTTCTCTAAAAGTTGTAGCCAGGCTGGAAGAATGGAAAGATGCTCCAGACAACTGCTCCGCTGCTCTATCCTCCGCACTCTGTGTAGCGTTGGTTTCTGAGGGCATGGTTGGAGTCCCCATTAAGATTGAGTCTGCCCTTGTAGAACAGGCCTCAGCTGCTCAAAAGGTTCATGTTTACCCATTCATAGCTAACTCGATGGAATCGACAGGTACTCTCAAGCTTGATCCTAATGCGAGGCAAGGCCATCAAGAAGCTGGGAAATCGATTCTCAACATGTACAAGCAACCTAGTACCTTCCGGGGTCTTCTGGACGGCCCTATCACGGACGGCATGATCTTGGGTCCCCTCTCTTCGACTCCCATGCTTCCTAATTGGACTGGCGGGATACTTCGATTTGATGTCAACCTAGCCCAACCTACAAAACCCTTCTGTAACTGGTTCCTTAGTTCAGGTCAAATGTCCTCCATCGAAGTCGAAGAGCCAATTCCTTCACCAATTTCGAATTCCAACAAAGACCCCTTCGATGATCCAGTTCCAGTCCTTGCTGGCGTCGAGGATATCGTCACAGATGTCAAGTCACACTTGTTGCATGATTCTTCAGTACTGCTCATAGGAGGCCCCGGCGCAGGAAATAGCTCCGTCAGCTTATTGATTGGGCATCAATTGAGATCTGAGCACTTGTTTCACAGCATATACATTTCTTGCCAAAAGATGTCAGCAAATGAAGAGCGCATTGCTACTATCAGAGACACTCTTGAACAATCTTTCCTCCAAGCAGCCTTGAGTGCAAGACTGGACGGCCGTGCTCTGGTAGTACTGGACGATGTCGACAAGTTATGCCCTGTTGAGACTGAACTTGTGGTTGGAGGCGATAATGCGCGCTCGAAGCAGACGAGTGAGATGATTGCTTCAGTCATAAAACGGCATTCTGCGCTGGGCAGTGGGGTAGTGGTACTCGCGACTGCCCAGACGAAGGAATCTCTGCACAATGTCATCGTTGGGAACCATGTGTTCCGTGAAACCCTTCCTTTGGATGTCTCAAACAAGATGTGTAGGAGGAAGATCCTTGAGATGGTGATACAGGAAGGCACAGCTATAGAGGATGATGAAGAACAAAGGGAGGAGGTCAGCGCTAGTCGCCCAGAAACCGCTGACGGCACTCGACGAGAGAACTCAAGTGGATCATGGATGGATGTTTTCGGGTCTACAGAGGCAGCTCCATTGGTCAATGCTGTCCCTTCGCGCATGTTCAAACCCGAAGTAGACTTTGCGGATCTTACGAATCTCACGGAAAGTTACATGCCCCGAGATCTCGTTCTGTTTGTAGAACGAGCAAAGTATGTTGCTTTGGCCCATTTCATATCACAAAACTCGGAGGACGGCAACAAGATGATGGTCCCTCTCACGAGAGAACATTTCGAGGAAGCCCAGAAGGGATTTACACCAGTTGCCCTACGAAACATGTCTCTTGGAACATCAACTACGACATTTGACTCTATCGGCGGCATGACAGAAACCCGCAGAGTCCTGTTAGAGACTATAGAATACCCAACCAGGTACGCGCCTATCTTCGCGCAATGCCCGCTTCGACTACGCTCTGGTCTGCTTCTCTACGGATACCCAGGTTGTGGGAAAACTTTACTAGCCAGTGCTTTTGCTGGTGAGTGCGGACTGAACTTCATATCCGTCAAGGGCCCGGAGATTCTCAACAAATATATTGGCGCGTCTGAAAAGTCCATTCGGGATTTATTCGAGCGAGCAACTGCCTCAAAGCCCTGCGTCCTTTTCTTTGATGAATTTGATTCGATTGCACCGAATCGAGGAAGTGACTCAACCGGAGTGACAGACCGTGTTGTCAATCAATTGTTGACTCAGATGGATGGTGTCGAGGGCTTGTCTGGCGTTTACGTCCTTGCTGCAACGTCCAGACCAGATCTCATAGATCCAGCTCTGCTCCGCCCCGGCCGTCTTGATAAGTCGCTCTTATGTGATTTGCAGCACCTGGATGACAGAATTGATATTATCAGATGTCTCTTGAAGAAACTGAAGCTTGATGATGATTTCAAAGGAGAGCTTGACAATAGGCTGAGGGACGTTGCCTCGAGGACTCAAGACTATTCAGGAGCTGACTTACAGGCCCTTATCTCTAATGCCCAACTTGAGGCTATTCACGAGTACCTAGGAGACAAAGACACTGGAGTTAGCTCCGCAAAAACGAATGGAAAGGCACGGGTCCAAGACTCTCGAAAGCCTAGTATCGTACAGTTCTGGTACGGCGCAGAACAAGACCGACTGCACTCCGAGGCAAACTCTGGGTACCGACGCACGCAACTTAGAACACTCGCCGAGTATGAAGAAAGGGTGGTAAAACTACGCTCCAAGAGCAAGTCAAGCCGCCGAGGAGTCCAAGGCGAGGGAGATCGGAAATCAGACGACAAAGGGTCACATAAGCCGGAAATTCTACTTGCTTGGAGGCATTTGGAGAGGAGCTTGCGTATTTCACGGGCTAGTATCAAAGCTGATGAGAAACAGCGATTGAGCTTGGTTTATGATGAGTTTGTTGGTGGCAGGTCCGCTGAGCTACGGAATGGTCAAGGGGGAACGGCTGTTGGCAGTAGGGGAACCTTGATGTGAAAGATTGCATTGTGTTGGCTTCGTTTGGAAGAGGCGTAGAGGTCTCGATTTGACACAGTCTTTGACCCTTGCTTGTGACTCAATGTTTCTCAAATTTGAACAACTGCGTACTTCGTGAAAAGCTTCATGTATTCGGTCATGGTTTGCCTACAACCTCTAGTATTTCAGTGACATTCCCTAACCCCTTCCATTTGATAGCCACTCCCATCTGAAGTCTGACGTATGCAGCACAGACAGCTCCAATTAGCAAAGTAGCTTTCTACCAAAGTAGGGCGCCGCATTCAGGGCACTCATCCGCCGGTTCAGGTGATTGGATTCTTCCACAGAGGTCAGGGATCAGATCTGCTGCCAAATCTGGCGTTGTTCTGAGGAGTTCGTCAAAGCTATCCAGACCAACAAGAGTCTTGATGTTGTTGCTGACAGCCTCGAAGACTATATCGCGAAGCCCTCTGTCTTGAGAAGGAGTTGTCACATAGACAAGGTTGGCGGCAATCGGAAAATGACTGGTATTCCATCCACTGCCCACAGCTCTCTGAAATTGTTCTTTCACCTCGTCCTTCAGCTCTGTGATGTCGTATTTGTCCGCAATCTGGTATAAACGGACGTCGAAAATCATGCGAGAAGTATCGTGATCGTTGCTGTACTCCAACGAGTACATGAATCTGAGCATGGCGTCAACGACGTCTGGGTCGAAATCATCGATGTGAATAACTCCCTCGGAACCCTCCTGTCTATTGTAAGCGGTTGGAAGTCAATCACGGAAACTGCCCTACCTTCCAGTTGCCATTGAGAGCCGCAGCAAAGCACTTCGAGTGGGCCGACAAGATGATCTTGTGAGCCTTGAATACTTGACCACCGCAGGTAACGGTAACGTCGGAGAGAGCATCGGTATTGTAGTACCTGGCGATAGTGTCAGAAGACAGAACCACAACATTGGCTTGGCTTTACCTACCCTGCCAGAGAGGAAAGGAAACCCTTCTCTTCTGGAGGCGCCATCGTGAGGCGGTGCGGTGTACTTGGGGAGATAGTGGGTTGGAGGGCAGTCTTTTCTGTTGAGAGAGTGACGTGCTTTGTCTTTACATCCAAAAGATGTAGCAACTATTATGACAAGGGAAATGATCTATCACTACCTACCTATATAATGAGTCGAAATTGCACACGTATTTCTACCTACATGCAATTACCCGAACAAAGACGTGAGTGACTCGCAAGTGGAATCGTCCGTGGCCAGCACTGACACGCATCACCAAAATATGCCATACTGTTTCCTACACAGACTGTCTTTTATAGATTCTTCAGCCATAGATTTCCAATAACACATATCACAATAGCAAACCAAACTTCTACTACTAAATTAGTCTGCTCTATGCATCGATGTATCATTTTGGTAGTCTAGTGCTTTGTGCATACGCGCAACGATCCGAATGATATGCCGCTCATCCTCGTCCCTTACCCCTATCTTAAGTCATGATCTTTCGGGTGCCTGGTAGCTACAAGACCTCCAGCCTTCTTTGATAACCTACTCCTTCGCTTGAGTATAAGCCCATAGTGTCTCTTACTCGTTTGCAGGAATCGGCCTTGGGGGCACGTGCCAACTGTTGATGTCCTGCTTCTTATATCGGTTACGCTTAACCAAGCAGTAAGCGCTATGTGATGATCCCAGCTCTGATCAAGTATCTCCATAGAGGAACAAATGGAATGAGAGCTGAAAAAGCGTCAGTTGACTACTGCTTCAATCACCAGCGTCTCTTTGTTGTATGCGTGGTCTGTGTCCACTCCAGATCGTTTTCGTGACTTTTTACTATGTTTGACAGCTGCCTCGCGATATTTGAAACCGAGAGCTGTGAGCTCAACTGTTGTAATGTTTTATGAGCGGGTTTACGGATAATCAGAGACTCATTCGTTTTGAATATAAACAAGATCTGCAGGGGAATAATGTGTCTCCCCGCGGATGGGCCACGGGAGACTACCGGTAAATCCTGTCACTTGCATTGGTCCAAGTACATCTGTACTCTACTTATCCCGCTAGCATTTGACAGGGCTAAGCGGCAGCTAAAGTTCAAGGATGAACGGGCGACGTTGAGCTCTACGCCAATTAAAACCAGCGGATCTCGGTCCGGAACCTTGGAAGGGTTTCATGGCGTGACAGGGCTTGGTCAGTTGATGACTCTTTTCAAGATTTCCAGGGTCCATCCAATTCTAGAACGATGGCTTGGACAGACACAATTGAACTGCCGAGCGGGATTATTTTACGATTTCATTATGATAAAAATTAGGGAATCGGTTTATAATAATCCTTCTGTCAGCATCCCACGTCTTGGGGGAATAAGTACAAATTTTGGTTGGTCTCAGGGACCCCATCCACCCATGTAACCAGAAAAGCATTATCCTTGGCGCCGGCCTTTTCCATGCTTACAACAACCGTAGAATCGTTAAAATAAACAGAAATAACATCATTAAGCCTGAACAAGGCCAGGAGCAGAATGGAATGTAAAAAGAAATAAAAAGAAACCTTACAAAAACAAGAAGAAGAAAAGAATTCGCAGTCCACATCCGTAGTCTTTCACAAAGCCAAGAGCAACATTCTGCAGAGGCTTGCTTCTCACTTCAACGTGTTCGGTGTTGTGTTCGGTAGAGTCAGAGAACAATTGCTGGGAACCGAGACTTGTAGTAGGAGTGAAGGGTCAAGAGAGCCAGAATGGAGAAGATCTAGTATTCTGTTCATTGTGTATTGGGATAGCCACAGTGAGTAGTTCTTTCGCGCTGTGTCATCTCCCTTTGGCGGAGAAGACGGATGTTGTTTAACAAAGAGCATGCTGAGGGGGGCCTCCGTGAAGCGAGCTCCGGGACTGGTAAAGATGGTATTTGTGGTCATTGTGCTATTCGATAAATTCTGTATCTGTCTTCTGAGGGATTCCCAGGTCAGGATGCATCGTATTTAAAAGAAACTGATAAATGATCCGGGCTAATATACGGAGTACAGGCCGGGTTGAAAAGCCATCAGACAATCCACTCGTTTTACCAGGGGGCTTTAGCGGCATCAAGCCTGAAGTTTACGGTGAAGACCCTGCCTGCACGACTAGCGTACGCCCATCATGTGTATTGTGTCAGGCGTACGTCACTGACAAGGTAGGGTTCACCCACCATGAAAATCAGGGTCCTGGGATCCCCGTTCAAAAGTCAGATCAACGTTCTGTAGGTATTCCTCTTCATCCCAACAATCCGAAAAATCTCCCATATTCATTTTCTGAGATAAATAATACACAAATACTCTCCAAATACTCTTTTATTATGGATGACCCAACATACACATGGCCTGCCTGGAAGTTTGGTCTGAAGAGGGAAGATCTATCTAACAAGCTTCACGACCAGTACAACACTTATCTTGCGCCGATCCAAAGTCCCGAAGCCTTTTACCATGACATCTCCGAAATTGCCCATACCGCCCGTTCTGCGACCGAGTTTCATCATCTAGCCCACGATCGAAGACAACAGCGACTCAAAGAATTGAACGAGGCCTTCGAGTCTGCAAGTTTCGAGATTATTGGCAATCCGAGGCTCATCGACACGCCCCAGTGGGAGCATGCCATCCAGCTCTTTCGTACCAACTATCTCGACTCGCTCGTTCAATACTTTGCCTCGTATCTCCCCCAAGAACATCGTTGGCACCCGGTGCAACAAGACTCTGCCCTGTCAGGCGCTGGCGGCAGTGAACAATTAAACAGAAGATATACCTCTGGTGCTACTAGAAAACTAAATCAAGTAAGTGCTGGGGCCGGTATTCTCGATGACGTTACGCTTGAAGCAAATGAACAGAAACGAGTGGAGATGCGCAACGATAATCCACGTCACAGGGCGAGACCCAGTGCAAACATATGCTCTAGGGAAGTTGGCTTTGAAACTACCCATTCAGCTGCACAGGGGAGAGCCTTGTTCGATTGTTATACAGAGACAAAGGGGCCATCTCTCAACTTCACTCCCAGGAACCCGTCATACACGGTGGGTCTCACACTTCAACCTGCAGTTCGGTACGACATTATAAGTAAAATCGGGTCAAAGAGGAAACGAGCTTAAATAGGAAAAGTCCATGATGGCAATCTGTGGTGTTCGTACAGCAAATTTAATTGAAACCCTTGAATGAAACTATTCTTTGCTTTGTATATTGTGATATGTCGATCCGTGATCCCAGAATGCGGATTGCCAATTCGGACTAAAGGAAAGAACATCTTTGGTGTCACCAACTTATCGGCATGGATCTCAAAGTTATCCATCGTGCAAATTCACACGGCGTGTCGATCCATATCGTGACTCAGTTCACATGCACAGTTGAGCACATGTCTAAATTTATTTACCGAGGCGTGAAGACATGAGTAACTGAAGTATCGGCAGAGTTTGTCCCAACAAAACGGGATTAGTGGAGTTCAACAAAATCGACTAGCCAAAGCAGACTGGGGTCTTGATTATATACTTATCGCCAGCAGTAATGTTTATCCATCGAAAGCGATATCAAGAAGCAACTGACATTACACAACAGCAAACGCTACTCGGTTGTAATGGCGGGAACGTCACTATGGGATTACATCTTTATGCGCACTTCGATCTTTGTCTTGCACCTCATCGCGCCCTTGAGCATAGTCGTCTCTCTCGCCCTATCACTAGTCACCCTCCCATTTCAGATCCCGAGCCTTCTCAAGGGATGGTTTATTCTTGAAGCACTTTTCTACATCTTCATATACCTTCCGCTCAACAGTCATCTTCAAAAACCCGCAAATCACCCTACTGCACCCTGTCGAGCTGATCGCCAAAGGCTATTCCAACAATGTCATGACAATATTCCAGACGCAGGCCAGTATCTGAGGAGGTGGTTTCGTGATGCGCCAGAGCATGAAATCAAGCGTGAGAACGTCAAAGACTTCTTTCGATGGGGCTTTTTGAACATGGAAGATTGCGATCCGACGTATGATGACGAGTTGGAGGAGTATATTGAGGAATTGGAGGACCTACTTGGGAGAAAGCTGGAGCCTGGTAGGGGGGATGCCAAATGCTTGCGCATGACACTTGACAAGGTCGAGATGCTACATCGAAGTTTAACATGGTACCTGGTGAGTCTCTATAAAAGGATTGGCATTTCACTTGCACGTACCACAGAGGACTACTAACTTGAATTCTCTACTACTCAGTGCATCTTTGTTGTCGACACGATAGCATCAGCTTATCTGCTGTACCATTCCTTCAGCTTTCACCGAACCTCGGTCTCTCAATTCTTTAGCACTTTTCCGCTTCGGCCTCTGAGTCTAGTCACGCCCTACAAATCTCCCGCCAAGGGGCTCACCTACTGGTACCATCCGCATACGTCCAAAACAAGGCTACCCATTCTCTTTATTCATGGCATCGGTGTGGGACTTTATCCCTATATCAACTTCCTAGCTGAAATTAATACAGCCGATAGTGCAGATGGAGATGTTGGCATTATTGCGGTCGAGATCTTATCAGTGAGCTCTCGCATCACAGGCTCGGCTCTGTTGAAAGAGGAAATGTGCGAGGAAATCCATCGAATATTGTCTTCACACGGATGGGAAAATTGCGTCTTGGTCTCACACTCGTAAGTGCCATGAGGCAATTTGAACTCAGGTTATTGATATTTCTGATTTGAAGATACGGAAGCGTTGTCGCCGCACAACTTCTTCGAGACCCCAGGACCTCCACCAGTATCGGCCCCGTTGTATTCATCGATCCCGTGTCCTTCTTGCTGCATCTTCCTGATGTAGCATATAACTTTGTACGTCTGTTGAAAATCTACCCTGCCAGTCGACCTCGCTAAACCTCTTTCTCCAGATATGTCGACTCCCAAGTGAGACTAAGGAGCACTTGCTGTCCTACTTCGGCTCAAAAGACATAGGCATCGCTCATACTCTATTTCGGCGCTTCTTCTGGGCCGATAATCTACTGTGGAAGGAAGACCTACAAAACCATCCTGCTGCCGTGGCTTTGGCCAGTAAAGACAGTATCATCGATACGAAATCCATTCGGGCTTATCTTGTTGGTTCAGAAGATTGGACGCGAAGCCCCCCGACTGAAGATACAGGAGAACCTGCAAGCGATGGGAAATTGGATGTGATCTGGTTCGAGGGCTTGGATCATGGTCAGGCTTTTGATCACAAAACGACACGGCTGCCTCTCGTTGAGGTTGTTAGAGCATTCTGCAATGAGCCTGCGAGTTCAGTGATAGCAGACGAGGTTAGAAAGAAGTGAGCGAATATTCTGGTGTATAGAGACTTGATGTAAGGATGTCTATGAGTTGAAAGGGTCTTCAGTAAGTTCTGCATCTTGTATCACCAGCGGTTACTGCTCGTATATATGACGATGCATTGAACTGAATGAGTGTTAGTCCTGACATGAATTTCATGGGTGATCGAAAACTCACTTGAGAGCCATCTTCTTAGCAATGTTGTTGATACGAGAGAAAAGATATACTTTGTAAAAACAGTGCTATAAACGTGTGAAGTCTTGTGTTTATGCTGGTGATTCTTAAGTTCAGCTTCAACGGATAGACGTGAGTATTATATAGGTATTTCGCATGGGGAATGGAGCAAGGAAATATCAGACATCAATATAGGTTATCGAAACAACGTCACTAAACAGTATCCCAGGCTTGTACTAAGTTACTTAACTTGGGGCAGGATAATCTAAACTTTTCTCAAACTCATACTAAGTTACTTAAGTCCTTTCTATCATTTATCACCAGGACCCCGAGCTTTATTTCCTTGCCTCGCATTCAGCCGCCTATTGGCACGACGCCTTGGGGACTTCCTCGTTACAATTCGTGTGAGGCGCGTGATATAAGCATCAGTGGCGATTTCTATCAACTCAAAATAACACTCTTATCAAATCAGTTCAGGCAGTATACTGACTGCCTAACATAATTACCTAAGATAAGCTTTTTAGCCTATCTAATAATCATGTCTAATATATAAAGAGAACTTAAATACATTTACCAAGGGATAAAAAGGCCTAGTCACTCTTATCGTAGGTCTTCAACTCAACATTGGAAACACTCCTCAAGATGCAGGCTCACGTACCCATATTAAAAGGACTGGCGAAGGTTTGGAGGAAAACACATATACGGTGGCTGTGTTGTTGGAGGAAAGGTTAAACTGCCTGGTCAAGGTTGGGGAATATTGAGTCACAAGGTGGCGAAAGATCGGTCATAACAAAGTTATTTTAACACAATGCCTCGTTACAATTCGATACACCGCGGCTCCCGAATCTCGAACCCCCGCAAATACCAAGCCTGAAGCGTGCCCTCCGGATACCAGTCGATACCCATCGCATTTGTCATCCGGGAAGTCTCAACTGTGTCTGGCCAGTTGCTATTCCAGTCCAAGTGACGCCAGTTAATCCTGAAAGGGGGTGGACAATCGCTCATCTGCATTGAGAACTTTTCTCGAAAGTCCAAATCCTGTACTTGCATGGGGTGAAGAGACGTGATGGCTTCCCAGAACCTGTGTCGGTTGGCCATGTACATCTCTGAATAAGAGTCGGGGCAGAGATTGACGTGGCGGATGGTAGGGACTCGGGGTTTCTGAGCTAGGGGTGTTGTAAGTTTGAACTTCGATTGAAGAAGTCTAGTCTTGACTGCCTCGGCGTGCGCCACATGGTACGATTGAGGTCGAGACGGTCTTTCCAGATATTGGTTGAACTCGCTGTTGCGGTACCCGGTGTAGGATAGTTGTCCGAGTCTGTTATCATCGTTTGGTCGGGAACGTTCCCAGAAGGCATATCCGATAGCATCGATATCCTCAACAAGGATGCAAGCCACGGAGCTGGCAGGTGTCTTGGCTTCCACAGCGTGCGAACCACGGAATGGATTGAACCAATCGCAAAAGTCTTCCAGTCCCCATGTCTCAAGCAAAAGCTCATCGAGACCTGAAAGGAGTGGAAGAATAGCCTCAAGGTCCCCGGCCAGCTTTTCCTCATCCTTCACTCTTGGGGGGCTTTCGAGGATGACGCTCTTGACTTGTCTCAGGTCACCGACGCGGTATTGACCTATATCCCAGTGACAGCCCGAGAGTAGTAACCCAGGCTTAGGACACGGATATGGCGTGCGAGCTTCCCCCGGAAGGTCGGATCCGTAGTCGCTGTCATATGATCTCGGAAAGGCTTCCATTGTGTAAGGGATGTAGAGACGATCTCGGCCAGGATGAAACCAAGTTCTTGGGCCTGTTGTTCGAGTCGCGAAGAAGAGCTGGTAGCCCCACTTGACCAGCACTTGTCGTGATTCTGAGCATACATGTAAGAACGCAGGTATCTCGGCATCGCTGTACAGAGAAGACTCGCGGATCAATTCGAAGGCGAGTTCAGGGTAGTCGATAAGCCAGTCGGTCTGGATGCGTGGTGTTTTCTTTGACGGCTTCCAAGGTTCGTGAAAAGGCTGACTTGAAGTGAAGCCGTAAGATTCTAAGCGTGTCTGCTTGTACTGGCGGTCATGTGATTCCCGTGGAATTCTGTGTCGCCAGTTATGAGCAAAGGCTACCAGATCAGGGTGAAGCTTGAGAAGTGGCATTTTAACCAGCATCTGTTTGGAGAACTTTTCGAATGCATAGTCGAAATAACTGTCGTGGCTTTGCTCGGCCCAAGCCCGCTTCTCCTTGGGATTAACTGGCCCTTCTTCCACACGAACGACCCGACGAGGGGTAGCGAGGATATAGATTTTGTGCCTCAAGTCATAAGGGAGATATTTGAACTGGTGGAATGTATTTGGGGCTCTGGGGAACGGACTTCCTTCAGTCTGAGCCATCTTGGTACCAAGACCTCTCTGACGGATGAGAAGGAAGATCGGATAAGTTTGAAGGCTGAAGATGCAGAGCTCGAAATAAATATTCAGGATCTGGTAAGGCACATGGCCATCAGAAAGTGAGTGTTGTGCAAACCAATATGAAGTAAACAAGTTTGTTGGAAGAAGCTTGAGTGTTGGACAAACGAAAGCAACAGGCGCCAATCCTCACAGGATGGGATGGGGTACCCACCATGACAGGGCGATATACCAATCACATCATCCTGCGCTTCCGAATGCCTTGGTCTAATCAGTCCGTAAGGCATCAGCAAACAAACAGGGGATTTTGCATGCAGTGCGAAGCAGGTGTAGTCCCCTGAGCTTAGAAGAGCATGCTAAAATAAACTGAGCAAAGAGTCCCCTGAGCCTAGGTCATACTTGGCCAAATACTTTGTCGCCTGGGCTCAAGGTCCTGAGTTTTCTTGCCGCCTCTTGGTAGGTGACGCGTAGTGAGAACTCATGTATAGCATAGCAGAAACAGAAACAGATACTGAAGTCGTATCACTCGAAAGCAGGCTCCGGTCTAGAGCCGTATGGAATAATCCTAACCATATGTCTCCTCTCATTATCCTTGAAATCAGGCACAGCAGAATGTGCCGTTCCTCGTTGATCCCAAACCACGACCGTACCCTTCTCCCACTTGATCCTACAACTAAAGTCCATGCTTCGAATATGATTCTTCAAAAATGACAGCAAGTGGTCTGACTCTTCTGGTAGGAAACCTTCAACATGACGAGCAATCGTGGGATTGACAAACAGCGATGGTTTGCCAGTGACAGGATGTTTGATGACGAGAGGGTGCGTCGCGTTGATTGCTTCCGCTAAAGCCCGTTCTTGGCCAACTCGTCGTACTTCGCCTTCAGATGCCGATGTATGATGAAGTTTGAGGCCGTGAAGAGTTTCTCTAAATGCAGGCGAGAGAGCATCGTAGGCTGCTGTGAGCGAGGTGAAGGCAGTGTCACCTCCGCCTGATTCGGGTATTTCGAGGACCCAGAAGAATGTTGTTGAAGGGACGTTGGGGGTGAAAGTCTGGTCGATATGCCAGAGATCGTACGTCATTCTAGGACCGAGAAGCTTTCTCAAATTGCCGCTATGGTCTTGTCAATACACATGTTGCCACCCGAGAGACATTTCTGTCAAACTCACGTCTTTTCGTCGGCGTAGACAACATGAAACTCTGGCCCAGTACCTTTCGGGTACCTCATCGTAGGATGCTGATGCAGCGGCCCATAATGCTTGACAATCTCCCTCTGTCCATCAAATCCTACGTCCGCAAAGTCCTGATCTCTCTACAAAAGTCAGCACCTTGAATCCCAACCACCAAAACAAACTCACAAAAACAACAACACCTCGCTCAGCAGCCAGCAAAGCCAACTCGTCAAGCCCTTCCCTCCCCAACGCACTAATCTGCACACCCCGGACTTCAGTGCCAATACGTGGGGTAATATCTGCCGTCGTAGCGCCCTTTAGCAAATTCGCTTTGGCGGGATCAGCCCGAAGCCCTGGCTCTTCCGCCTCAAAGAGGGGCACAGCTACCGGCGCAGTGTAGCCATCCGAGCGGATAGGAAGATAAGCAGGATACAACGGCTCAGACGACATTTTTTACTCTGTTGGCGATGGAATTGGGATGTGCAGGCTGCGTCTTAGATATCTCCGCCTTCAAATGGTGCAACCCGAGTTTGTCGGGGCTTGTCCGACGGTTTTAGCTACAAGAGGAGATTTGGGGACTCGTTATTTGCAGGGCTGAAGACGCAAGCCGGGGGAATGTACCCGCTCTGTAGATCGAGCCAATGGGTGCTCTTGTGATTCGAGACAAGCAGTGGGGTAATCTCGTGGTGTTTCTGCTGGATCGGACCCTTGATCACGACAAACACGGTAGTTTACAACTTGGCTCTGATCTTAGTGTTCACTGACTCGTGAGCTTGCGATATTTATAGTCTAAGCTCGTCATGGCCGCCATTTTATACTGAATATCGATACTTGCCGCGAATCTAGAACGTCTCTAGCTTAGAGTCAAATGTGGCGAGCGGCAAGTTTTTCAAATTCCAGGGAACCCCGAGTGTCGATCATTTCTCAACTCCTCTTTTTACTTCTCAGCGGTCTTTGAAGCATCAGAGATGCCGACACCAGTGAATGACGCTGCCTCTGAGGAGAGGCAGAATATTGCTTATGTCGAGTCGACGTCGTGGTTGGCCAAGATTTATCCTTATTTCAAGAATCCGGCTCATGTTTTGGTGCTCAAGCTTGATTGCTTGTTGCTGGTATGGGCATTCATCGCAGGTCTTTTCAAGGTATTTGTCTGTACCTTTCTCTGAAGTGAACGATGTTGATGAATTTATAGGATATGGATCAATCTGCGACAACCGCTGCATACGTCTCAGGAATGAAAGAAGACCTCAAACTCTACGGCAATGAACTGGTGGAATTCACGACATACTTCTCCATCGGCTACGCTCTCTTCATCGTCCCATCGCAACTCATCCAAACCCGCGTTCGACCATCTCTCTTCCTCCCACTCTGCGAGATTATCTGGGGCTTATTCACACTCCTCACATACAGGGCTCCAAACGCAAAGACCGTGTTTGCCCTGCGATTCTTCCTCGGAGTTTTCGAGTCGACATCATGGCCCGGCATTGTGAACCTGATCTTCAATTGGTATGATAACTAATCACAGACCTCTAGCTTCATGAGTCTCTAACTAGTCTGTAGGTATCGTCCCGAGGAGTTGGGAAAGCGACTCGCGATCTTTGGCGTCAGCGGCGTCGCGGGAAACATGTTTCTCGGCATTGTTCAAGCCGCCCTCTACCGAAACCTCAACGGCGTGTCTGGCCTTGCTGGTTGGCAATGGCTCTTCATTATCAGCGGTATAATGACTATCTTCTGGGGTCTTGTCGGTCTTGTCATTATTCCAGACTCACCTGCCATTACTCGAGCTCTTTGGCTCTCGGAATCTGAGCGAGAACTTTGTCGTCTTTGAATGAGTGACAGCGGCGTCAAGACCTCCAGAATCATCCCCTTCAAGACTCTGGTCCAAAAGATGAAGCTCCTCGTCCTCAGTCCCCTCTCATATCTTTTTCTCGCAGGCTATCTTCAATTTGCCTGGAGTCAACGCGCAAACGCCTACTTTCTCCTCTTTCTAAAAGGCCTTCAAAACGCCGACGGAACACCCCGCTATTCAGTCTACACCGTCAACCTTATCCCACTTGGTGGCTACGCTATAAGCATAGTCTGCAACATTGGTCTTAACGCTCTTAGCGATTGGAAGGCCTGGCGCTGGCAAGTCAGCGTTGGCGCCGCCACTTTACAGCTCATTGCAACCTCGGTTCTCTCCGGCTGGCCTGATTCGTGGAAGACTATCATGGCTTTCTACTTTCTCGCTTTTGCTACGGCTGCTTGGGGCTATGCTCTCCTTGCGTGGTTGGCAGAGATTTTGAGGAAAGAGCCAGAGGTGAGATCTATCTTGGTGGCTATCGCTGTTACGCTTGTTTATGCGGGACATGCTTCTATACCACTTCGTGCTTGGCGAGTTAGTGATTCGCCCAGATATCCAGTTGGTTTCCCGTTGGCTGCTGCGTTTAGTGTTGGAAGTATCGTTGCTATTATGGGAATGTGGTTTTATGTCAGGAAGTACCCCGATATTGTAGCCTGGGGACTCGATCCGGAAGGTGTCCAGGTGCGTGACGAAGAGAAGATTATTCCAAGGGATGATGACCAGAAGACACCCGTGGAGAGAAGCGATCGACTTTAGGTTCTGATTAGATCAAGTACCAGAACATTATATCAGCGATATATCGTAGCACTTCAATGTCTTTTTGATAGACGCACATCTCAGCCAAAACATTATCGACAGCCTATGTATACTAACCTTTGACCGCATCCTCATTATTGGAAACTCCACGCTTCCAAAACTTGATGATCTAGAGGTTCAGTTCGCTTCCCTCGATCAACCGGTACCAATTATCATCTGAAAGTTCCAACTTCCAAAGCTGGAAGCCGTCATCTATCTAGGATCAACACGAACAACTTTTCTCGACGAACGAGGCTGTACGAAGAGTTTAGTGTTAGGGTTCTCGCGTCAGAAGGGTCCTTCTACTTGGACTGGTGGAGATACTTGTAGGACTCGATCGGACTGTAGCCAATCCCCTCACAGTCTTTGAGCTATTGATGAACTAATCGAGGATATGGGATCACTTCTACTTGTAGGACAAGATATCCCTCTTCGATAACATCCGGACTTACCGACTTGTTGAGTCTCGAAAGGCTGAATTCGTCTTGCTGACAACTTCTGCGTGTCTCAAAGGGGCGACACGGCGGAGGGCCGTAGTTTCAAGAGCTTTTAGCCAAGCCTTTTCAGAGTGGCCTAATTCTTACACTGAAAGTTCGGGTTCTTGTGAAACGGTTTCAAGTCATACAATTTGAGCTATTACTGGAACTCTAACGATTGCTCTCGGCATCCTCCTATCCATTGTCCGTGGCCTCGTGTGCATCATCACCATTTCCCCTCGAAATCACGATATCGTACAAATAAGCATGAGCCTTCCCAACGTTTTCCGAAGCAATACCAATGTAATTATCGCTACAACCTTCAGCCAAAGGGCCTTGATTCCGGGCTGGGTAGAAGAAGACTGAGCTTGCATCGTCGAAACAGCACTAGAGCATTAAGTCTGTGAATATGCCTCCAACTCCAGGCCCTCGATTGCAGTCTTTTGTTTAGCACCGTCTTGAACCAAATTGCGGAAGTAGGTCAGAGCCATATTACTCTCGGCCTTCACCCGCAAGCTTTCGTCCCGACGCTCTCCCACATCCTTCACGGCACGGTCGAGGTCTACACGGATGTTGTTGGCCGGGATACCGAGAACCTTGCGCACACTGTTTGAGATCCGAGTTGCGTTAGCATGAACGTAGTCGATCTCGGCAAGCTTGGCAGCAATTTTGGCGGAAATGCGACGGGGATGGGCTGTAGGTATCCTCCAGATGATACAAGCCACGGCGAAGAGTCCTAAAGGCGATTAGTTAGACTTCGTCCGGTTTAAAGAAGCCTTAAACTAACCGGTGCAGATAATACCAGGGAGCACAGCCCGGCGCAGGTTGATGCTGCCCACCACTCTTGCTGCCATGAAGGCCTGATCCATCCAAGTTTGAATCACAATCCAGCCTCCACCAAAAGCTGTAGCAAGCTTGAGAGCTGTATCGACGTTCGTGAGATTCTCGCCTTCAAACAGTACTGGCCACTCCACGAAATCCGAAATTTCTGTAGAGATATGAATCTGTTTTGCCAGTTCGTCTCGCTTACGACGGAACATGGCAGCTGGGTGAAACGCGAGATCTTGGTACTCGTCACCAAGATGGAGAAGTCCAAGTTGCTTAATCATGTTGACCCCCTTGACTGCACTGACCCGAGCATGCTCTTCGCATTTTATAACAGAGGCAGAAATATCTGTTAAAATTGCATCTTTGATGTCCTCAGAATAGCTCACTACGCTGAACAGACCTGGATACGGAATGTCAAGGTGGTCGATTCGGTCACCCGCATGAGTAATAACCTCGGTAAGAATCGTCCGGGTACTGTTGTAAACCTCCGCGTGCATCGTTTCGATGATATCCCCGGTTTTGTTTTCGACTTCCAGGATAGCATCTTTCATCTTCTTGAGCTGAGGTTCCAGCTCTTGAAGAGTCCTGAGACCCTTGTCAAGCTCCAGCTGAGCAATCTCAGAATTTGCCGCCGCAAGTATATTGATGTCGTTCAAAATGTTGAGCAAGTAGTGTTTTGCTGGAGCCAGTTTGGATCTTGCCCTCTTTTCCAAAATGAATCTGCGCAATGACTCCTCCAGCTTGTCAAAGTCTCGAATACTTTCGAGATCTTTGCCTTTGCCCTTAGGATCGTCATTGGGATCATCGCCGTCCGGAGTGCCGTCATCTCCAGAACCTCTGGGTCGGCTGTCGTCAAGAGGCACTGCTTGGCTGGATACAAAATGCACAAGCTCGGAAGATTCCTTTAAGGTTCGGGGACTAAGGCCAACAAGCTGTGTCAGGATAGCTTTTCGGCATCGTTCTTTATTTCTGATGGCATCAAATCCGTTGACGACCATAAATAGATATGCTTTCTCGGCGGCTGCTGCTGTGATGAATTCTTGAGCTGATATCGTGAAATGATTTGTTGCAGATACAACAAATATGACAACGTCGATCTCCTCTTGCCTGGCGAAGACTGCCGTGGTTTTTGCGGTGTGAGAATTCAGGCCTGGTGCATCAATTAGAGTGATTTGTACCGTCCCGTTGTTGAGCAGAGATTGGTTGGTGGCTCGGGTATCCCGTACATAGACTTTGCATTGATGATACTTGGTGTTGTCTGAAACAATATCGGCCAAATGCTTGAATGCATAGATGTCGTAAGTCTGTTCGTCTCGGCGATTGTAAGTGGTGTCAATGTGGACAGCGTGGACTTCTTCCACATTATCATTTTCCATCGCGTCAAGAACCTCACAAAAAATTGCAGTACAAGGTTGCTGGTCTTCAGATAGTACTTTACGTCTGAGAAGTGCATTGAAAAAGGTCGATCTGCCGGCGTTAACATCTCCTGTAATGAGAATCTTGCTTGATAGATCCTCGATGCGAGCCCGCAACGACTGGAGGTGACTCACGGCAGAGCGTATCTTTTCGTCGAGTAGAGAAGCGATAGAGGTCCTTTCAAGAGTATGGACAAGGTCGGCTTGTCGAAGGTGACCCAGCTTCAAGTCGATATTGAGCACCGCAAGCTGTGGCGAAAGTTGGGAGGCTAGAAGTCGCGGGGCCGTACCACCTCTTTCCTCAGCCATTCTGCTCGATTCAGCGTTCACATTGTCTTGGTAGGAAGTATCAGATCGGCGTATCATTCGAGGGGAGTCTCGGTACATCATCGTAGTATCAGGCAAGGCCGCTGATTGGGCACGCATAAAGTTCGGGCGTGGATTGAGCGTCTTTGGCCCGCCTTGACCTTGGTCTGACGTAGGATAGAATACGCTCCAACGGACATTAATCTCTTGCAGGGTCGTCAAAAGATGGATGGCCGTGTTCACGGACCGTCCTAGAACTACTCTGTGTCGTTCATACCAAAGCTGCTCAATGGAAGTACCTTGAGCTTGAGAATGGGCGCCATTACCAGTGCCATCTTGCGGAAGCAGCGGTAGATCTGGCAGCACCGCCATATCAGCAGCTTCATATCCTGCTGTACTACTTCCATATCCTGAGTCGATCATGGCTTGTAGATGAGCTGCGTGAGCGGATGTTGGTCCGTTACCAACCGTCATGCAATAGGGTTGGCTGAACGTTTGAGGGTTTCGGGTCTGCTCCTCCGTAGGCTCCTCGTGTTCGCTTTTCATTGGAACCTTGCCCTTACTCTGATTATTCGGCCGGTTTGGATCCATTTTGGATGTCGCAGCTGGAGCAGCCAGTATTGTTGAAGAGGCCAATGCTGTAGACTTAAGTGAGGGAGAGACGTCTTCAGGCGCCTTGAAACTTGTCGCACCAACTCGGCTTAAGGCGTCGGGAGCTCAGCTCTAGAAATACAGATGGGGCGTTGGTGTCCTTGAGTTTCGCCTGAGTTATCAAGTATTTGGCATGAGAAAATTACTGGCTTAATAGAGATAATAGCCTAGAAATGCTTTGATGCTTGGGGCTTCGTATTTGGTTTCGCTCCTCTCGACCTTGAGTATATTTACAATTCTATATGGATGAAGTACACTTTGCCCTCAGTTGCAAGTTCTCCATATGATATTCTTGAACCAGAAAACACAGGTGGAGAGAAGTGATCGAGTCTAGCAGTGGCCTGATATTTTCAGTGGTTGACAGCCTACGGCAAAGGTCTTCCGGGAGGTCAAGCAACAAGAACATTACAGTCTTGATGCATGACGCCGCACATGGCACCTGCAGCAATGGTGAGGCTCAGGCACACAAGAAATATCAGAAGGTCTCGGGTACATGTGAGGAAGCGTAAAATGACAGGGAGAAGAAACACGCGGAGCGAAAGGTGGCAGATACTGAGGTGAAAGAGTCTGGTCGAGATGTTTTTAGGAGTACACGATAAGAGAAAATGGCATGGGATGGAAAGAATAACACTTAGTCCCTTGGTTGGTTATAATCTCCTTTATCTTGACAAATGCAACTTACAGCATTCCGGGCACATTCTTCTCATACATGAGCAAGAGAATCGGCTTCACTGCTGGTCAAACGCATTCTGAAATAGAAGGCCTTGCAACGAGTCTTAACATCACTCTATAAATTCATATACCGGATCCACTAGCCCTGTAGCTTAGCAACCAGCTTGTCTCCCAAAATCTTTATGCTCTTAGAGAAATCCGCACGGCTCGTAGCCTTCCAATCAGCACCCTTCTTTCCAGGAACAGCCTCGTCACCCTTGAAGGCAATATATAGAACATCCTTTTCACCATGTCCATTGTCTCCATTGAGGCCCTGGTTAGGGAAGCAAAGCTCAGCAAGAGAAATCGAGGCTTCGCCAGTGGAAGTACCTCCATTGGTATCACCCCAGATACCGTAATGCTAAGCGACGTTAGCAAGAAGTAGTTATGGTACACTATGAGAGACTTGCCACTTGACCATTGCAAACAACGGCCATGACACTCAGCGGCTTAATTCCATGCTGCGCAGGGTCGAAGGATGGCGAGGCTCCATCATTGCCGAACACCACGTAGGGGTGTACATTAGCATCCAAGTCTGGGATGCCATACTTCTTGACAGTGTCCTTGAAGGCAGTCTCGCCCTGTCCGGATGGATCATTCGAGCAAGCACCTGCATGGTTATTCGCTCCGTCACAGTCAATATCCATATTGTCGTAGTTCCCGTTGGAGCCCTTCAGGAAGATAGCTCCTGAGATATCGCCGCAGTATCTAGCGCCCTCAGGGAACCTGTCAGAAAGGCGGTTGGAACATGAGCCGGCCTGTGCTATCATTAGAGTCGTACTTATGAGAGATGGGGCAAGACTTACCTTGTGGTTATCGAATATGGATTTCAGGTTTTGGGGGAGCTGGTAAGCAGAAGCTCCCGTTCCCAGCGCGAGAGCGGTAAGAAGTGAAGAGGAATGCATGATTGTCTTGATGTCGGGAGCGAGAGAATCACTGACTTGATAGAGTTGATCCTGAATAGAATTGAAAGGGGATATTTTAAATTTTTATACCTGACATACACGTTTCTTATAACTTGAGTCCCGTTCATCCCAATAAAGCTGAAGTACACCGTACCCTGGGATCAATTTCTCCGTGTGATGCTCTAATCGACAAGTCTCAGGTCTGTCCAAGCTGCCGAACTCCCGAAGCGCTCTGACTTATTGGCCGCTTAACCTTGATAGGAGAGTCAAAACATGCCCCTAGAGTTCTTTGGTAACAATGCGGAAATAAGGCAGGGGTAAAACTGCCTAGAACGCTGATTTGTAGTTCCGTGTCTTCAGCTTGCTTCACTCGGCTTACTTGTGACTGTTATCGCCTGATATAGCCAATTAGCTGTAGTCAGTACGAATTTCTCATGAAACTGGGATCATCTGGCATAGCTAAAGGCAAAGTAGATCCTATCTTTGAGGTTATTGCTTCAAGGCTCACGTAAGTAATAGGGCGCGCAATTTACACCTCGGTAAGGCCTCCTATAGTACCTACTAACATCGTGAAACACTAAGCAAGATTTCGAAGGATACATTGATGGAAGGCCCGATAAGCCCCAATGATGGCCGTTAGGGTGTAAGGATCCTTAGGCCCAAATTCGACCCCTAGATCTATAGTAGTTGATAGTTAAATAAAGTTCCACGATCCTCTCCCACTTGAAATCAGCCAACATTAACTGCCGCGTGGGCGACCATCCTTCCTCGGCATTGGCTTCGCTCTATGTTGCTTAGCCAGTTCGATATGAGCTCTTGGAGAAATTACAAGCCACAAGTCTATGTCTAAGCAGCTAGATAAATAACTCCAAAAAAAACATTCCTATTTCCGTCAAGTTTTACTCAAAGCTCTTCTAGTAACTATCAACAGGACTTTTACTTTACTACAGCGCCCAAAGCTCATCAACAAGTTGGGGGCCGGAACTCCCAACAACTTCATCCCGTCTTTGCCGCTGACGATCCAATACACCCCTGTCCTTTTTCCTAGGGCTGAAAAAATGTACAAGTCAAGACAGCTGTTCGGTCGAACCACTCCCTCGGCACGTCCCGACATGGCAATCCGTGTTGCACTTGTACGCTTAGACCTTTTCAGAGACAGACTATCCAGGCGGGGAACAGCTAGCATAGCATAGATCAGTATGAAGAAATCCGGAAAGACCGGCTGTAATGTAACGTCGGCCTCCACTCGGCAATCTGTATGCGGGATGATGATCGTTGTGGTATGATCGTTGCTCAAAGAGGAAGTTCCATTGTCTCTCTGCACAATAGTTCCCTGGGGTCGGCCGCCCAGCCAGATCATCAAGGTTGCGTTCGACGGCATCGTATGGGTAATTCGTAACGTAGCATATTCTTTAGAATTAACAGTCAATGAATGGCCTCTTTTCAGTGCCGAAACTACTGATATTCTCCTGTTCCTTAGCTCAGTCTGGGGTGAAGCTAGCCCAATCGAGTATCCCATACCCGTACCCAAGCACGTTTCGAAACAGGAATCGAAATTCGAAGGGATAAACTAGTGTGACAAGTACAGAGCATGCCATAGATATCAAATCCAATAGGAGATTTCAGAAAGGCAAATCCGTATTTATTCATGGAGCAATGGAGTCTATCCTTGAGGCATGGGAAGTGTATGTATGAGGTCTCGCCACAATTTAAAATGCCCGCTTACCCAATGGCATGACCCATGGTACTTGAATGCAGGTTAACGGGCCGAATAAGCCCAATATCCTGACCAGCTGGCCCTATGCAGTAAGTTAACGGAAAGAAATTGCGAGAAATCTGGCTGAGACAAATAAGCGGAGTTCAACTGATCGGCATCATGTGAGGCTGAGATGAATAGGCTATAGTCGGAAGATATTCCCCGGACTATATATCTACGATGATAGTCTAGTGATACTCATTCTCACCTCACCAGCTCCACAACAGCCTCTGGACAATATGCACTACTCTGCTCTCCTTCCCTTGATCCTCGTCGGCTCCGCCTCAGCATGGCTTCCCCATGAGCGCGACCTAGCAGCATTTAACCAGACTGCTCGCCACGAACAGCTCGGGAAACGATTCAAGCCAAACTTGCCCAGCGGCGTAACCAAGATCCGCGGAGTCAACTTTGGCGGTAAGTACCCAATATCCTTCTCAGTGTACATCTGCTAACAAGCACAGGCTGGCTCGTCTGCGAGCCCTGGATGCAGCGAGATGAATGGGCAAACGTCCTCAAGTGCGGCGACTCTGTATCCGAGTTCGACTGCATGCGCGATCACTACCTAGGATCAAACCGTGAAACCGGCAACAGCCGCTTCGAACAGCATTGGAAGAACTGGATCAACCCCGCAACTGTGCAGTCGGTCCATGACGTAGGACTCAACACCATCCGGATCCCCATCGGATACTGGTCCTACACTGATATCGTCGACAAAGCCAGTGAGCCTTTTGCTGATGGAAACCGCATGCTTCCTTACCTCGACGCTGTCGTTCAAAAGGCTGCTGACCTCGGTATCTACGTCATTATTGATCTTCACGGTGCTCCTGGGGGTCAGCAGGAAGATGTCTTCACTGGCCAGAACAACAAACCAGCTGGATTCTTCAATGATTACAATTTTGGTCGTGCGGAGAAGTGGCTTGCTTGGATGACGAACCGTATTCACACCAACTCTGCTTACTCTACCGTTGGTGTGATCGAGGTCCTCAACGAGCCTGTATCTCGCCATGATGCGAACAACCGCTATCCTGCTCCTGGCGAAGACCCAGGCTTGATCCAAAAGTACTATCCCGCAGCCCTCAAAGCCGTTCGCGATACCGAAGCTTCTCTCAAAGTCCCCGACAACAAGAAGCTTCATGTGCAATTCATGTCCAGCAAATGGGACTCCGGAAACCCCCGCTCCGTATCCTCCGTAGCCAACGATCCCTACACTGCTTTCGACGACCACAACTACATTGGTTTTGCCCTCGGAGACAACAACGGCGATCAGTATCAGCTCATGCACAGCGCTTGTACTGACTCTCGCCTCGTTAGCGGCCAGGACTTTACCTTCACTGGTGAATGGAGTATGACTTCGAACGCTGATTGGCATGACAAGAGTTTCTTCAACAAGTTCTTTACGGCTCAGCAGCAGCTGTATGAGAAGCCTGGTATGGCGGGGTGGATTTACTGGACTTGGAAGACGGAGACGAATGATCCAAGATGGACGTATTCATACGCGACGTATCTGAATTACATTCCTACTGATGCTGCTGGTCTGGAGAAGAATGTCTACCAAGATGTTTGTGCTGGTTATCGATAGATACAACTTGTCATTTCTTGTCCAGAATCAGGAGCTAGAGAGAAAGCTCTTGGTACTACACTAGGTAGTCTTAAAGTTCTACGTAGTCTATGCCAAATTTACCTGAGTATACTTATGATTTAGGAAACGATATCTTAAGTTCCCTTGCCCTCTCTTGACATGCTGTTACACGTTATCTCAAGAACCTCTCTGGTCTTTTCGATATTGATCATTCCTATTTCGATCAACTAAATGGCCGTCTTTGAAGCCATGAATATCTTTTCCATGTACTTGAGCTCGAAGAGTATGGGTATCCATTCATGATCATTTCATCGCACTCGTCTATTGAGCTTCAACTCTAGCTCCGAATACCTCCAAGGCCTTCTTGCTAGCCTCCCTAGCATCCATCCTCTCAAAGTATCTGACAACATTCTTCCTCCCTGGATGAAGTATCCATGGTGCCATACCCGTGATCTTTCCCTTCATGAGACTATAAAAGTGAATATCCGCCGCCGAAAACCTCTCACCGCAAAGATACTCTTTTCCCTCCAACTGCTCATCCAACAGGTTCAGATACTGCTGAATAGTAACTTTCTGTGCCAATCTCGCTTCGGGGATAGGAATCCGATGTCCTATGTAAAAGTCTGCAGTTCCTGGGTCATTGCGAACCCACGAGATGACAGGTTGTGCGATTTCAAGGTCCATTCGTCTCAGCCACATGCGTGTTTCGGCACGCTCGAGAGGTGTTCCGCCACAGAGCGACTTGCCACCGTGGGCTGTCGCATCGAGATATTCGCAGATGGCGGTAACCTCAGTTAGGACAAAGCCATTATCGAGAACGAGAGCGGGAACCTCCCCTCGCGGTCAAGCATCATCAACCGCATTGGGTATGTAAGCTGTTCGCTGATAAAAGCAGTAAAATGAAGAAAAGCAACTTGTGCCGATACGCCGCGCTAGAAGTTTTGTTTTGGTCTCCCCTCGCGGGTTGATCTTTCGATATTCAAGGCCTCTGTTCTCCATGTTCATGACGTCGATGGTTTCGACACCGAGGGTAATGCCGCCTCTTTCGAGTACAAAGAGGCGAACAACCATTGGGTTGGATGCTGGGGCGTCGAAAAGCTTCATTGCTGCTCGTATTTGAGAAGGCTACTAAGGTTCCAACAATCTGTATGATGAAGGAACAAGATTGGAGGCTGGGCTTCTGTCAGCAGTGACGTTTTATATCCCATCAAGCCAAATAGAGTTTTGGCCCCCTCGACCTCAGTACGCCCAAGGATTTGTCAACGTTATCTACCTATGTAGACACTCCAGGACAACAAATGAATACCCAAAACTGCATTAGCCTAATGGTCTACACTAGCCTAGCTATGGTTTCCAATGTCAGCGCGGGATTGCAATCGCCAACCCTTCACAGCATCATATATACTGAACAAAAATGTAAACGCTCCACCAGCCAACGCAACAACCTGATCCAAATCCGTAAGAGAGACGTTACTCTTGGGCATAAATCTTATCATACGAGTCTGGTATCCGACTACGCCAGCAGCAAAGGCCATTGTGTTGCCAACAAAGCCATATTTGACAACGGAGATGATACCTGCGATGAGAACGGAAGCAAAGATATTCGACCACTTCTCAAACCCGCTACGCCTTTCCTTGGGCCTCTCTTGGTCTTCCGTGCTAGAAGGCTTGGCTGTGCGATACATGGCGACGATAACCGTCCTGACAATCAACACACCAGTCATGATAGCCATGATCCCCGATATGAACCCCAATTCTAGAACAAAGTTGAACAGAAACGGTCGAGCAAAAGTGCTCCTTGACACCGGAAGATCAGGATATGTAAAGAAGATAACCAGCTGCGGTGAAAAGCACAAAAAGGTCGAGACAGCAACACAGCCCAGTCGCTTCCACTGATATCTCCTCCAGGCAGCACTATGCAGGAAAATCGCCAGAACTACGTAGAATTCGCATATAGCGAGCGGGGCCTCAAGCGCAGCGGCGAGTTGGATATCTTCTGGTGAATCGCTCAACAACAACCGTGGACGATCAGGTCGGTCATATTTGACTAGTTGATAGAGTGCATCTGCAGCTGCGACTACAGGCAGTGTAAGCGCTGCGATTGTATCGTTTGTGATCGAGTCCAAGCGTTTTGTGACTGGGTTGAGGGTCCAGCTGATGAAGACAGAGGCTACGATGATGAGCCAGCTCCAGAAGGTGCCGGGGCCGTAGAGAGAGGATACGAGGGCCCAGCGATTGAGGTCTTCCGTTGTATTTGCCATTGATTAGAGGTTTGGATCGATTTGCAGAGTTGAGCCGGTCGTTGATAGTCTGAAGTAGTTATAAGAAGGGATAGTGCCTTGTGAGGGCGAAAACGCCTTGGCGCTAAAGCTGAGCTGGACGAGGCAGTGTTGATGAGGCCAATTAGATTGACGGTATGTAAAGCTGAAAGACACGCATAAAGGCGCATTCGTTTTTAATCAAAAGTGAGAGTTTGGTCTTCTCTGAAATCATGAATAAGCGTTTTAACTTGTAATACTTCTTCATAAGATCAGCTTCATTGACACTCACTAAGCTAACCGGACCATCTCTGTTGAAGCACATTCTGGCTCAACGCTATGATAAGATCGTAGTCACCATTTGCTCACCAAAATCCGATTGGACACTATCGTAGTATGTAAATCAGATGGACATATCTTCCAAGCACCTGCTGTGACCTACAGATCCAGCAAGTCCATCAGGTGAGCGGACATTTGTCCGCACCCCCGACAGCCTCCGTCTTCAAGCTCAAGCCACCACCGAAATTGTCGGACCCAGAACTGACCCCGACTCCGCTAAGCACAAACAATCCAACAATGATGTCACACTTCAATGATCAATCCAGGTGGTCAAGATTTCAATGCTCAATTGCTGGGGAATTATCATCCAAAACATCTATGTAGACCAACAAAAACATATCCCAAAAAAATTGCTACGCAAAATGTCATTCATATGAGTACAACCGCTCTTTCTTTCTTTTTCCTTCTTTCATTAAGATGCAGCCAATCCCCTTACCAAGGCTTGACCTTGAGCATGCTACCCTCCTGAGCCAGAGCCTTGTGCAGGTCGAAAGCGTTGAAGAGAAGGTGAGGCTCGTGGCCCATACCCTTCTTCAGACCCTCCGACTCAGCCTTGTCGAAGTAGTGGCTCAGGATGGGCTGGTACTTGGGGTGCGCGCACTTGTTGATGATGACACGGGCACGCTCACGGGGTGAGAGACCGCGCACGTCGGCGAGACCTTGCTCGGTGACGATGACGTCGAGATCGTGCTCGGTCTGGTCGACGTGGGTCACCATGGGGACGATGCAGGACACACCGTGAGGATCGGTCTTGGAGGGTCGGCTGGATGGTGTGTGCATGATAGAGTACTTGGAGTTGCGGAGGAAATCGGCTGAGCCGCCGAGGCCATTGAGCATGCGCGTTCCACTAACGCAAGTGGAGTTGGCGTGGGCAAAAATATCGACCTCGACGGGGGTGTTCATGCCGATGACACCGAGACGCTTGATGATCTCGGGAGCGTTGGAGACAGCCTGGCTTCGGAGGAGGATCTTGTCGGCGTAGGCATCCCAGTTATCGTAGAAGCGCTTGAAACCATCGGGCGAGAAGCGGATTGATGTGGCGGTAGCGTAGTCGAGCTTTCCAGAGTCGAAGAGATCGAGGAAAGTGTCCTGGATGACCTCTGTCCAGACCTTGAGGTTCTTGAACTTGGACTCGTTGAGACCGCCGACAATAGCGTTGGCGACGTTGCCGATACCGGATTGGAGAGGCAGGAGGTTGGCGGGCATACGACCCTGGGCAACCTCGTGCTCGAAGAACTCAATCAGGTGGCCGGCGATCTGGCGAGAGGACTCGTCGGCATCGGCATTGGGGCCAGTGGCATCCCAGTAATCGGACTCGACGATAGCGACGACCTTGGAGGGGTCAACCTTGACTGAGGGGGAACCAATGCGGTCCTCGACAGCGGTGATGTTGTAGGGAGTGCGGTGGGGAGGAACGTCGGTAAAGGTAATGTCGTGGAGACCCTTGAAAGAGGGGATGGCGGTGTTGACCTCGATGATGATCTACCAAGCGCAAGTGTCAGTAACTAAAAGTCGGCGATGCGGTCTTGAGCTTGGCGGTGACGTACCTTGTCAGCCATCTGAATCAACTCGGGAGTAGCACCAACAGAGGCACCCGGAACAAAGCTGCCATCCTCGAGAATGTCTGTCGCTTCAACAACAGTGACATCAAGGTTGCTGTTTGATCGATCCTTGGTGTAAAAGCCCTAGAGTCAAATTGTCAGCCGATTGTCTTATCGGAGCCGCAATAGCTCGGTGGGAGATTAAAGCGAAGCCGAATGGTGGGGCCGCAATCAACAAATTTCCATTCTGCGCTTTTGCGGTTACGTACATAGACGAGATCAGAGGGGAACATGGACAAATGCTTGTCAAAGAAGTTGATTCGTCCAGAGTTGATTCCCTTGGCGATGTCCTTGCCGACCTGGTGAGGGCTTCGTCGGTTGATCATGTCGAGAGCAGCCCATCGGTTCTCCGTCTCGGAACCGGCCGAGGCACCGACGAACAGGGAGTACTTCATCTTGCTCTGGAGGTTGTTCTGCTCGACGTAGTCGGCCATAGCAGCGGGAACCTTCCTGTTGCGATTGTCAGTTGCATTGTTTGCGCCAAGCTCGGGTAATGACGAGAATAGCCGGTGCGGAGTCTGAAACTCGACACTCGAAGTAATTGCAGAGCAGTGAATTGCAGAAGAGGTGAGTAAACGTACTTGGGGTATCCAACAGCTGTAAAGCCAGACCAGCCGATATATGAGCCATTGGGAAAGTGGTGCATCAGATCCTCAGGTCGCGCAAGCTTCTTGAGCATAGCGGGATTGCGAACGCGCGCCTTGAGGGCGGCAGAAGCAACTGGTGAAGCCATGATGATCTGAAAGCAAGATGTACCAAAAAGGAGAAGAAAGAGGGGAGATTGTTCCGTTCAAGGAAGAGTAAAAAAGAGGAGGAGGAAGAAAGGATAAATAAGAGGGAAGAAAGAGAAGACAGCTCCAACCTTGGTTAGTGGAGGTCACTCAATTGGATTGGCTTCGTCGGGGTGACGGTGACGAGGGGTGGATCACCGAAACCCACTGAGTCTTGAGAGCGGGGATGCATCTCTTTCAGTGGTTGGCCCGTCGGTTATAGTGGACGCTTCAGTGTGTCCTTTCTCCAAATTTGCATTCAGGTACCGTTGTGCCTTTTGGTTCAGCAAAGAGGTACAACGCGGAGAGAAGGGAAGTTCTGCCAAGCACCGGATTTACAATTCCGTTATATCATAGGGAGAAACAGTGTAACCTAAGCAGAGAGAATAACTTGCTGATGCAGTTGATCTCCAGATCTACCGACGTTGCCGAGAGGAGAAGTGCATCGGTCATGACACTATTAGGCAATAGATGCGTGTGGCCTGATTCTCCTACACATCCTTGACTTTGTATCTTGTGACCTCACAAATGCTGACCTTGACTTTCTTGACCTGATAATATTTCTAAACAAATCCATTCTGCAAAATACTTCTCCGGGTGAGCTTTACAACTATAATTGTCCACCGGCTCTTCCGCCGTCGAGGACCTCCGAGTCCGTACCGTGGATCCCCGCCATCTTCTCCAAAACCCCATGCGCCCCATCTTCCGCCCGGCCGAGATGAGCACAGACCACAATCGGCATCACTCGGTTATCAGCCTCCCCAAACAGACAAACACGACACAGATCGCAAGCCATGGGTATTCTAGAACAGCCAGTGTTCAGACGGCGCTTCTTTTTCATCCGGGGTCTAGCGTCTCGGTGCCGTTTTGGCTTACCCCGGAAAATTTGGTCGGCAATCAGTGTCGAATCACCGTGCTTGAATCTACCCTTAGGTTCGTCGGGACAAGGGTTAAGATCTGGGGTAAAAGTATGAAGTGCGCATTCAGTGGTAGGTTCAACATTAGACTGTGCTGTACTCCGTAAAGTTCCAAGAATTAGACTCGCTAATAGAAGCACCTGTACAAGTTCAGGGTCGTTCAATATGTCGAGTTTGCTCTTTGTCACCTTTGCATGGAGCAATTGTTTTTCGCACCCCAACTGAATGCCCGAAGGCTTTGCAGCCAAGGTCACACTCAGGTCTACTGAAGAACCTCTGACTCTATCCCATCTTCAACGACAAAAAGATCTCAGTAAAGTTATATAAACTTGGGCTGTTTCAGCACAGATTTAATAGACCATTGCACTTGCTTCAACGTCAGAATGTTGACTTCCATCGACCAAGCAAGTGCGATCTAGGCACGATGGGTTCCTCATTCTACCCCTCTCAGCCAGGCAAGCATTCAGTCCCATCATCATCACAATCACCAACAACATTATCCCGCCATATCTTCTACAAGAAAACTCCACAATCATACTCATCAGTATCGTCAAACATGCCTCCTCCAGACTCCCGAGTCGATGTGAACTAGCAGCAGAACATGCGACGTGTGCTCGGCGACAAAGCTCGCGACGGATGGAAAAACAAGTCAACAATGATAGGCTGGTGTTTATATCAGGTTGAGGCCGTCCATATTATTGAGTTACTAAGGCGTTGGAATGCTCAGGAAATGGAAACCGCTGGGAGGTTAATAGCATGGGGGGTACCAGACTTTGTCCTTGTAGCTCTACTAGGTCTACCGTTGGTAGAGGCTCAAGCCGGGGATGTTGAGGAGCTTTGCCGATGGGTGAATGATGAACAGAAGATACTGTGGCAGCAAGATGATCCGTTCCAAGAGGGGCGCTCCCACGATGGTGGAAGCAGTGCCGGCAATCGGCACGGGAGAAATGAGAATCCGTATAGGGGATGGGAACACAGATCAGGGCCTTTGGGGGTGGCGCAAGAAGCGCATCCATCGGAGGGAATAGACGGGGTAGGAGGGCTCGGCAACTTTGGGAATAGGGAGCAAAGTAATCGCACTCAGGGAGAGGGATCTGGGAGTGTTAGTAACGGCACCGAGATGTCGTATGAGGCGGGTGAGGATGGTGTAGATCCTCGAGGCGTGGACGCCAAGATGTTCGTCAATGGTGGGAGAGCTCATTCTGTGTGAAGCAGTTATCAGTACATCGGGACACGTGGAATTAATAGACGGTAGACAATTCAAGCAAGAGTCTATGATGACTTTCATTCTGTACACGAGTAGCTTCCACAGTCCAAGAAGTACCTAGCCAACGGTTTTGAGTCTGTTTACGCCTGGCCTGTACCAGTCAATCAGCAAGCGGTAACTGACATGCAGAGAGGTCAACAATGATAGCCCAAGCATGTCTGGAAGCAGGTTGCCCGAAGTGTAAGAAATAGTCTGATTGTCTATCTGCCTTTCTGGCATCTCATTAAGCTAGAGTTCTGTCTTCCTCTCCAACTGCATTAAGCCATAGGCCACTATCATCATCTAGTCTCTTTCTCAATCCTCATACAATGCATGTGTGACTCGCTCACTGTTCCGGGGAGAGCTCTTTCTCACGTTCCACAACATTTTCCTGGGCCTCCTGCGGTGTCACATGGATATACTTCCACTCATCCACAAGAGCCGCTTCGAAGTGAGCCTGCTCCTCAGGAGTCCATATCACACCAACCGGCCACCCGATGAGCGCTGCAATCACGTCGTCATGAACGCCCCAGACAGACAGTCTCCCGTAGCGCTCGATCTCGTCCATATTCCACCTTTCGCTCCTTCGATTTCGGTTTCTCTCCTTGCGGAGGTGCATCCAGCATTTATACGTCATGTCTCCTAGGTCTTTCCAGTCCTTTCCACCGTATGTCTCGCCGAAGATGCGCTTGAGGTTTTCTTCCCAGTTGTCGTTGACGATGGTCTTACCTGGGATGAGCGAGTTGTCTATGTAGGTTTGCTTTGGGCCGGGTGTCTCTGGTCGTGGAGCTTGAGAGCTTGGGGGTATAGGACAGAATTCTTTGAGGAGTGGGGATGGAGGAGGAGCCATGCTAGGATCATAGACAGTACCGCCGGTATTGCGCGCAAGATCGCTGACTTTCTTGTAGAAAGCGGTCGAGTAGATTTTGGCAATCATACGCGCCTCCTCGTCCGGGGATCGTTGGTTAGACATGTTGCTTGAGTTCGTAGTTGTGAATGTGTTGTTGTGATGATAGAGTGTCCTTGCTGTAGTGTGATTCTTGTGTTGATGGACCAGCAAATTATTACGGCGTCCAAAGCATCCTTATATCACCTATTCCGGTGATCGAACCGACCATGAATAACTATCGCGGTGGGGGGATTCAGAGTGATGCAGTGGAACCAGAGGACTGCATATCCATTCTGATCAACAGTTAATTTCACTTCGTGTCTTATTCAGGGGGCGACTCGAGGGTACTATTGCTATCGAAGCGATAGTTTGGCTGTGATAATGCTACCAATCGATATGCAAGTCACAGATATTAACTCCCCTGAACTTCCATGCAGCGCGTCAAGAACGGGCTGTGATTTGCTTCACCAGGTAGCTCAAACCTTTGCGTGTCATTCACTGCTCAGTCGAAACTCTACTGTCCGAAGCTTGAGCTAAATTAGTTGAGGGAACCTTCACTTCTGTTGATGTGAGCAATTGGGGTCAACTACAAGATCATTTGTCTGGCTTAAGCTATCGTAATAGCTAACATCAAGTGTTCCTGGCTGCGCGTTCGTGAACGCTGCTAATCCTGCCGTTCACCTGCCAGATCCGCATCATGATCTGTCGCCTCGTTCCCTAATCGCCAGTTTCCGTGAGTTTGGTTTCTTCCAATCCATGATGTCGTATTCCTCCAAAATCTCGTCATCTTCCAGGATCTCGCCCTCCTCGGGACCTTCGTCTGCCTCCAAAATCATCTCCTCGTCGCTCATAATCTCCTAAAACTCCTTCTCGACCTCGTCCGTGATCGGGTCATCGGGAAACCCAATGAGCGCCTTGACAGTCGTTGAGTCAGCTCCCTACTCCGTCAATCTCGCAGCCTTGTCAAACTCCTCCTTGGTCCAGGGACGTCCGAGTCGGTGAGCTCCCTCAGGCTTGTCCTCGAGCTCCTCTTTGGCCTTCTCTGCCATGTCGGCGCAGTTTTCGTACTTGTTAACGTGCTCGGGGCCGAGGACGCGGGCGACGTTTTGCTGAAAGTTGCGGTCGGCGACGTGTTTGAAGGCTGGCGCATGGGCACCCTCTGGCTCGGGGGCATCCTCCTTGTTTGGGGCCTGTCGAGGCTTTACGAAGGAGTGTCTTCGGATGGAAGCCTTTACAGCAGCGGCATCCCTCGCACGTGCGGAGAGGGGATGAGGGGAGGGTTGGCGAGGGGAGGGTTGGCGAGGGAAGGGTTGGCGAGGGAAGGGTTGGCGAGGGGAGGGCTGGCGAGGGGAGGGCTGGCGAGAGGAGTGCGGGCGAGGAGAGTGCTTTCGGGCGACAACTCTAGGGCCATTGTCCCGACGAGGGTTAGGAAGGGGAGGAGGTGGGCAAGCATACTTTCGCTCATGGGGGGTCACCTCGGAGAGGCGCTTGTAGAGAGGGTTATTGTAGAACTCCGAGAAGTCGTCGTCCTCCTCGAGGTAGTTGTGCTGAGTAGACATGATGACGAGCTGCTACAGCAGAGGATGTTTGTACTGGGTGTAGTGTATTCTTGTGGTAATGAGAGTTGTATGTTGTGATGGTTTGTGAAGATTGAAACTCCAAGGAGATGTTTGTGTGGGGGTGGAAAAGTAAGGGTTTGAGATCATTCCGTCTTGTTGTGGTGATGAGATATTGCTCAGGGGAGGAGATGATTCGTCTTGCCGTTCTGCCACTGCCAGAATAGTGGCAGCTACCATGCCCTCACAGTTCGCGCGGCTACCAGTGGTTCGTTCAGAGTTCAGCCGTGAAGGCCTTGGGCCTGAGGATAGAACTCTGAAGCTCTGGAACTGATGATGGCTAACATTCAGGTGCTGGGTGATGAACCTTCCACTGAAGTCAGCCTGGCAGGGAGCAAGAAACTTCTGGTTCAAAATCAGGATGTCAAACAACCCGGTCTAAAGGCTTAACGAGGCATGCTAAACTTACCTGAGGCTTGTTATCACTTGGAAAGGAGGTCTTGGGCTTTTTCAGGAGCTTCCTCTTACTTTGGAGTCATTCTTTGGCACAAATTAACATTACTAAGGTACCTGCGCTTAAATATCAGATCGCTCAACATGCAAGTATATGTCCCCTACACCTACTCCATCCCTGCTCCTCTCCCTTTTCATCGCCGCAACACTCGTCTTGACGACCTTCTCGATCGCATCACCGCCACACACAGCGACAGCAACATTACCAGGAACACTCCCAACTGCCGTTCTGATGAACGTCGCGATCTCGGGTCGACCCTCTGTGTGTTCAATGGCCGAAGCGTGCGCACCGTCAAAGTCCATGTCCATCTCCTCCTTCAGCAGCTGCTCCTCCCTACCACTCGAGCCACTCTCCAAAGAGGCACTGGAGTCTATTGAGAAGCGCTCCAGTTCAACACTCGGTCCTCTCGTGGGCTCGTTGATCAATCTTTCACGACTTGCGTTCGAATTGTCGCTAAGAATGGCATCAGAAACGGTGCCGCCCCTCGTTACGGCGACTTGAACATTCACAGAGATGCCCATCTCCTTCGCCCTCGACAGCACACGTGATATGCGCTGAACATAGGGCTCCGCATGCGCCTTCCGACGAACAATGTACAACGCGTTGATCTTGCGAACACATCCCGGCGATTGCGTCGAAAGCAGATCCTCGAGAACAGGCGTAGTGAACGATCCTCCCGTTGATGCTGCGATAAGAACAACATTCTCAAACTGCTTCCAATTCGGCACCGCGCCAAAAGGACCTGCAAGCATAACCCTCATGCTTCCGTTATCACCCCTCATTCCCGTCCTTCGCGCCCAATCATTAAGGTCCCTCGTCAATCCAGTTTTCGTCTTGATCGTAAGCTGAACATCCTGACTCTTCCCTTCAGAATCCGGAATATTGGCGATCGTGAAAGGATGAGGTGTCTCCCATCGGAAAGTCGGCAACCAGATCAAAACATGCTGTCCGGGCTTCCACTTGAAGCCAAGGTTTCGGATAGTCATGGTGGTTAATTCGTCGTCGACTGCTTGGATGCTGGCGTCGTATGCGTATCGTACAGATGGATTCGCCGAAACCCGAAGCCTCAGGTTCCGCCAGATCGGATTCGCCGAGCGTGTCACTACATCGTATGCAAATACGCCAACGGCGCACCAGATGCTAAAGAGGTGATGGTCTGGAACGTGAAGGACCAAAAAGACGAGAAGTAGTACGACTGATATGATATGCTGTACCACGAAGAGTTCGTACTTCATACGTCGGAAGAAGGGCAGCGTCGACACAACCGTCCAAGCCAGGATGAACCACGCTCCAATTCCCGGTAGCACCATCTTGACGGTCTTGATCTCGGTCCAGAAGAAGCTAGCCGCTAGCCATTCCCATGCGAAGAAGCCGCCGTGGATGGTTGCGCTTGCGAAGAAGATCCTTGATGCCCATCTGTGGTACCAATTGAGTCTCTCGTACGAAGTTCCCAGTAAGAGACCAATTGGATTGACGCGCACAGCTAGGAGGAAGGGCAATGAAGTCTGTGTCGCGGTTATCCAAGCTGCGCGAAACGCAATGCGCTCGTGGAAATTGGTATCGTGGTGGATGGACTTGTAAGTTACAAGACCCGCCACGAACGCTGTGTACGCGACAATGACGATTGCCTTGCGAACTGGCAAGGTCGCCGACCGAACTGGGAGTCGAAATACTCTTGATACAAGAGCCTTTGGCGCCTCTACCAACCTCTCTGCCGTCGAGATTGACGTGTCTGAAATCGCCCCAGCATCTCTTCTTTTTATCCTATAATGTCTTAGCCTTATTCCCACATTCGTTGAGTCGACATACCGTTGTTTAGCGATAAAAATAGATATTAACCGTGAGACAGAACCAATTATCAACACCATCGCCAAGACATACCAGTAAAGACACGCGAGAAAGTGCTGCCTCACCGAATCCTCGCTCTGATGCCCATGGCCGTGGCCATGCTCCTCTTCTTCGTGGCCGTGTCCATGACCGCCGTGTCTTCTTGACAAATCCATAACGATTACATGGAGAAGAGGAGGAAGTGAGATTCCTCGTGTTGGAATTAGAGCTAGCTTGATCAACAGGGTAAAGTAGATTACGTGATGCGAAATCTCCGGATGGGCCGGGTCGTAATTGGTGGAGGGAGGGAATCTTGCTCAAATGGACTCAGCCACGAAGAGTCTCGATGGACATTGACAATGAGCGACTACAGCATTTGGGCTGTCTTCAATTGGTAGAATGATCTTCTGCATTGAGACGGCTGAACTTAATCTCAGCTTTGCGATGATGCTATTTTGGGAACATTACCCTATACCACCGTGGTCGGTCTGAGAGATGTGTTTACGAGGTAGAGTGAGGAGTGAAGCTTTCCGAATAATATCTTGTCGGCGATTGGATAGCTCGTATACGGCGTCCAGCAGGGTGCATAGAGTATCTAGCTTACTCGGGACCATTACGCAGCTGTCGTCGGGACGCAACAATACTTTGGACCATGAAATAGATGCCAGAATAAACTCATGAGAGAATCATCTTCTAAGCTCATACAACTGTACCTGAACCTTTCCATCGCTCAGGATACGTCCCCTGGGAAGCATGCTGAACAGCATCGATGCGGTCAAGGCAGTTTCCATTGATTGGAAGTCTTGAGCTTTCTGCATCTTACTGGGCAGTACACCGTACCTACTTACGCAAGGAAATACGTTGACCAAGCACCGAGAGGCCAGCCACGAGGACCCCTCGTTGTCCCTAATTCTCACGATGCTGCCGCCATGACTGGGGGCTCTCCTTCGTGCTCAAGGCCAAGATGCCCAGAAAGCCGAGACCAACGAATTCGTGATCTCTAACCCATGCTCATTGTATCCAAGACCCTCACCGAATGTCATGACGCAACTCCCAAGTGCAAGCGCATTGACCGACGTCGCCAGCTCAAACGTCCAACTCATCACCTGCAAGGCGTCCAATGTCTCAGCCCGTATCAACATTCTTCCCCATTCCCAATCACCTACTACCATTCTCAGCACTCTCTGCCGATCACCCATCCGTAAGCGGCTTCACTCGTGCACATGACCAAGCCACCGATCGTCAAGCTGCATAAACAGCGTCACATTCTAAAAAGACATGTGAAGTTCAATTTTCGCAATCGATACGACTCTATTGGTTCCGATGTCGGGCGCGTCATCTGTCTTAGCCAGTGTCTCTTGAATGGGCATCAGGAAGAGATAGGCGTTTATAAAAAGAAAGGGTTTTGGAACATGCAGTGGTTTGTTGGTGGTTGGAGATTAACTTGCAGCTTGGTAGAGGCACAGCTCGTAGGTGGCTGTTGGCAGTCTCTTTTTTTCGTTCCTGGGCGTGGCACCCCAAGAACCCCCAAGGTTATCATGTGCAACACGAGATCACTCTACCACGACGAGGAGTGGTCATGCAAAAAGAGGGTGTTGTCGTTTTATTGCATCAGATGCACAGAAATCTGATCTTGATGGAACCCCTCGGCTGCTCATCGCATCTTATCTTTCACATGCTACGGAATACACTGATGATAGGTTCTCGATGATTCAGGCACAGGCACAGGCGCAGGCACAGGTCCAAAGTGAGTTGTCATGCATTGGATCTTCTTCTATTTCTGGGGATCCTACCAACAAGTCCCAAGCGCTTGCCAAGGCCTTTACCCCATTCACGATTCCTCTCCCATTTTCAGCGACGGCGTCAAATACCTAGCCACGGGAAGACCCGGCGTACAAAAAAACAAGAGGTCTGTGTTTCAGACGCTGGGATCACCCCGCGATTGAGTGAGTGAGTGGGTGAGTGATTTTAGGCGCTCTGTGAAACTGGTCTGTGACTGCTGGATCAAAAGCTGGATGATCAGTGCGAAAAAGAACGGACGAAAAATGAGACCTTGGATGATTTGCATATCAGGTTCAGTTATTGACGGGTCGACGTATGCAGACATGGATGGGTTATGTATATGCATCGGTACATGTATTTGTGTCCCACTTGATGTTTGACACGTGGATACCATGAAGCATAATACTCTTGAGACTGTGATCATGGACATCACTGAGTCGTCTTTGTGAGTACATTATTCAGCTACTGTGGCAAGGGTTCAAGTCTTGTGCAATCCTACAGAGCACGGCGTAGAGAAGTGTAAACGCCAACGGACGGACCGACAGCCAGACAGAAAAAAGGCGCAGCAACGTGAGAGCGGGCCGCCCCAAAGCCAAGTCCCAATTAACCCCTGTCGCTCGCCTGCGTGACGTGGGACCAACCCTGCTAGACCCCTTCTAACTCGTTGGTGTCAAAAAGACTGGATGGAGGTGTACAGTCCTGTAGAAGCAGCAATGTCGGTCCCTGCAGGCGAGATCGATAATTAGACTGCTTATTCCTTTCGGTATGTTTGTTCCGTAACCCGCCGACTTGTGCTGTTCCTGAGCTGGTGAAAACACAGAGCCTAGGTACTAAGGTAGACGAGAGACAGAGACACTAGAGACGGGCATCATGCCGGGCCACCCCCAGACACTCGGACTCCTGCTCGTTTGTGTCGGGGGATACAGTGATACAAGCCCATGTCTGTCTCTCATTTTCACTCACTCTCGTCAAGAGCATGTGAAGATGAATATCCAACACTGGTCCTACAAGCCGACCACGTCATATGATTCCCTGCTTCACATTCCATACTTGCTATAATTACAATATCTTCCCATTCTCTCTGCACTCTGCACTCTGCATTTTTCGCTTTCTCTCGGTCCACCACCTCCTGCAAAGCCCCATAACTTTCTCTTCTCTTCCGGTCCCGCAGCCGATCGTCAACCGCAAAGCCGTCGTGGGTCATACCGCAACTCCACCAATTGAGTAACAAAGAAGCTCCACTGGCCTGGCTAAGGTTTGGGTAAGGTGATGTTTTTCTCGTGGTGATCGGTTGACGGTTTGGACTAACGGGATGGGCTTGAAGAGAAGAAAAAAACAGGACCGAAGGAACTAAAACAACGCACCGCTTGAGATCGTCAATATCATTCGACTTGGGATTTACGACGTGTGATAGAGCAAGGCAGAGCAGATTGACCGTCAAGTAGACAGACAGACACTCTTGGTCTGCTCTACTCTCACTCTTCAGCTTAAGCTTATTGTTACTCATAAATAACCTCAACTTCACTCCAACCTACCGGCTTTTACTCCCGACATTCCTCAGTACACATGACAAACCAATATCCACCATCAAAACACCAACTCGTCCTATTTCATCAACGCTATTCCTTAGGTACATGACACCACCACCGTCGTGCATATCCTTTCACCGCCCAGAGGCCAATCCAACACCCCTGGTCCCCAGCATCCCGCTTAGAGCCCCTGCTAGGGCCCTGAACTTTTTCTCAACTAGGGTGCCTTTGGTTCAACTTGGGTTAAGTTAAATAACAAGAGAAGGGCAGACCGCAACTTTTGGTCTCTTGTTTGTTTCTCCCGCAACCAGGTTTTTTTCGCCTTCGCTTCGCTTCACCGCGGATTAGAAGTGGAAAGCTTATCCCCCTTTACTCCTTTCTTATATATTCATTACTTTGTCCTTCGCTTTTTGTTGTTGGTGACTTGGACCTTGGCTGGACTGGGTCGGAGATTTGTGTCTGTCGCTTTTTGGGGGATTACTAGTAAACGGGTGCTGTTGTGAATACCCTCTACCTCATCATACACCCATTTACCTTCTTTTACTGCAACGACTCGCCACAAATTAATCTCACCTTCAATTCACCTTGACTTATACTTCGACTGGTCAGCTTGGTATCGTCGGATGTTCGCCCATCATGGAGGAAAGGTCTGAGTCGCGAGCTTCAGGTACAACATACCATAGCTTCGCAGACACGGAATTGTTTGAACCCATGTCTCCCCCTCGACCACCCGTTACCCACGATACAACCAGTCTTCAACACCTCGAGCATCTTCAACATGAGCTTCAGCGTCAGCAGCGTGAGGCTCCGAGTAGCAAGGACTGGGTGAGAGAGCGTCGACCTGGCACGGCAAAGATGCAGCGACAGGATTCAGGCTATGAGTCAAACACGCCCCGACGAACCTCTACTTCTAATACCTCCCACGGCGGGTCTACTATCAACAACGCTCACCTTCTTGTTGGCCGCCGCTCGTCAAATGGTTCTTCCAAGGACGGTAGTGGTAGTAGCAACGGCTCAGGAGTCAGATCTCGTTTCAGAGATCGTCGCCCTTCACTCCGCCGAGCAGCAAAGTCTCACCCCGTTCAACCAACACGCACATCCAACCAATCCCTCCACCTCGTACGCACCGCAACAGCTACTTCTCCCCCCAAGCAATCCGCCGCATTCTTCCACTTCCCATCGCCAGATCCCATCCAACTCGCCGACACCGTTCCCGACCGCCGCGTGCAACCCACGCCCATCCCCTCACCACCGCCTCAGACAACACACTACTGGACCAGCGACCGCACCCGCCGTCTTGAATACGCCGCCATTGACGCTGCGACACGCGGTGTGAAAGGCTGGGTGCTCCGACATCTCGTGCCTGATTGTTTTGTGTCGTGCGAGAATAAACATGTCTCGTTCGATGATGATTCAGGCAGCGTGAGAAGGTATAGACTTGAGCTTGAGGATGATCATGCTGAGAAGGCGGGAGGAAAGTGTATGCGGCGACGCAAGGGATGGAAATTCTGGCGCCGCAGAAAGGTCGATGCTCAACCTACGGCCTACATCTGAACACACCTACCTACCTCATCCACGAACAAAGAAACACTAAACACCCCGCATATCGCATCGCATCGCATCGTTGGCGTTATATACCCGTTGGCTTTTACATCGAGTTAATTTTACAGAAAGAACACCTGCATGATACAAGAAGATAATGATTTGATAGCATTTGGAGCGAAAGAAAGAAGGACGGCAAGGAAGAAAGTATGATCTAGATGAAGAGATGTCGCATGAAGCTTCTATTCTGGCGAGGGAAGTTATTATTTTATTTTATTTTATTTACCTGCGTGTTACTATTTAACAGATATTTTCGGCACTTATTATTACTATTTATACCATAAGCATAGTTAGTATTGTTTAAAGACAAGAATGATTGACTTTTAGGCAAACATGTCATGTTCAACAACCTTGTGAGGTCCGTGACCGGTTGTTCTTTGTTCTCCAGGTGTTCAATAGCTTGGACCGAGCGTTGTTCGCAAGCTCGGTGATGATATAATGACCGGGCCTCTCGATTGACCGCCCAATTTCTGAATACTCCAATTCTAACAGCCGATTTACAATGGCACAGCCGATCTGCAAGAAACAGCCCATGATGCTCATCTCGCCGAGTGAAACGCCGGCCACGAGCCGCTCCGCCTCCGATGGTCCACTCCGGAGGTCAGCTTCGGAGCCTTGTCAAGCGATACTACCGATCCGGCGTAAATCCCTGGAATTAGTGGCTCCACCGGCCAGAGAAGAGGGAACTGATCGGGAGGTGGAGAAAGTTCCGATGAGTCTTGCGAGGATTGTTGTGAATATGCAGGAGCATTACACGGCGGAGTTGGAGGCTGAGAGACAAAGAACGGAAGACTTGGCGAGGCAGAATGAGGAGATGATGAGGAGGATGAGGGAGATGGAGAGGAGACTGCAGATGCATGTTGTTCTCATGGATGGATTTGTTGGGTTCATGAGGGATGTCAAGGAAGGGAAGTTTGCAACTGGTGGAGGTGCTGAACTTGAGATTGCAAAGTCATTTGGGGGAGAGCATCTTGACGAGGTCAGGGGGCTCGTAGTGGAGAATTACATGCCAGTTCAACAGAGCGTGGAGCAGCCAGCTACTGAGCCTATGGTCTTTGATGATGAAGACGAACCTCACGAAGCAGCGCCAGCAGTCGTTCGACACGTCAGCTTTGATGAGTCGCCATCGACGCCAGGCCTGGATGCACCTCCTGTACGAAGCACTGGACGACGAGCACCAAAGCGCAAGAATCCTCCTTTAAGGCCGCATCGCGAGGTCAAGCGACAAACAAGAGCAACTTTGCGGAGTGTTCGACTTCGTAACACTTCCTCGTGGACTGCTATTAATACGAGGAATTCTCCGTATGCAGGCGCCGACTTGAGCAACGGAGAAGACAAGGACCTTGACTTCACTCCTGATCTGGAAGTTGACGACGATGACGAAGAGGAGGATGAAGAGCAGGAGGTGGTGGAGGACGATAGCAACGATGAGATGGAGGATATCCCAAATGCACCAGCAACACCATCGCCATCCCTCTCAGACGAAGATCTCGAAACCACAAAGACACGATACTCCGCTCCCCGCTCCGTCGCATACCGCTACGCCAGCGGTCCTTCCGGGCGTAAGTTCAAATACCACCGCATGCCCAAGTCCGTCGCGTTAGTATGGCAAGAATGGAAGCACGGCAGTAACGGAAATCCATCGATTCAATCACTTGAGGAAAAGTATAGCACGAGATGGCGAATGGGGACGTTGCAGGAACGCAAGTACGCGAGAAACTATGTTGGTGTGAGACAGAAGGTTGTGAGAAAGGTGGAGGAAATGTGTGAACAGAAGGGACTGACGCCGGAAAAGGCTTGTGAGATTTTGGATAGACGCGTTGATGGGAGGATGCAGTTGCTCATGACGGCGCTGAGGAAGGGACAGGATCCGTTGGTGGTTATTCCGAGTCGGTAGTATGTCAATCAGCGATGTTGGTCCAAGAGACAATTGGCTTGAATCAGAAATGACCATTGTGAGTGAGTGACTGAACAAGCGAACAAGCCTCATTCAGGCGTTGTTCCAGACAAGTGTTCACTGGCCTGAAAGACAGGCCCTTTCTTCATTGAACAACTTCTTTGACACCTGCAAAACCAACCATTGCTTTGTCTTCACCCCCTGAACATTCATACATCTGCAGAACATGATCTATCGTTTCACCCACAGACCTCGCTACCAATCGTTAAAAGCACTTCGCATACCATATTCTCACTTGACCAGCTTCAAACTCTCGAAGCTTCACAGCACGTTACCCACTGTCTCTACACTACGTTACTCATCGTGATTAAAAGAAACGCTTCAACACCATGTGCTATATACAGGTCATCCATATCACGCGTTGCGAGACCCGTCGTCCAGCCATCATTAACACTGCTACCGGCAAAACAGTCTACCATCCGCTCGAACCCCCTGGGACCTGCGAGCACCGCCTGCCCTTTCTTGACAGAGCATGTCATTACCATGGGGACTGCTGCTCACCCGGGCAGATCTTCTTCTGCAACGCAAAGGGCCCCCAAGATGTATGTCGTGGTAGGCAGGCCTATCACATAACCATTCATCCTCGTTACATGTACGAATCCGGTGTACTTCACCAAATGGAACCCATCCAAGACTGGGAGGCCCTCGAGATGACCACGGATGTCTTCGCGTACGAGGAGGATATTCGGTATCAGTTCTTTGAGGCCGGTGCGTTGATGTATGAGCTTGAGCAGGACGCCGAGGAGCTTGTGGAGTATATCCTACGCAACCAGACGAGCTGTCCTCAAGAGGAGGCAGAACTGTTCCTTCAGCATGGCGATCTTTATGAGATGTGGTGTGAAGCGCATCACCACTTCGTGGGACTGATGGAAGCGTGGGAGATTCTAGCGAACGTAGGCTGTATGGAAGTCTGCCCGTCTTCCCTCCTGCGCGTCCATCCCTGGCGAGATTGCTTCCAGGAATGTCCTACGCTACCGAAAGGATTTCCGCACTTTAGTGGCCTTCCATTTGCTTGGATCGACAATGTCGAACAGCAGGATGATATCCTGCGATGGCATCCCTACTACTCTGAGCACCAGGCACCACCTCGTCCTGAATCACGTATTAAGGACGATGCGCTGTGGACAGCGCCTGCGCCACATGGTGTCAATCCAGGTTCCTCTGAAACGACCTTGGCACGGGATCCTGAGGTTCGGGAGGAGATTAAGGTGCTGCCGTATCCAGGAGAATGGGCGGAGGTGCTTGAGGATAAGGCTCAACGGATGGCTCAGATTGAAGCTGAGCCTACTTCGCTTTCGTCGAGTTCAGGACCAAATATACCCGCGTGGGTCATTCCTTATGGTAAGGAACCGGATATGGGATGGAAGGATATCGATTGGCATAAATGCACCACCATTATCGAACCGCCAATGAGCCCCAAGACTCTTCCGCGCAAGGGAGTGGTCCGTCGGGTCATGCCTCCGAAGGAGAGTTACATGAACCCCAAGGACGCGCCCAAGGGTCCAACAGCTCTTCCATACAGAGGAGAGTCCCAAAGGACCAGTCCCCCATGGCTAAACCATCCTATATCTAAAGAGGTTATGCCTGGGAACCTCTTCGGCGATCCTCTCGAGGCTCCATGGGATGGGTATAGCTTTACTGGGACGGAGAAGCCGGCAGAGCAGGAGTTTCTCCATATCCCTTCACCAGTGAAGGAATCTCAGATCGTTGCACCTAAAGTAAAGAAGACCTTGAAAAGGAAGAGTGAAGAAGACCTAGACGGTGAGATTCAGAGGAAAAGATCGAAGGGGGTGGAGATATCGGCAAAGAAGGCGGTTCTTCATGGCCCTTCTCTAAATGCATATTTTCATGCCACTGCATGTAGAGCAGTGGGGACACTGAAGAGAAAGAGCGAAGAGGATTTGGATTGGGGGATTGAGAGAAAGAAGCTGAGAGTTTGTACTGTTTGAGTGGATTCTTGAAGTTCAAGGAGTTCAGGGAGTTTAAGGCGTTCAGGGGTCTAGGATTCAGGAGTATTGGAGTCAAGGAGTTAGAAGTCAAGGAGTTAGAAGTCAAGGAGTTGGGAAACAGGGAGTTAGGGAGTTAAGGGGTTTTGGAGTATTGGAGTTCAGGAGTTTGGTGTTCAGGCGTTTGGGATCAAAGGTGATAGAAGGGCTTGGGTATAGACTGTGACCAAAAAATAAAAATGGCGAGAAACATATGAGCAGTTTGATCGTGAGAAAAGTGATTGTCTTGATTGATGCTTTACTAGTACTGATTATCGTTTACTTGTTGGGTTGTCTGAAGCTGGTGACCAGACCAGTTTCCTCATCCCTCTCGACACCGCCACCGATGACGATCCCGTTTGCACGGCGAGGAAGACTCAGTAAACCCTTACCGACAGTGTTGTAATCCCCAAAGAACGTATGAGCACGAACATCAGAACCAGTAGTCAGTCCATGTCCCAAAGTAACACCCCACATATCTCCAACGCGAATAGCATGCGCAGAAGAACTAGCATCACGCTCAAGAAGAACCGAGTAAATGCATCCAGTATACATTACAACGCCATCAGCTTCGTTAGCGGGAAAATCCCAGCGCTTGCCATCAGAAGACACAGGATGCCATGGTGTGACTAGAACTTTGTCCACGCGACACAGGATCTCACTCTCAACGGGGGTCTTGAGAACCATAGCGACACGGCGTGAACCACGAGGTGTGCGAACTTTCATACCGCGTCGAAGTTTTCGAATCTGTACTGTCCGGCCAGAAGCGAGTGCGACGACTGTGGAACCTGCGAAGCAGACACCGCGGGAGTTGCGGTAGGAACTCATGCTGAAGCCTGTCATCGAACCATGTGAACGGCCGCCTCTAGATTGCACATGTCGAGAAGGTTCAGGGGCGGGGAGATTATCGAAGATTTGATCAAGGGCGTCGCGGCACGAGATGAACAGAGGACTCTCGGTGCTGTATTGAAGAGGCCCGGGGTCCTTGAAGGAGTTGCAAACTTGACGAGTATGGGCATTGAGGAGAGATGGGAGGAAATGGCATCCCCATCTGTTAAAGTACTCTTTGCTCTCAATCGCCATGGATACTTGACCTTGAGGTTCATCGGCTGATACGTCTTGCATGAGAGATTGGTTCTTCTCATCGTTGAAGTTCTTGGCGGGAAGGGTATCGATCCAGCCTCGAAGCTCTTCACGCTTGTTCTTCATACCCCGTGTAATACCATGCTCACCATCTACCCCAATAGGAAACATGGTCGAGATGAAGTTACAGATCAGAGATCTCGATTCATGGTATGCGATTTCGGAGGCGGGCAGATCGCTGTACTCCAGAATGCTACGCTGATTACTCGCCATAGGAATAAATTCAGCGTCTTTTGAAAGCATTGACTCGAGAACCTTGCGGCTCTTGAGGCAATCCCCAGGCTTGACGTATGTCAAATGCGCATCAACAAGAGCGCGAGTTGGATTCTCTTCATTCAGGAACTCAAGCTCCTTGAGCCCATTAGTGCTGAGGAAGATATCACGGGACTGTCCAAACTGTAAGTTCCCGAGGTTTATCGTAAGTTCAACCTGGCTATCTTCCGAATCATCAGCAAACACAGGGACGATCTGGTTCACGGACGGCCCAGTCGTCTCATACAACTCCAAAGGCCTGGTGTATGAGAGTTTGAGAACGGCGCGTGTGGCAAATGTGCTTTGGAGGTTTGCGACGGCGTGCACGAATACTGTTCCGATCATACCGGCGTCGGGGATGAAGGCGTAGTTACCGCCGCCAATCTCTGCGATGGACTTGAGGAGCCCGGAGCGGAGACTGTAGCCGAAGCCGAAGGTGTGTATTGAGGCTGGGAGGGGACCCATTGCGCGGATCTTGGGGACGAAGCCTGCTGCAGGGTTCCTGTAAAGGTGAGTATGTGTACTTGAGGGGGGTGGAGGGGGACTTACATGTGGTTCGGCATGCCGTCGGTGAGGATCATGATGGCAGGGACGTTGGTAGACGACTCTCCGGTGTTGAACAACTTGATACCGTCAAGCAAACCCTGCCAGAGATTGGTAGCATCGAGAGGCGTCATGCTCTTGACATTCTTCAGCGACCGAGCTTTGTTCTCTTTGTTCATGGGGATAAGAGGCTGAAGAACTTTGGCCTTGGAAGCAAAAGTCACAATACCAAGACGATCATTCTCGTTCATCGACTCAATGATAGTAAGCGCAGCATGCTTTGTGAGGTCAAGAACAGATAGACCATTGCTCTCGTCGCTTTCGCCAGGCACAGGCGCCGCAGCGACCATGGATCCGGAGACATCAATGACAAGGACGATATCGCAAGGGACATGTGGGATCTTGACGGATGGTTCCTTTGGGGGTTCGATCTTGACCAAGAGACCTTTTCTGTTTGGTGCAGGCTCTAGACGAAGATGAGCATCTTTATCTGAGATGATCCCAATGGGTTGAACCTGTTCCTTTTCGGGGTCTTCTTTGGGCGTCTCGTCATTGGTGCTCTTAGAGCCAGTAACGAGACTGCGAAAGATGGGTACTCTCTACATATCATCAGTTACAGTAATCCTTTAAAGACGACTCTGGTACATACCACCATGATGGGCTATTACTACCGTGTCAAACGGATGCGAGATCTCACAGAGTCTCAAAGAGATTAGATGAAAGATTTGAGATGTTGAGTGTAAGCTGACTAGACAGCGACAGCTAGCATTTTAATAAGTAACATGTTCCCCAGTGAATGCTAATCTTGTGGCCTTACAGAAGGATTGTGAGTCTGACCGACTGTAAGCTAGCCCCATGTCACGATTCGCCCGTCATACCGAACGGACCACATGGCAGTACGCTAGGATACCAAGGTGATTCGCCAGGCAGATTGTTTGGGCCGCACGAATACGGAGAGGTAACATTGGCACTAACAAAGAAAGAGAGAGACAAATGTCTGCCTTGATATGGCACCAGATTGTCGGATCGCTTTTGCGGGCGAAACAGTGTTTCATGGGCTGAGCTGGTGGGCCAAGGCAGACATGATACTTGCCCGAAACAGGTAAGATTTTTGTGAGGAGGGGGCTTGTGGTTGGCCGTAGTGGCACATGGCGGACTGCGAGGCATCTCCAATCTTGCGGGGTAGAATGGGATTGCGTGTAAGAGGCTGAGGGTCAGCAATAGAAGCTTGGACTTGTTCCTTGGGACTATTGATATGTCTAAAATTGCATTTGAAGAGATTGGAGTAAGCTCATGGGTTGTATGTTTGCTGGTTTAAATTGCTGTTTTGTGAAGCAGGATAGGCAGAAAGAAACTGTGTTTGTTAGCAAGCTCCGATGAACATATCCATCAACGCCAATTACACTTGCGGACATGACTGGCACACGTAATGTCCGGTGATTGCTCTCACGGTCACAAACTCAAAGCTCGGATAGAAGTACGAGCTGAAAAGGCGTTTTCCATCTAGTGCCTAATAAAAGATGTGCGGCCATGGTGTCCTGTCGCGCAACTGAGATTCGTTGGTTCACTAAGACAGCTTCGTCGTGGATAGATAGGTACCTAGTGGTTAGTCTAGGACATTTTCTGTCCTATGGGAACACAACCATGGTCGCTGTGAATAGTCGACCTTTTATTCGTGGATGTGATATCAGGCATACACATAAAAATCCACTAATAATAGTGCCAGGCTGCAATTCTGGTCGTTGGGAAGAGTGATACAACAATGGTTCTTCTTTGCAAGTGGTCACCCTATACCACAAGTTCTATGGAGCGGAGGTTCGAATACCTACAGCATAAGGATAATGTCGTGAATCCTCGGTCAAGCCAAAGTGTATTGCACTTGAGTATCATTTGTAACATTACTCAAGTATATACAAGGCATGATCTAAAGACAAAGTGGACAGTAATTAGAGTCATCCTTAGGACCACATTGCCAACTAGCTTAGACTACACCTGTGGCTTCCAAGCACCAATAGCTTAGGCTTTGAACACTCTTCCCTTCTCGACGCAATTTCTCCTGTAGAGATGATATAGTCCTCGTCTGTCTAGCTATCATCACTATATACATTTTACGAATATTTTGGGGTTCTCGTAATTAATTAAAGTCTTTTTTAAGCATCGGCGGACTCCGAATATTATAGTGGATCCATCCAGCGATGATGTGGAGATGCCAAAAAAATTGCCTGAAGATCCCAAATTCTTGCAGGCGCGGTTGCCTCGGCCCTACTTTTTTTTCTTTTCCTTCTTTTTTTTCTCCTTCCTTCTTCCTCTTGGGCATTAATATCTCTTCACCTGTCCCCGTCGCAACTCTCTTCATTTCCTTCTTCTATATACTAGATTACGCTCCGTGCGACGTGTAAATACCGCAAAAATGGTCGAGAAGCTCTACGTCACATACAACGATGTAAGGAGAATTTACCCCGCCACCCCGCCTTGATGATGGGCTGTGATGCGCATCATGAAAAGTCTAGCTATGCGACAGTACCATGAGCGTGATGGAACACTGTTTACTGCGCACTGGACAGCTGCAGCAAACGGCTCTTGATCACCAGCTATGGCACCAGATACACAAAAGGTCAGCTGCTGACGTGCTTCCCAGGTGCACAAGATGTGCCAAAAGTCCGCTGAGAAGCTTCTCGCCGACTTCCAGCCCCAGCTTCTGATCGCCATCGGTGGCGGTGGTTACGTTCCCGCTCGAATCCTCCGATCTTTCCTCAAGAAGGCCGGCTCTCCCAACATCCCCATCCAGGCCATCGGTCTCTCCCTCTACGAGTCTCTCGGCAACGATGAAGTCGAAGCCCCCGGCACAAAGGTCACCCGGACACAGTGGCTCGACTTGACCTCTCTCGGCGAGATGAAGAACCTCGTCGGAAAGCGAATCCTTATCGTTGACGAGGTCGACGATACCCGAACAACCCTTGAGTACGCTGTTAAGGAGCTTGAGAAGGATGTTGAGACTGCTCGTCAGCGTATGGGCGGGGACGCTCCTGCTCCCAAGACCGAGTTCAGCATCTTTGTCCTCCACGTATGTAGCACGGTACCAAACTTACATGTTCAAACTAACAAAAATTTAGAACAAGGACAAGCCCAAGAAGGGAACGCTTCCCGATGATATGCTTACTACCCGTTACTCCGCTGCCGAGACCGTCGGTGACGTCTGGATCAACTACCCCTGGGAGGCCATCGACATCGATGAGCATGACAGGAACGCCAGCCTGCAGACCAAGAGCAACTAAGTGTTTTCTGAGAATTTGGAGTTGGGAAAATGGCGCACAGATTTAAACGAGATATCATATACATGATGAATGAGATTCCTGAACTATCGGTTCGAAAGATTACCTATACAAAGTTGCTACCAAAACAGTGCCAGACACAAGCCAAGAGCCCGCTAACCCTAAAATGCATTGAAACCTTGCGCCTGCTAACATTTGGCACACCAGATACCCGATTTCAGGTCGCCTTTCTCCCCCAGAACTTCAGACTTATCCTTTTCAGTTTATCCAGTGTGTCTTGGATCCCGTCCAGAATTGGACTCGAGCCTGAGCTCATGAAAGCCAACTTTTCGTTGAAACGGATCGGGTAGCGCTTGATAGATTCCGGCGAGTCCCGTGACAAGATGTTTTCGCTCGCGGTAGTGTACGCTCGGATGAAGCTCTCGTACGTACGCATCTTCAGCCAATACTCTTTCCCATCGGCTTTGTTCCGTTTAAGCGGAGATCGCGGCCATACTGGGTTGTCATAGATAGCTTTGGCCATCGCCTTTGTTTCGTCTTGGCCTGGTTGCAGAGGCTTGCAGTCACCAAAGTTGGTCATCCACAGCCTCGTATGACCTCTCTTCTCAGGTGCAAGATAGAACTTGACGCCAGCTGCATCTAGCCTGCACTCCCAGTGGAGGATTGCCAGAGCTATGCCCATCTGCTCACACCATCTTTCCAGGTATTTCTCTGTCTCGTACAAGACCTGGTCGAGATACACTGGGCGGGAAGGGAGTCTTGTGCTTAGAGGGTCGTCCGGAGGTGCCATCATGCCGAGCTGGACTTGAAGCCTGACATTTGACAAGTTCGGGTCATTTTTGACTGACTCTTGAATACTGGAATCGATAAATGTGTTGACAAGAGCGCGGACGGTGGCTGGGTGGAGAGGCGGAATGAAGCTGGTAACGTATCCTGCTGTTGGTATATCTTGTCCTTCATGATCTTTTCGGATAATCTCACACACGGAATACGGGATATACGGTTGACCAGGCACGTCGGGTTGTTTGGAACGACGATTAAATTTTCTCTTGTTACGGCGTCCAGATTCTGTGCTTCTTTCTGTCGGAACATCTTCGCGTCCCTCATAAAAGTCCCGTGTCGCTTCGCTCCATGAGGCATTCATTTTCTTTACGACCGATATATGGTTTTGCACCTCTTTCTTGATAGCCTCGGGATTATCAGAAAGCTTAGCGGCATATGTTCTGCACCCGACTTGGACTGTGTGGATGTTTGAGTTGTTGTGGGAGGGTAGCTTTGTGAGCTGGTATTCCGTTACAGCCATGGGTTCCCAGAGACACCAGTAGGAGCGGCCGTCGTATGAAGCGAACTTTCTGGGGTCACAGTCATATTCTGTACTGATGGTGTATTTGCTGTCTCCTTCGTCTGTCTTGGTCGTGTTGTCTACTGGTGTAAGTAGGGTAACGACTTTAGGAAGGCGACTTTGAGCGCGCAGCATGGTGTTATCGGGAGCGTCTACTTCGTCAGCCATGATAAATAAGTTGTTTAGGCTTTACGGCGCCGGAGTGAAGTGGTTTGCTGGTGCTTCGGGATAAGCGCTCCTGGGGTGGATGTGTATCGTGGACAAGGCAGGATATATGAAAGGTTGAAAAGGACTGGCAATCGATCTGGGCCAGCGGGAGTCTTATTTGCCAGGTCTAAAGTTTGCGACGCCAAAGTTTTGCCATTTTGAAAGTTTATAATACACATGTTCATGTCTATAGTCTAATCATCAACTCTATCATCCAAAAACCCCAATAAGTAAAATGCAAAAAGAAGGGTATAAGCTTTTCCATCCTGTCTCAACCCAAATAACTGTTCCAACTCACGCTTCACTTAGTTCTCCTGGGTGCCCTCACTCTCATGCCTCTTCTTCAAAATCTTCTCCGTCTTCATAAACTCTCTGATCCCAACTGGCAAATCCGCATACAGCTCCTCGTCCCAAAAGTCTTTTGCGATCTTAGCCTTGCCAACCTCTGGCGCAACCCAATTCGACTCTGACCCTCCACCGTCCGAATCCATAGACCCCTCGTGTTTTCGCAGCGCAGCTTGTGCCTCTGCGTTCTTGAACTGCCACTCCTCCAGTTCATCGCGATACTGGTCATACACGCAGTTTACGCAGCCGCTCATGCAGCAATTATCCGGTTCAACGGGCTTGGGCGGTACGAGCACGCCGGCTATGTATGTCGCTTTTGCTTTTCGCGCTGCTAAGCGTTCGTCTTTCTCTGCGGAGCCGAAGAGGCGTGAGCCAAAGACCAAGCGTGCTTTTTCTTCTGGTGTTTGCACAGCGGTTTTCGTGGGGAACTCGGATTGCACTGAGGGATCTGCTGTTTTGGGGGGAACTTCTGGTTTGTCGATTGGGATGTGGGACGGATTGTTGAGAATGACTTCGTAGTATGGGCCGAGGGAACTGCGCTGCGGCCAGTCTTCTGAGCGTTTTGGTGCGGCACTGACGATGCTTCGTGAGGGTATTAACGGTCGTAGCCGAGGGAGTAATCTGGACGGTATTGACATTGTGAATCGGCACTGTTTAATTGATATGTATACGGGTATGGCGAGACGGGTTTTTGGGTGTTGAAGGAGGAAGAGTGGCGGGCGGAAAAGTGAGGAAGTTGGGTTGGTAATGCAAATAGCGAGAGCCGAGAAAGTTGGTGTTGAGGGTCGGAAGTCCGTCATTTTCGCCTCGGACGTCATCGGCTGGGGTGAAGCTAGCGAAAACTGGGGTGGGTGGGGGCAGAGTGAGACCTCTTTGAATACGAGTACATATACGGATACTTTCGTGATAACCTCAGAGTCACTAGAAGTTCAGAAGATGGCAATCCATACATAGATCTCTTCTCAATCTCCTAACAGACATCTAGTCAGGGAGTTTGCACAGATGGCTTGAAGGTTCTCAAGCGGTCATGGAAGAAGCACGTGACTCGTTAAAGATGCTGAGGTGTTGATTCACTCGGGCAGTTGCTGGCTAAGTAATCACTATAGAGTCAAGGCTCCTTTGGAAATCAGTGTCAAAGCGCGACCTTAAAACCTCCGTTTCAAGCCTTTATACAGTGGATTTGGAGCCCTCAGGTCTTTGGAAGACGCTTGTGTAACCTCAATCCACATTTGGCTTCGCAAAAACAATTTGCCCGTTTCGGTAAGCGGTGAGGCCCACTTCAGCAGACGCGACAGGGTCATCCAAAGTAAACACGAACCAATGCGACCACCAATTATCGACAAGACAATCCAACATCGCCAAATGTTATAATCAGGGCCCTTAAATCGCACACATATCGCATACAATGGAGGAATCTGCGCCAAAGCGACGGCGTACTTCGCCGCGCACGTCTCTCAACGTTGGCGCAACTGAAGAACCTGCGTCACCACAAAGAAGAAGGCCATCATACGCATCACCGACCAAAGCGAGCATGTCACGAAATAACCCCGAGGCCTTTGAGCGCCGAAGATCGAGATCACCGCAGAAGTTACCCAGTGCTCGAGCTTCGGGCCAGTTTACCTTTGATAGTCCTTCTGAGGGTCTTGCAGCGCGCTTAGCGACGAGTAGGATTGTTAGCGATGCTCCTACGCCTACGCGCCCTGAGGATACGACGCCAGGATCGATTAGACGTGTGGAAGGAGGGATGGCTTCTGCTGCGAGAAGGACGTCTTCGAGAGCGGGTGCGAGCGCGGAGGAGGATGACTTTAATCCGTTTCGAGGGAAGGTTCTGAGAAGATCGCCCCAGGCTGGGATTAGGATGGATGTCGATGTGCCTTCTGCTTCGATGCCGCAGCCTGAGTTACCGCCTGCGATCGAGGCGAGTTCTCCTCCTGCGCCACCTGCTTCCATGCCAGAGCCTCAGCTTGGATTGCCTTCGGATGAGCCTATGGAAGAGCCTGAGGAGGACACTCCCATTCAGTCTGAGGAGCTGGCACCTGCGGGGGAGACGTCACTGGCGAAATCCCCATCAGCGGCTGGAATTCCGTCACCAGCACGGTCGTTTTCCTCGTATGATCTCGAGATTCCAGCGCGATCTTCATCTCCAATCAGATCACCGTCCCAAGTTCAAGCTGCTGCTGCGCCAGAGCCAGAGGCGGAAGAACAATTGGACGGAGAGCCTGAGCAAGGCGCAGAACGAGAACCAGAAGCTGAACCAGGGTCCGAACTCGAGAGCGAACCCCAGCCTGATCCCGAACCAGAACGAGACTCCCCAAGCCCACCACCACCTTTGCCAGAGTTCTCATCCTCACCCCCGCCAGCTTCAATGCCACCTCCAAGAATACCACCATTAGTACAACCGAACTCGCAAGACGCCGCTCCATCAGCTTCACAGCCAGTAACCCGACTACCGCCACGCGACACAGGACCGCGAAAGAGCTTCCAGAACAGCCCAGTTCGATTCCGCGAGTTCTCACAGCAACGGGACTCACCGCTAGGCAAACCGCCGTCGCGTCTGTTGGAGAAACCAAGAAAGAGCTTCGCTCAAGCGGGATCGACGCTCAGAGAGCCGCCACCTGTTCAAGCCAGCGCTCCGGAAGCTAGACAACCCCGGGCCTTTGATCCAGATGCAGAAAAGAAGAGGGAGCGCGATAGGGTTCAGAAGGAGATACAGGACTTGAAGAAAGACCTCGAAATTGCGCGGAAAGAAAACGAGCGTATTCGATTGATGCAACAGTCTGGCCGCATACTTGCACCGACAAATCAAGACGAGGTCATCGGCCTTATCGAGCGTCACCTGATGTCTACTGGAACAGAACAGAGCAAAACAGCATCACAGCAATTATTGCAATCGGCGCTGAATCCCGCTGTTCTGTTGCCTTTCAGCAAGCCTACCGCCCCTGTAGTTCGACCACCGGTTCAGGAGAAGCAGCCTGACATCAAGTCACATCATCCCGTGGCCATGACAGCGACAGAGGAGCTGCCCTATCTTGAACTTTTTACTCCATTCTCCATGACATCCAACACATCCATTCTACCAGAGGCGGACGGAGAGCCCATGAGACAACATTATTCCATCACACTTCGATCACGCGAGATACCAGGGATCTTTACAGCCAAGATTGAGATGACAGTCAATGCCACAGAGCTTACGGTTCTCGATCTCGACGTCACAGCCTTGGAACCAGCTGCAAAGTCTGAGCTCGGTCCTTTGATCCGCAAGGTCTGCACAGGTGACTGCAACCGTTCCATGCAACGCAATATCGGCATCCTTTCGTGGGCCATGGGTGAGTGGCTTCGAGTCGCCATCGATAGAGCAGGCTTTTGGTGCCAGTTGGACCAAAGTCTAGGCTCGAAGGACGGTGTATTAGAGGCTGCAGCTCGAATGCGCTCAAAGAAACACAGACGGAGGAGGGACAGCGGTGAGGACTCGGATGATGATGAGCCGACACAGGTAGAATCTGTCAAGAAAGCAGACCTCATTCGCTATTTGGGCCAGCAACACTTCGATATATCAGTTCCATACGGCGATGCAGAGGAGTCGGGCGCAAGGGTGCGACTAGAATGGAAGACCGAGTTTGACTGGACTGGAGAAGCGCAAACCAGACTGTCCGTCTTGGTAGGCGCTCCAGGAAAATGTGAGTACACGCATGACTCCCACGATGGAACCAATTACTGACGATCACAGGGCACCAAACAGACGAACGAGGCTCACTTGCAAAGATCCCCAAGCTTTTTGAAGAACTTGTGCACGGACACGAAGAACCCGAAACAGCTGTACGAACAATTGTAGCACTTATTGCTGGCGAGCAATCATGATAGAGTCCATATAAATGGCAAACTTCACAAAGCATAGGCGTATGATGTGTAGAATTCCTCTGCGCAGGTCGCAAGAACAAGATAACAGATTATTGTAATTAAAGTTTTGTAACCTCATCCACATTCCCCCCAACCCTTCTATTGCCGTTTAGATCATCGTGTGCGTGTTTTCTTTTCACCAGTTTAGTCGACAGTAACGCCGAGCTGTCGGAGCTCAACCTTGGCCTGCTCAATCTCCGCCGTGAGCTCCTTGTGTGCGTTGGGGACGTCGTTGAAGGTGAGGATGCCGAAGCCGAGACGGAAGAGGAGGTATGCGCCGAACGAGACGAGGGCCCAGAAGGGGAGCTATAACATCATAGATTAGAGAATTGGCATTGCAAAAGGTTCAGGGTATTAACGTACCACAGGGACGATTTGCTCCTGGATCAGAGGAGGAAGAGGGATGAGCTCAAGGAAGAGCGCAAGGTAGAGCTGTACAGCGTTAGTTCAATTCCACCAAGATTGCTGTGGTAAACATACGGAAGAAACCAAGAGGGCGAGGGAAATGGTCTGCTGAGCGCGAGTCATCTTGGCGGTTCTGTTTAAGGAGCGTGGTGTTGGAATGAGCGCGGGGGAGGAACTGTGATGGTATCGTGGTGCTTGAGAAGACGTGTCAGGGGTGCGCGTTGTTGGAGCTGTGTGGATGACTAAGATTGGGTTAGGTAAGCAGCGAGATACCCATGATAGCACTCAGGATGAATGAATATCATGACTTATTTCCTTACAGCATTAGAAAATAAAGAAAAATCCATTTAGTAAGTCTTCTTTTAGACTTAGATTAATAATTTATGAGTTATTTTCACGAAATTAAAGTCGGGCCTTGAACAGGTCGCAGATCTCATTTCACATCTATCGTCGCTCCCCGCCCAGTTTCCTCAGTCAATTCGGCTGGTAATGACAGCAGCTCTTCCCTGGCCAGCTACTCATCAAAGTCCTCTGTATGTTCAAAATCGACCAAGCGCACGCCGCTTCCAGAAGCTCGATCAACAAGGAAGTTGTACCTATTCACATCCCCATGGACCAGCCCAAGGTCACGATGAAGCCGGCGAAGTAGGGTTTCGCAGTGCTCCAAATCGTCAACACACGCTGGCTCGCCGTCGACTTTTTCCAGGAGAAGACCCATGATTCTGCCATTCTCAGTCAGATGAGCGAGGAATTTGGGTGCAATGGGTGACTCGTTTGGGTGTCGGCTGTGATGGTCTTCTAGCAGTGAATACGCCCACGTTTATCGTTCAATTCTGCGCATCTCCCATTCGAAGCAAGCAATCTTGGCGATCGCAGGTACATCGTTATATCGGACCTCATGAACTCCAGAGCGAAAACGTCTCGTGCTCTTCAGGGTCAAGATGTCTACGTGCTGTTCGTGCCATGCTGTGCGGATCTCGGGCAGCGGGTCCATGGAGATGACTGGCTTGAGGGAGCTATTCTCGTCCTGCGAGATGGTCATGGTGGTCCACAGCGAGTCGGGAAGGTCTGGGAGCCTAGGGATGAGAAGATATAGTCGACACATGGTATCATCGTCGAATGTGCTGACGGGTATCCTCAGGTAGCGGACTCTCTGGCCAGTGCGGAGCCGATAGTGTCCATCGTCATGGATTATCTCTTGGGAGAGAATTTCCATGTCTGACTTTGGCAGTATCGCCATGGTAGACCTGACGAGTAACTTTCTTTGTGATGTTGTTTTGTGTTGGCATTTGGTATGTTGCGATGTTTGCTCGGTAACCAGCTGGGTATAAGATCTGAGATGCTGGGCTTAGTGCTCTGGAGAGGTGCACACGCTTCCATACAGTTGTCCGATGCCAATCAATACGCGCGCAGGCATAACATGAGACTCACTAACAGCGCCCTCATGTTAACCGCTGGCAGAATGCTCTATAAGCGCTGATGGGTCACAATGTAGACTGAGGGGCGTACGGAAGGGATAAGCGCCGATCCATCTCCAAGGGCATACTCCATTACTAGCAAACATATTTGGATATAAAAGTCCCAGACAAGCCCTCTGCAGGTTGTCTTTAGGCGCAGAAGCAATAACTGTTTACTGTATAGGCAGTTGTTCTCCCAGGTGAGTCGAGACACATTCAACAAAGTCTCTACTTACATTTAAGCATAGACCTTGACACTTCTCGACTTATCCCATATCACCTCGCAAGCCTGTAACATGTGCGTCCAACTCTATCACATATCAATGCGGGTGCACGGGCAAAGGTGAATTCAAGCAGTGCGACCGACTGTACGGCAGTGAATCGAACTTGCAGTGCTCGCGTACAGAGAGGGAGGATAGGATATCACGCAACTATTGTCCCAAGCATCTGCCAAAGGAGGACAAGGCCATGACGGGATATCGGGGTCGAAATAACCCCAATCGGGGCTGAACCAATAAGTTGTCAGACTCGAGACTAGCAGCGAGGGTGAGCCAGACATGCCGCTGGCCTCATTGGCCACCATCAGTCATTACTTTTGCGGTCGACACAGCTGCGATCTATCAAATTGGTATCTAGTTTTGTTTTGGTGTACTTTGAATTCAGTCGTCTCCTATTGTTAGCTGCGGGACCCAATGCCGAATGCCATAACAGTGCTTGATGTGTTCCAGAAATGACTCTGTTGGCCAGGCTCGCCTTTCTAGGCCTAACAACACGAGCAGTGCATCACGGTTCCTTGGGACCAGGGCCGCAAGTACGCGCCTAGGTAAGCGTAGGGAGTCATACTGGTGGAGGGTGATTTCGCAGCCCCGGCACCATAGACCATTCTCGAGCCTGCTCGAAGCCGAGAGCGAAGGAAACGGAATGGAAGCCATGCCGAAGAATTTGTCAGTAGGAATATTGCCCTGACTTGGCAGTAATAGCAGATCCAGGTTTTGGGATGTCACTGGGTCGCTTTGAAGGAACCGACCATCGACGCGCAGTCCTCCAGACTTACATTTCGACATCATAGCCTGCGATAACTGATCCGCAGATCCATGCATCATCAGTCCAAGTTCCTTCGCTGCCTTTACGCTAACAAGCCTGCAGGACCGCGGAGAAGGGCTGCGGGATATGCCGTAGTTGCCAGGAATAACGGAAATGGTGGGCAGTCGTTTGATATGTCGCTCTGAAAGACCAAAATATCTTTTTGCTTCTTTTGGCGGAAGTACTCGTAACAATGGATTGTGACGAAGGCATTCCCAGCAGCATCTCTGACAAGTAGGGAGAAAGAGAAAGGCGCCATATTCGACGCAAGAGTTACACCGTTCCTTTCGCAAGGCAGCATAGAGCTCAGTGACAGAATGCAGATTGAGCAAGCCGGCTTTGCCCAATGCCATAAGCGCCTGCGGAGCAAACACAACTAGGTCTCGATAGGCTTGTAGCGAATTGATGTATGTATTCCCTCGGAAGGATACGCGTACGAAACTTGCAATTGACTGGATGTCAAGCATGCCTAGGAGCATGTATATTATTTCGGGTGGGAGACGATCAAGGATGCCGAGTGAGGAGACTCGTTCAGCCAGTCTTGGTTTTGTAGGCTTTTGTGTGTCTGGTATTGTGATCATGGCTTCGAGGAGATGGCGTGGACGATGGGATGCGCAAGAAATGAGCGCCTCGTGCTCGGAAGAAACATTCGACATCTCGGCGCCGTTGGAGTATCGAGACGCGAGAATGAATCGCGGCAGGGCAGGGGCGCGTTGTTAACTGAAATGGGGTTAGGTAAGACTCAACCCACCTACCCTACATAGGAAGCTCTTAGTACCAGGGACGCCCAATACTCTTGCCGAGGGAATAGCAAGCAACTGGTTACTTTCTTACAATGTTACTGAACATTCAAGGAATTAGAAATATTGGTGATTTCTTATTAACACTACTGTAAAGAAGAAATTAATTCTGCTTATATTAATTAAAGCCTGGTCCAACCCGGCGTGGTAAAGCGAGCCTCTTTCCAGGTCCGTGGCTTGTTCCTGCCAGCATGATCAGTCAACTCAATTCGCAATGACAGCAACCTTATACCACCTTCCGGCTACATCTCAATCCACCAAAGCGACTTTCATCGACCAGAGAAAATACATGTCCTTCTCTCAACGCCGCCTTTGTTCAAGCACCTTGTTTAGCCATCTAGTTACCCATTGCTTCTGGAAGCCTCCGTCATTCTCCCGCTGAAGTCCCGAAAACCGAATGAAACGACGGCCATTTTCCATTCAGCCCACGACCGTTTCTCCCACACCTTGGCCATTCGATACCCTCGATCTTCCACAGCTCCATGTATCTCAAGCGTGGTATAAAGCGCCAGTCTTGTGACTTTTGCTATGGGCGCAAGATCAAATGCGATTGGGTATCGCGTCAGTCCGAAGGCTATGATCAATGCTCGCGTTGTGAGTTACGGAATATAGCTTGCACCGCAAATACAAATATCGACAACCGCAATGGAGCCAGACGGAGCTTGCGCCGTGATGTCCGCTCTGCTGCTGGTCGGATTTCATCCAGTCCCGAGGGCGGGCATGTGGCCGATGATGGTAACCTTCCCGGAAGTACCAACGACATCGACCTAGTCAATAAGGAGGCCATCCCCGCCCTACCCCAGGATCAGGTGCTACCTATTGACCCAAGCTTGCAATATACGGCTGTTGACTCTGAATCTGCATGGCAAGATACTAGTTGGGATCTGGGAGCCGAGAGTATCTCCTTTCTTGACAGTGTCTTTACACACAACTATAACTTCGACAATATGTCCAACAGTCCTCAGATATACGCCAGCGAGGAGGTCGCAGGCGCTTTACAAAACCCTTATGAAATCCTCGAGCTTGATCCGAGCACTCTCAAAGCAGCCATTGACGCTTACTTTGACCTGACCTCACTCGCTCTCCCGATACTAAACAGAGACGCATTCCAGGCTGACTATACGAGCCACAGAGCCAGTCCTGCATTGGTATACGCTGTCGCATGCCGAGGATGCCCCTTCCTATCGATATCGCGAAAATGGCTGGTGCAGCAGCGGCTGGCGAGCGAGTTTAGACGAGCATGGCTCGAGGCAAGGTCAGCTGCAGAGGACAAGCAATCAATCAGACTGGACGATCTCGAAGCCCTGGCTCTCATGGTTGAATTTGCCTACGAACCAGCTGAGGATGCCAACACAGCGCTCCATTCCCAGCTTGGCAGCCTTTTCCTAACACACGACAGCCTGGTCCTCATGACATTACAGTATCAGATTCTTTGCCACGCGTCCCTGTCGGAAAGCCTTTCCGTTCATTTACATGGTACAGAAGAGCGAAAGAGGTTGCTTTTCTGGTACGTGTATGGCAATGATACGTTCCGCGCTCTCGACCAGAAATCTTCATCCCGTATCAGGGACGGCCATACTGAAATCGTCGAGCAACTACCAGAGCATGAAGAGAGAACATATCTAGATGCTATACTTGCCCTGGCCATCATTGCGAGAAAGATAAATCATGAATTTCTGGGCGCTGCTGGAGATGCAAATGTCAGCCACCAAGATGTGGTCAAGCTATACGGTCAACTGGAAGAGTGGCGTAAGACGCTGCCCCCTTACTTACTTTGGGACACTAAACGAGACGCCAGCCTACCTGCTGAACGCGGTACTGGGGAACTGGCCCAAGTGCGCCAGCTGCAACAGGCTGTCCTTTTGTTGCTAGAACACAACTGCTGCATGCAGATCGAAAGGTGTGCTTCAGAACGTGGAATAACTAACCCGACCTCCATGGAGGGGGTGATGCTGAATCACCTTATCGAATACCAAACCTTGGCAATGACGAACGACATAATAGAAGCTGCTAAATGGTTCCAGTTGCAGAATATATGCCAGAACACACCTCAAGGAACTGTTGCATATCCTCTGATAGACCTTTCCCCAGGGATTCTGCGCGATGTATGTGCTGGCACTGCTTATTGGCTGTGCGACCGCGGAAAGAAACTTTTGAATTCCGCAAGCCATGGGGAGGCTTCCCTAACGCAAGGGGCCGAAAGTTTTGCGGAAAATGCCACATTACTGAGAAATTGGGTGGCAACAGCAAAATCGCACAAGGATACATCGTGCGTGGTCGAGAAGTTGGACGAGCAGCTCTCATCTTTGAACGAGGCGATCAAAAGCGCCAACAATGGTTGATGACTGACTTTGCTAAGCACTTCCCGACTCCTGTTTGAAAGTCTCCGGACTCTTCATGGTATTTTATGAATGTTTATTGGCCATGCCAGGCTTTTCTTGTTGGCATTGCGATATCTCGAAAAGGGACAAGAGGGAAAGGTAAAGAAAAACAAGAAGCACCAGAGTTATGCTGGCATTATAATGTATTAAGGGGCTTTTATTGACAGAGCGTCTTTAGATATCTATTCTTCAGGGCGTGAAAGATGCTATTACTTAGCAAGTTCCAGGGGCTGATACTTAATGAGCGTTTTTACAATCATGTCAAGATCTGATCCAATTGTTGTGATAGCCGGCATAATGCATCCTCAATCCTTTGTCTGCATATATGACATACTATAGTTCCCGGCACAAACAGGTTTTCCTGAGTTGGCCTTGCAGGCCCCCAGCCATAACTCAGGGTGAAAGATAGTCAGGATGACGGTCATGACTACGATCGGTACGCTGTCCAGTGCAAAGAAAACGCCTTCCATTGACGCGAGAGGGCCGTTAAAACCTCCGCTTAACTCTGCACATCGCCAGCACGACCGGACAAAGAGACAGGCAGAGGCTATCACTAGACCTGCAAACCACAATCGTTAGTCGTTGAAATTGCATAACAACAGGATACTCTCACCTAACACGTAAAGATGCCGCTTCTCATGACGAATTTCATGCCAAGCCCGGCGGTAAATGGCCCAAAGTGAGAGACAAAAGATGGTCGTGAACAGGACCTGAACAGCTAAGCCGGCGATCATCAGGTTTACACCGATTGGGTCCTCTGCAAATATCGCTGCAAGAGAGCCACCGCATCCTATGAAGCAAAGACATATGAAATCACCGAGTATAAACAGGGACGCGAATAGGCGAGGGCTGATGCGTGTGAACCGAGATGATGAATAGTGTTGCTGTAGTGTGCTGATGTTGAGATAGAGGGCAGAGGATAGAAAGGTCGGACCAAGTGTAAGACCAATGATGTACCTGCTCATACTCATTAGAACCCATTGTAATAAAAACAAAAACAAAGAGATGGGATAGAATTTACATGATATAACCGTTCTTGTTGGCTCGATTATGTGAAAGCTGAACCTTTCCACAATATCCGATGAGTTCCAATAGAATGCCACAGACCATCCCAATGGAGTACCCATAGAAACGCCAGAAGCGGATGGAAATGAGGACATGCAGAAGAAGAAGGATCGAGTAGAAAGACAGGAAAATTGCATTTGGAGCTAGAAGTGGTGAGAAATCTATAGCTGCGATACCGTTCGGTAGTGATGTAGTTGTGTCCATGGTCGCAGTTGAAAAGCTGAAACTCGAAGGAATGTTTAAGATGGATTGAAGAAAGTAAAGAGAAGAAGTGCGAGATCGAGGAGACAACTTCAATGCCATAAAGATTCTAATTTATAGAGAATACGTGGATAGGACGTGGGGCCAAGCGGCTTACACCACATTCGAGACTAGCGGATCGAAAACATCCGACGCGCTATATACGGACGTCAAGCGGTATATAAGAAGTCTCTAAACGGAATATAAACGGTCATTAGAAGGAGATTCGGCTGCCCTCAGAAATCCAACTTTTGTCCAGGTTTGAGGGAACTGCCAAGACGGTACTATCTGTATATAAGAACCACCCTAAGCTCAGTCTCGAATGAAATTACTGCAGAAACTCAGAGCGACCGTCGAGGTCTGTATAGTTATACCAAAATGCATATCAAAATTCTAGGAACGGCTATATCAGCAACTATCTTGGGCTTTGGCACAGCACCAGTACAGGCTCTGAGCCCTTGTCCCCTTTTTGGACCAGATTTGCCCATTCCAACAGCTCTGGGTAACGAGGTTTCCATAAAAAATGCCCTATCAGAAATTCAGCATCTTGTTCCAAGCCTTGATATAGACTTCCAGAACACATCTTTCTCCATTGACATCTATCCAGCGGCAGACAAACGACCCCTTTTCAGCTATCATCACTCAGCTGCATACCATGGACACGGCGTCCAAGTCGTCAATGATACGACGGTTTATCGCATAGGAAGCATTTCAAAGTTGCTCACAGCCTATGTCTACCTACTTGAAGTTGGGGATGTGTCATTCAACCAGCCTGTCACGCGTTATGTTCCTGAGCTGGCAGAGTTTTCTGCAAATCTCAGGAACTCTGGTAATGAGCCAGCCTCTGCTCTCCAATATGTGGACTGGGAGGCTATAACCATCGGCGCCCTTGCATCGCATATGGCTGGCATACCGCGAGACTTTCCGAGCCCTGCTTCAGCGGACAAACAACTAGAACGTTTGGGGGCTCCGCCAGTTCGGCCAGTTGACTTTGCCTACTGTGGGAAAAGCGTCTTGTATCCTTGCAACCGCACTGGTATGTAGTTCTCGTCCAATGCTTCGCACAATGCTGACACCTATCAATAGCCTTCTTTGACGCCATACGGACGCGTCACCCAGTCGAAGCGGCCTTTTCAACCCCTATATACTCCAACATTGGCTACCATATCATGGCTTATGCGCTTGAGAATATAACTGGAACGACGTATCCTGATATTCTATCCCGCCAGCTCATCTTTCCCCTCGGCTTGAATTCTACAAGCTATGCAAAGCCAGCCAACACCGACATGTCTATCATACCTGACAGTCCAAGCAGCTCTTGGTATGATGTTGACACGCGGGATGAGGGACCAGCAGCTGGAATATATTCCTCGATCGCGGACTTACGCAGGATCGGGCAGTCTATCTTGACGTATGAGATGTTATCGCTCTCCCAAACCCGACGATGGATGAAACCAGTCAGTTTCACTGCCGACCCACAGGTTGTAGTGGGCGCGCCATGGGAGATTGCTCGTGTTCCATCCACCAACAAAACTAGTTGGATGTATACCAAGGGTGGCCAGCTGGGGATGTACAGCAGTCTGATGGCTTTGCTGCCAGATTGGGGCATTGGTTTCACTGTTCTGGCTGCCGGAACCGACGCTCCGGTAGTCGTGGGAATGATCCCAGCTGCGATTGTTTCAAAGCTAGTTCCTGCTTTGGAGCAAGCTGCTAAGCGACAAGCAAGGCAAGGTTACAGTGGCCGCTACGGAGACGAAAGAAATGCCATGACATTAGCTGTGCAGGACAGTCTGCCAGGAGTTGGTGTCACGTCTTGGCTTGTCAATGGCCGTGATATGTTTGATTCGATCCGACTGATGGTCTCAGAGTCGTCGACTGGCTCAGGGAATGTCAGCATGAGATTGTACCCGACGGGGCTGCAGACGCAAACAGACGGAAAGGCTAGGCTTGAGAGCTGGCGAGCGGTCTACGAGATCATTGGCGCTGCCTCCCCGTCCAGTTCGTACTGTGCTAGCTGGTTCGCCGTAGATTCGGTCACTTACGGAGGCGTGTCTGTCGACGAGTTTGTCATCGATCTTTCGGCCGACGGCACCTCTCAGGGTATTACCGTAAGTGCCTTTGATACTCGACTTGAAAGGGTACGCCGTTGATCTAGTGCCGCCGAGTTGATTTAGTAGTGTCCAGGTGGGATCTGGCATGTTGAGCCTTAGTTGCCAAGAGGAGGGCTTGGAATATCTTGTCTAGTTATGCAATAAAACAACTTGGATATACTCAGTATACATTACTAAAAATTTGGATCAGTAGGGACTTATAACTGAGGGCTTAGATTGGCACAGAGAACTTGGTAATTATCCTACCTTAAGCCAAACCTCGCCCATAAGTGTGACTCTTTCCAGAACGTGGGGTTCATAAGCCTGCAACCCAGCCGTTGCAACCTAATTGTAGATCCGTAATCATCCCCTGCAGCAATGCTTATCATACGTTCATGGGGCACTTCACTGGCTAGCAACGCGGAAATATTCCGTGAATACATCCTATGACCCCTCGTTGCCATCTCATTCATTGAAACTCTGGAAGGCTATCCTGATTTCATTCTTCCTCTCGCCATTAACTCACAACTGGCGGCGCTCGTTCTATGTAGTTCATTATTTAACACAACGAGTCCCTGGAATCCCATGGATTACAAAGTCGTCGTCGCAGCGGTGCACGCCGCGCCTGTGTTTATGAATAAGGCCGCTACTACTGACAAGGTTATCGACTTGATTGAGCAAGCGGGCAAGGAGCATATCGAGCTGTTGGTCTTTCCTGAGACGTTTATTCCTGGATATCCGGTACGTCCTCTATTAATCGCCCTCGATGCTGTTGTGGCATGACTGACATGGCCAAGTATTGGATTGAGTGCTATCCCCCCCTCCAGCAAGTAGGGGCCCTTGCCAAATATGCCGATGAGAGTGTCGTTGTTCAAGACGGCGACGAAATCGCACGCATCTCAGCTGCCTGCCGTCGCACTGGTATAGCCATCAGCCTCGGTGTTTCAGAGCGCATTTCTCAAGGTTACACTCTGTTCAATTCTCAAGTCAACATTGACGCAAACGGCACTTTGCTAGGCGTACACCGCAAGCTACAGCCAACATATGTCGAACGCTCTGTTTGGGCGCAAGGTGGTGGCCATACGCTACGAACATACAAGCTGGGAGCTTCAGGACGGCCCCTCAACCTTGGCGGTCTTTGCTGTTGGGAACATACCATGAACGGCGCGCGCCAAGCTCTTATCACTCAGCATGAACATATCCACGCTGGTGCCTGGCCTGCCCTGTCGACAATGGCTGGCTTCGAAGCCGTAGCTGATTCTCAAATCGAGGCTTTGATGAAGGCCCATGCCCTTACAGCCCAAGTCTTTGCCATCACTGCGTCAAACTATGTTGATGATACTTGTCTCGAGTGGATGGAGAAGAATCTAGGCAAGCAGGAGTTTGTCAAGGCGGGCGGAGGTTGGTCCGCTGTCATTCATCCGTTTTGCTCATTTCTTGCTGGGCCACATACTGGTGCTGAAGAGAAGCTTGTCAAAGCTGAGGTAGATCTGTCGCAGCTTGGACAAGTCAAGGTCTGGGTGGATGCGGCTGGCCATTATCAACGTCCGGAGATCCTCAAGTTCAGCTTTGATGATCAGCCTCTGTGGGCAGATGAAAAGTCAGCCCCCGAGGGATCTTCATCTATTAAGAACAATTTCGGAGAAGAGCCAATACCAAATGAGAGTGTTTAAGAGGACTTTCTATCATGGAGTATGAGATCTTGTCAAAATGGAACAATATTGAATTTATCACCTATACCACCTCCAAAAACTGTACACCGAGTTTATCAAATATACATGTGGCTGCGAAAAGGAGATGGAGTCCATCTAGTGTTGAGTGCGCCACCTGACAAAAACCAAATACCATCCGATCACTAAAGAACGAGTCAGGTTTTGGCCAACTACTGTGTCATATCCCTTGTACCCTCTCATTGAGGAAGCCACCTCTTCGAGCAGCCTCTGGCAGCTCGGCTGGCCTATGTTTACCTTCGCCGCTTGATTCCCACAGCAGCTGTGCTTGTTCACACCATCGAAAATGCTCCAAAAATCCATCTCGTGCGTATACTTTGTCTCGAGCCTCGAATGCCCATTTCTCGCCTCTGCTGCCGATGATGTCCTTTTCAAGAGCAAGTTGACACCCGGCACACGATATTCCGTGCTCGACATTGTAAATTACTTTATCATAATAAGGAAGTGCGCATGACCCCATGAAGTTGAATTTTCTGTTTCGTTCGGACCTCGCTGACTGGACTTGTGTCGTTGTTTGTGATTGCTGTCTGGAAATCAAACTGGCCTGATGAAGAGAGACGATCGAAATGCGAGATTTGTACACGGATTCCTCCATCGAATATATGCCCGGCAACGTTTTGAATGACTTCAGTTGACTCAATTCAGCCTTTGTCAAGTGGAATTCCTTTCGGGCAGCGGAAAGACTTTGTACTTGAGTCTCGGGAGCCTCCTTGAGGCATTTGAAACAGCATCGCGTCCATGTTAAGAGAGACATAAACCCACCAAACTCGCCACAAAGACTACAAGACTTGAGACATAGGGCGTTGTAAAATTCGAGTAGAGAAATGTCAACGGCGAGTTGTGTTCTTAACAAGGCGCAAAGAAGATTCAGTGCGTGTAAGAAAATCATGTGATACTGCTTGAGAGAGTCTACCGTCTGTCGCGATCGAAGATTCGTTTGTCGAATCTTGAACAGAGAATGCACATCAAGGCGGAACAACGTATCATGTAGAAGTTCCAGTGGTAGCCGATCGAGGGATCCAAGTCCTACATGAGAAGTCCGCCGGAAGGGTGTTGCTATTGACTGACGAATATTGATGTGTTCACTGGGCGAGAACCAGATCACGGAGAGGCCGAAGTCTCTGCGATGGTAGGTGGCAATGCGAATAATGGCATCGGCTTGTTCTTCGCTGAAATGATATTGTGTGGCGGAGCGATATCCGTGTGGTATAGAGGCAGCCATTCATTAAGTTATCTATGTGCTGGAGTGGAAAGAAGCGGGCTTTAGACGTCGTTGATGGGTGAAAATCTGGAAAAGGCATTTGGGATATATACTGTACTTATTATCGAAAAGGCATGGACGTCGAGTGCCACCCCATCACTGAGCTGCGCTGCATATGACTCGTTTCTACGGTCCTTCGCCTCCTACATAACAATCCAAGCCTTTTCGAATGGCGACTTCATATACATAGATCGAGAGGAGGCACTTGCTATGGGAGCGTATTCAACGCATGCCGACACCAGACGATCTTTGGTGCCTGGTGACGCCAGGTAGGGGAGCATGTACCGACAGCGGCACAAATTTATGAGGGCAGACACGATTATGGGCGATCAAGCGTGAAACGCAAGGGACAGAGCAACAGTCGTCGTTGACGTTGGCGTTTGTTGGGTGGCGATTGGCCCAGAAATTATTAGGTGGGTCAGGTAAGCGAGCCCACCTCAGCCACAACACCATGGATTGTTGACTTGGACATCGTGAGTTGATGGGCACATACGACCATAGCTCGTGGAAAATACGGGGTCCCGTTCGCTCCCCCAGAGTCAAGCCACGAAGCGCCGGATTAGTAGTTGGGTCGGTGACGACCAGCGAATACCTGGTGTTGTATGTCTATTTTTGATGTTTGCACTTTTTTTTTTACTGTGAACAATGGAGACATGTTAGCAGTGGAGCCGTTGTCAAAGGAACAATGGTTAACTACAGTAGGTATGTAAGACGTATGGGCTAATGGCTAGATTCTTTATGGTCCTGCATAAAATTGCCTGAGCTGCTTTGCTGTGATGAGAGTTGTGTGGTAGAAATGATTGAGCCTCATGAGCCTGCTGCTTTTTGTCCCGCTGCTGTACTTACTTCATTGATACCTTAACAGCATTGATAAGAGAGAGAAGGGTCAAATAGTCTCATGGATGCGGAATATATTCTAATTGTATTCAACTCTTGAGTGCCTAGGTAGACAGCCTATTCGTATAAAAGTGGGAAGAGTCTGTTTATTCAGACTGTGATCTCACTTAAGCCTATGTTCCAACTGGGCTTTTGAACACAAAGACATGAAACGTGAACATACTTGTAAGCTGGGTCCCGTGTTGCGCTGACCAGACACTGCTTGATTCCTGCTACCCATAGTCTTATCGGATGAACTGCAGCCTGCCGTTGCCGCTCAGCACCTTGCCTTGGGCTCCCCAGTCAACCGCACTCTTTCAGCTAGCAATCTTTTTCACAAATCTCACCCTTCTTGGTTCCGATTCTTCAGAAGCATTTTCATCTCCTGATTTCGGAGTTCCTCCACTGCTGTCCCCCCACTTCAACCCAACTTCTTCTCCATACACCACCACATGCAAGCATCGCAGAACTCTCAAGAATCCTTCTATAAATTCGGTTCGTTCTATTCCCTCATCCAGTCACTTCTTTACAACATACTGAGCCAAAACCACGTGATCGCATCCTTCGTCCTCTCCACGCATCCCGCACTATATAATTCTCGCTACTTCCCCCAATCAATTTTCCATCCCCTTACCCCAACCTTTCATGATATTATCACCCACGCATTTCATCTTGCGCTTACTGACCCTTCTCTGCATAGTCGTGCGAAGATTCTGCTTGTGCCAGCGCCATGGCGCCAGCGTCTGCTTCTCCTCAGGGCATCAAGCGTGAGCCGCCGCCCGGTTCACCGCTGGCTGAGGAAGACGTCCCAGCCAAGCGCCAGACCACTGAGACGAGCAGGGTAGGAACTCAGACAATATCTTTCCCTTGGAAAACCTGCGATAATGCCAAGGATATCGACAGACTGAGGATCAAGGAGTATGCTGTGAAGGTGGCTCAGAAACATTGCGCGAAGCTCAAGAAGGAACTTTCTTTCAGCATCTTTGAAGGACAAGCCGACGCAGTTGTCTTGGGACAAAGAATGCTTGAGCAGTGGATAAAAGAGGACGGTGAGTTTCATCCGGATATTTTTCTATTGGCTACTTACTGTTGCAGACGATATTCGCAAAACCCACGAGAATTTTCAGATCCTAGTTGGCGTCCAGGGCCCGACCGGGGCTGGAAAGTCATCCTTCTTAGGGTCTCTTCTCCTACAGCATGAGATGTTGCCTTCAGGACAGGACGGCGCGGCCACTGCCGCCGTGGCTAAAGTTTCCTGGAACTACGATGATACCCCTGGGCATCAGTTTCGTGCACGTGTCACATTTCGCCCGATTGAGGAAATCTTCGGAAATCTCAAAGTACTACTTCAAAGTATTAAGCGTGTTATGGTTCTTGAGAAGACCGTCGTCACTGCAGTCGAGGACATCGAGGAGAGGGAGAATGATATCGCCATAGCTGAAGAGACCATCAACTACGAACTACCCGGGGTAAAGGCTGTCTGGAAATTGTCCCGCCAAGATCTTGAGATGATTCTCAGGAATAAAACCGAAGAAGAATCTTACTCCGATATTGTAAGGGCGATTCTGAAGAGCAACCAAACTGTCCTCGGCTTCCTGCGTGGTAATATTCTGGACTACAAGACTACCAGCAGACTCAAGCTCGGTCGCGCGGTTCGGCCTTTCCTGGACAGTACACCTTACCGACTTCAGGATGGGGGTCAATTTGCCGTTTGGCCTTTGGTTGAAGACGTCCATATTTACGTCAAATCCGATATTCTGAAGTCGGGTATGACCCTGGTTGATCTCCCCGGATGCAGTGATTCGGTAGCGAGGCGTGCTGAGGTAACAAAAGCTTTTGCCCATCAGTTGGATGTGCGCCTGGTAGTTAGCCCCATTGCTCGAGCTTCAGATGAGGAGAAAAGCCAAGAGCTGATGCAAAGTGGTTTCGATGAAGCCCAGATGAAGCTCAGTGGAAAAGATGATGGGCGAGGATTCGGAATCATTATGACAATGACAGATGCAATCAATGTTGACACCTACCTCCGCTCTACGCCCACTCTCAAGTTTGACTCTCGCGTCAAGGCAAACTTGGATAAACTCAACAAACTCAGAGCTGAGGAGGCACGTCTCAAGCTAGAGATCGAAAATACCAAGTTGAAAATGAGCAAAGCGCGAGCTCAGAAAGCTGAGGGGATGGAGGCATACATGGATATGATGGAAAAAAGAGAGTCCCAAACAGATGGTAAGTTGGCATATAATATGACTACCAATACTAACGGTTTATGTTAGATGAACGAAAGGCCAGCGATGAGCTTTTGGCAAAACTCAAGAACGAGAGCCTCAATTTGAAAAGCAGTTTCGAAGAAGCGCAAAAGTATCTCGAGCAACTTGAGGCGCGCGGTAACGAAATCCAGCGAGAGGAAGCTGACGCGAAGAACTGGCTTCACAATGCCAGTGTCCAAGTACGGAACTGGATTGTCAAGAGGAAGATTCAGGAAAAATACTCCGCCCAGCGTAGCAAAATTCCTGGCGCCGACTCAAGCAAGCCCCCTCCCCCAGTTCCCATCTTTGGTGTCTCTACCAACGCCTATTGGAATCTTATGAGAGATGCGCCTATTGCAGGATTCGCCACACTAGAGTCAACTGGGTACCCAGCTGTAAAGAAATGGCTCCTTGAAGCAACAATGAGCAAGCGCGAGAAACACCTTGACGCGGTTCTGGGGAGATACCAGAAACTGATGAACTTGATGCGGATCTACTCGAAAGAGAGTAATGAGAATGAAGATTCTGGCCTCACTCGTTCCAGCTTTGAGGAGGTGCTGGAGAAGACCCATAGGAAGTTTACTACTGTAAGTTCTCCCTGAACTGATCTACCATTGTATTTCTATCACTGACAGTACTCCAGACCATCGGGTTGGAGATCTCTCGCGCAGGAGCCAAGATTCAGTTGTTGAACCCTCTCAAGAACAGAGATGAAACAGTGAAAACTTTCGGTTTCGAAGCCGTCCGGATTGCCACCAGATGGGGCCGCAAGTTCCCCAATAAGAAGGGCAATAGCACGAAGATCGCTTGCAATACCTACAAAGCCATCGTGAAGCGCCACGGCCGAACCTACCCTTCCAAAACAAAAGGTTGCCCCAAGATCACGTACAACTGGTTGGAAGATTTGTAAGTACTATGCGAATATCGGTTGGCGTGGCATACTAATCAAGTTCGCCAGGGGTACACCGATGCTGCAAATCATGGGCAGAGATTGGGACAAAGATATGAACAAGGAACTTTTGAAGATCAAAGTTCCCATCATGGAAGCTTTCAAGAAGGTCTGGGCCGATTATTTGAAGGAGCTCGAGCAGGTAATCAGCATGGAGTTGCCAGCCTTAGAGGAGAGTTTCAGTGGTATCCTTACCATGGTGTCGAATGCTGAGTACGTTTGCGAGAGCAACGTTCTCCAGTTGCTTGAAGGGCTGTCCAAAGAGACATCTTCTGTCGGCTTTGATCTGGTCGACTATCTTGAAGAAGAGCTGGCGCAAACTTTCGACGGTGCTCTCAGAATTTGTAAGCCAACCCATATTTGTCGCACAATGACTTGCACAGACAGTGCTAACTGCATTCAAAGCTGGCGGTGGTGCTCACGTCAGACGATGCGACCATATTGTTCAAAAGTTCAAGAGGTCCGGGGAGGACCTGTGCCATCCTGTTCTGGATCGTCTCACAAATAAATTGGAAGCAAAGAAGAAGAAGATCCCAGGCAAACTTATTAGCATTGCCCAAAGCGCCGTTGAAGATGTCAAGCAGCAAATTTCATTCTTCATCAACAATCTGATTGAGAACTATGAGACCGACGAGGCATCCCAGGCAAGGAAACTTGAACTACAGGCAAGCATTCGAGCTCACGTCGCCGAGTGGGAGCAGGGATGGCAGCAGCGGGAAGGCCAAGGTGATGAACTCCCAGTTGTAACCAGTGACATCCCAGTAGTTGTTGGTGAGACCAAAATCGAGGTGGACGATGAAGAGACAGAGGAGACCGATGGGGTGGTTGAAGATTTCGGCACGGTTGATCAGATCATGGGAGGATACTTGGATGAGGATGAGTCTGACTAAATGTCGAGACGAAGACGGCAAGAGGGCTTGGGTTGGAGTTCAGCATGGGTGGGCTGAGATATTGCTTCCATAGAGCCATTTAAAGGCACTGGGCGTTGAACAATTGGTTCCGGGCTTGGCTGGAGAGAATGGCGCACGAAGATGAGATATGAGATTGATGATACTCAACACTTCCCCCTAGTTAGCACAGATCAGATTGACAGATACCCAAATTGAAAACAACACACTACTTCTCTGTCTCTCATGGTCTCTCATCGCAACTTGTGCTCAACGTGCCGATACTCATTAAAGAATCCTCAGAACTCCAAGGGACATAGTTGTGAATGAGAATAGAGTGTATTGACTGAGCGGATACCTAAAGCTTGATACCAGATTGCAGAGCGAAGAAACCTGGCAATATTAGTAGTCTCCTTAGGGGGTGGTGGCTACTAAATAATGGAATTAGGGGCATCTTGTTGCGTCCTCTCTAAAACCTCGCGCCTGGAAGCGGCATCGGCGGGGAGTTAGCTGATTGAAGTCAAGCGCCCTGGGGGTAGAGAAAGCATGTGCAGGCGGGGAATGGACAAACATCTCACGTACTAAATTTGAGAGAGCCCTGACTTGAAGTCATTCTTCTATTCTTCAGTTCAGGCACAGCGCATTGAGAAGGCAAACACCCGCTCATAGCGGTAGGGTAGGTCATCGTGAAGCTTGGTTACGTCAATTTGGATGGTGGGGCCATTCCGTTGGCGGGGGTCAATCATTACCCCGGAACTCGGCTAATCCATCTCGAACTCCGTGCTCATATCTCGAGCGTCTCTCAACATCGCTCATACAATACAACAGACGCGAAAGTATCTACTCATCCTTAGATCTCTTACCTCAGACATTGGAACAACCGCCAGAACTTACTTCGTCTCATCCGTCACAATGTCTGGGAAGGTCAAGCTCAGTCCCACGAAATTCACACAGGCGGTGCGTACACTCAATGCACCCCGAGGCGCATGCGATGCATAGCCAATTGCAACTCATACTACTCGTACTTTCTTCAAGCTTGGTAGTTAACTCATGGTTGTGTTCTAGGTCGTGCGCTCTTTCATGGCAGACTCTGGTCTTGAGCCTCGGTATGTACCCCAAGCCACCGATGGAGACTCGGCATTCCGTGATAAGACCCCGATACTGACTCCGTTGTCTTAAGTCTTCTAGGAAAACATGTATAGACACCCAAATCATGAGTATGGGATGTGTATTGACATGCTGTAGTTCCGTGTCACCAGTGCGACAGAAGGCAGAGTCGACTTCGAGCTTGATATCCAAAAAGAACACACCGTCTGTGTCACACCTCATCACAAATGAGCTCTCACTGACCTCCCCCAGAATCGCCTTCAGACAATTCATGGTGGCACACTTGCCAGTCTCGTCGACCTCGGTGGTTCTCTCGCGGTCGCCTCATCAGGTCGCTTCGCAACAGGCGTGTCAACCGATCTGAACGGTACGTAACTCTCTCCGTCACGTACGACTTTGCTGACTTGGTAGTGACATATCTGAGCCCTGGAGGCCGCCCGGGAGATCTTCTCAAGGGCACTGCCACACTCGACAAGATTGGCAAGACGCTTGCTTTTACGCAGGTGACATTCACCAATAGCAAGGGTCAATTGGCTGCGCGAGGAAGCCATACAAAGTGAGTCTAGCCGTTATTCGTTTATGTAAAACTTGCACTGACTAAACAAGATATGTTACGGGTACTATGGGTGAAGATGGCCCATTTGTTGCTCCAGCTGAGTTCTCGGACGTGGACTAGACGAAATCACGAGGTTTAGACATTGTGTTGATGCGGTAGATTTGAGATGTACTGAATATCATAAAGTATAGAAGGGTGGTATCATATCTGTAGAAGTTGTCCAAATTCATTCACGCCCATTATCGATCATAAAACGATTCATTATCTCTCCCAGCACGCCTAATGCTTCTCCGGGTATGGCTGAGCTGGTACCTGAGGAGGAGTGCCATCAGCCTGGTGGTTCAAGCCCACCGTCTCCTCATGGGGAGGCGGAGATCTGGGCTGAGACACAGGAGATATAGCATCATAAGCCGCGTACTGAGGTTGTTGTGGAGCATAGTAACCATGTTGCTGCTGGGGCATTTCCTGCTGCGGACCATACCCCTGTGCCAGATGCTGCTGTCCTGGCTGAGGGTAGTGCTGCTGCTCAGGCATGGGTACAGCATTCTGCGCCTGAGGCGGGATCTGTCCATAACCCCAAGGCGTGCGCTCTCCAGCCTCAACGGCCTTCACGGGCTCCTGGTCCTGCTTTGACCAAATACCATGGTTCCTTGTACGACCGATAACAAAGACCAAGCAGAGTGTAACGAATTGAGGCCAGATCCCAAAGACGACTTCGAGGATGTAGTAAGCGTACTTATACTCACGGTCTCCATACGCACTGTTCAGATCGGTCCAAGCAGCTGTCGACGCCATGTTGAACGTTGTGCGCAGAAGCCAAACAACTGATGCGGCGATGAACATGTTTGAGCACCAAGCCAGAGCATTCTCACCCTTGGATTGCACCTTGATCAGAATTGCCCGCGCAACGACGGCAAGAGAAATGACAAAGATCAAAACACTAAATGAGAAGCCGACCCGTCGAGCTTTGATGAAGCTATCCACACCAACACTAGCATCGTTGAAGAAGACTTCATACACATATCGAATTCGAAGACCGAAAGCAGCCAAGGCGAGAGCGAAGAGGATTGTTGCTGCGATGTACGAGAAGAAGCGGAGGATCCTGCCCTTTGGGTCGGGTTGGCCTGTCTGGACCATGATGATACCAGTGCCGAGGCGGAGGAGGATTATCATGACGAGAATGTCGGTGACCATGTCGTAGATCAAAGCAAGTGTCGCGAGTACTTGAACGGTGACTTGTAGAGTCTTTGAGTAGTGCGAGTCAAAGTTACTGTCGATTCTTCCGCTGTTCCATAATTCCGTGTGCACGACTGAGACGATGTATGAAGTAAACTCGAAGAAGGTGTAACTAAGATGCGTCAGTTATTCTCCTTCATCAGACAAGTAGTAGAGGACGGGAGCATACCCTGAGAACACTAAGAGTGCCAACTTGAGATAAGTGGCCGCAGTTCTCGCAGGGTCCCTCTTGCGACGGACGAGGCAGAAACTGCAGAAGAAGAGAACGACAGAGGGGATCCATGCTCCAAGGAAGACCATGGCCCCATGGGCGATCCAATATCTCTCAAGCTCGTACATTTTCGTATGTTGAGAGTTGTAAATGTCAAGAGTATCTCGATGAATGTTCAGTCCAAGGATGTGTACAAGTAACACAGACAATCGTGTATCGCCGCCAAAACTCGGAGACAAAAGTGTCAATAAGTGTCAAACCACGCCGCAAATAAAAATAAAAGAGCCAACAAGATATAAAGACCAGAAATTCGAGCGCCATCCCCCTCATATTTAGCTCCCCCAGCTGCATCATCTCTTTTCGCATCCTCATCACAGTCGAGAGTTTTCAGGGCTGAAGCAATTGGATCAGCAACCTGCATCTAAGCACCCGAGACCAATGGGCGAGCATCCGCGCTGCAGGGGTCCCGGCACTGCCTCTCCGGGCGTTTTAGCAGCTCTCGCTATTGGCTTGGCATACATGAGCTCTGCATCTTTTGTAATTTACCAGGCTCTCAGGCTGTACCTCACTCTGTGGTCAGGCGTAATCTTGCAAATTCTTTTACTATTTAATTAAATAATAGAGTGAGTTTCTTATTGTTCAACTGTTGAATCGCGATTGTTAAGCGCCGTCGTTGAAAGAACCAAACTCTAAAAATACCATTTATAGCACGATTTTGGTGGTCCACAATATTCGTAACCGCTCAGAGGATGGATACGATGTGATGCTGGCGCAGGAGTGTTACGTACGACTCGGTCACTGGCCCAGCCGCAATAGCGGATTGTATTGTGAATCGGCATCTCAGTGCCGTCTCAAAAGGGTATTGACCGTGCGAAATGCCTTGCAACAGCTTGTCTTGGCACGTGGTTTGGAGAATGTAAACGAGCGATGCTTCTGGGGCTGAGCAGCTGTTGTGTGTAGGTATGTTTTCTAAGCACCTTATCCGAATGTGTCAGCACTGTGATTGATTAGTAGATGCTCGTATTGTTTGAGGTTTGCGGATGAACTTATTGAAACACGATTCCGACGTTCATTGATGGCAACTGATAACAGATGACATTTACTTCAAGTATCTTCTAGTCATAAATTCTCATCATCATAATACAAGAAAGACTAGAGCCTCATGTCGCTGCTCTTTCTCCCCGGTGTATCTGAGCCCAACCTCAGTGCTGCGATGGCCTCACTGCCAAGACCGTCCAGCCATTCCTCTCCAACTCAGCCACGCTGACACTCACTCTCACGAGTCCATCCCGCAGCCTCAATCACAAAGACAACACCCAAACGAAAAAGAAGTAGAATAAAGGAATCAAACTAGTCCAATTAGTCATGTATCATCACAGTCCCCCCATCACAACCTCATGAATTCCTCTTCGCATACAAAAACGTCGGCATCGAATCCGCCGCCGGGAAAAGATCCCTCGTCCCAGTCTTCAACCAACAATTCCCCCCCTTCACCTCATAATTCTTCGCCATCTCTCTATTAAACACAATACTATCACACTGCGTCGTATTTTCTTTCCCGTTGTTGATCTCGGTGTACATTGCGCATGCGTGCATGCAGTCGAACGCTGTGTAAGCCAGGAGAGCCACTATATCGTTCCCTGGGTAGTCGAACCCGCAGGTGTATGTGAAGACGTAGCCGTTGTTAGTGGTATAGTCATCTTTGCCATTTGGTTGGGAGCATGCGTTGGGGAGGGTGAGATTTGTTACTTGGGCTGCCTGTTTGGGCTCGTAGAATTTTGACTCGGTCGTTTCAGTGGTGTCGCTTGTGCTAATTGTGAGGGTTGGAGAGGCGGATGTTTGTATCACGGATGCAGTTGGGGCCTCAGATACTTGTGAACTGTGACTGTTAGCATTTAAGCAGATTCTAGTACGTCCGGATATCGTACTTTTTGCAACTGGCCAGAGCTGATCCAAGACCTCCCCCAACTCCAGCTCCGACAACCACGGCTGTGATGATAGCAACAATCGCACACAGGCCCAACATGCTTAACCCCAAAGGACCCTTTCGCGCCTCGACGACCTGAACATAACCCGCTATTGGATCCTTAGAGCCTTGACTATAAACACCATGAGGGCTGACCTCTGGTGCATGAGCTGCGCTGTCCGAGTATACCTCGAGGCCTTCGTGATACCGTGCTTCCGACATCCTTTCATATCATTGACGTCTCCAGATGTTATGATAGCAGAACCGCATAGCGCGGATTCAAGTTAGTGATTTGCAGCTATGCGGGAAGGCCACATTTTAAAAGAAGGCAATTCTCAAATGGAACTCTCCGGACTCGGGCTCGGTACCGAACGCACAGCCAAGCCATGCCGGCAGCTATCACGTCAAACTCTTGATGTATCAACTCGCATGCAGAATTTGAGTCACTTCGTGAGCATATATCTGAAATGAAAGTGGCAGTTCAGATCCTGCAGGATCATTTTGGTTACATCAATAAAACCTTATGGATCCCGGAACCCATGGTCGACCAGGGTGGAATTGGACGAGTGCCCACACGGACCCGGTAAATCGGCAGTTAGATGTTAATTGTAGTAGTCGCCGGGAAGCTTGGTATAAGACAAGATGAGACTTGGGCTGGAGCTTGGGAGGAATCTCAAACACTGGTCTGTGAGGAGCGAGATGAGATGATGTGACTGGTCAGCGGGGGCCTCATTGTGGTTACATGTTGGCTAACAATCAATGTCTGTTTGATGAACTCCGATTTTTGAGTGCTGGAGTAATAGTGAATGTAATATCGGCAGCGAGGCCATCTCCCATTTGTGTCTCCGGTGCTGGATCCACACAGGTTCGGAAGGGTCCCACAAATGCGGCATCGGCCATCGGAGGTTTAAAGGGTATAATACAGCAGAACCAGTGCACCATGAGGTCCAGACAAACGACAATAAACCCTATTTCTGGTAGAGGACAACCAAGTCCGACAATCTAGAACATTCTCAACACATCCCCCAAACCTAACCCTCTCCATTCAAACCTACAACCTCCAAGCCCAGATCGACGATCTCCCAAAATAAGCACTCTCTGAAGTCTCCCCGTTCCCGAAGAAAGCATCCACTCAGAAAGAGCCAAGCATCAGATCAATTAAGAGTGACATCTCCTCAACGGCCATTAGCTCACATTACCCTGTTTTCCACAAGGCTGACCTGATGCAAAACACTTCTTACCTCATCAAGACGCAATGTTTCACAGAGGACACTCTAATCTCGTCGCGTGGTAGGGGTGACGTCACATGCACATCGCGAAATCGAGGGCATGACGACGTCACGACTTGCTTTTAAATCCAGGAACAAGAAAGTCAACGAGGTAAAGTGTTAAAAAGGCAGCCGAGAGCTCTCCTCCTCAGACAGCTTTTTCTCAGCGAAATACTCACCTCAGTACCTACACCCTACCAATAACAACGCGATCAACAGACAAAATGGCCATCACAAGTGCTATCAGCGCCCTCTTCAGCTCCATCTACGAGCTTCTCGCCTCCGTCTTCAACACCTTCTACGCCGTCATCCACTCCATTCTCACCGCAATCCTCGGCTTCGTCCAGGGTCTTTTCAACCTCATCGGCGATGTCGTCTCCGGCCTCGTTGAGGTCACGGGTGGTGTGGGCAAGTTTGTAGCAAGTGAGTTCCCTCCTCCGTGTTCATATCTTTTTTTCTTCTTCGCGGGCTGACGATGACATAGGCAACGCTGCTATTCTCGCTATCGGCGCCCTTGGCGCTTTCGCGTACGTAAGGTACACTTCCCAGGGACGGGCTGTTGCGAACAAGAAGACTCAGTAAATGCTTATTGTCGATTCGGTCTTGGGAGGTTTACTTGGCAGTAGATATACACGATACCCTCATGCATGGTGGTAAGGGCCTGGTTGGTGTTGGGGATACAAAGGAAACTGTCTTTCGCTATTGAATCCTAGTTTATCAAGTCGAAATTAATGCGGTGCCCGTCATACTTCTGTGACCTCTGTGGTTGGCCTTGTGCTTGACTTTAAACTGCGGCTCAACCGATCCCTTGCTGGCTCTGCAGATCATACAATAGCCCTTGTGCTAATCTAGATCACCTTATCCAGTTACCGCACTAAACCCGTTCACTGTCTCCATACGCACGAGACTGGGTCTTGTGACCAAGACGAAGAAGAGTCTGATTCACTACAGAAACACAACATTTTACGATACAGAACACATCAAGCAAAATTAGTCGCATGAGTTAAGGGTAAAATAAATGTCATGATTCGTTAATGTTATAGGTTTTCCAATAAATACTCCAATCCCAAACTTGTCTAGATCCTTGAAACATAAATATCCAGAATATACACCTCATTTCATATGTATCCCAGTCTTGCGATATATCCTGTTAAAATATTTGGTTGCCCTCATAAGCCATCAAGGCCGTATCGTTTTCGTTCAGTCACCCGCCCTGGTAATCGATGACATGTCGTTCAAGTCAGAGTAGCAAACATGGCCCGCATGAGCTTAGGAGGAGGTCCTGTGCAGCCGAGTCAGCCACACGTTCTCAAAAGACGCGAATAACATAAAAGGCGCACCTTTAACGGTACTTAGGTACGCTAATGGACATCCTACCTTTCTTGTCCTTCTCAATACGAGGAGGTTTGCGGTGTTCAACCACCTTCTCCAATCTTTCTTCTCGGATAACAAGCTGTCCGTCAGGCAAGCGCTCGGCACGGACAATTTCGCCGCTGGTGGAACGACCTCGAGGACGGTGAGCCAGCTCACGTTCCAGAGCCTTGATCTCCTTTCGGATGTCACGGCCACTTCGGGATCGAGAGCGAGATCGGACGACGAGCTCCTCGGTGGGGTGGTGATGATGGTGGTAAGAGTCCCAGCTGGAGGAAGTGGTGGTTGTGGTGAACCGAGATGGTGACACGTCTCGGATGACAGTCTCTTCGGCATATTCAAAGGGTACTTGTTGCGGAGGAGGAGGCCCAGGCTGGTAGAAACCAGGAGGTGGTCCAGGCTGAGCCATAGGAGGAGGCATCATCTGGACGGGCGGGGGTGGCATTGGAGTTTGTTGAGGAGGAGGCATCATTTGAACGGGTGGAGGAGGAGCTGGAGTTGCGACCGGAACAGCAGCTGGAGGAGCTTGAACTGGGGGAGCGGGAGGCGGGGGGGTCTTGGCTGGCTGTGGTTCCGGGGTGGGCTCTCTGACCTTTTCCTTGGGCGGAGGCGCAGGCAAAGCAGCAGTAGGTGCCTTTTGTTCTCGAGAGGCGGCAATTTCAGCTTCAACTGCGGAGTGTTAGTAGCGTATCAATTTTGTAGACTGCCAACTTACCCTTTTTGTAATCCTCGCTGACTTTGAGAAGCTCGTCGATGTTGTCTTGACCAAGAGCCTTTTGCACAATGATTGTGGTGCCCTAAGTCTTGTTAGAGGCTATGATTCACGTTCTCAGATTGGTTACAAACCTCTTCAAAGAATGGGTATCCGAGATCAATGAGAGCTCGCTTAGAAACAAGCTTAGCAGGAATGCGAGTCTTGCCCTTTTTAGGATACTCGCTCTTCACTGTAGTGCCACCGCTACTGCTAGAGGAGCGGCTTGAAGATGAAGAATACGAGCTGCTTCGAACAGAGCGAGTTCGAGTTGACCGAGATTCTCGGCTGCGTCCACGACGGTTGCGAGATCGAGTGTATTCTCGCTCGCGAACACGCTCGGGCATGGATCGGTAATCCTCGTCGCCATAATAGTCGGGCTCGGCAATCTTGATGTCGTCATAGTACTCGTCGCCGTATCTGCGAGGTGGAGGCAGTCCTCGGCTCTTGGGAAGGGGAATAGGTGTGTAAGGAGGAGCACGGTAGTCATCCCGAGGATCTCGGTGATCTCGAGGACGGATATCCTCACGGCGGGCAGGAGGGGGGTATTCCTCACGGTCCTGGAAGAAACGTGGTCGGCGGTCAAAGGTGTCAAGAGATGATTGTCGGCGGAGGAAACCTGGTCGACGAGGTGGAGATTCGCGGCGAGGGAATTCTCGCTCTCGTTCTCTCTCTAGAACATCTGTGCGGCGAGCCCAGGGAGGTGGCATATCTCGCTCTCTTTCTCGCTGAGGCTGAGGGCGAGAATCATCGCCGTAGTAGCGACGGTCACGGATGTCTTCTTCTTCGTAGTAACCGCGGCCAGGTCGACGGTCATATCGCTCATCTGAGTGGTCGCGGCCTCGTGTGCTGCGTGTATAAGAGCGATCGTCATCGAAGCGATCTCTGTTCTGTTCGCCGCGCATTCGCTCAAAGCGATCGCGGTCCCAGCGTTCGGCCATTATAACTGTGTGTAGTGTGGTATAGTGTGATTGTGGCTGCTTAAGCAGACCGGAACGAATAGAGGCTAGTCCTCTGGTGTTAGTGGTATAGCTGATCGCCTTTTTAGCGAAAGGGTATCAAGTGCAAGTTAAAGGTGCAAAAACGATGATGGGAGAAGGATGGAGGAGAGAAAGAGAAAGAAGAGATGATGTACTGGAGGGTGGAGGGTGGGCGGGATACTTGATGAGTCGAGAGGGAGGGAACAAGACCAAGGATTAGTGGTAGCAATATCCAACTGGGATTGGATGACCAAGATGGAGAGGATGGTTATGGAGGGTGAGAAGAGGCCGATGACGTTGACAGACTGATCCAAGACCCCGCTTGTCGAGACATTCCAGGGCCGAACGGTCCAAGTGGATCCCCGTCTTCTCAGTGGCTTGTGACCTTAGCGACAATTACAGGGGGCTGAGCGGTACAATTGCATGAGGGGACAGCCCTGGAGCTTCAATGTCCAGCTGATGACGACTTGTGATGAGACCAAGTTGAACAGTGAGACAGCGCAGCACCTGATATACATCAGACAAACAATCCAGGGTCCTTGAAACCCTCGAAGAACCAATGCACGAGATCGGAGAGAAACGTTGCGTGCGCAAATGTACACAAACACAAGCTTACACAAAGAAAGAAAAAAGAGCAACGCCCATTCGCTTCAACAGTGGTCTCGACGCCCAAGCACAAACCAAGTGGGCCGGCGAAGCCAAAAGCCGGATTATGGCACATGAAATGCAGGGACTGGGATTAATTGAGGCTGCGGGAATACATATTGTTAACAGTCAGATAATTCTCGATAACTGATCAAATCTGTAGAACCATATGTGAATTCCCATATCAGGCAGGGGAATGTAAGTATTTACCAATGTCAAGTCTTGGTGTTTCACTACTAAGGAAAATGATCATCATTGGCCGATCCGAGTGTGCACTTCTAAAAATGGCATCTCTATCGGGTGATCCTACCCTTCTCTATCTTGACGATAACAAAAGACAAACAAGAAGCCTACAGGGAACAAAGTTTCTCAAGCCTGCAGGGTCTTCCCCTGAAAGGAACTAAACGATGGAGGGGAGAGCCTCAAAGGGCGGGCTTTGCTCTCATCCTCGTCTTTACCGAGACCAACGGCACAAGCCGTATTTCTTTGATCATGGTAGCCCAAAGCTCGCCGCTCGGGCTCTGCTGCGTTGCATTTGGGTTTCTTAGCCCAAGGCCTAAATAGCTCACCAGCAGATGGAATTTCCAATGGGTAACTGCAGCATCGGGGTTTGTGCAACTTGTCCATCGGAACGGCAACTTCTTACCGAATTTTTTTTGGGAAACAACAAACTTGTTACGGGGACGTGTTAGCTTGGGTAGTCCAGTCCCCTCAAGACTTATTATCCTGGACTGAAGCTGTCGTGCAACCAAGGACCTCAAGTCGCAGGGAGATTCTCCTGTACGATGACGTCGAAAAACCAAGACACAAGCCCTGGCTCGACCCACATGAGCAACGCAATCTCCAAGCCAATCATGTCTTCCCAACTCTAACCAAAAGCTGTTGGGTACCTATTGAAACTCGAAGATCTCCAGAAGATCACTGATACTCGGTAGGATCCGATTACATTGGGCAATCACTGCTTGGTACCTGATCAACCTTCTCGACCTCCATGAGATCAACTTTGATCCAGGCTTCCACGGTAGCTGAGGAAGGTGGGACCGCCAGATATCTGTAGACAACCATGCATGGAAGGTGAGCATTTGCAGGCACACTCACGTGACAAATTAAGAGGCACCTTCAAGTTTGCTAACGCTGCGGTCACATAATTTCCCAACATCACTCTAGAGTCATAGGCAACCAACCGCTTGACTTCCTACATATTCGTTCCTATCTCAGTCTCTACTTCACCGCAATGTCTACGCTCGAACTACCAGTGCGTTCAGTGTAACAGACCACCAGAGGATATCTGACAACATCTCAGCAATTCGCGAGGGTGCGAAAAGCGATCGCTCCATATCCAACAATGGGAAGCGGCAAATAGCTAAAGATTTCAGTACCGCTAGGAGGGTCCTTCAACCTGCTTCTCTGGTGGCTATGGCCTCCGCACTGCTATCAAATTCTGTGTACCCTAGAAGTCTCTAGGGTATAGTACTCCAGAAGGCATTTACGGCTACTTCCGGTGCGTGAGGACTCGAAGTCATGAAAGATGCCTGGATTTTATTGCCGGACTGGTTGAACAAATGAAAGGCAAGTACATGAAAGACAAGGAATTATGGCTTCGGCGTAGGGTTGTCGGGATGTTGAGGTTAGACGCGTTGGCCTGAGACCGGTCGAGCTTCGTCAACGCCAATTTCTCCCACGGCTTACACTGGCGCTCTGAGGGCGACTCCCTACGATATTGTTGGCACTGGAAACGGTGATCTAGGTGTGATAGTTGACGATTAGAGGACATAGGATCTGAGCATTGTCCTGTTGCCACGTTTTGAAAGAGGAACCAAGAAGTAGTAAAAGCACGATGGTGTTTTTATCTAAGCTAACATTCTGTACAAACAATCGCGGCCTCCAAGCTCGAGACCGAGCTCGCACAAGTACATAAGGTACCTACCTATCTTACCTACCTAATCAACGCGCCTTCGCCCACTGTCTTGGTTATCACAAGGAGAGTCGTGGTTCACCGCCGCAAGTTTTGCGAAGAGTGCCTCTCGCTGGTTGAGGTGACAGTGGACGTTCAGTTCTATATACCTTTTCTATCAATTCTATTGACCCCTTTGATGACCCTTTCTAGAGCCTCACGGTCTCTCTATTCTTCGCCCACAATTCTTTCCAACTCTTTTGCACATGATGCAGCATCGCCCTCAGTATCAGATAGCAAGGCTTCTCACTATCGCCAGCGGGAGATGCGATGGTAGGTACCTTTGCGCCAGAGATCCCATTCGCCCAAACCCCGTACACCCAAAGATCTGATGCACGGTGGCGATTCTAGAGACTACGATCTATAGAAGCAATTCCAGGCGTCATGCTCTGAATAGCTGGCCGAAGCGGCTTCTTCTTCTGGGGTTACCTCCTTGCTGAAATAACCAAACCCTCCTGGTGAGGATCACCCCGTGACCATTCCAGGAAGGTCATGTTCGCTTCATAGACAGCTACGATCTCTTCCCGCGTCCAGCCCTTCTTGGGGAGGTTGATATGGTCCCGGGTGTTACCTTCTTCAATACAGAACCGATCACGATCCCAGTGGCGAAAGCTTTCTATTAGCTCGTGTTTCTCGCGGGCCTGCCTGTCGCCCGGCTCATTTTCACGTCGTAACCTAGCCCTGGCTATGATTTCCTCCCTTAGGAAGAACCTATGGAAGTGATACTTCTCCTCGGTCTGGCCCCAATGCGTTTGCCTGTACTCTGTTCGTTCCTATGGGTCTGCCGGGACAGGCGTCGGTTCGCGAGAATCGGCGCCGTCACTTGGTGGCGCAGGTGTTTGAGGTGCTGGAATTGGGGAAGGGCTACGCGGAAGGCCTAGCTCGTTGTTGGACATTCGAGCCCACAAACGCTTCCAGCCTTCGTCTCCGAGATCGTTCCCCCAGAAGTAAGAGTATGGTCTGAAAGGTCGCTCTTCAGCCTCATGCTAAATCACCCTCAGAGCTTTCTGACGCCCTATGTATGCTGGTTCACCATTATCATGGGGATTCCTTTCCTCGAGCATAACCTTCCGCAATTGGTACCACTCTTCGCCGAAGTGATTTCTACCCCAAGGAGAATAGGTTTCAAAATCATAGGGTTCTAGCTCGGGCGTTGACGGCATCCGTGCATCAAAATCGTATGTATCTGGATCGTAAGTTCGTGGGACCAACATCTCTCTGCCCAGCACTGATGCCGAATATGCATCTCTGTCCTCGTTTTGCGGATCGTCAGCATGGTGGACATGGTCGTTGAGGTTTCTTCTCCGCGGCATATCGAAAGCTAATGATACACAACTCACCGAGTTCGAAAAGATCAGCAACGAAGACAACTGTGGAGATGAAACGGAGATGAAGAGAAAATGGAGAAACTCAACTTTCTCCAAATATAAAAAACCCCTCAGCAATGTGTCATACTTCCCGGGCCTGACTTGTACCACGATCGCATCGAGTCCTCTTCCAGATCCGTGACGCTGGGTTTCGGTTGATACCAAGACCAACAGAACTGATGGAGAGGTTGGCGTTCGCAAGAAATACCAACAATGATGGGACACTTGAAAGGCCGTTGCAGCAACGCGACACGCTCGACCTGCAACCCCAGGGATCACTAGCTCTGAATCTCATAGTACCTGTTTCCGAACCTCGCCCATGCAGGAGAATGATAGCGATCCGATTCAGAAAGCCCAAACCGCTTGGAAGTGGTGATCAAGGTGAAGTGTACGAGGTTATCGACATGTATACTGGTACGCACTACGCTTGCAAAACCGTCGACATCGATGGGCGTCTAACGGCTGACGACCTACTATAAAACTGGCCGACATATGCCACCTTGAGTTCAACAGCACCGCCGCTTTCACCCCAGCCTAGCGTAACGATAACTATAAACTCTGCATCACCTGTCCTCACGGACTGGGAATGAACGGTACGAGTACAGCCATTGGAAGTTCAAGCGCTTCTATGGTGGATTGTGCAAGCTTCTGGACCCGTTGTGATACTTTGTCGAAGGAAATAAGCGTGCTGCCGTCTCATTTCTATCGGCTTTAATAGTCACTGCCTGCTCTTTGTTTGTTTTGTCGATGTCTTGTTGGTCCCCTTATTGTATGACTCGGGACTAGAACTGAGGAATGAGCAGTCAAAGGGCTGACCAATTGTCTCGCAGGTCTATTTGTCACAAAGATTTTTTTACCGCAGCCTAGCTGGACGAGGACATCCTTGACTTCTTTTCAGCACCGGTCACCCAGGGGTGAATTGTCAAGCGACACCCTCAAACAGCCTAGGTATAATCGCATCAGACTGTTTCGGGTCGCCTTAGCAACTTCTGCTATAATGTATAGTGTTTGTTCTTCCAAGCGAGTATCACCAAACAGCCCTTCCCATGCGGACATTTGCATTCAGCGTTGTTTCGTAATCTAGTGGATTGCCTATACAAGTTCCGCCTTCAAAAGCCTTCCTTTATCGTGTGCCCTACATGATCCAAAGTTCCACAACCCCCACCCCCCAGCTCTTCAGTTGCACCTATGTTCTCCCTACTTCATTCGCCCTCTAACATCCCAGGCTGACAGCATTGGCGAACAAAGCATAGGTATCAGCGTGGTTGATGTTCTGCTCAGCAGTCAAGCTCTGGATGAAGTTATATCCATAACCACCATAGTCAGAAGTTCCCTTGATCTGGTTAAGATGGGTCATCTCGTGCAGGTTGGTGTTACCCTGGTCCTGAGCATGGCAGGTTGAAGTGCTGGCAGGAAGACGCTCAAAGTACAGGTCACAGTAGGCCATGTAGTTTCCACCAGGAACAGTATACGCAAGAACACCGTTCTGGCACGCGCCGTAAACATCGGTACAGTAGTATCGGGTATCTCCAGCATTGGTCGATCCGCACTCAGCAGCGATCTTGGCAAAGACATCAGCGACAGTCGAGCGAGTCGCAGTGTCAGAGTTCTTGAAGTACTCCTCCACCTTCGCAGCAGGACCATTGGACGCAGCCTCCTGGGCAGCTGAAGCCTGTCTAGCACAGTTCGACAGAGCAGCCTGAGTGACCTGGAGCTTGCTGCCAGAACAATCACTCTGAACTTGAGCACGCTTCTGGTGGAAAGCTGTGCGGACGGAGAAGGCCTGGGGACCGTCGACTTCGGCGTCGAGACGGTTGGAGTAGAAGGGGACTGAGCCAATCAACTCGGTTGAGTTCTCCTGGGCGAAAGAGAGGGCGCCGGATGAGAGGACGCTGAACTTGCCGCCGGCGGAAAGATCGTGGAACTCGGCGATGTCGAACTCTACCTCGTACGAGTTGCCGGAGGGGATGCTCTGGAAGGCGGTGTCGTCGAGCTGGGTGGTGTCGAGGGCGATGCGAACACCGTCAAAGGGGACAGTCTCTTTCTCTGTTGGCGGTCAGTAAGTGAGTGGCTATGGTGGCTATGGTGGCAGTGACCGAGGCGAGGGCAGTATCGAGGATGCGAACACCCAGACAGGCTACATGCTCACTCCATCCGACACTACCTCACATCTAGAAAGTCTTACCAGCAGAGAAGACCTGAGCCCTCTCAACAGGAGCCGTATCAAGGAACGTTCCAACCTTGAGGAGCTTCAAGTTACTCTTCCCATTATTGGTGATAACAGCCTTCACCTTTGAGTTCCCCTGCATCTTCAACTCAACGTTCAAGGGAGTAGGAGCGCGCTTATCCACCAGGGGCGCAGCGACAGCCATAGAGGCGAGAGCAAGACCAGCAAGCAGCTTCATTTTGAACGATAAACCAGATCGAACGAATGTGATTTAAAAGAGTGAGGAGAATGAAAAAGAACGAATGAGTGAATGAAAGGAATGACTGTTGTGAAAAGGATGAAGACATGCTGAGAGACTCGAGGTATCGTGAATACTTATATGAATGTCGAGTTGATACCCTGCAACTCGTCTGGACTCGGGAGCAGGGGACTTGCGACGATATTGATCCGTCTTGGTGTGGACCGATCAAGGGTTTCGTTTCGGACATGTCAATATGCTTGACACGCACCATTTCCGCTCTTCAATCTTGGCGATTCTCGAATTAATTGTCCGAAAATTGACTCCCCAACGTTACCCATTCTCTACTATCACCATCTGTTTATGCTATTTTCGCTATTTGAGTTTATCTTCCGATTTACACATTTACACAATTAACCTTAACTTTGCCAATTGACTCTGTCCGATGTAACAAAATCGAAGATCTCCCAAGATTAAAAAAGGATCAAGGTCAGGTCCGGGCGTCATGCCCTTTCGAAACACACCATGTAGCATCGTCGGCTAGGATGAGTATGCCCCACAATGGGATCGGTCAAGGCTATAAGAGATCGTCGTAACTCAAGGTTACGAGATTGGAAGGGTTGTTTGTGAATATATTAAAACCAGGTGTTTCCCCGTTTGACTTGAGACGGCTTTGGGCCGTTGAGGAAGGAGATTGTGGTTTGTTGTTTGACGGGCCGTTTCTCTAGCGTTATGAGTTGAGATTATTGGATAGAGGAATTGTTTACGGATTCGAGTAGAAGAGCTGGGCATGATGATGTATCAGATTACTGACGGCATGTGATTTCGAGATGGTAATAATTGTTTTGTTAGCTATGATCACCAACGAAACGACAAACAAGCCGAAAATATTGTACCAGACGATCTTGGGTAAAATGATAGATCTGATGGTCAAGAATCTCGAGACTTCTTGGCTTTCCACTATCCTGCATATCCTCCAACGTCTAAACAAACCTCTTCACACTACCACTTAAGCTTATACAGCAGCCTCCGATCATTTCCATTCTCATATCTGACAATATTTACAAGGATGATCGATTCATCTCCGGTCTACTGCACCCATGCTGCTCGAAATAACGTACAAAGATCGGCACGGAGCATTGACTTCAGAACTTTTCGAGCAGGTGCCAAATCTAAGCCAAACAAGCTTGCTTGGACCAGTTTGAGAACCTGACTTGGGTATTATGGTGGAAGAGTCCTATTGGTAAAGACGCTGTTGAATAGTCTGGAGGATTCTTACAATTGAGTATTGTTTGTTTGGCTTGCCGCGTTTGTCGGGATATTTTGATGTTGGGGCCAGTTGAAGGCCTCAGTTTATGGTATCAAGGATAACAATAACGAGGCATGTGATAACTCGTTGCAAGTAAGAACTAGATTCACATTGGACTTTTCACTTTTGCAGAGGTGTAGCATTGATCCATTGGGACAGCTATCGAACCTTTCCATGTGGCCTTGAGAGTGACCCTTCATGCACCCATGGAAGTGAGGGAGTATCTCGAACTGCCTCTGAGCTTTTGTTGTTCAATATGGCAACAATTTGACCAGGCCATACTTCTTTGTTAGACTTTTCTGTTGAAGAGACGCCATGAGAAGAGCTGGTCAGCAAGCTGCTTCCAGATGCTCGGTTTCTGGTTATCTAAAAATACCACCATTTACCCTGGACTAGTCAACCATAACCATTGTCGCAACGAATTGCGTAACAGCCCAAGCATTACTAAGTCAATCTTCAATGCTGGTGCATTTATTGCTGTTCCAAATGCACGGCACTTCTATAAATAACAATTGTAGGTTGTGATATGTATGTGATAGCCGTTGCGATGATGGCTGTGACATAACACTCAGATCGACGACCCCATTCCTTGCACCAAAGGGAGCACCGTGGAGGGTTCGACAGGCATCTAAGCGCCAGTAGGCGATACCATTCGACTTGCCAGCAAAAAGACATCATGGAAGAAGCTCAATTGGCAAAAAGAATGATCACGCTGGGGATCGAACCCAGAATCTTCTGATTCGTAGTCAGACGCCTTGCCATTGGGCCACGCGACCGTTTCTCGCTATTGATTTGACTCGCAAAAACGTCGTTTACGGATTCTGCGCTCAAACTTTTCTCGCTAGACCCGGAAGATTGCCCGCATCACTCAAATCAAACTCGGTACGTCGCCCACAACCCGCGCCAAGCGAACAAGAGCTAGCGACTGATGGAATCCGCTAAAGAGTAAAAGTCTCCATAGCGGCGTTCAATAGCTCGGAGTAGACCCTGAACTAAACCAAACCATGCAATGACAGTTCTTCGCGCCACCTTTATAAGGGAGGAATAGGGATAGGCGGCACAGCACAAAGAATGCAATGCAAGTGCACGTGAGATACCGTGAGCCCCTGGAGCTTGCGTTAGGTTAGGGGAAGCAGTCGCGTACCTTTTAGCTCAGACGTAAGGTTAATTATTATCTTAAGTTATTTTTTAATGGGACGTACTCCGTCCGAATCCAGCTCAGCTCCTCTGCCTCTGCCTGCATGTTCATTTCATTCTCTTGGGATCAAATCTTCATTTCATCCTCACACTCACACTCACCTCACCTCACTCTCCTTTATGCCATCATCTACGTGATACAGGGACTGAAACAATCCCTTGTTCCTTTGACGTCAACTCACTCATTTCATTTCTCTTGTCCCGCTGTTCAAAAACTGAGCTCATGCCATGGCCATCTTCACGTCCTCAGCTGTACGCCTACTCATCGGCCTCACAGTCGCACTCATCTTCATCGCCTTCTTCACACCAACAGGCTACGTACCAGACGTCGCATTATCATTCAGGATGCCAGCTGCACTAAAAAAGCTCGAAGTCTCCATTACCCAGGAGGAGAAGGATCCTGTTCTCATCCGCGCAACCGTCAGAAACAACAATGACGAGCCCGTCACTATCCTCAGCTACGGCTCACCCCTGGACCCTTTGGGCATTTCTCTTGGCATTCTTTACATCACGCCAAAAGGCGACAGCAAACCACTTGACATCATGCAGATTGAAGCATCACGACTCTGGCCGCCTGCTGATGATGCTCTAATTGAGATCCTGCCTGGCCAAAGGGCCATTTGGGAATTCACCCTCCAGGAACCTGTTGTTCCGATGGACAGGGTGTTTGAGGGCGCGACGGTGCAGCTAAAGGGGACGTGGAATGCTGTGTGGACCAAGGAGAAGAAGAATGTTGACTACACATCCTTCGAGGAGGGCACACCAGCAAACGAGACTCTAACAGGGCCATTCAAGTCAAACATCATCGACATTGAAGTCGTATAGACATGAATTGTATCATCATCATTGTTATTATTACTTGGCGTTTGGGGGCGGGCAGGCATGATTAATTGGTTCACTTGTCTCTACGTTAGATGACTAGAGTGATTGATGGGTTAATTGGGAAGAGAAGCAAGGGGCGAAAATATTTTTTATTAGAATACATATAATCCAACCCAGCCCAACAAGCAAAGCAGGCAAGCATTCTTTGTGTCTCCCTGAAATGCCTGCAGTCAGCCTTTCGACGCAAGCCACATTCATACCCTGTAACAGGCCATTGACCAACCAAGCCCAGGCATGGACAAGTGTCTTAGATTATATATCCAGAGCCACGCAACGCCGGCTGTTGGGTCTAGTATTCATGGATCGTTAGTCTAGTCAATGATTGATAACGTTGGTATGGCTAGCTTAATGACCGGCGGTGCGGAAACCCCCTTTTCCAAATAAGCGCTATCAACACTACCCTGAAGCTGAACAAGCCATGACGATTGCTGGTTCTGATGAAGAAATGCTGGCACTTGGGATTGTCATACTATGAACTGACAATGCATGCATGCATGTATAGATTGCGCTGTTCTCAGCCAATCATGAGTTAAACGTTGGCAAATCAGCAGACTCAACCAACAACAATCCATGGTTATTATATTAACCCGCTTGATAGCAACGCATTCTCTTTTCCCAGGCCTAAGTTCATCGCTTTTCTGTTTGCATCAATTTACCAAAATTGATACCTCTTTTAGACATGCCATAGAGTACACCCAGCTGCTTGTGACAGTATTCACAGGCTGTTGGGATGCCTAACGGGTACGACGCCGTGATGCTTCTTCACCTTCGACCATTGAATCACTGGTAATTGAGACGATGCTCAGTCGAACCTGTCTGTTTCTACGGGAATGTATCGATGTTCTGTGGTCGCTGTGTCCTGGGACTGCAAGCTGCCGATGGGCATCACCTCCTCAGGTTCCTCTTCCCATGCTCAGCAATCATCAACATCCCGTTCTCAGTACAAGCGTAGTATAACCCAGTATTCAATTTTACTCTAATCTACTTTTTACGACTTTCTTTCCCCGGATATCATTCTACTCCCGAACAAACATACCAGCCATACCCATACCCGTACCAATACACATACTCACAACACCAACTTCACCACCATCCCTCTTAAGTCCATGCAAAAGCGTACTCGTCATTCTCGCTCCCGTAGCTCCGAGGGGATGTCCCAGCGCAATAGCACCTCCATCAGGGTTGACCTTCTCCTTCGCCCACGCATCCTCAAGTCCCAGCTCCCTCACACAGTGCAGCGCTTGACTAGCAAACGCCTCGTTGATCTCCCACCGTGACACATCCTCTGTCTTAAGACCAACTTGGTCAAGGAGCTTGGGGATGGCGAGGGCGGGGCCGATACCCATCTCATCGGGGTCGCAACCGACTGTCACGGCTGAGACGAACTTTCCGATAATGCGGTCTTGGAGGCCGAGGGCGGTAGCTGTGCTTCGGCGCATGAGGAGGGTGGCGGCAGCACCGTCGGAGACTTGGCTTGAGTTCCCAGCTGTTGAGGCACCGTCGGGCTTGAAAGCAGGCTTGAGCTTAGCAAGCGCCTCAATGCTAACACCCTCACGAATACCATCATCAGCAGTGACAGTAATTTGCTTCTCCTCGCCAACCTTATTACCCTGCTTATCAACCTCCTGGAATCTTGTCTCAACGGGTACAATCTCCTCCGCAAAGCGGCCCTCCTTTCTCGCACGCGCAGCACGACGATGAGACTCAACAGCCATAGCGTCCTGGTCCGCTCTCGAAACACCATATCGCTCCGCAACGTTCTCCGACGTCAAACCCATAGGCATGATACAATCCTGTGCATGGCGATTAGGCGAGGTCTTCAGCTCCGGCCACACATCCACAGGAATAGCTCTGCTTCCGTAATTCCTCGTCATGCTCTCCATACCAGCCGCGATACCCGTGTCGATCATGCCTGTCTGGATCTGCGCCGACACAGCAGCGATGGCCTGCAGCGAACTAGAGCACGCACGATTCACGGTGTACAAGCTGGTGGTGTTCTTGAAGCCGACGTGGTTGAGAGCCATGCGCGCCGCCTTGGAGCCGCCGAGCTCGGAGAGCACCACGCCGACTGCTACATCGTCGACGGGGGCCTCGGGGTGTGCTTTGAGAGTGGCCTTGAGGACGCTGGCGAGGAGCTCCTCGGGGTATGCGTCCTTGAGCTGGCCCTTGTAGGAGCGGCAGATGGGAGTGCGGACGGCGGAGAGGATTACGGTGTCGGAAGGGGATTTGGCGAGGACGCCTTGAAGGCCTTTGTGAAGACGGGCTGACATTATCAAGGTATTTGGGGTATATGTGAGATTATGGGGTTAGAGGGTGACCAACTGATAAGATGAAGGAGAAAGAAAGAGATCAAAGGTTCATGATGAGAAGTGAGAGAAGTGTTTATGAGCCGGGTAAGTAAATATCCCATTACCCATTGCACTCCACCCCCGCCGAAAGCCGGAACACTCCCGTCCCGTTGCCATGAGCCGAAAGTGGATTCTCGACACCGGCTTCAGACTTCGGGTAATGTTTCGAGTGTGGCTTGAAATGTCGGAGCGTCGGGTAAGATCCCTACGTGTGGCGTTGGTGGCTGTGCATCACTCATCATGAGACATTCACACACAATCTGTGAGCTTCAATACTGTTGGAACTCGAACAATCTTTCCATTTATACACAAATCCCGCTGTGGCATTCTACCCTCTTTTGATCACGCCAATGTATATATACAAACTCGCCAAATGCAATGCCTTCAACGCCCTCCTGTGCCGATGCCGTCGTTATTCGTACCCCGAACTCCATGTGCAATCTGGTTCTGACATGACATTTCACTGTCTATACTGAATCCCCAGTCCTAGCTTATCCTGTCCATCTGCCATTGGTTCCACCACTTTGGACTTCTTCGCTGGACTTGCTTGATCGAGCCGTATCTCCTGGGTAGATAAATGGTTGCCGCTGAATTTTCGCTTGTCGCCATCTCCATTTCGATGAGAAAGCAGTCTCTCCTGCATGCGAACTGTCTTCTCCATTGGTCCTGGCGTGTTTCTCAAAGTTTCAGCCACTTCAAAGCTCTGCCGCGGATCTCGCCGCAGCATCTCTGCAGCAGCCTGACTAGCCTGGCTATCAAATACTTCTCCGTCCTGGTCGCTCCGGTTCCGTGACTGAGATGTAAACGACTGAGCTGCAGCAACCGACTCAAGCGCTTGCCTAGCTAGCTCTTCATTATCGTCTGCTGAAATAGTGCTCTCTCGACTCCTACGGCGGCGGTCAGTCTTGGCCACAGGTGTCGTAGGAATGAACTGTCTCTGGGAGTATCGATGAGGCTCCGAGTGAGGTACCAGATCCACCGATGGAAGAAGCCCAACATTTGTACCCACCGGCCGGTTCATAGGCGTCGTGGGCAGGGACGACATGGATTGCGAGTTGCGGTGGTGTTTCCCGACGCGTGGTGCAGGGCGGTGAGAATGCATCGGTGTCGAAGGCGCGCTGTTGTTATCCTGGCTCATGGCCTGTAATAAAGCCGAGAGACCATGCTCGCCTTGTGATCGAGATGTCTGCTGCTGTTGAGAGTTTCTATGCCCTTGTGTCACAACCGAGCCTTTCTGTCTGGGTGTCAAAACTGCGTGAAATATACCCCCAGGTCTACATAGCATCTGCATGTGCTCTCTGTTCTCGCGTATCCGTCTCAGCAACATGTCTCGCTCTTCATGAAGAGCGATGCTTTCATCCTCGCTTTGCTTGATGACTTTCTTAGCCGTCTTGACTCGGCGTTGGAGGATCTCATTCTCTTGTAGCATGGCCTCATACCGCGTCTTCATCTGTAAGTACTTTGTTTGTAATGCCTCGGAAGGCTGATCAAATTCTTTCCTAGCCATTCGGGTAAATTCTGCATTTCGCAGCGCGTCAACCTCGCGACGCATCATCTCGTGTTCCACAGCAGCACGCTTAGCGTCGTCGTCGGCCTGGATAGACAACAAGTTGTACTGTAACTTATGATGAGCTGTCTCCATCTTGAGCTTTTGTTGTTCTGCTAGAGCTGATTGAAGCATGACACGAAGCTCGTCGGCGGACGCTTCGAGGACCTGATGTGGAGCGGGGGGGAGGAATTCTGTTGTCGCAGGCCGTTCGCGTATGTTATTGGGCACGGTAGCTGGCGGGGAGAAGAGTGTTGACGACTGCTGGGAGCCAGAGAACTTTCGTTTGGAGGGACCAGGACCAGCTTGGCTGGCATGGCTGTTAACCTGGGTCGAGGGGGGCGGTGTAAGTGACGATGGGATAACAGTAACGGCGGGTCGGTCCTCGTTAATCTCGGTTCTAAAAGATTCGTTTGGATCGATGGGCGAATTTGGAATCTCTGTCGAAGGTAATGTCACCGCAGCTGGGTCTTGGGGTCCTGCTTCCTGAGGTTGAGGTGTCGTGGGGTTCGGTCGCTCGCGAGGATGCCTAACAACGATCGTATCGCCCTGTACGGTCTGCGAGGCCTGTGTGGCTTCGGTAGGAGAAGTCATGTTGAAGCAATCGTGCTCTGCTTTCAAATAATTCCCCAGGCAACCAAGTCGCGTCAACAGCTCTCGTCGTTCCGATCCGTCAGCTGAGGAAGCCGGATCTTCGACAGCGGGTGATATATATGGCTGGCGTCTTCAATGCGTACATGTGCTTTGCGCGCGTATGTTTATTATCCTTTCCAAATCAAACTTTATGCGTTGTCGTCGTGCAGCGCAACGCAACGCACAACGCGCCGCGAGATGGATCCACAGTAAACAGCGATTGTGATGAGGGAAAAACAATCGATCACAGAACTTTCAGTGGAAGAGGAGCAATGATGATATAAAAGCACAATGCAAGTAGGAAACGGTAGACACAAGTAAGAAATGCTTCGGCTTGTGACGCCGTCGTTTTTGGTTGCTTCCAAGAAATGAGAAGCTACCTTAGCTTGGTTGAAGATGAAAGACCCGGGAACAAGGGTTTTTCCGTCGGACACGCGCCTAAGTGTTTTCAGTGGAGGATGATGCTTGTTTTTAGGCACTAAACTATAAGGGGTTCTAGGTGAGGTTCGGTGATCGCGGCCTGTGAAACGATCCACAGGCGTTATCTGTCAGCGCCCGAGACATCCAAACCAACCGAGCCGAACCAAACAAACCAAATGAAACAGATACAGGATGAAAGCCAGTGGAGAAATCTCTTGATATTGAAACGAATGAATCAAACCCTGTTTCCAAAAATGACTGTCAAATAGAATGTCCCAATCTGCACACCCAACTCCAAACCTGTACCACCAAAACACCAAACAGTTCGTGGTACCCTTAGACAAGAGTAGCTTCAGAAGTCTCACTCTCCGTCTTTTGCTTCCTCTTCCCATCATAATTCAAAGACAGGTTTCGAATACCTCTTCTAGCAGCCAAGATAACATAACCCATGCAGATGACAGGCCAGAACAGAATTATAGTAACCCACCACGCTGCCACGCCGAGTTTTGCCCACATACAGCCGTCGGAGTCGAGATACCACTCTGGGACAAAGCTACTAGCTTTTCCGCGCGTGTTTAGGACCAGACCGATTATCAAGCCGAAGGTGATCCAGCCGCCTGCTGTGATTGCTGCCACGAGTTTGATGGTTGCGGAAGGGCCTAGGGCTTTGTCCCTCAGAACGTTGTTGTTATCTGCCACGTCGCGGGCCATGAGGGCGATGGTTTGTATCATAGTAGGCATATTGACCATGCGTGGAGATGTGAAAGGTATCGATTGTAGTTCTAGGTCGTGCAAGATGTGTAATGTGATGGTATCGTCAAGTGCCGCTTGGGCTGGTGCTTGGGCTGGTCTTGTAGCTCTTGCGCGCGTGTATCGGCGTGATTGAGGGATACTCGAAGAATGTTTCACGATGTTGAGAGTAGTGATAAAACGTTCCCTCCTGCAGAGGGAGATTCCTGTGCTTTATACTTGATGATAAAGTTCGTGTTAATACTGACAAACTCTTCTCGTCCATTGAGACTTCATGTTCACGGTGTCCTAGGTTCTTGCCCCAGATAACCACGCGCACCTTCCAAAGTATGAAGAAGCTCTCACTGCCTGAAGGCCTCTAGAAGGTTCCGCCCGTGTTCGTGAAGAGACGAAGTAACAAATGAGTTCATTGGCCTCAGCATCAGATGCTTTTAGTTGCGTGTGACTCACGGTAGTAAGAGCCTATAAGCTCAAGACAATGGATTTTATGATTTGTTCCCTCATATTTGACCTCAAATATTGAGTAAATAGACTCGGAAAAATGAAAGACTCTTCTCATACATCAGTATTATAGGAAAGCTAAAGATGAACCGACAATCAATACTAATCCACAGCCTTGTAAGCTGGCTGACTGCTCGTGGATTCTCAGATCCAGTACTCTAATCTCGAGAAAATCGCCAAGGGCCTCATCAGCATCAGATGAATAGCTCAAAAGATACGGCCAAGAGCACTGGAATGTCGCCTTATGTTTGTCAACTCAGACTAGCCTGGAGAGTTAATCGTGGTCAAAGAGACGCTGTGTGGATATAATGCCTGGCTGCTTCAGTCAAGACCAGCTCTCCAATTACTAACAACAGCGTGGCAAACTTCTAAAGGCTAAAACGAGGGCTATTAAAAAAGAAGTACTGCAGTGAAGACTTTTCAAGTTTCCATGCTAAAGTTTAACAAGCTTAGCAGACTTCAGCAAATCCTTGTGCTGGCCCATGTACAAAGAACATACTCGCCTCAAAGGATTGCCTTGATAACCATCGCCCGCGATTGTGGGGCTTTTACAATGCGAACCGCTCCGATGGCCACATGAGTTTTCATCAGGTCAAGAATTTGAACGATTGGGGTAAACTGTCTCTCTTCGGCAGGGTTTCTTAGGGGAACTGCAAGGATCGGTATGTAATCGCGGGCTTGGAGCCGCTAGATGCGAGTGAATCTTGCACAATGGGCGCAGCCAGGTCGAATTATATTAACAAGAAGGCAAGATGGTATATAGTCCCCAGTAATAAAACTAAAATACGTCAAAAAATGTACCGAGAAGCGAAAAACCACCCATAGCAAGTGCACATCAACCAGCGCCAAGTCTAACTACAGCTCATAATCAATCCATCTCAGGCTCGTCATCATCTCCCTGCCATGTAGCCATATCAGCGACCGGCACGCGACCCCTGAGCCACCGCAGAGTGGCATCCGTGCCTCGCTCAATCACGTTCCACCGCGGAACTCTGAATCGGTTGCCTACGACCTCAAATCGCTCGAGTCCGCCTGGACCACCAAGAAGACCAATTCGAGGGTTCAAATGGGCGATGTCGTTGTTGCTCACGTCGACGATCTTGAGACCCCTGATCATATCTGGTTCGAGATCGACGATGTGGTTGTTGCTCGCTAGCAAGACGTTCAGAACGGGAAAAGACTCCTTCAGATTCGTTGGGAGAGCGTTGAGGCGATTCATGGTCACGTCAATCTTCTCCAGGCCTGGTGCATGCAAGAACCGCACAAGCGCTCCAAGACCAGTAATGTGATTCGATGCCAAGTTCAGTTCCCTCAAAGCTGGGAGTTCCAATTCCTCCGTCAGGTACGCCTCGCCAACCATCTGGTTGTGAGACACAGACAGGGCAGTCAATGTTTCAGCAAAAAAGCTAAGCGAGTTGGGCAGGGTAGCAAAAAGGTTGTTTTGGAGGAAGATTTGTCGGACACGGTGTTCGGCAGCGACTTTAGAGCAAACGACGGGATGGAGTGATGAAGACTGGGTTTGGGATCGATCCAGGATACCGCCAGGCTTGACGGGCCAGGTCTGGTTCGACAACGTGTGCGATCGAGAGCGGTGGCTTGATACAGTGTGAGATCGGGAACGATTAGGGCTTTGGGGAGGTGTAGCGAAATCATCATCTGACCTGTCATTTTCATCAAACATTGCGTCAGGGTTCGATTGCGTGTTGTCAGGACCCTTTACATCCGCCAGAACATCTAGGTTGCCGACTTGAGAAGCTGGCTCTTGGTAGGGGGGTGGTGGTTCAAGGCGGCCAGCAAGAACCTCCTTCAGATCTTCGGTGGTGATGGAGAGGAACTTCTTGTCACGAAGAGGGTTGCCGCTGAGTCGAATCATAGACAAGTTATCCATGCGAGACACCTCGGGAGGAATCACTCTGATGTCGTTGCTAGAGAAATCAGCATGGCGAAGTTTCTCGAGACCCATGAAACTGTTAGGAATTCCAGAGATGTTGTTCTCTTCGACCGATAACGTCAAAAGGCTTCTCCAGGTCGTCATGTCTGGAAGCCCTTGAAGACGGTTCATTGAGAGAGAAAGAGAATGCAGAACTGGCAGATCGATTGAGGCACCCAAGGGCACGAGTCTTTGCAACTGGTTTGCAGAAGCATCCAGTGTGTGCAACTGAGGCAGACAGCCGATGGGCTCCTCAATCAGAGTGCCCTTAAGCTTGTTCTTTCTGATGTTCAGCTCAGTAATGGGAAGTGTGGCAATGCTATCAAAAGGCAGAGACTCAAAGCTGTTTTCGCTCAAGTTAAGAATACGAAGACGCGACATGTTTTCGACCTTGGGAGGTAGTGCAGAGATGTTGTTACCATGTACGTCAAGGATTTCCAGCTCATTTAGACTTGACAGCACGGGGTTGAGGGGGCCGTAGAAGAGGTTGTTTGCAAGCTTCAAGTCGCGTAGAGAGGTGACTTGTGAGAGGGTGTCCAGGCTGTTATTCGTGAGGCGATTGTTTGACTATCAAGGTTAACAAAAAGGACAACTAGGAAAGCGTATACAACATACCAAGTTCAAGGAGGTCAGGCAAGTCAACCGTCGAAATCCCAAGGGGACATTGACGAGAAGATTGCCATGCATATCCAATGTCTCCAAACCGGCAAAGATGTTTCCTTGACTAGCTTGGGCCTCGTCGAACGAAGAAGGGTTGCTGTCAGGGAAAATGAAATCATCTAGTTCTTCGAACTCATTGTCCGCAGCAACAAATCGTGTCAGATCAACACTCTCTGCCCAGCTTCCGTCAAAAGTACCAATGCTCTCCAGATCGTACATTTTGAGAACCTCGACAGGAATTTCCTTAAGGTGCAAAGCCGCAATGTTAAGTCTTCCAGTAGTCCTTGCATTATTGACGCGGTTCTGGAGAACCTTCTTCTTAGGATCTTCGCCTTTGCGAGTATTGAAAGGATCATCATGTTTAACGCCAAAGTCGAAGCCACTATCCGAAGGGACAATCGGTGCTTCTTCTTCTGGGTGTGTTTCAATCTCAGCTGCCTGCTTCATCTGTGCACGTTTCGCAGCTTTTGCCTTGGCGATCTGTTCACGCAGAGCGGCTGAGGACTTGCGAGCCGATGGAGGTGTTCCAGGCTCGGCCGAATCAGCTGTCAGAGACGTGTTGTGAGAAGAGCCTGCTGAAGGAATTGTACCATCCCAGGAAGCCGTGGAGGCAGAATTGACCGACACACGGCGGTTCGAGGTCCCATTCAGCGAAGCCTTACCGAGAGCAGGAAGTGAGGGCTTCTTGAATAAACCCTGCACGGGAGCCCTTGACTTGGCAGGTCGTAAAGCCATAGACTGCGAGCCTTTGGGAGACATCATGGTAGGCTTGCCAGGGCTGGGGCTTCTCGCGTCGGAGAAGGGAGCTGGCTTGGAGGCTCCTGCTCGGGTATTGGGAGTCTTGCTTCCGACCACCGATGATCGCTTCTGGGGAGTTCCATCGATGGGAGTCAGGGGCTTTCTAAAGGCACTTGCGGAACCTCGAAAGCTGCTGTAACCGAGGTCGGATTGTTCTGAACTAGAGCCCGGTCGACTCTCGGTCCTGTAAATTCTGACTGAAGCATCTGAAGCATAGCTAGAACCTGGTCTGGAACCGCCGCTATCTGCCCTTGAACGTGGTCGCGAACTTGATCGTCCTTGATCGAAGAAGTTTGAAGACTTGATCATGGCAGGAGAGGAAGGAATGGAAGCAAGAGTCTCGATGGTTCTCTCGCTCAGAGAGGGTCTTGGCTTGCGAGAGCGAGCCCTCAATGTATCTGGTTTATCATCCTCATCGGTCGAAGCGGTTCGTGGTCTTGATTGGTTTGGGTCAAAGATGTTGTTGGCGGGATCATACAACGGTGAAGTTGCAAAGGTCTCTGAAGGTCTCCTTGTAAGAGTCAATTGACGAGGGAAGATGTTTCCATCGAATTGAACACCCATGGCTTCTCCCGGGGGATCATACGGGGGTGTTGTAGATTGTTCCTCAATGATATCTGCTTGTCGCTCCATCGATCGATGTGGCGTGGAAGGAATTCGTTGAGCCATAGGCTTTGCTGGGGATAGATGTGTAGGTTTTGTGATGAGCGATGTACGTCTTGTTCCAGTGTTGAGATGCTCCCTGGAAACTGCAGGTCGTAGTCTTTGCGCTCGCTGTTGGAGATCTGGCTGACCAGTTCGTAATTGATCTCTCGACATTGAAGGTCGAAGCCGAGGATTCCGTAGCTCACCACCGCCCAGACTCTCCCTAGATGGCGAGGGCCGAACAACTGATGTTGGCCGTGGTAGAGTTGATGCTGGCTTTGGGATTCCTGAAGTTGGTCTTGGTACAGGTAGCTTCGAGAGTCGCGGAATAGCGCTCATGCGCTTCTGGGATGAATCCTCCATGATGAATATATCTGCAGGAGTGTAATAGTATCGTGTTCAGCAGAAGTCGTTGTCTTTAAGAGGAATGCGGTTGGCAAGATTGCCCGAGACAAACGGACAGCTTTTGTTTGTAAGGGGTCCAGAGGGGGATTTTGTTTATCGGGGAGCCTAGCGTTGGCGGGTGGACGACGGGACGGAAGGGCTTGCGGGAACTAACGATGAGGCGAACGATGAAGGCATCAACCTAGCATAGCAGAGCAAGAGAGGAAAGATTGAAGATGCAAGTTTGAGACACGAACAAGAAAAAAGAAGAGTTGGAAGAAGGTGACAGTGACAGTTCGCTTAAGCTTGTTGCTAATGTAAAGAAGAAATGATATCTCCAGGGGTTGAAGCGAGTGCCGTGTCTTGGGTTTGGAGAAGAAGATCCCATCCAGTCAATGATACCCAGACAGGCCAGTTCTTCAGGGCCAGCCAGGGCCAGCCAGGGTCGGAGTTGGGTTCCAGTGGGGATAGGCTGCGAACCCACTAGATTGCGCTAACCTGTTGATGGTGTTTAGTGGCTTTTTGCAGGCCCGGTATTCCTAGGCCCGGTCCGCCTTAGACACGCGTCTAAAATTCATTCTCTGTGATGATACAGTATTAAAAGTAAGCTCAGCAAGTCGCGTGCAACATTCTGATCGTTGTTGTTTTCGTCTGTTTCCGGAACAATCAGCCATATGTTCCTAACCCCCTCCCCTACCAACCTGTGGCTAAAGCTTCCGGCATCCCGTCTTTCATATCCAGTCCAAGCAGGGCATGGGCGCCGGTTAGGTCGACCTGGCCTGGCTAATCCCTGTAGGGATGCCCCTGAAGTTTCTTTGTCCACTTTGTGCGTGTGCAGAAAGCCTCATTTTTACTTTTTGTAAACAAAGGCTTGGAGTTATTGATGCTGTTTGTTTACAATCACGTGCCAGAACCAATGACGGCACTGCATTCTTTGCCATCTACGGAATATGGTACGTTGTGGATTGATGTTGTGTTCAATATTAACATTAGGTACGGTCATTCAGGTGGGTTACGAAAGAATCCACATAGCAACCAGGTACCTGGCTCTAGCTGCAGGTACAATTAGCATCTGCATCGATCCATTGCTAGGAGTCCCATCATCATCGGCTAGGAATTGAGGAGATAGACTTTAATTGAGCTGAGTGATGATACACGACTGAACTCAAACTTCGCTCCCTCAAAAGTCGCACAATTGGGCTACTGCAGAGTTTTATGTCCTGTATCTTTTGTAATGAAGCCTCTGATCTCTATCAAGTGAAACGTCGATCACGGATTATCGCACCTTTGCCCCTGTCGGCAGAACGTGTAAAATATTCCGCCACGGGTTTCGTTTTTATCCTTAGCTTATGTTTCAAGTGCACGTCTTTATGTATCAGATAAACTAGTATCATCCGTAGTCACAGTCTTGAAGCTCTGGCGACATGGCCTTGGGCAGCAAAAACTCTTGACACCAAATCGAGGTTATAAAAAAAAGCCACCAGGCCTAAAACCGTTCAGCCTGTATTATCTTGTCCTATATCTTTTTGTCATTCGAACAAGTTACTTAGTGGCCTTACATTTTTGCCCCCTCTTTGCCTCTTTGGAAGAGTCACAATTCTCATGACCCGCCATGAAGTCTAAATTGGTGATGTCCTCGTGGTCGCATAACACAAAGCACGTGAGCATACGGAAATATCATGACGACAAGACGTGATACAATCGCAGTGTATTTGGCCATGGCCCGACTCCCAAGCGTCAACAAAGCCACCAAGCGTTTCAATTGCATGGACCAAGATAGAAAAAGCGAATCCCTCCCACTTTCATGGTGAGCAACCCAGCAAGCCTTTCATGTCACAAGCCAACATCTTACCATGGCTTTGGAGTCCTTTCACCGTATGATGGATCTCCCACTAGAGATTCGTCAGGAAATTTATTTCATGGCTACACCAGACCGCGTTGTTCACATTCGATCCAAATTCCCAGACCTCGGAAAAAGAAAAGGGCGTTTCTCATGTAGCACTCTTATCCCCCCTCTGCTACACACCTTTTCTGAGTCTCGAGAATTCCTGGAAAGAACGGGCTACAGACTGGCTTTCCGAGACAAATCAATTGGGCGGCAATTCTGGTTCAACTTCAAAAGAGATACCATGTTTATCGACAAAGAGGCACTGGTCTTGATGCACCATGGCATCAATCCATTCCCCTTCAGTGATTGCCAAAGAGTTCGCCGAATAGCTTACGAGAGGGAGGACATCAGGCGCTACGAGCAAGGGGTCAGGCTTGCTCTTCAAACTTTTGGAGAGCTTCAAGCAGTCTTTCTCATCGAGTGGCACAGAAAGGTGATAGATTTGCACGAGCCTCGGTCCAAATCCAGCGAAGGATTCTTTCCCGACCTTATTCCACAGAGACACAGCTACGATACCAGGAACCTCTGCAAGTTTACCGAGATCCAAAAGATTGATGCATATATATGCTAGCTTCCCCGCTTTGAAGATCTTCAGGGCATGGCCCTATGCATGCGCAACCGTTGGGAGACTCTCCACAGCGTTGTCCCTCCACTGGACCTACCAAAAGACACAGATATCGCCAAGTATCTCAGCGAGCCTTACGAGAAGTGGCGTGATCACAGACGAGAAGAATTGGAGTTAAATTTGGCGAAATACTGGGCTAAATTGGGGCGGCCGAAAGCGAAGCTGCCCAAGTTCAAAGTCGTGCATCTCCTCACCGACGATGAATACCAACGTATCCGACAAGAACGACGCATCTATTCGGAAAAGATTGAAACAAAGTTCCACAAAAGCCAGCTTTCTGAACTGATCAACGACAATCTGGTGCCACTAGCAAGCTTCAGCATGGTACTACATGTAACAAGAATTTGCATCCAACAGTCACAGGCGTCTGACACCATCTAGACCACGAACACCCGACCCCCCTCCCATTATCTCTAGTCTACGTTGGATTTTCTGATCTCACCCAGTTCCCCATATTGTAGATTTAGCTAGATAGTGCGCCCTTTGTCCTCCCATAGGATTGCCCCGGCGTTAAACAATACAAACAAACAATACACGTAAAAAGAACACATCATTACACCATGATATAATCTCAATTTGTCAACGACGTGAGAGTCGAAGTGTGCGAATTCCCAAAGGAAGGCTGGATGATGCCCTGACTGCTACTGAGATACATGTCCTCATTTGGCTTTAGTGAGAATCAAATTTATGAAGTTTGCTCGATTTGAGTTTGGTTGATGGTCAAATCGAAACAGATAGCATGAAATCGTTCCAAGACAAGATCCAATGAGGGAGATTATAAAAATGGCCGCGTGTTTGCCTTTGCCGCAAGAAACTCTTTTCTGGTTCCTTTCTGCTTAACAAACAACCCTATTGTTGCACCTACTTCTAGTACTTATAGATCAAACCCCCAGAAATAATACTACATAAGTTTATTTACTTTTCCCCATTCCCTACATTTCCCAAACATGCAAGCAATGACCAACTTTCTAAGCCTGCCTCTAGAGATCCGGCAGGAAATCTATTTCCTCGCAACACCAGCTCGTGTGGTCCACCTCAAAACTGACTGCAATGGTTCTTGTTGTCGTTTGCCGATCAGGATTTCCGAATGGATACTAGGTAGATGCCCCCTGAAACAACGTTTCTACAGCAAAGCTCCAGCCCCAGCCCTTCTCCACTGCAGCTTCGAGTCGCGGTCCTACCTCGTGAAGAAGGGATATCAGCTCGCTTTCAAGACCAAGACTCAGGAGCCAATGACGTGGTTCAATTATGATCGAGACGTCCTGCTTAAATATCAAACATCTTGCAGCAATGTGCAGTTCGATGCTGATGAAGCTGCGAGAGTGCGGCGCTTGGCTGTTGATTGTCCCACCGATTGTCTCTACGACCCGATAGGATATGATGAGCTGCCAACCTTACACCGTTGTGAAGATTACTGTTTGTATCCATTTATCAAGGATTTCCCGGCCTTGGAGGAGGTTTTTGTGGTTGACTGGAAACGAAATACTTTCCCCACGGAACTAACAAGGAACACGGGCTATCCTTTTGAAATCCCATCGATGCGACACCGTTACGATACAGAAAATCTCTGGAAATGCGTTAAAGTCGAGGATAGTTCCCTGTTACGAACGATGTACCTCCACGACCTCAGGGAAGAAGAATACAACGGACCGAGTATCTTGGGCGGCCTTGGACATGGTCCTGCACCCAAGATTGCAGACTGGGGTACTTTCGGCCACCGGAGTGCATATGTGCAGTTGGAACTTGCTGTCTGCCGGGAAGGCCAAGAGCATTCTGTTGGCGACTGGAGGGTGCCGAGAATGATAACTCCGGTGCATTTGATTGATGAGCGACAGGAAGAGATTTTGCAGCAGAAACAGAAGATTGCTGTCGATGAGTTGCAGCAACTGCGGGAAGAATGGGCTCCTGCTTTAAAGGAGAGAAAAGAGCGAATAGATTCCGGGGGTGGTGTGATCAGTCAACGTGAACTACAGTATCTTTGGGCAAATCGCTGGGAGATAACGTGCTGGATCGAAAAGGATGCATTTTCATAGTATTGAGTTTGAAGTCTGGTTTAGGAAACTAATGGCATCGTCGGAGTGGTCTGACCTTGTCACTGTCCAAACTTGTTATCTTTGCGGGGAGACGAGGTGTACCCGGTGGCTCAAGCGAGCAAGAAGCCATCTAGTCTTGACTTCAGTTGCTAAAAGTATTTATTCTCTAGCGTACTGGATTTGCTTTGTTCAATATAAACTTCTCATTTGCTTAGCATAAAAAGTCTTGACGTTCCCTACCTATTTACCTAACCTAGACTGGTTCGATTGCAAGATCCATGCTGATACTAAACTTCTGATATAACAAAGCCAGGCACAGCAGGACTTGGTGGATAATCTTTATGGTCAAGAGGGTCCTCACCTCTCTCGACCCTCCACCGATTTGTCGCTTCCAACGGCCCAGACAAGTCTTTGAATAACCAACCCCATTTCTTAACGAATCCTTCTGACATTTCCCAACCCGATACATCCCACGGCGGTGACCAAGCAATCAAACCGCGTCTTTCCATCTCATCATCCGGAAAGCCCTCGTACAAACCACCAATGCAATCAGCCCATAAATCATCCTCATCGAAAGTCCCATAAGCTCGAATCAAACAATCCCGTGCCTCTGGGGAGGGAAACATATCAATCCAATCACAGTGCATGACTGTTTGTTGGAGAACTGTGGGGAGAAGTGCTGAAGGGAGAGAATCTGGGTTGGTTGGGTAGGGCACTACGTGGATGATGTCTTCGTCGCCGCAGTCGAGAGGCGTGGTTAGCATGCCGGAGATGAAAGTTGTGTTGACGGCCAAGGCGCGTAGGGCGTTGTATTGAAGAAGAGTGATGAGATGGTCTGAACTCAGAGGGAAGGAGTTTGACTGATTCTTCTTGGTTCTGTACGCTAGTAGGGGCTGTTTGGCGTTGTATATACTCTTGGCCTGGGATGCTGGGACGACTGACATCGATTGCTGGTTAATATCCCAGCATTCAACCACTGGTTCAAATTCGATTGTCTCCATTTCAGCCTTTGACCCCTTGGCCTTCTTTTCTTGGGCTTTCCGCTTCCCTGCCCAATCATTAGCTAGAGGTCACAAGGATCATTGATTATGAGAGGCCTACGGTATGCTCTCATGTTAAGCCTCGTCTGGGCCCTCCTTCTTGCTGCAGCATCTGTTGTCCCGGTCCAGTCATCTTCTAGGCTTAGCGCCTGTATCTGGTAAGCAAGTTATGGCGCACCGTCTTGCGGGTTCATACCTCAGCCAATTGTGGCATCGAAGTGAGCTGAACACATGGCTCTTGCTGATGAGTCGACATGTTGAAACTATCAAATGGTGATGCCGAAGGGAAATGCAGGCTGCTCACATTGTCGTGCTGACGGGTAAAGACGTTGGAGGTGAGGCGCAGACTAGCATGGATGGAAATCCAATGCGATAAGATGATTGGGTGCTAAGATAGAGACCAACCTCATGTAAGTTAGCGCCATGCAACCTGCTCACTCGTCCGTTCTGGGCTTGGGTGGTAGTGCCCCATGCGGTAGACGATGATTGGCCAGTTACCCAATTCCCTTCATGCAGCCTGCTCACAACACTTGATATGCAAAAGGCACGATGAGATTAGCTATGGAGTTAAGCGTCGGACTTTCGCTGTGGACTTCACCAGGAAGAACTATAAGAGGACAGCCCTTGAATGGATTTCCAAAGTCTCTTTCTATCCTTATCATTTCCAAACCACTATATCTCATCAATTGATTCAACTCTACTCTCTCACTTACCTAATACTGAACTCAATCTAACAAGACATCCATCATAATGACTTTCCACCCCGATAGCCTCCCTGATCTCACCGGAAGAGTGTACATTGTCACAGGTGGCAACTCTGGAATGTAAATCTACCTTTCATCTTGCTACCACCAGGTCTAGATTTCTAACCTTCCTTACAGGGGACTCTACACCGTTTCCCACCTAGAAAGACATGGGGCCCATGTCTACATGTGTTCACGATCTCGAGACAAAGGAAACAAGGCCATTGCAGAGATTCAGAAAGATCATCCCACCATCAAGATTGACCTTTTACAAATCGATCTGATGGATCTCGCAAGTGTCGTTGCAGCCGCTAAGCACTTCCTATCGCTCGAAACATCCCTCCACGGCCTTATCAACAATGCTGGCATCATGGCTACGCCATTTAACACCACTAAAGATGGGCATGAGGCTCAGTGGGAGACCAATTATCTCTCGCACTGGGTTTTCACAGAGCACCTGATCCCAGTGATGCTGAAAACATCGAAATCGTCACCCCCCGGAACTGTCCGTATTGTCAACCTCTCCTCATCCGGCCATCTAATGGCTCCCAAGAACGGCATCAACTTTGAAGACACATCCCTCATCAAAGATGCAAGTGTATGGGAACGTTACGGCCAAAGCAAACTCGCCAACATTCTCCACGCAAAAACCCTCCACAACAAATACGGCCCCGCCTCGGGTAACGGAGAGGGCGAGATTTGGACAACATCAGTTCATCCCGGTCTTGTAGAGACAAATCTCTCCTCGAGTGTGGACTCAGCCGAGACTGGGAGCCTGCGACTGGTGTCGTTGCTGAGATGCATGAAATTGATGTGGACTGCGGATCGGGGTTCTTGGAATAGTCTTTACTGCGCGGCCAGCCCGGACATGAAACCTGAACAGAGTGGAGAGTATCTGGAGATCTATCATCGGCTGTTTGAGCCTTGGTGGCAGAACAGTGCAGCCAAGGATGAGGAATTGGCGGAGAAGTTGGATCAATGGACGAGGGAGACAATGAGAAAGGAAGGGTGGATTAATTAGTGGTCTTTGTTATGATTTAATTGTTTTATAGATTCTGCTTATGCTTATAGACTTTGAGGATGAATTTCGTAATGTCACAAAAAGATCTTTTCTCATCGGTTTTGCTGTATTCACAGTAGCTAAGGTAGGTATATCAGTGATGGCTCACCAAAGGTAACGTCATCCGTGGTAGAGAGCTAGGTTAGACTCAGTTTTGGCGCCTTATTAACTGGACGCTATCACAAATCAGAGCGGTACTTGAACTGGGGTTCAAAACTGTGTAAACCAGGTAGTCAATGCCGGTATATCTTTCTGGAAAAACAAAGATTACTTTAAGTTATCTCTCAGGCATAGGTCCCTCTTTAATGGAACTTAATATAATTTTAACTATATTTATTTATACTATATATAACTCTATTAGTAGCTATATCTAGGAGATTAAGCTTTTATATTAAAGTCTATCTGCTTATTTTAAAAGCTAGATTAAATAATATATTCTTTTTACCTATCTCTTTATATTACTATATACTTAATAAGTAAGCTTTATAACTATAATTTATTACTTTTTAAGCTTATTAAGAAAGTCTTATTAAAAGAACCTTTTATTTTATCTTTAACCCTTTTAATAAGCTTACTTAGCTTATCTTTTTAGTTATTAAGGAATTTATATTAGTTAAAATTTAACTTAAATTAAAAGGTAAAGTAGTAATAACTAAAGATTATTACAACCCTAGCAGTTACATTACATATTACCTATAAAATTCTTATTAACTATTATAAACTAATAACTTATATCCTAGTTTAAGATAAAAATACTAATTATATAAAAACTAAAGACCTATTATTACAGTCTAAGACTAAAACTTAATATCTTAGTCCTTAAACTTTAATATACTAATATATTACTTAGCTAGTATATAAAGATATTTATTTAGTATTAAATAGAACTTAGCTTACTAGCTATTAATAATACTTCTTTATATTAATTAAGCTTAATATATATTAAGTTTATTATTAAAAAATATAATACTTTAATAATACTTAGTTTATATTTTATATAATTTACTAATAATAAACCTAAGTATAGCTTAATTTAATATAGTTAAACCTAATTATTATATATTAATAGCTTTTATTTAAACTATACTATATAATACTAAGTAATATAAATATAATATCTATAAATATTAATCCTATTTATTAGTAAAGTATTATTAATCCTTAAAGATATTTACTTACTATACCTATTAATACTAATCTAGTAAACTAATTACTAACTAATTAATATATAAAAAATATAAATAACTTAAATAATAATAAAAAAGTTAAATAACTTTAAAAATAGCTTAAGGCTATTATTAATAAACTAAATAAAATATACTAAATATTAAAAAAAGCTATAGTACTTTAGTAATACTAGTAATAAAATAGTATTACTACTTAATAAAAAATATATAACCTAGTAATATTTATTAGTAATAAAAAAGACCCTAGTAAAATCCTTAAGCCTAACCTACCTAAGTTTTTTAATAATACCTTTAGTAAGCTATTTATATTCCTTACTTAAAGTAAAACCTTTATTACCTATTACCTAAACCAGTTTTATAATAATACTACTAAAGTAATATATATAGCTAGGAGATTTATTAAAATTATTACTAAATAGTTCTAACCTATTATAAATAACTATATAAATAATTTACTATTTTACTTATAACTAAGAATTACTTTACTTTTTAAGCTAACTAGATAGTATAAGCTAGAAAAAGTACTTAAAATAGCTTTTAGAACTATTAATAAAAAAGGTTATATAGAAAGATAAATTAAAGCCTTAAAATAAATAGAATTAGCCTTAACCTTAAAAGTAAAATTCCTAAAACTTATAAATAAGCTACCTTAAGATTAAGATATACTAATATTATTTTTCTTTAATATACTTAAAAAACTAATAAAAGTTAAACTTTAAAAAAAGAACTAACTAAAAACCTTAGTAAAATATATTAATATAGCTATTAAAATTAATAATTAATAATTTATATAAAAAACCTATAATTCTTAAAATAAACCTTAAAATAATAATAAACTATAGTACTATACTAATTAAGGAAAAACTTAATAAGTTAATACCTAATATAAAACTAAACTAGAACTAATAATTATTAGAATAACTAAAAAAGATAAGTTTAAAATTACTTACTAAAATTATAATAAAAAAGGATATTTTAACTAAAAATATAAAAACCTTATTAAAACTAACTAAAAGTATAAACTAGTACTAGAAGGAAGGACTATTAGCACTACTAAGAAAAATAAATAAACCTAGAATATTAAATATAAATAAATACCTATCTTAAAACTAGAAAAAATAAAAACTACTAAAAAAGTTATTACTATAGTTAAAAAAAGAAAAGAAGTTAACCTTAAACTAAATAATAAACCTAGTACATAAAAATTTAATTATAAACTTAATAGTATACTAAATTAAATATTTATAAAAATAGAAATACCTATTAAAATTTAAAATAAAACTATCTAATTAAATAACTATATAAGTATAAATAAGATTTCTATAAGGACTATAGCTAATAAACTAAATTAATACTATAGTAATCTAAACTATATATTAATATTAAGAACTAATTAAGACTTTAAAGCTAAGAAGATTAAATACTAAGTAAATTATATAATTTAGAATATAAAAATTATACTATAGTATAATAAATATAGAAATTAGGTATAGTATAGTAAAGTACTTAAATATATTAAATTAGCTAAAGAAAAAGTAATTATAAAATAAAATAATAATATCTATATTTAGGTATATACTAAAAATAAAGTAAAAGGCCTAATAATACCTAAAGAAGAAATCTAGGTAAAAAGGAACTTATAAAAATACCTAAAATATCTAAAATACTAGTAAATATCCTAGATATCCTATATATAATATTATTATCCTTAATATTAGTAAATAAAGAAAGTAAATAATTACTTTCTAGTCTAAATAAAAGAATATAAGAAATAAAAACCCTACTTAATTATTAATATCTTAAGATATTAAGTTATAAAAAGATTTAAAAAAATATAAGTAGTCTAGCTTAAAGCTAATACTAAAATATAAAAATAAGCTTTAAACTATATATAAAACTTATATTATATTATAAAATAGAAATAAAGAGTTTAAAATAAAAAGAATATTAAAAAAAAATATTAAATTAAAAATCTATAAAGCTATTACTAAAGTTAATAGGCTAGAAAATAAATAATATAATATACTAAAATATAGTTAAACTATAAAATAATTAGACCTAGATAATAAAAAAGAAAATTAGGTAATTAAAAATACTACCTTAAATAAATAAATTATATAAATAAAAGTAAAATATTAAGATACACTAGCTTACTAATATAAATACCCTAATAATATTAACTATATAAATAAGTAAATATAGTTATAAATACCTATAAATAGAAAAAGGGATATACTATTTATAATAAAGTGCTAGATAAGTAATAAAGTAAAGGAAAATAAACTTCTTACTAAAGCTTTAAAAATAACTATAAAGAATAGTTAAAAAACCTGCCTTAAACTAAAAGTTAGAATTAAGGATAAATAGTTAAATATACTTATAAATAGTAAAGTTAATATAAATTAGATTTTTCCTAAAATAGTAAATAACCTTAAGCTACCTTAAAAAGCTAAGAAAAAACCCTATATTATAAGGAATAAAAAAGGAAAAACTTATAATTATAATAATAAATAAATAACTAAAAAGATTAATTACCTTAAAGTTTTTATAAATAGAAAAAATTAAAAAATTAACTTTAATATTATTCTAATTAATAAATATAATTTAATACTTAAATATCTATAGCTAGATTACTATAACTTATAATTTAACTAAAAAGCTAGCTAGGTAAACTATAAAGACTATTCTTTAAATAATAAAAATAATTTAAAATATAATAATATAAAATCTTAAACTTTAACTAATAAAAGTAATAAAAATAGAAATAATATAATATTACTTATTTTAAAAGGAATATAATATAAGTACTATAAAGGCAAAATAAAATATATTAAATAAATAATAGTAACTCTTAAAGATTAATTTAAATAATTAGACTAATATTTATAATAAATAAAATAAATTACTAATAAAAAATCTAATAAATAACTTAAAAATATACTAATTTAGTATTATATTTATAAGAAACTCTTTATAAAAAAGTTAAAAATAAAACTTTTAAAATATTTATACTAAAATATTAAAATAGTTTTAAAGGATAGTAAAAACCTAAAATTCTTTCTAATTTATAATCTTATAAAAACAGAACTTATAATACTAAAAAAATAGTTAAAAAATATACTTAAAAAAAGCTATATTAAAACCTTAAAATCCTTAGTAAAATACTTTATTATATTTATTTTAAAACTAAACTTAAATAAATTATAATTAGTTATAGACTATTAGTAACTTAATAAAATTATAGAAAAAGATAAAATACTTTTACCTTTTATTATAAAACTTAAAAATAAACTATTTAAAAAATAATTCTTTATAGCTTTAGATTTTAAGGCAGTTTATAACTTAATTAAAATTAAAAAAGGCAATAAATAAAAAATAATATTTTAAATAAAATATAAACTATTTAAATACCTAGTTATACCTTTTAGACTTACTAATATTTCTATAATATTTTAAAAAATAATTATAAATATACTTTAAAAATACCTTAATATCTTTATAGTTTACTACTTAAATAATATCCTTATCTTTTTTAATATAAAAAAAAAGTATATAGAATATATCTATAAGGTTTTAAAAGTACTATAAAATACTAATATACTTATTAAACCTACTAAAAGCTACTTTTACTAAAACTAAGTAATATACTTAGACTATAAAATCTCCTATAATAAGATATAAATAAATAAATAAAAAATTATTATAATTATTAAATAAAAATAACTTAACTTAGTTAAAAAAGTATAATCTTTTCTAAGATTTACTAATTACTACTAATAATTTATTAAAAACTTTAGTAAAGTAATAATCCCTTTTATAGAACTTATAAAAAAGAAAAAATAATTTAAATAAAATAATAAAGCTTAATAAGCTTTTAAATAACTTAAAAAAGCTATTACTAGTAAACTAGTTTTAGTTATATTTAACCCTAATTAGTAAGTTAAACTTAAAACTAATACTTTTAACTTTACCTTAAGAAAATAAATTAAATAATAAGATAATAATAGTATACTATACCTTATTACTTTTTACTTTTATAAAATATATAAAGTAAAACTTAACTACTTTATTTATAATAAGGAATTCCTAGCTATTATTAACTACTTTAAAGAATTTTAATATTACTTAAAAGAAAGTAATTACTTAATTAAAGTATTTATAGACTATAAAAATATTACCTATTTTACTATAATATAAGAACTAAACTAATAATAACTATACTATACTAAATATTTATATAAATTTAATTTTATAATTATATACTATAAAAAAATAGATAATAAATATATAAATACTATTAGCTAATAATATAATTTTAATATAAAAACTATTAAAATTAAAAAATAACTTTTTTAAAAAAAAAATAAAAGAAATATAGATTTATTTAATTTATTAAAACTATTATATAAATAATATATAGTATTAATACTATTATAAAATAAAAATATAACTTTTTTTATAAATTTTATTTATACCTATTATATAAATACTAAAAAGTAATAAAAATACTTAAAAGATTATAAAAATAAGGTTATATTATAAAAAGAAAACATATTAAAAAAATTATTAAATAATATAATTTATACTTATATATAAAAGTATAAAAATATAAACCCTATAGATAGTTATAACTACTACTAGTAATATAATAACCTTAAGATTTAATTATAATAAATTTTATTATAAAGTTACTTTTATTAAAAAACCCTTTAATTAAAATCTTCTATAATAGTATTATAGTTATAGTTAATTAACTTATAAAATTTTTATACTACTTACTATACTAAAAATCTATAAATATAAAAAAACTTTTTTATATTTTTTACTAATATATTATTAGTATATATAGCCTACTTATAGAAATTCTTTTTAATAAAAGACTTATATTTATAGTAATATTTTAAAAATTACTTATAGTATAACTTAAACTAAATTACTAACTTATAATTACTTCTTAATTATAAGTTAATAAATAAATTAAATAAATAAATTAAGTACTTAAATAATACCTATAGTATTATATTAGCTATAAATAAAATAATTAAATTAAGAAATTACTAATAGCCTAACTTACTTATAATACTATATATAATAAAAGTATAAAGCTTATACTAGCTTATATTAATTTTAGTTTTATACTAAATATATACTATAATATATAATAAGAAAAATTAATCTATTTAGTAGCTATTATTAAAAGTAATAACCTTAAAAACCTATATAAAGAAATAAAAATAAAACTTAAGTTTATTAAAAAATATATAAAAAACTACTATAATTTAAAATAGTTAAAAGAACTAACCTTTTTAAAAAGAAATATAGTTTATCTAGCTATAAAAAATATTAAAATAGATTAATTAATATATAAATTAAACTATAAATTTATTAAACTTTATAAAGTACTATAGAAAATTTTAAAAAATAACTATAAATTAAACCTACTAGGGAAAGTTAGGCTTTATTTAGTTTTTTATATTTTATTACTTAAATTAATAATAAATACAGTATAAATTAAAATAGGTAATAAACTATAAAAAATCTTAAAACTAGAAATCTATAAAGTAAAGGTAATTAGAAATACCTATAAGATTAATAGTAAAAAAAAGTACTTAATAAAATAGAAAAACTACCTAGAAAATAAAAATATATAAAAACTACTAAAATACCTTATTAAGGCTTAATAACTCTTAATAAAGTTCTATTAATATTAAAATAAAAGATATTAGTAAAAATAGAATTCTAGTTAATTATATTAAAAGCTCCTTAAAACTAAGCCTTAGAAATAATTAAAGACTTAGCCTAATTAATAAAAAAACTGCCCTATTTCTTTAATAACTATATACTATAAAAAAATAACTTATTACCCTGCTCCTTAAGATAATACTTTATCTTATATATATAAGCAAAATAAGCTATAGTCTCTTTAAAAGCCTCTTTAGCTTTAGCCTTATTTTCTTTTAACTTTTTATATTTTTTTATATTCTTAGAAATTAAAAAAAAAAGTTAGTATAAAAAACTAAAAGATAAAACTATTAAAAAAAAAATACTTATAAAAAGTTATAATACCTAAACTATTATAGACTACTTTAGCCTTAATATAATTTCTATAATAGTTAGTATAAGTCTTATTAGCTATATAAATAAGACTATAATAAAAATAATAAAAATATAGTATAATATAATTACTAAAAGTATAAATATACTAGGTAAAAAAATTAAATTTAAAGGTTTTTATATATTTAGTTTTAAAAATATAAGCTAATATAATAATTAGTAAAGTATATAAAAAAGAAAATATAGGTATAAGTTAGTATATACTAAATAGAATTAATAAATAGGTAAGTAAGTAAGGTCTTAGAAATAAAACTTAAAAAAAAGGAAAGATTATATTATAACCCTAGTAGTTATATTATATATTACCTATAAAATTCTTACTAATTATTATAAACTAATAACCTATATTCTAGTTTAAAATAAAAGCACTAATTATATAAAGGCTAAGGACTTATTATTATAGTCTAGAACTAAAACTTAATATTTTAGTTCTTAAACCTTAATATACTAATATATTACTTAGCTAGTATATAAAGATATTTATTTAGTATTAAATAGAACTTAGCTTACTAGCTATTAATAATACTTCTTTATATTAATTAAGCCTAATATATATTAAGTTTATTATTAAGAGATATAATACTTTAATAACGCTTAGTTTATGCCCTATATAATCTACTAATAATAAACCCAAGCATAGCTTAGTTTAATATAGTTAGATCTAACTATTATAAAGATTACTAATTTAAGCCTTATAAGATTACTTTTCTTATTATTTAGTATTTTAAAAAAAAATAAGATACTTTTTAAACCTTTTAAAAAGGTTTTTAATAAGTATCTAGAAAAGCCTATAGTTTTTAATTAATAAGCCTATAAATAGCTAGTAATCCTTATAGTTTTATTAGTAACTATTAGCTAGTAATTAAAAAGTAATTCTTTTACTTAATAATAGTATTTTTATAGTTTTATAGGTTTTTTTATAGTTTTTTTTTATAGTTTTTTTTATATAAAAATTACTTTTACTTTTAGTAATAAGAAATTAAAAAGACTTTTTATACCCTAGCTATTATTAATAAGGTTACTAATTAAGTTATTATAAAAGTATATTATTCTGTTTTTTATTAAGAGACTTATTTTTATTAAGGCTATATATATATTACCTTTTAAAAGCTAAAGTTAAATAGGATTTTTTAGTGTATTAGCTTGATATGCTTCGTGGAGGCGTCATAAGCTTTAGGCATCAATCTCAGGCATAGGTATCTCCTAAACTCCAACTCTCAGATTCGATTGGCGACAGCCTGAGTTTCCAGGCGCAAGTGTGAGGCGGGCCGCTCCTTCCTTCCCAGGAATTGACCCGCGTGCCTGCCGCCTTGTCATTCCTTCCACATAAGCGACCATTTTCGATAAGCCTGGAGCTTGATCTTGTCACCAATTTTACGAGTAATTGTTCATGATCATACTGAGATCATAATGCAAGAATTTTTCTTATTTTTATACCTATTTTACTATTTCATCGTGGCAAGTCTATCCTTGATCAATGATCTCGAAGAATGGAAGATCGTCGACGAGTCTTTAAGTATGGTTCCTCCTGACAATGTCCCATCTTTGTATCAACTGCTAACCCCAAGCCAAGTGATTCTCAACCCTGCAAATCGTTCCTCGTTATGTAGGTGTCTCTCTTCAACCACCGATCTACTTTTCTTGGCCGCTGATGCGTCTGGTTTTCACAAAAGCCCGCCATATCTCATTTCCCATTTCCAGAGTTGCTACACAACTCTGAGAATGTCTCAAGCCTATCTAGCATATCGATGAAGCGAACCGTACCGACGGCATCTTAACAATGGCTTTCGGCTTGATGACATGATGCCGCCACTCGACCGCAGAGGAGTACTTCATTCCAAAAGGATTTTTGGGTATCGACTAATTTTCATAGGAGAGCGAAGCTGAAATTGCACCTGGCGAGTTATATTGCCGATTTTGATCCTCCAGAGGACGCCCTTGTCACGAGGTAACTTTCTAGAACCCCTTAACTTTTCAATTTCTACCGTTCGCTGGAAACCGCTAGAGCGTACTGAACTTTCAACACATACCTCACCGAAGAGTCACTACAAAACTCATGACATCACTATCATTTCTCGCCGCGGCCGTGATGGTAACCTCAACTACGCAGAAGACGAGGGAGCCCTTCGTACGGAACATGTACCCTATCTCGAGAAATGAGCTAACGCAGTTGGCTATACAGAATGGTACACGGAAGTAGTATATGGGCATATGGCCTCTTGGCCCCTCGAAGACCCACGTGAAGAAACGGAAACCGGAGTTGAAACTAGCACTCTGCCTGCAAACGACGCTGCTGGTACCGGCAAGGTTGATAAAGCCACTGAGCCTCCTGAGCATGAGCATGAGCATGAGGCTAATTCTACCACTGATATCAATGAAAATATAAGACACTTCAACCTCTGTTACGTTGCGATAGATCCTACAACAAATTCGATAGGTTCTGGATAAGGGCGGACTCCTCCGCCTCGACATCAACTTGCCCGAGATGCAGCTGTATAACGAGGCTCATCGTTCTTCCTGAAGGAAGCCAAAGTCTCAGATGGCAGTGTCAACCGTATTATCAGAAAGCGGCCCATGGGCCCTTGTCCTAAAGAACAAAAGAAAACCTAGGTAATTTTAGCCTAAGTTTATGATAAGTTTAGGGTACCTTTTGCTGAGTTTATTTTAACACCCTGTATTAAGGTTCGATGTTTTGCTCTCTGAGGGGGATCAATAAGATATCCAAAAGTTCTCACATGCATGGCTAGAGAGGAAATATTCAGGCGCAGCTTCAAGTTTTCCTTATCAGTGCGAGAGGTATTTGAGGCCGACTGAATGCTTTTGTTATTGAGAACTAGAGAACAACAGAATGTAGTTTTCAATCAACAGTAGCTGGCTAGGTAGAATACCATAGCCGTACACAAAGCTTGACTGTTATAAATTAGATTCAAGGAGTTCTCAGCTCAATGAGACTTCAGTTTGAGGCTATTGAAGCTATCTGTTGTAATCTCTTGGCAATCAGGCTATGAATATGTTATAATGAATTGGGTCGCACGAATAGCGGCAGCACCCTCCTTAGATTCCCTATAAGAGTGGCGCTATTTGATGGAAATGGCCTGTATCTTAAGTTATCCACTCACTCAGAGAATGGCCGTATGACGGGCTCTCGTTAGTATGAACAGCCATATATGACACTTCTGATGCACAACCTTGTAAGGTCACTGACTGAATAACAATCAACTCAATTACTAACCCTTCAATGAATGCTTCCCTTGTGAATCTTGGCCAGGCGAGTTGTGGTATACCAACCTCTCAATCGCTTTCCAAAGATCAAAAAGACAAAGACCGCAAGGTTATTGACAAGCATAACACTGCAGAAGATTCCTGCAAATACCGTCACATATCCATCTTTGGTGATCCAGTTGATGACCTCATATCCGAACCCAAAAGAGATGGCCTGTTCCCCAATATTCATCGCAATCAACATCTCTGGTACATTTGCTTCATAAGAGTCCATTGCGTACGCTAGTGTATACGTCAAGAAGAAGAAGGCCCCTGTTTCAAAAACATCAAGATTAGCACAAAACATCAATGTCTACCGTCAAACATACCAAACTGGAAGAGCCCAACTGCAAAGACTAGACCGAACCAGTGAAGATGTTTCTCGGCCGAGTATCCATATAGGATCAGAGATGCCGGAGATACGAACAGCACTACCACGAGACACCAGAGACGGTACTCAGCTTCTTAGATGTTGTTGTTCTTCTTGGTTAATCTTGCGGAGAATCGATCCGGGAGCGAACTGAACGGCCCAGCGGCAGCGAGGTAACCAAGAAATGCTGCCACGGCTACAAGCCCTGTATTTTCCTTGAGGAGATGTCAGTATCCGTCCAGAGATTGCCTTTAATGCCCTTCCAATTGGCCACGAATAAGGCGGCGCTGCTACAATACCGGGGAATGTTGCTGTGAAAGCTAGGGCTGCCAGGCCAATGATAATTCCTACCAGAGTGGTGAGTTATGTTTGTGACTCCATTTGAAGGAAACTGGCGCATCTGTAACATACCGTAAGTTGAGCAGACCCAAAAGACTGGTGGAACCACAAAATATGTAAACGATCTGATCTATAAGACGCTAGAAGAGGCATTCAAGTCACTGAGACTTCTTACCATCATCATGAAAATCGGAGAGTTTGGATCTGTTCTCCTAACAAGCTTAAGTTGTTGCAAGTAACTGTCACGAACGTAGGTTGGGGGCGTTGCCTGGATCTCGATCTCTTCGGTAGTCTGCTGCTCCTCGTCCTTCTGAAGTCTCGCCGAACCATCAGTGTTCAATGGAACGCCTGGAATGTGACTGTCTCTGAAGAACATGGTTTCTTCAAAGAGAAAGAAAACAGCGAGTAACAAGGCACAGCCGATCGCAAACTCGACCCAGAAGAATAGGTTGTAGGAGTGGCCACCCGCAAGCATATAGCTGGCAGCAACAGCAGAGAGAGTGCCAGTCGTAAGCGCAACTGAAATCTTGATCAGTAGGGTTTGTTCTGGGCAGTGGCCATGTGGCTTACAGGTGTACCATCCCAGGGCTTTGCCACGCTCATGGAGAAAGAAGACATCTGCGACAACCTGGGCGGGAAGAGCCTCGCAGACAGAAGAGGCGAAAGCATGGAGCATTCGGAAGCCAAGAAGTGTGTCGTACGAATTGGAGAGGGCACTTCCTAAGAGACCGGCACAGTACTATCAAGGCAACTCTGTCAGCATAGAACTTGTGTTTCGACAGTGGGTAACGAGGTATTACCAGCACAAGGGATACCAGCATGACAGGACGGCGGCCGACTTTACGATACATTGGCACGAAGATTAGAGAACCTATTGGAGTACCAAGTCAGCATCTGAAATCTCAGTAATAGGCTGAAGACATACCGAAACCAAACAGCAAATTTGGGTACGTGGTCAGCTGAGAAGTCTGGCTTGGCGTCTTTTGCCATTTGTTAGCTAGATAATTGACGTATACCGTCGGGCCGAACAAGCTTCCGTTTGCGAGGAACGAGTAGACAGACACTAGAAGCAAGATCGTGGTCTTTTTCCATTTGGGCCACTTGTTGTATGATCAGAACTGATGGGCTTGGAGTGTGTGGAGACTATTCATATCATACCTGGAGAGGATCGTTGGGGTCGTCGGAGGGAACTGGATAGAGAGCTAATCCATAGGCAGTCGGTTCTTGGTCTTCTGCAGAAATAAGATAATTAGTCAAAAGGCTCATCGCAACCAAAAGTCTGAAGTGTTATGCTTGTTTACCAGAGAGGCTCATGTCAACTGTCCCTGGGATGTCCGGGTCCGTACGGCTGCAATATTGTTACTAGTCTGTTAGATAGAGTGTCCTAAGAAGGTTGCCTACATGGGCTCCATGATTGAAGCTTGGTTGGTGGTCATCATCAGAGGGTAGTAATCTAAGTTGTGTGTAACCGAGAATGCAGGATGGAGTGATCGAGTGAAGATCGGGAATTTTATATATGACAGATAGAGAGGCTGGCCTTTTATGTAAATGCCCACCATGATTGGGACTGCTGATATATCATGGTATTGGCTAGACGTAGCCTTCCAGCTCTAGGGTTAGTATATCGTCTGTATCTGTATTGTCTGTCTCAATGGCCCCATGTTAAGGTTTGACCCCAGAATCCCCAGATCAGACTATACCTAATAAAATGAGAATATGGGGTAAATGTTCAATGGGGTGGCTCTGGACCCACAGCTATTACCACGGCAGAACCGAGCTGCTCTACCGAGGGATGCCACAGCGCTAGTAGAGGTACGAGATTTTGGGCTGCGTTCTGATATGACTAGCAAGTACCTACTAGATCAAAGCTGAACCTGTCTCTTTCCGGAGCCCCGAGGGGAAGCTTGCCAGTGGCTTCTCTACAGTCAACAATGATTGGTATATTATTGCTGTATGTCTAAGATGGAGAGAACCTGAACTAATCAGATGTCGGAAAGGTTTCCGTCAAATCCATTTCCCCGCAAAGTCTACCCCAGGTCAATCCAGTTCTCGACTCCTGAAACTAGGAACTAACGTAGCATTCTAGTCTAATCATGACTGTGCTACGTTCTGCGGCAATGCCACTCGGTATCCTTCCCCACATCCTCACTCCCTACGAGCCATCTGAACCCCAATTCGTTACCTTGGGATTCACTCTCTTCCATCTCAGACTCGCCCAACCGCGAAAATGGACTCTGCCATCTTGTCGCCGCCGCTTTCCTCCCATCAGACAACAAAGCGCACTCAGCGCCGCAAGCGATCAACTCGAGCTTGTCTATCATGCAGGTTCAGAAAGGTCCGCTGTGATGTCTCTGTGCGCGGCCAGCCATGCACCAACTGTCACCTCGACTGCAAGAATTGTCTGGTAGTTGGACGCGCTTCCAGGCTGTAAGGAATTGCCCTCGCTTCTCGATTTCTTTGCTTCAATCTCATTCCTCTACTAACTCACGCCGACGCCAGAAACCAGCAGGTACCAAGGAACGAGACAAACTGGTCGCCTGAGGATGATTGTCAAGAGGTCGACCGGCAGCTGTCGGAGCATCTGGAAGACGATGATGTTAATGAGAACAGTAACGCGAATGGCACTGAAGCCGCCCCCATAGACACTGAGGCGCTCGATGATCACCCAGAATTGTGCTTCCATACCCCCAGTCTTGATCCTGGGTTGCTGGCATTCGGCGATACCTTCGATGACACGGTCTTTTTTGAAAATCGCCTCGGCGACAGCGAGACAGAGACCGCAGATATATACTCGGGGTCATCTAGATATGATGATGGTCCGACCATCAGAGGTAAGCAGCCCACCCTCACTATATCTTTCACTATACCTTCATCCTGGTATCTAACCAGATTCGAACAGAAACAAGCTCATCAGAACAAGAATCTATTCATTGCAACAAGATGACGGCCCCTAGAATTTCATCGGCTCAGCCGGCGGCGCAGAGGACCAACACCAGTACCACGGTGCTCTTTGTTCACTACCCGTATCTGAAAGTCCACAATATCCATTCGACCGCTCAACAAGATCTCAACTACATGGAAGCTCAAGGATGTTTACACGTTCCAACTCGGCCGATACTCGACAACTTTGTGGAGCAATACTTCAGAGTCCATCAAGCTCACCTTCCACTCCTCAATGAAGGTGACTTTTGGGAAATGTACTCCCAGAAGGAATCAGCGGGTCCACAGTTCACTATATCACTGCTGGTGTTTCAGGCTATGCTCTTTGCCAGTTGTAATGTGAGTCTGTCCTTTGTGCCCCAGCCTTTGATACGGCAGTATCAGCTAACAACATCAAACTATGTAGTTTGTATCATTTCACATCATCAAGAAACTTGGGTTTCCGAGTCTTAGAGCCGCTCGAGCAGAATTCTACAGACGAACAAAGGTTAATGTTAAAACTACCCAACACTTCGAAATTTAACTAATCGTAAATGTGAGCAGCTTCTATACGACCTAGGATCAGAAACATCCTCCCTACCTCTAGCTCAAGCAGCTATTCTCATGATGGGCTGGGTACCGCCTTCGAATACGACACTGAACCCTTATAAAACATGGTTGAGCTTGGCCATCCAGCACGCCAGAAGTATCAATGCAGATCGATACACGGAGGTGCCAGAGATAATAGAGATGACATCCACATAACAACAGAAATATCAAAACTCTCTCCACCGCTTATGGTGGTGTTGTATCATCATGGATCGAATCTCACCCCTCTGCACGCGGTATAGCCTCAACATCACTCATGACCGTTTTGACTTCAAGAACGCAGTCCCTTTGGGCGCCGAACACCTTCAGGACGACATATATCGATCAAGTGTATTCACACCAGCTATAAAACGGCGCCAAATCAGTATTTTCTCAAAGTTTCTCGAACTTGTGATTCTCTTGACTGATGTGCTTACCCTGGTGTACCCATTTGAGGATTCTGTAAAATCAAAGTCACAGTCAGCTGAGGACGGAGATCTCGCTTTTGAGAAATGTGAGGCCGCCTTAGAGGCCTGGTATGTGAGGGTTTCCGCTCAGTTCCCTCCCTTTGATAACGCGCCTAAAGACTCGTGTGGAAAAGGCAATGACCAGGATAAGTCTATTGTGCTGCAGACGAATCTTATGTACATCTACTATCAGTGAGTTGATCTATCCTTTCACCTTGAAACTGTACTAACCAATGATACAGCACTGCCTCTATCGCACTCTGTCACTCCAAGATACTTCGGCAGGCTCTTACAATCGATTCCACTGGTGGAGATACAGCAAGACCTGTGCGAAGTCTGAAATCCAGCAAAGCTCGTTTGAGGTGCAAGATGCCGCTCAGAAGATCACAGCATGTTATAAGGAGCTTACCCGCCGTCGCTTGGCCCGCTGGCTCCCCATATCAGCGTAAGTCCAACAAAACGAGCACCACCCATGACTTTGCGATTCAGTTCTGAAACTAATGTTCATTTGTAGCCTTGCTTGTCTGGCTACACCATTGGCACTCCATACCATCACCGCGCGGTTATCGTCCCTCAGTAACGAGCTGTCATGTAACGGGTCCATGGAAACCCCATCAGCCCCAACATCAAATCAGGATCGACTCAAACCATTAGTTGATACGATGAATGCTTACTTTCCCCAGTACTATGGAGTAGAGTGGGTGAGACAGACAGCGAGACACGTCGCCAACTTGGTCCAGAGCGGCAGCCAATCTCTATCTCAGGCCAATGGAAATTCTCTGACAGACTGGAGTCAGATCCTGAGAAGTCAGCCAAATATGTATCTGACAATGATCTGGACTGTTGATATTTGTATCAGCAAGGGCAGGCAGCCGGAAGAATTCGACTTTCCAGCATGGCTGCGCTGCTTGTTGGAGAGGAGCAAAGGATCAAGCATCAGGCCGCGCCGTCTGCCATATACAGCTGAACAAGCGACTAGCCAAGAAAGCCCCATAGCCGACGACCTACTGGCCTTTCTTACTGATCCTAAGCTGTCTGCCGCCGATGGGGATATCTTTGGGGAGCCGTTGCTGGACATGTTTGACCTGTCTTACCTAGATAGCAAAGTGTGACTCTGAAACATTCTATATATCGAGTAGGCTTTCATTTTCGCGTCTGGCACTCCCTTTGCGAAACAATAATAGATCAGATCTTAAAACAGGGTATCAAGATAAACCCAATAAAGGGTATCCTAAACTTATACCAAGTTTAGACTAAACTTTTATTGGGTTACCTAAGTCTTTTTATTACTTGGGATCAAGGTCTTAAGTTCTTTTTCCTTCTCTAGCCTCCAAATCCGAAATTATAGCATCCGGGGCCAGCCAGGGACGTTTGGTGGCCTTTCCACGAGATTTTCCATCCCCCTGAAGATGCTCTCGAGCAGCCACAACTGTTCGTTGGACTTTGACTGCTTGCTGGAATTTGGCTTCACACAAAGCCACTAGCTCGCTCACTATGATAACAGTGAGGCCAGGATCGGATGTTTACATCACCGACACTATGTCCGTCAGCACTCGTCTTTTGCTACACATCCAAGGTGTGAATTGGAGGTTTAGGTACTCTAGGAGCCACCAAAGAATGATCTTCTTCTCAAGTCATGGGACGAGAGACCAGTGCGAGATTAGATGGAAAGAATTAAGCTTTAGTCAGGATCTCTTGATATAGCATCAAACACCCGAATGTATATCTGGTTACACTCGATTCAGTTCAGTGACATGAGTACCTGTAAAGTATACTGACATACATTAAACAAGTTCAAGAGACACTATCAACTAGCCATTGCATTTAGAAGCCCAAGAGACACTTTGTCACGCAACCCTTCCTGGATCCAACCAGGGAATCCGCGTATCATAGAAGTCCAGGCTGAGGAACTTGGTACAACGATTTGAGCTCCATACCCGGAATAGAGCTGTTTCACAACACCATCAGCGACAGACTCGGCAGATATCGTGGTATCCTTCATTTTCCCCTTAGCAATGAGTTCTGCAATCAACGGAGTCTTCACCCAGGTCGGGTGTATGATACTACAAACGATCAGCCACACTGCAGGACAAGAAAACCAAGCCAAAATATCTTACCTTGCTCGCACCAGTGGTGCTTTGTAAATATGTCTCAGCTCCTGTAGCAAGCCCTCGTGGAATGCGAGGAGTCCAGACTTAGTACACCCATACTCGACATTGGACGCCTGACTTGCGAAGGAAGCTAGACTACCAACGTTGACGACATGGCCATGGTTTCTTCGTACCATAGCAGGCAGGAAGTGTTTAACAAGAAATATTGGTGCTATGATATTTACGTCAAAGACTTTGCGGATCTTGGACTCGGGACAAGATAGAATGGGCATGGCGTTGCCGATTCCGGCGTTGTTAATGAGAACGGTTGGGTCGCCATGTTCAGAGACAATATGCTTGGCGACTTTGGAGATTTCCTCGGGGTCGGAAAGGTCTGCTGAACAGAAAGACACGTTGGGGGCTAGAATCTGTCAGCAAGTTGTTGATAAGTTGTAATGCTAGCCTACGAAGTTGATAGCTTGGAGCATTCAGATCAACGATTATGACCTCGATGTGCCTTTGTGCAAGCTTGAGGACAATTTCTTTACCAATACCGCTGCTACCACCAGTGACAACGACGGTTTCCTTTGTCCAGTCCCAACTGTTGTCGGTACGGAAATTGTTGACCTTTCTCCTGGTAAGCCATGCGTTAAATCGTGGGAGAAAGCCTAGCAAGAGCACTGCAGCAGCTCCAGCCAAGATGTTCTTGCTCTTGGCCAATTCTGCTACATGGTCCAGTGTGTCCTTGTCTAGCTTGGGGAACGACATGGTGAGCGGTACTGTGATTGCGACAGTTCCGAAACAGTTGTTAACAGGTTGATGTAAATCAGAGGAACCAAAACAATGGACAATTTTATTCGCATACGACGTTATCAATTACTGGTGCGTATTGCTCTTCGTGACGCCGAGGGATGCACGGCTCAGGCGATATAATTTGCCATGGCGTTGAAATGCCGAGGGATCGATTTCCCGAGGGTTGTCGCCATTCACAATACTCTATGCCTCGGGCTCATAATCATGCCTCCATTTTGGACTTGGTTGTAAATCGTATTAAACATACCTATTTGTAGGTTTACTTCGCATTCAAGTCAAGTCTTGAATCGACTCTGTTCTGCTCAGTAGACCAACCGCTTATAATTATTCTCACATTTATCATTTCCCACGAAAATGGCCTCTTACAAAGACGTCGATATTCCCACATATGATGGCCTCAAGCTCAAGGGAACCTTGTTCTCTGTCGGCCAGAAAAAGCCATGTATCATCATGTCTGGTGGTGTAAGTCAGAGAAGCTTCGCAATTTTGACAGTATACTAACTCGCCCTCCACGAAGTGGTCATCACTGCGATCCCACTTTCTGCCCGACTTTGCAGCACGATTTAACAAGGCCGGCTATGGGGTTCTGACCTACGATAATAGGTGCTGGGGAGATAGTGAAGGTCTTCCTCGGGAACAGGTCGATCCGACGTTGCAGACACGCGATTACCTCGACGTCTTCAACTTTGCGGTCACTCAGCCCGAAGTAGACCCTACTAGAGTCGTTTACTGGGGATCCAGTATGTCCGGTTGAAATGCCATCTGTGCAGCAGCTGTGAACCACAATATCGCTGGGGTAATCTTGCAAGTTCCTTTCATCTCAGGCGAATGGATCTCTCGTATGCCGGGGGCGCCGATAAGCTTACTCCTCGGCGAACGAGCCAAGGCCACAGCGGAAGGGTCTCCCTCCAAGATCCCCAACTTTCCTAGCTCTCTTGATGAGCTTAACAGCGGCACTTCGCAAGCTGTTCTCAAAGATCCAGAGTCGATCCCATTTGTTGGCGAAATGGAACGGCGAGGACTTGATTGGTCCAAGACATGTACTGTGCAGAGTCTAACATACGCTCTGCTCCAGGAGCCACTAGCTTACATCCATCGCATCTCGCCGACACCTCTGCTGATGGTCGTTGCTGATCATGATGTTACGACGCAGGCTCATCTGCAGCTTGAGGCCTATAGCAAGGCACTGGAACCAAAGAAGCTTATTGTTCTCAAGGGGGCGGGTCACTTTTCGCCTTACTTTGGTGCGCCTTTTGAGGAAAACGTGCAAGCCCAGATTTCATACCTTGATGAACTTTTTGCCTGATGAATCAAACAAGCTAGGGTTACTAGAAGAAGTAGCAAATATAGTTTAGGACAACTGAATCAAGCATTGGGTTGTTGTTATGAAACGCGATTGAAGGTTTCCTTGATGTGAAATGAAGTTGATGATATGATAGTTTGCGAGTACGTCCTCAGCTCTCGCTCCCATATCTTGCCTTTTCTTCTGCACCCGTAGTCTTTTATGAGAAGAACTGGTGGATATGAATGTACCGGCTTGTGGCGAAGCTCGTGGCCTGTCAATGCATCATCACTCACTTACCTAAGTTGCCCCTTCATGATTGCAAAACCGCCTTGTATTAGATGTCATGGCTCAAGCTGTATTCGTTCTCTGAAGTGGCTAAATATAAACGCGTTCAAAACAATAAATGAGTACCAAGTACTGCAAATCAAGCATATATGATCTATTTTAGAGCTTGGACGTAACCCCCGCCGACTTTTCCTTCTCTCTTGTTCGCAAGACACGTCTAAGGATCTTACCACTGGGGCTCTTTGGAATGGTCTCGATGAACTCCACGCCACCCTGAAGCCACTTGTACTTTGCCTTGTGGCTTTCAACATATCTACAAATCGCAGTCTTTACCTCTTCGTCCGACTTATCACCGGTACTGACATCCTTCACCACAAAGGCTTTGGGCACTTCTCCAGCGAAATCGTCCGGGATGGGTATGACTGCGCAATCTGCAACAAAGGGATGAGAAAGAAGATGCGCCTCAAGCTCCGCGGGAGCCACTTGATTGCCCTATTGTCACCGTTAGTTGTGTCTACGTTGAATGCGAGTTGGATGGGCTATGTGTACCTTGACTTTAATAAGCTCCTTGATTCGGTCGACGATGACCATGTGCTCTGTACCAAGAGGCGAGCGACGTACAACAACGACATCACCAGTTCGAAGCCATCTGCCGTCCTCATCCCACACAAAGGTCTCCGCTGTGGCTTTGACATTGTTCATGTAGCCGAGACATATGTTTGGAGATTGGACGAAGAGTTCGCCTGGCTTTTCAAGCTCAGTCACTTCCCTGCCATCTTCATCAATGACCTTGCATCGAGCCCCCAAGACGATGGACCCAGACGTGCCGTTGAGAATATCGTGCTCGCTTGTGACGCAAACAGCAGGACTACTCTCTGTCAAGCCTGGCAGAGAAAACGACGTCAGTTATATCCTAGAAAACGCCTTGCTTTGGATCGTCTCACCATATCCCTGCCCAACTTTCCATTTTGGCCATGTCCGCTGCATACTCTCGATCGTCTTGGCCCCGAGGGGTGCAGCGCCTGAACTAACCCATTCTATACTACTCAAGTCGTATGAATCGCATTTGCTTTTGTTCTGAAGTAGCTGAATGGCAATTGGCGGAACCTAGACAATTTCCAGGTCAGTTAGATACAAAGTTGGTGTATAAAAGAACAACTTACAAGTGGCAAATGGCGGATTTTGTACTTTTGTATGGTTGCGAGCATGTGGTCTAAATTGTATCTTGGGAGCACCACGACCTCATCGCCATGCCAGGGCATTGAGTGACAAATGATGACTAGGCCGTAGATGTGGCTGAATGGCAGTAGACCCAGTCCGACCTGTGTCGCAACCCCAGCTAATTTCCGCCCATAGGTCTCATATGCGACTTGTAAGGCAACGTTACTAATGATGTTGTGGTGAGATAGCATGACACCTTTCTAGACCCATATTATTATCCGCCAGAAGGAATGGCACATGGATCCTAGGAGAGTAAACTAACCGGAAGGCCAGAGGTTCCGCTTGAGAAGCAAATATAGGCAACCTGTCGTTTCCCTTGCTCTTTTACCCACTTCAAGGGTGGAAGTCGAGGGAGCTGTCTTCCTTCCTCTATCAATGTAGATAGAGCCACAAACCTACTGTTGTTTATTTGGCCAGGCATATCGAGAATGAAAATATGGTCTTGAGAAATCTTTGCCGCTGCCGCTGCCTCCAGAGCCACAGGAAGGAGAGGGACGCAGGTGAACAAGACTTTTGCACTTGTCGAACGAAGTTGATGCGTAAGTTCAGAGACACTATATGCTGCATTTACAGGCGAAGCAATAGCGTTGAGACGATGCAATGCGTGAGTCAATGGAACGTAATCGATCTAAGGAAAGCAACTTTCGGTCAGCAATTCCCTCCAACATATCTTCACATTGTGTGTTCTATCTTACCGTATTCCAGGAAAAGACACAAGCCACTTTGTCCCATTCCGTGCCGTTGGCGACACTCCAATCCAGTCGTTTTGCTATGGCTCTGGCCATAGAGTCGACCCTTTCTCGGACCTCAGCAACGGTATACGTCTGGCCTGTCAAACCACAATTGTATGGGTTACGGGACAGTTTCAATGATTTGCGGCCATGTTTCTCTGAATACATAAATTCTTCGACTGTGATGCTGTCCGGGAGAGGCACTGAAGGGAGCGCTCGCGCCCAGGCTGGCGATTCGAAGACCATGATGGCGTTTCACTAAATCAAAGGAATAATTGGAAAAAATTCACTATTGAGATTTGGGGTTCCTTTGAAGATACGATTCTCTTCTACGTCCACCTTCGTTGCCTTGGAGTTACTCAAACCGCGACCCTCGGAACAATTGCCTCGGCATTAAGTCGACGCACTGTATTAATTTATTTTTTCCGACAGTCACGTTTGCTTTTACCTTGGGAAATTTCCGATTCTGTGTTGATCCTATGATCATTATTTTGTAGTTCCTCAGCAGTGCCGAGTGAATAGAATACAATCGAGGGCCCTTAATAGTAGTGTATTTATGCTTAATACCCCACACTCTCTACAGTAGCATAGCCTCCAAACGATATCACCAATACGACAGTGAAACCCTACCAGAGAAATACAAAAGACACAGTACATTCAGAAAATATGATTAACGACTCTCCCAAGGAAAACGGCGACCATCTTGGCCAGAATGGCCATACTGCTGCACAGAACGGTTCAGGGGAGAGCCGGCCCAAGTTTACTCTGAAGGACACTCCTGTCGAGAACCAACGTCCGATGAGAGTTGTGATCATCGGAGCTGGTTTCTCTGGCATCTATTCAACTATCCGGTAAGTCATCAGTCTAGTGCAAGTTGGTTATCTCTGAGTAAACGTTCAAAACTGACGACTCAAGTAGAATGACTCAGAGACTGAGGAATATCGATCTCACCGTCTATGAGATGAACGAAGAAACATCAGGAGTCTGGTAAAGCATCTGGTCTCCTCCTGGTGACATTGAGCTAACCTGAGCAACAGGTGGTTGAATCGCTATCCTGGCTTGGCCTGTGATATCCCGTGTAAGTCTCTATCTTGGCCTATGATCTCCCATAGGTACTGATGGAATCGACAGCATATTGTTACCAGTTCAGCTTCGCACCAAACCCCTATTGGTCTTCACTTTATGCTCCAGGGGCAGAAATCCGAGCATATATGCAAGATGTCGCCGAGAGATACGGTGCCAATAGGTTCATTAAGACGTCTCATCAAGTCACTTCGGCTACTTGGGATGCGGAGGATAAGGTCTGGTAAGTGATACAAAAAGGATGTCATTGGCCCCAGGATCACTGACAATAGATTTAGGAGACTTACTGTAAAGAACATCAAGACCGGAGAGACATTTGAAGATACCGCCAACATCCTCGTCTCGGCAAAGGGTGGTCTCAATCAGATAGCCTGGCCGCAGATCAAGGGACTGAAGCAATTCGCGGGTAAGCTCATGCACTCTGGTGCTTGGGATGAGAGGTCAGTACATGATCAACTTTATTCAGGTGAAAAGAACTTAACAGTTTGGCAGTTGTGACTTGAAAAACAAACGAGTGGGGATCATTGGCAATGGATCGAGCGCCATTCAAATCTTGCCGGCCATTCAACCTCTGGAGGGCATTTCTGTAACTTGTTTCGCTCGATCGCCGACCTGGATTATTCCTGCATTTGGCGATATAGCTATGCAGAAACTAGGAATGGATTCTTCACAGACCAAGTGTAAGTTCCTGAACAAATCCGGTATTTGGAGATGTTAGGCTAACAAGGACAAGTCTCGCGCCGCCACCAAGAACAGTTGGCTAGACAGCCAGAGAAGTACTATCGGTGGCGAAAGACACTCGAAGATGAGGCTGCAACAATCTATCCTTTGACCTTGATGGGCACTGATGTCCAGAGTGGGGCTAGAGAGCTCTTCCGTAAACAAATGGAGGAGAAACTAGAAGGCAGAAAAGACCTACAACAGATCATCCCTCAATTTGCCCCTGGGTGTCGTCGTTTGACCCCAGGCCCCGGATATCTCAAGGCGCTCCAGCAGGATGACGTCACCTTCATCAGCCAAAGGATTGAAGAGATCACTGAACGTGGAATCAAAGTCGTTTCCGGGGAAGAGGTCGACTTGGATGTATTGGTGTGTGCAACTGGATACGACGTCGAAGCACCTCCGAGTTTTGAAGTAACGGGCCGGAATGGGGCAACACTCACCGAGAAGTGGAAGCCACACTTTGAGACCTACATCTCACTCGCAGTCGACGAATTCCCCAATTTCTTCCTTATTGGCGGTCCCAATTGTGGTCTAGGCTCAGGTAGTTTACTCAGCGTCTTCGAAGCACAGGGCGACTACATCGTCAAGGCGATTCGCAAGCTTCAGAAGGAAGACTACGCTACCATCGAGGCCAAGCCCGAGCGTGTGGCTGACTTTAGTCAGTACATAGATGAGTACTTCAAGGGTACTGTGTACACGGATGAGTGCTCATCGTGGTATCGCGCTGGCAGGCTCGGATCGCGCGTTGTAGCGCTGTGGCCTGGGTCTTCTGTGCAGTGTCTTGAGGTGTTGAGGTCGCCGCGATGGGAGGATTATAAGTTTGAGAGTGCGGATCCTACGGGGAATTTGCTAAGGTGGATTGGTAATGGCTGGAGTCAGGTATTGACTGAGGGCGATCCGTCGTGGTTCTTGGATCCTGATGTTGTGGATGCTCCAGACGAGGGGAAGCCTGAGGACAGCGAGTTCTATAGAAGACGGCCCTTTTCTTACTAGGATAGGTACCAGTGCAATGGGATGAGTTGTTACATGGATGAGGCGGCCCAACCTCATCGTCCCGTGACTGGAAGACATTCGATCTGATGCGAAACGACACCAAAAGTGTGTTCTACACCGTTGCTGTGGCTTTCACTCCCAGTCAGCGAGACAAGAAGTCCTAAGTAGACATTTGCATATTTCCTGCAATAAATTGACCAGCTCTTGTATCAATCTTTTTGTATTTGACTAAGTTTCCCCAAGTCTTTCTTTATTTAGGTTGAAACATATCTACTCTTCGGGGTCCAGATGCCATGTATCTCCCACACGAAAGCCCTCAGGGAAAGGGTCTGTGGAATCTAGCACAACTTGCTTAAAGCTTGTTATCCATGCTTGTCCCTCAACAGAAGGATAAATCGCAGAATAATCGCCAACCTTGGTTGTTCCCTCGACCCTACCAACGAATTCTGTCCCAGTGATGCCGCGGTGATAAAAGTTCTCGCCCTCCTTCAGCTCTCCCTTTGCATGAAGAACTGCTAGCCTGGCACATGTTCCCGTCCCACAGGGGCTTCGGTCCAAGCGCCCCGGAGACACAACGACTGTGTTGTTTGCTGCCTTTCCATCCTTATACTCGTATAGAGGCTCTGTGAACTCGGTGATTGTGACTCCATGAATACCGGGATTTTCTGGATGTACTGGATCTGTTTGTTCCATGACGGCTCTCTTGATGCGTTCTCCGACCTTGACCAGTTTGGCTCCCTCTGTAGTCTTGATCTTAAGACCAACCGATGCGGCATCTACCAACACGTAGATCATCCCTCCATATGCAATGTCGACTTTCACAGTGCCAAGATCCGGTACAGAGATCTCTTTGTCTATGGCAAACACAAAAGCAGGCACGTTATGAAACCTGACGCTCTTACATTTCCCATTCTCACACTTCGCATAAGCAGTAACAAGTCCAGCTGGCGCATCAAGCTTGACCACCGTCTCAGGCTCCTGCATCGTTACCATGCCCGTTTCCAAAAGACACGTCACCGTCGCAACGGTATTTGCTCCTGACATGGGCGGGTACTCTTCATGCTCCATGATAATGAAGCCATAGTCGGCTTCCGGGTTTGTTGGGGGTAAGACGAGGTTGTGGCACATGGCAGAACAGCCCCGTGGTTCGTTCAGAAGTAGGTTTCGAAGATGATCTTCTTTCTTCCAAAAGTACATCATCTTTTCGTACATTATCTTGCCGGGGACATCGCGAACGCCGCCGACTACGACGTCGCAGACTTCACCTCCGCAGTGGACGCCTACGGTGTTGAAGCTGCGCTTGAAGGGCATGATGAAGAGAAAGAGCACGATTTCTGCGAGGAGGGTGTGTGTTGGTCAAATTACTGATGGCTACATATGAGGTGCTATCTGAGATCGAGGATCTTATACAGGAGATCACATCGGAATCAACAACCGTAGGATATTGCTGTTTCTATCTGAGGTTTATCGAAGCTCTTCATCATTGGCTGCCAGAATAAAGTCTGGGACAACCTTCCAGAAAGCTTAGTTTCTCCGCATGTTCGAAGGTTAGCTTAGCCGCTGTCTTCCTGGGGTTTATTTAAGGGTCTTATTGGGGTAAAACTGAGGGATGTCGGTCGGCGATCCGTAGTCGAATGCAATACCATCCCGGTTCGGCTCGGATTATTTTGGCCCGAGTGACAGAACACGAGAAAGATGCTATACTTTACATGTAAGTCCGCGGGGATATTGAATGCCATCACTTGATTTTCATGTTTGTCATTGAAGGTCAAATAAACCTATGACTTAAGGATACAAAGAAGCTCAGACCATACAAATTCATTCACCGTTCACCGTTCATCGTCAAATTCTGATGAGCACTCAATGCCAAAACCCCAGATCATCATCTAGTCATGCCAAAAATCAAGATCTTAACTCCCAAAACTGGCCATTTTATTGAAGATCTCCAGCTTCACTCCTCATTCCCCGCTTCGTAGTGCCTCGGCTGTGGATATAAGGTGACATTCGGCCTTAATATCGGATGCCTCAATCTTGGATACAAAAATGTCTCGCGATACCAGCTTTTCTATCGCACGAGTTCAATGACCGTCATTCGTACCTACTTACAGTGACGCATGATGATTCCACCAGGTGTTTCTCATCTCCTAGTTGTTGGCGCAGGTTTCAGTGCCCTATTTGCCAATCATGTCTCTGCTCTCGACACGACAACTGTCAAAACGAACAATGGTGTTGTTAAAGGCTTTACGGACCAGTCTTTTCCCAACGTGGCTCAATTCCTCGGTATACCTTATGCCGAACCTCCGGTTGGGAAACGAAGATGGACTCCTGCCGTAGCCAAAGGACGATTCGGGACATTAGATGCATCGCATCAAGGCCCAGCTTGTCCTCAAGCTGAACCATCCAACAGTGGTCCATGGCGCCCTGAATTTCTGATCAAGCCCAACAGTACAAGCGAGGACTGTTTGTACCTCAATCTTTGGACTCCATACAACACTCGGGGAGGCAACAAGGACAAGTTTCCGGTGTTGGTTTGGATCCACGGTGGTGGTTTTGGTGCTGTATCATCCCCTCATTGATGGGCCATTCGTGAAATGGAACTTGCTTACATGCTTCGTGTAGGGCGGTGGTAACATTGACTATCAAGTACCTCCCCATTGGATCGCAAGAAGTCAGAAGCACATAGTCGTCAGTCTCAAGTATGTAAAGACGGGCCCCCTCTCACCTCTCACATTCATCACTAACCATGAAATAGCTATCGTCTTGGAATCTTTGGGTTCCCTAATGCCGCGGGTCTTGACTCTAAGGAACAAAACCCAGGACTTCTAGATCAACGTCTCGCTGTTGAGTGGGTGCGCGACAATATCTCACGTTTCGGTGGAGATCCCAAGAGGATCACTCTCTGGGGTCAGAGTGCTGGTGGTGCCTCAGTAGGGTACTATCAGTATGCATATCCTAAGGACCCAATCGCGCATGCATACATCCAAGATTCTGGGGGCGTCTTCTTACCAATCAACAATGCTGATTCCTCACACTCCAACTTTACTTCTATCGCAAAGGCGTTCAAGTGTAACAAAGGCAATCAGGTCGATTGCCTTCGGAAAATACCATTTAAGGATATCCAGAAGAAGGTCGAGAATACAGCGGGAGTAAGCTTTGTCCCTGTAGTGGATGAGAAAACTAGGTTCTCCGACTATTCGAAGCGACTTCTATCGTCCAAGATCCCTAAGCTGGTAAGCTCTCCATCACATCATCTAACCACAAGTGAAAGAGGACTATATTGACCTCTCCCTCAGCCATCTATCATCGGCACCAATAGAGACGAGTGGAACTTTGGTGGAGAGCCAACAGAGCCTCCAGTCAAACCACCACCCGAACAAGTCCATACGGATAGCACCTTCGGCTGTCCCGCACACTTCGAAACAGCTCTGCGATCCTCAACCAACGCCAAGACCTGGCGATACATGTACTCTTCAAACTTTACCAATATCATGCCCGGAGATGAGGGCGCTTTCCACTCTGCTGAACTTCCTTTGGTCTTTGGAACTCACGACATCGCGCGGAATAAGTCTGGGCCGTTTGAGTACAAGATCAGTCATGCCATGCAGGATTACTGGTTGGCTTTTATCCAGGATCCTTATGCTGGATTAACAAAGAAGGGGTGGAAACCAACGGCTGGAGGGTATGATACGTTGCAAACTGGTGTGGAGTTTGGGTTTGATAATGAGATTGTAACGAGGAAGTATTCGTTCAAGTCCTTTCAGGATGGATGTAAGAATGCTACTGCAGTTGAGCAATAGGTAGTTTCACAATTGGTTATTAGCGAAGCTGGTTACAAGCCAATTGAATACGATTTCCTACGATATTTGCCAAGTTCACGCCAATTCTTATCATCTCAAGACCTATCTTTAAGAGCCATCGGGTGCCGATCCGTAGTCGGATGGACCGGCCGGCCGTGGGGTCAAGAACCGGCTCCCTCAACCGGCTCCGACGCTGGCCGTTCTGCCCCTCCAACGCCGACTTCGCAGTCATTTACCGCGATAAGCATCAGGTTTATATACCCAATTTCAACACTCAGTAAATATACACAGCTCTGCTCTTCGTCAGAGTCTTCATTTCTTGTTCCACACACAGCACAATGTCCAACGACCTCATCGTCCTTGGCGACGCCGAAATCCGAGGTCTTCTCATATCTCTGTCCAAAGAAGAAGTCCTTCAATTCAAGGAGGCTCTAGAAAACATCCTCATTGACTTCTCTGTGAGAGGTGAAGGGAAATACCAGCCAACACCAGACTTCGTCAATCGACCAAATGGGCAAAAGACTCTTTTCCGCACATTCACTTCTCCAGACTATGTAGGCACAAAGATCGTGGTTACTCCAGCTCCCATTAAGGACGCAGACGGCAACACGTTGAATCGTCCACTTGGAGGACTTTTGTCTTTGTGTGATTCAGCGGGCGTGCCCACGGGTATACTCAATGCAGCTGAGCCCACAGGCTATCGAACGACACTGTCAGCTCTGATCCCGTGGACTTGGAGAAAAAATACGGAAAACATCGTGATATTTGGAGCAGGAAAACAAGGGATTTGGCATACTCGTCTTGCATTAGCCCTGAGAGGTTCCGAGATCAAAAGGATCACCATTGTGAACCGATCTGTAGGCCGTGCGAAGGATTTGGTCAAGACAGTGACGGAGGAAAACAAAAAGTACTGGAAGTCTTCTGCTAGTCTTGATGTTCTGGATCCTGCTCAAGCTGATTATGACGAAGCTCTGGCATCTCTCTTGTCGTCAGCCGATGCAGTATTCTGCACCGTCGGCTCAACAAGTCCTCTCTTCCCGCTCAAGACCATCCTAGGTGATGGAACACGAAGCAGATTACCTTTCGTCGGCGCCATAGGTTCATGGCAGGCCGATATGATCGAACTGGATCCAGAAATGCTTCGCCATGCTGCCTCTCGCGACGACTCATACAGTCCTCGTGGTGCAGAGGGTAGTATTCTTGTCGACGATCTTGAAGAGGCGATGGTCAAGTCAGGAGAAGTGATACAGAGCGGTCTGAAGGGTGAGAGATTACTTCAGGTTGGAGAGATCTTGGATTGGCTTGATGAGAAGTCTGAAAGGAAGCCGGAAGGAGGGGTTGACAAGCTCAAGACGTGGATTAGTGAGGGCTTCGTCGTGTACAAAGGCATTGGCGTGAGCGTCACAGATCTTGCAGCTGGAAACGCGATCCTGGATCTTGCTAGGAAGAGAAATATTGCAACGACTATCTCTAACTTTTAGCTGCATAGCGGGAATAGATAGGAGCTAGAGTCTCTAATATGCCAAGGCGATTTGCTGACAGACATTTTGATCTCAGAAGGTATATTCGAAGCAAATTTAATGGTAGGCAATTCCCTATTGGACAGATGTCAGTTATCTGCCAGGATCAATGATATAGAAGTTCATGTCAGTCTGAAGCAACCCTCCTCGATGCAGCCTATTTTCACGGCCAAGTATGTATTTGATCCTTGAGAATTCTTTAGTAGCCCGGTGGACTTTGTTGCACTACACTATTCTTCCTTTCTATAGCTCCAATCTTGTTATAAAAAAAGAAAGGCTTAATTTATAGGCCATCTCTGCTTACAATCGCAGATGCATTGAGTTGCTGTAAGTCGATGATGGGGCTGTAGATCGATCGCCCTGGGGTGCATGTATGACGTCGTTTACCGAGCTTTTCCCGCTAAACCCGCGTCGCTAAACGCTAGCCCGAAAATAATTCATCGTGCCTAGAGAGCTCATGCTCATTAGCTTCGTGAACTTTCAAAGAACTTCAAATCTTGGGCATTATAACATATCTGCATTTACCACATGGGCGCGCCTAGAATCCAACACATCATATTCTAACGCCCTGTCTATCCCAAACTACTAACATATCTCTCACCAACCACGCCTGCCCAGGCATCCTCATCCAATTCAACACCAATCGATCATGCGATAGCACCCTTAAATTCTGACTGACAGAGCGCTCCCCCCGTCGCCCAACATGTCAGTCAGCCCAGCGCCCTCCCTCCAGCTCGCGGAGTATCTCGAGAAACTCCCCGGCACGACCTTCCGCAAGCTCTACCAACAACCCTCAACCGCGTTCGCCATCTTCCGTCGCATGCTCCCGCACCTCGGTTCGTCACCACAACCACTACTCCCGCCCAATCTCTAACACCCCCCCTAGCAAAGACCTTTGTCATGCGCATTCTCTACTCTCCTAAGCCCATACTCCTCAGCGATCTAGACGACTGGGTCAAACCGAGCCATAAGCGCCAGAAGGACCAGGCGCTGTCGATCCTGCGCGTTCTGCACATTGTTTCGATCACGACGCCTTCGAAGGAACGGCCGCAGGAGATGCAACTCACTACGAACTTTAAACTATCCCTTCGACTCGCGCTATCAGGCGGTGGTACACATAACTCCTTCGGCGTACCGTCAACACTCCAAATCCCCCCCGAAATCGACATCACCTTCCTCGATCGCTACGCCCGAAAGAAATGGGAAGACATCCTGCACTTTGTCGTATCTAGTGTTGGCTACAAGAGCGCCGGGGAATCTTCTGGACCGAATAAGAGCGTGAAAGAACTCCTCGTCGCGGGCCGTCTCGTCGATCGTAAAGCAAGCGGTAGCGTTGGCATCACACAAGCGGGTTTTACCTTTTTGCTGCAAGAGGCCAATGCGCAGGTATGGACGCTGCTGTTGCTCTGGCTGGAGGCTATGGAGGTGAACAAAATGGCTGGGCTGGAGGCTACAGATATGCTCTCGTTCCTCTTCGTGCTCGCCAGCATGGAGCTCGGTCGCGCGTACGACACGAATGCGCTGACAGAACAGCGTAAGAACATGTTACCCTCGCTTGTCGACTTTGGCTTGATTTACATCCCTAATCACAAACGGTCCATGTTCTTTCCGACGCGTCTAGCTACAACCCTCACCTCGAGCGGCAATAGTCTTCGCAGCATCAGTGATGGCGTTGCAGCCGCTACAGCAGCCGCTCTTCAGCCAGGCCAGTCCGGCGCACCAGGGGGCAGCGTGACAGCCGCCAATACCGAGCAGCGCGGCAGTGTGATCATCGAGACCAACTACCGTATCTACGCCTACACTCAATCAACACTGCAAATCGCCGTACTCGCTCTCTTCACTAAACTCGCGATGCGCTTCCCCGACATGGTCGCCGGTCGAATCTCCCGCCAATCCATCCGACAAGCCATTCAATTCGGCATCACCGCCGAGCAGATCATATCCTACCTCTCCGCACACGCACACGATCAGATGCACCGCACCGCAGCTCTCAACAACAAACCCGTTCTCCCCCCCACGGTAGTCGATCAAATTCGTCTATGGCAGCTCGAAAACGAACGTATGAAGACAACGAGCGGGTTCCTGTTCAAGTCATTCGAAGATGATAGGGAATACAAGGATATTTCGAGATTCGCTGAGGAAGTGGGTGTTTTGGTGTGGAAGAACGATGCTCGGCAGATGTTCTTCGCGAGCAAACACGAGCAGATTAGAGACTATATGAAGATTCGCAAGAAGACGGAATGAGAATACTTCCGTAAGGTAAGACGGGAAAAGGGGGGCAAGAGACCTATAGCATTGGAGTTTTTGGCGTCGATGGGATATCTAGATGGACTCACTAAACCGATATTTCAACTCGAAGGGGGGGGCCAAATTATGGTTGGCGTTATATATGACTGCATTTCAGGCTAGAATCGGGGCAATTCGGTATCAAGGATGTTCAAACATGTTAGCGACCGAAGATTTCTACAGGAGATTGTGCTAAATCTTATGAACTTTGTCTGAAAGTATCTTAATACCTAGTCTAAACTAAGGATTTGTTACACTAAAACTATCTAAATTGTCTAAACTAGGGATTTGTTGTACTAAAGTCGTCTAAATATGTTGTTAATTTATCAAATAGATCCTTCAGATAAGAGTGACTGTCGTGTTTCCTTTCACCCTTTCGGCGACATATGATCATAAGCATTCCCATTCGTATCATGGTGATGAAGAATTAGGCATAAAAAAGAAATTAATTATTGTATAGCTACAGCATTACCTGCATCTCTTCATGCCTCTTCAATCATAACACAGACTCGCCAATAAAAACAAACAGCTCGGGCTTCGACAGCTTGCGTCTCCATCAGGAAATAAAACCCTAACATAGAGGTGTATCACAATGCCAACTGTTGGCTGTAAACATGTCCCTTTCAACTATTATACACTTTAAAATGATCCAAGCAATGATAAGTGAGCTCAGAACAAAGAGCAATCATGTGTGTTCGTGCTTGTCTTCTTCCTCCGACAAAGAGCATTTAGTTGATGGAAACCCGCTTCCCACGTCCTCTAGGCGCAGGAACCGGCTTCGTCTTTCTGGCGATTGGTACGCGCGATTCGCTCATAGCTGGGAGGCTTCGTCTTCCTCCTTTGCTGGGGTTTGTGCCAAAAAGCTTGCCCATCAGACTCTGGTCCTCCATGCGACCTCCCTGAGGAAGGAGTTGTGGCTTCCCCACGCGGCGGGCATATGACTGCTGCCAGGCCACCAATGATCGGCGTGCTTCGCTTGTAGTACAAAGGCTTTCGAGGTGTTGGAAAATTCGCAGGCATCTAGCATCCTTATTGCATGATGGGGTGCGAGGCTTTGTTCCAGTTAGGCTTGTAAGTGCCGATGTGGTGGTGGAGTGGGAGAGGTGAGTCGGACGGGAGTTGACAGCCACACGATCGGTGGTCATTGCGTGGTACTGAAAGAGATGCCCAGGACTCGAGTCCAAGGCATTGGCCTCCCCATTGCTGTATTCTTCGGCTAAGAAACGATCATGCAGAGAAACAAAGCGCCCGGACCAATATGCAGATGGTTGTGATGTGGTGATATGGCTTGGGTCTGGTTGCACTTCTGTCGCCGTGGTGCCGGAACTACTACTGGATCGAGAAACTAGAGATGCTCGCGACAACCCAAGTCGTGAGGTAGTTGATACGAATAGACTACTTGTTGAAGATGCAGACGTTTTGCGAGATGATGGGTCATCGGAATTGCGGGATGAGGAGAGTTTGGAGTTGAGTGAAGATCGCGAGATGAATGTTTTAAGATCACTCAAAACGGCCAATGTTCGTGACTTTGGAAGACGACTTTTGTTCTTCGGAAAACTACCCTGGTAAGCATGTTCCGGGAGAGCTGACTTTTTATGGTCGGAGGGGGGGACGTTCTCGTCTTGGACGGTAGTCTCGAAGCTCAACTCCTCATAGATGGAGTGGAATGAGCTGGTTGTGGGCAAAGGCTTGATGGGGGCAGCACTTGAAAGGTACTGATGCGAAGATGAAGTAGTAAGGCCTGGCTTTGGGGAGCTCAGGGTTCTCTTTGTTGTGGGCAGATGAAATTTGGTTGTTGGTATACGAGTCTTTGTTGAAGTTGAACAAGAGGCTGCATTCAGATTGCAACTCGAAGTCGCAGTCAGCCCAGACCTAGCAATAGTAGGGGGACTGGCAAGAGATCCATGTGCCGAGAAGCTAGCAGACAGTCGTCGAGTTGCTTTCCTAGCTTCAACGTTTTCTTTGTCCGACAATGACTCGTCTGAACCACTGCAGTCTTTGATGGTGGGAACAATGATGAGGGTTTCACTTCGAGTGAAATCGGGACCTCGAGAGTTCTTGACAGGTCCAATCGGGCCAGAGATAACAGGCCGCTTCTTGTTTCCTCGCGAAGAGACATTAGATGGGGTGGGTAGACGAAGTCGAGAAGAGGATCTCTGGAAGCCAGTGCTGTTTCGAAAGGCATCCATTGTTGCTGTTGGCGCAAGTCGAAACAGAAGCTAAAGGTAAGGCATGGCTTTGTTGTTGTTGTCTTGGATCATGCCCTCCCACTCAGCTTGCCTGAGGAAACAAACGACTTTGTCTAGCGCAAGCAGGTGACGGGACGTAGCTGTCAACTCTTCGTCACTGGCAAAGCGCAAAGCTCGGCCTGACAGACACTGACACTGGCACTGGCAAAACTTCACTACTACACACCAAAACAAACCAGACGTCTCCAGGCAACGCGTCCAAGAAGCAAATGCTAATGTTCCCAGTCTTTTTCAATCCTGTCCCATTCTCTTACTGTTCTCAGCGTCGTGTTCCCCTCTCTTCATTACTGTCACCCGAAGCCCGAACAACGTTCGCTGGTGACCTCTCTGCCTGCAAGCTACCTAGGGGGATTGCCAAGGATCAATATTAATACGATTTCCCCTGTTTCTGTTTTTTGAAGAGTCCATCTTCTTCCGGCCCTTGGTCGCAGAAGTAAACCTCCTTTTGAGCAGAACCGCTTTGGTTGTTCGGCCCTCTATCCCCTTACTCTTTCTCGAGCTCTTAAGCTCTGCGTTCTTCAAATAATAGGTCTATGGTTCTTCTGGGTAGTTCTTCCCTAACGTGTAGAGTACCTACCTATAGCTTAGTACCTTACTGCTGTTAATGTTACCAAAATGACGAGCCGGGTAGGTAGGGGCTCGTCGTGATCTTAATATCCAGTGCCTGTCTATTCTTTGTCTAAGGCTTCTTATCCAACGCATCGTCTTCGCGACAACATTTTCGACATCTACAAATGTCCATTTGTCTCTCCATTTTTGCTTCCATTGCAAAACTCGTCATTCCATCCATTGATCTCAAACTCAAACTTGAAATCGCCTTCTCCCTTTGGCACAGCATTGCCATTTCCGTCCCAAAGCGCCCGCTCCACCATCGTGACATTACCCTCCCAATCGACCAGAACAACGGTCTGTCGCTGTGTGCCGTACATGCCAGTCTCGAAACCCATGATAGGTGTTGTACTGGGATCCGGCCGACCTTCGGACATCAGCTCTTCAGCAGCTGCTTGATCATCTGTCCATTCACCTGGTCCCTTGGCCATGGCCGCTTCCATTGCCTTTCGATGCTTTTCGTCGCCAATCAAGGGGATAAAGACACTGTTCTTGAGCTCGTGGATGTATTCGACGAGACTGGCGTTTTCGTTTCTGGGTAGTGTGTCGTGGCTGAGAACATCAAAGAGGTCCGAAACAAAGTCGTCCTTGCTTTTCTTGTCCGATACAGACTTGTCGATAGCTTCTCGGAAGAGCTTCTTTCCCATGGCGATCTTGGGCCATTCGTCTTGTTTTCCATTCGCATCGAATGCTGTGTTGCTCAGACCCCAAATCTCACCGCGCTCTTTGGCGATGATGGGCACCTCTTCGACGTTACCCGCCCGGTTGCTTACAATCGCAATACCTTGAGTCTGCTTCCTCAGCTTGCCGCAAATCATGGAAAAGCCGCCGACGCCCTTAACGCCGTCGTTCTCGACCAGTTTGTGGACGCTGTCCTTGAGGCTCTCTTCAGGCGGTGTTCCCAACCAGGCGGTGACCATACCGCCGCGGCTTTTGGCAGCATGAATAGGGTGGTTCTGGTCCTGAACATCTGTTTCTCGGTAATTGGTGAGCACAGCCATTAAACCGTCCTTGCTAATGCCCATCCATGTTCCTTTCTCTGCTCGTTGAAGATCCCGTGACGATAAGACTGGTCGCCCAGATGTACCGTGAGTCCACCAGTGAGGCCGCGATGTCGGCCTAAGAATGAACTCGTCCCGATTATCGATGGCGATTAATGCATAATCGGGATGCGCGGTAGTGAGAAGTACGATGCACATGACTTTGGTGGCTTTCCACTAATAAATATGCGTGTCTTGCTTTGTTGGAGTGTGATTCGGAGATTTTGTATGTTCCTGAAGTGACGTTGAAGGTGGTTGACGCAAGTGGCATTCATAAATGTTGAACCCGTTGAATCGCTTAGTTACAGTGAGTGGGTGGGGGACCTCAGCGCCTTTAAGCTTAAAGACTCCCTAATAAATAAGTGCCTTGGCGTGTTTGCCTCGTCATGGCAAACACGTCAGTTTCCCCTACTACGTGTCGTGTTCCTGAGTTGTCCCTCGGTAAGATAGCGTCCCTTACTTGAGTTAGATGCCGAAATGATCTGATGTCGCGGTTGACGGGCTACGGCGGTCGGCTTCGGGATATCGCCCCTCAGCTCCAGCGAGTTGCGTTGCGGGGAATGGGAACAGCTGAGGCTTAGAACGTGGGATGACAGGGCGTGACAATTCCACGTGAAAGACACCTGATACTTGGGCATTTTACATATATATAATCCTTGCTCGTTTAGATCGATCCAGATTGCCGGGGGTCTCCGGGTCTCAGATCTTTTCTGTTTGTGACTTTTTGTCTGGCAATTCATCGCCTTATTTATCGTCATTTGAGATCACACCACCCTCAACCATGAGATGCTGCTTGTGTTTGACAATCAAGAGAAACGGCCATTCGTTGGGAGGAAATCACATTTGGTGAGGGAGAATGCAGTCCCCTCTGCAATGTAATTTGCCAACCTGTAGCTGTTTTTGCTCTACAAACATCATCGTTGACTGCTGTTATTTTTAGGTACAGGCCGGTGTAAGTGGCTACCTAGGTACCTATCATCTGAACCTCGACAGAGATGCAATTCCATGACACCGGGGTGAATGCATGCTGGGCTTTGTATAACACCACGTAACGTCACAAGTGATATTCTTTCTCAGCCGACTTCTTTCAGAATGCGACTGGCATTCTCTTACAATTGCAAGATCAAGTAACTGAGGCAGCATGAGGCGTTCTCCCGCAATGCAACGAAGGTTTTCAAAGGTGGGCACTGATAGGCTGTCAAAAAGTATGCCACTCCCTTGAGCATGTCGAAATGCGCGCTCTTTAACAGTATAAATCTAAAGTTTGTAATAAAAACCTAGCAGTTTGTTGGTCAATCCCCTTTTTGGGTTTCGGATCGCGCGCATTTTCAGGGGCAATTTGAACTGTAGTGAAGCCACGATATCTCGTCTAAGTCGTGAGCCTGAGCGATATGGGTCCCCATCAATTTCGTATCATGGCCATGATTTTCGTATCGAGTGGGACTCTTCATATTCCCCGTAGGAAAGATCGATCCTCAATTACATCCAGTGGCTCGTATAGTGCTTGCAATAATTCCAAGATGTTGAACAACAAGCCAGTCTTTGTTACGGCCTCGTTTACTCACAGGAACAGCATGCTCGGTCACACAGGACTTTGCTAGGCAGCAGATTTCTCACCATATCTTTCTAGCGGAAGTTAAATGGCTTGTCCAAAGTCTATAGATGCTCTCATCCATGGCTCCGTGTCACCATTTCGGAGTGACATGAAAATGTACCACGGCTACCAAAATAGGGCAAATACTCTACTAGTGATCGTCTAGACTCGGTCGTATTGACTCCAAGTACTCTATATATCTACATGATCTGAACCAGCTGAACTTCAAGATCTCCTGAGTCGGACTTGTAAATGTGTTCATGTTCGTCTAACCCGACACAGTGGCGTTCTCTCCTTGCGTGCGGCTCTCATCTCAAATCAAAAGCTTCATTTAGTTCAATATCATACAAGTTTCATTTCGACCTTTGCGACTGAAGGGAAACATGATCATGGTTGTGTTTAGCTTGACCCCCGTGGCTTGGGGAGGCCCAATCGTTTCAGGGGAGCATTCGAGGGTGTATTATATACTTTACTCAGGAAATGCGCGCAAGATAATGGCTTTCTTCTCAGTGGTGATCTCACCTCCAGCTTCACTTAGAAACGAAAGTATACCATTACACTTTGTAAATAACTTCCATGTCTTTACATGTCTTCCCATCCTTCTACCATAAAAGAGACAATATCCCCTTTTGTTATTATCTCTTCTCTTTACTCTTTACTCTTTATCACATCAAAACATCTCAAGTTCCTCACTCTCAATCACATAAGAAAATTTCAACTTTATCACATCGAAATATTCCTACCACACATCAAGGGAAATCCACCCTGATATTAAACTTACCCCTAAACTACCATCAGAAATGTCTTCTTTTACACCAATCAACGCTCGGCAGGTGGAAGAGAAGAAGCGCGCTCAAGCCAGACAATGCTACTGGTGCGTTGTCATGAAGCCTTTGGGGAGCCTTGCACGGACCGGGATAATCCAGACGAGCAGTGCTGTTGCGATGACTGCGAGATCAAGCGCAGCAAAGAGGAGGAATCTGCGGTTCAGGCAGAGACAGAGGCTACTTCCGGGGCAGATACGGAGGCTACTTCCGGGGCAGAGACGGAAGACACTGTCAAGGCAGAGACGGAAGACACTGTTAAGGCAGAGACGGAAGACACTGTTAAGGCAGAGACGGAAGACACTGTTAAGGCAGAGACGGAAGACACTGTCAGGGCAGAGACGGAAGACACTGTCAGGGCAGAGCATGAAGCTCCTTCTCAAGCAGCCGCGGAGCGACCCATTGTCGAGGAAAGGGCCCGCGGCAAGGCCAGCAATAAGAAGACGTGCTCCAGGTGCAACGGCAAGGAGTACAACATGAGCAACTTCGCGGACCACATCAAGGTCCACGCCCTGGAAGAAAACGGGGTACGAGCCCGTTATCCTTGCAAATGCTGCAAGGCCGGAAATTGTGTTGTGGCTCAGAGGCCAACGAGTATCCAGACATACTCCTGCCTAAGCTGCCTCAGGTCCCATAGGAAATGCAGCTTCAATGGGCTCAAGACGGCGCCGCGTGAGAGATGCAGACCTGGATTGCATCCCGCTCTGCTGCGCCCAATATCTTAGGCGTTTTTTTTTGGTGTCTGTGGTTCAGTAGATGGCGTTATGCTGGTCTGGGAGTTTAATGGCTTATAGAGAAAATGTTAGAAGGGATCTACCTCCTTGAGGGTTCTTGAAGGGCAATAGACTCGTACTTTAGTGGCCCCTGTGTTACTCAGTAACCTAGCAATAGAACATCCGACCTTTGAAGCTTTGTGAATCTAAAAATCTCCTGTCCAGGGATCTAGCTACCAAGATATCTGCAGGTGTTGTCAAGGTAAAGTTAAGCTTCTAGGGGCATATTCATAGAGTTCCGCAACAAACAAGACGTTTCTATACATATTCTCTATGCATTGAACACTTTAGAGCTTGATACATACTCTTTGAGGATTTCAGCTTTATTGAGGCCGAGGAAGGGGCTTGTATGTCTCTACTGTAGCTAAACATTTGACGCCAACCTTAACAGAAGCAATCATCAAATACAGAGCAGACGTTTCACCCGCCGCTAAGTAGTGACTAACAGTATTCGAGCTACAGAAGCAGCTTACCCAATTTCGAACTATTCAACCTCGCTCCTGCAATATTGTCGACTTCTGGATCAATTGAAAGCCCCGGGACTCATCTGGCTGTCTGGCTTGGGGCCTTATCCTCTCGGTAGCCAGGCTGTACAACTGACAAGAGCTTCCCCAGTTTGCTGTTACATAGCTTGACTCTTAAATCTTTCATGCTTAAAGAAGTATTGGCAGGTCTTGTAGACCGGCACTAGGATTATAAGGATACCTATACATTGTGGATCTTCGGGTTGTAAGACTTGCTTGTGTCCCTAAAGCATGCAACTCATATGTCTTCTCTTGTCTATAGGTGCATCACCGCCGATAAGTTCGACACCTCTAGACTCTTAGCCCTCACGCATCATTCCTTGACGTCTGGCGCATCTCTTACACAAAGTACGAGTGATGTAGAAAAGGGGGCATGGTAGGGCATCGCCTTCGTGATTCCGTTTCCAATACCTGTATAAATTGCCGTCAGATCTGACAATTATATTGATATTAATTAACATTATATTTACATACTTGATATAACACAAGGATAATAGTTGCGATATGGCTCAAGGTGTCCTTGAAGCATTTGTCTGCTGAGTACGAAACCCCAATTGTCTTTGCTATCAAACAAACATCTCTCGCTGCAGAGAACAAGTACTTCCATTCAAAATGCGAGATATTTCGAGAAACGTGGTGTTGAAATTGTCAGGCCAGTGACTGGTATAATAGAGATAGGTGGATGGAACAACCAACATCACTTCGTCCTCTTACTCTGCCAAGAGATGATTGCCGGCCACTTCAATGTGGAGGAAATCAGTAACAGGAATGGCCCTGCTTCTAGAAATAACAAGCGTGATCCATTTATTTCAATCATAAATTTTGTGACTTTGTTTAACAAACCTCAGTATAAGAGTGGTGGATGTTCAAGACTAGGCGGTGCCTGAGGTATCGCGATCAAAGCCTCGCTGTGTCCCTTCATCGAACGGATAGGTATAGGTTCTCAGACGCTCCTCTAAAGCTTCTTGGGTCTTTTCAGACCTACGACGAGCAATACTGGTTTGCCCCTTGCCAATTCACCTGTGACTCTCTCCTCAGCACGATGTGTCCTACGATGCCTTCACATTGGTCGACCCAGCAACTAGTCAAAGCCTCTTGAGGGTCATCCAGCCTCTGCGCTCACCAATAATCTTCAGCAAACCTGGTCAATCATCGACTACGAAACATATTACCACTATGCCAATCTCCATTTAGACAAAGGCGTGTCGGTATCACGGATATCAACCCGGTCTTCCGTCCCATTTGTTGACATCGCCACCATCCACCATCACCGTGAATGACATTTCACAAGGCTGTGCCTCTTACCCCGCGGTTTTGTATTGGCTCCAGACATGTGAAGTGCTTGCCTCGCGCGAGATATTGCCTGGCGTGACACGTTTCGCGTATTAGGAATCTGAGATATCGCGTGTGCGTCATCGTGAGCTCCCTCTTGCGCGCTGCTGCCTATCACATATCCTGGCACTTTAGGACTCTGCTCAAATGACTTGTATCAAGCAGGAGGTAAGGCAGTTGATTCGATGGTCTGTTTGACATATCGGTGTGGCTGTGTCAGAGGCTTCCATGATGTGCTGGCCAACTGTTCAAGTTCACGAGCGTTTGCGATAAAGTGTGACTCATTTGTATAGGCTTATCGGTAACTATTGATCCTTGATGAAAGAATGAGCGGTTGATTTGTTGGGGATTTTGTCAGGTTGAACGGGGGGCAAAAGATGCCCAATCGCCAAAGAAGCATGGAAATTGGGTGGCGGGGGAGTTGTTGATGAAATGACAGGATGGACTTGATTTAGGCAGCAGGGGACACGGTCATTCTTATCAGTCACAGACGAGCGATAATTATCATTCAAACGAGTGGTTTGAAGTTGATATCGTCCTACGTCACTTGAATTAATTAGGCTCACAAACTGTCGCGTCACGTCAGCCCGATGAGAAATGGAGATGTTCGATGGGCCCGCATACGAGACCCAGAAAATCGGGAACCACGGTCTCCTGCAGGACCCATCACATGCCTCCCGCTGCCGCTGCCACTGCCGTTTTGTTGCCGTGCGCCCCCGGTGGCGGACCCGGCCGAGTGGTTGTGGCTGGACCCTCGAAAAGCACAGCCACATCCCACGTGGCTAGTAGTCATGCAATGGAGGGGTGCGTGTTGAACCAAAAAAAAAAATCACCACTACATTTTGAGGCCTGCTGGCCAATGTCACTATTCTCACGAGCAAATGATGTGTAAGCGCTGAGGTGGTGATAACCTTGGCAGCAGACCACCTCTTCACATGCCATACTGAGGTATCATGATGAATATCACGAACTAATAGACCTTATCACGACTTTCTCACTTACTCCTCCGCTCGCCCTGTCATTTCGATTTGCGAATATTCATTCTGTGGTCTAGGGTTGGTTACCTACTGCAACCGTGCAGCATCGCATAACAACACAGGGCTTCATGCCGACCCCCTTGCTCTCCTCTGGCCATGCCCTAATCTCGCCATTGGTACATAGCCTATGCTTTTCCCAAAACTGAGATGTGATGTGACGTGTGAAAGAGCGGGAACATGTCGTTCTGGTTCCCGAGCTGCAGATTGTGCTAATGCATCCATTGGTCGGATCTCATTTGTTCTACGGCCGGACCCGAAAGGGCCCAGCACCAAAGCATCCATCCTGTACCCTCGAGGCATGGACAACGCAGACAACACCACCTTTCAGAGAACCGCTGGGCATGAACGCGCCTGAGCCTTGAACTGGAGGGGCTCACCTCACGTATGACTCTTCTCTTCTCCCCTCTCTGCTGTTCTTCTTGTCCACGGGACTACCGGGATCAGACTATTCTAGGCTTCTATTTCGTCACCGACAACTGGAAAAAATTAGCTATAATACTCCATCGTGATGCAGCACAACAGGGCGTTGGCGCTCCAACAGAAGACATGTCAAAAAAAGACCCTCTTTTAAAATATGCAATGCATGCAGCTGCGTGTCTTTGCCCTAATGGCCTCGCAGCACACCTTAAGCGCTCTCATGCATTTGGAGAAGAGAATTTTCCAGTGCGAAGGGGGAAAAAAGAAGAAAAAGCAACATAGAAACAAGAGTGATCGCCCTTGTCAACCAAAGTGGAGGACGCTATAGCGGGCACTGCATTCTAGTTCCGCGATCTTTAAAACGGCGGTGTTGCTGCGGTGTGCTTTTTGATCGTCGGCGCTTGATCTTGTCTTGTATTAGCGGAAGGGTTACATCTGCAACGGCTTGAAGTCTAGTCAAAATGTAATGTAATGTATATGTAAATGTATGTATGTGTATATCTTGAGCATTAGAAAACACTAGGGAAGCAACTTTACTGCACGCCATGATACTGGCAACATGCAGATTTCCTACCGTAGTACACACACAGTTTCTCTCTGAGCCTTCATCAACAACGTTTCACTGAGAGCCGCGATGGATCTGTGGGATCCTGCATACGTCACTATGCGGCCAGCTTCTGGTCCTTGTATACCTTCAGCCTTGGCCGTTTTGCGTCCACGTCGTGATCTAGGTCTCGGGGAGCTGCAGGGCGATGGGGTTCCGTATTTTTTTCTCTCTCTCGAGTCCTATCCTTGAAGCGCTGTGCTGCCTCTGATAGCGGCCCGTCTTTGCAACAGAGCCCCGCGATGGTGCATCCCCATCAACGGTACGCACCCGAGCAACGGGCACCGTCTTTTGCAAGAGTCGGTGAGGAGCAGAGAGAGAGAGAAAAAAGCTGAAAAAAGACCGCCTTGTTGTTATAGCGTCCGCAGTAGGTTGGCTAGGCTGTTGGAGGGGGAGGGGAAACCTGGAAAACTTGTTGCCAAGGACCATTTATTTTTTCGAATTTATTTTTGGAGGGGCATTGGCTTTGTTGTTTGGACATCGTCGCTTGACGCAGCGAATAGAGGAGAGCTGTTGTGTAAGGATAAGTCAAAAGCACCAGGGTTCTGCAGACGCATATCCGCCATGCAAAAGTCCTGATCAAAAGAAGAGAAGAGCTCTTTCTGTTCTTCTATTGTGCCCCTCCATCACTTACACGCCGGGGGTAGTACCCTCTCCCGCCTCCCCTCTATCGCGAAGCTTGATTGATGGTGGTGTACACAGCAACGTGTCTGTGTATGTATGTCTGCGTCTGCGTCTGCGTCTGCTAGACAAGGCAGTGCGTGTGGTGGATACCAATCGGCTTCTAACTTGGGGTGCATGGCGGGACCGATATGACGGGGCCGCGGGTTTGTTTGGACATCAATACAGCAAAGCAGAGGGTATATGCATCGAGCTGCAGACACTGTCAGCGCCAGCATCAAGGGAAGGGATAGCTATGAGTCACCGGCTCATCCACTCGGAGGGCCATTGAGAGCAGTATCGGTCAAGAAAGATGATGGCGACAACAACCGACAGCGCCGAATATCGAGCGATGCGATGGATCAGTCATTTCAAAGTGCGGCAAAGCTGTCAGATAGAGAGCAAGGCTGTCGTAGACTCCATCAGTAAAGGAAGGCATCTCGCGATGAAAATTTATCCTGGAAGTAAGAAAAAGGCAAAATATTCATATTGGACAAGGGTGATCGAGGATTGCATGGAACAAGGATGGCAATGGGGATTGCAAGTCCACCTCAATGGCCGCCAACAACAAGGCCGACGACATTATACGCCGCGAGGGCGTGTGCGTCTCGATGTTGGACATACATATCCATATCCATATCCATATCCATCCATGCATCCGTCAGAAGCCATTGAGAAAAAGATGCAATTCTGAAGCTTTTTGAAACAATAGTTGAAGAGCAAAACACACCGACCAAGACATACATACTCCAGACTTTCAGACCAGAGACAAACTGTTGATGCCCAAAAATGTCCATCGCAATAATCTTCCTTCTCTGTTGCTCTGTCAAAGCCAACACCAACACCATGTTTATTATCCGTATTCTGAGATAAACACACCAGACACTCCTAGATAATTTTAAACCTGGACTCGGCTGTGTACCACATGCCGACAGGGAAACTCGCAATGACAAGGGCAAGGCTTCTCTTATTATTAGCGTATGAAACATGGTGCCCAGCAGCAAGCAGAGGATAGCGTTGGGCCGCGATATTTTTCCCTTCTAAAATTCATTGCCAGGCCCAAAGGGGGGCGTGCGGGGGGGAGTGTAAGTTATATGTGACCCATTGTCTCTGGCCTTAATCTCGGGCCCAGGTCAAGGCCAAGGTGAAGGAAGCTCAGACCGAACGCCCGGGTCTCTCTTGTTATTGAGTGTCGACTGTGTATGTACACACTGTACAGTCGCATTCTTGACCCTTTTTCCTGAGGGTTGTGCTGGCTTGCGCTGCGTTGTCGTGGGTGTTTTAATGTGTTGGTCTTATTGCCAGGACCAGTGCACAGCCCATCCCGTGTAATCTGGTGGGAAATCCTTGTCTCAGAGCTGCACACTGACCGATTTTTGCCAAATATTTAACATTGTGGGCACACGCACACAAAATAATTTTGTCAAAATGGAAAATGTCATGAAAATATCATCGATCCTGCAGTAATATTAGCAACACCGACGACAGACTGGGGTTGAAGCTGGGCAATGTTTGAAGCAGACTCCATCCGGCTGTTGTCCGCCATCCGCGAATCCACCAGCAGAGAGCTTCTAGAGAAACTCTCGAGCCTCTGAAAGGCCAGAATCGTCTCCCCGCGTACCCATTACCCATTTGAGGACTCCATCCTCGTGTCTGGATCGCTCAGCCGCTGTCATTGTGGGTGCCATTAGGGCAATGTCGTCGGTGCAAAGGCCGCTAGACCTCAGTGACCGAATTCTGGGACTCAGGCACGCGTTTTGCACCATGACCAGGGAGGAGTCAGTAGTCAGTCATCTTGGACGGGAAGTCAGGGTCCCCCTAGACACGCCCGTCCAGACTCTATCCCCCCTGGCAATGACCACAAGCTCCGAGGCCTGTTGACTCCGGCTCCAGGAATTCTTATCCACCCCCTGCTTCGTCCGTCCCATCGCCGGCCATTGCAAACCCTATCCATGGTCATTTCAAGGATGCTTGATCAATACCCTTGTCCCCTGGCCCCGGGGCACAGGTAATCTTCGGTCCGGTCATCCCAGCAGAGTCCATTTTGGTGAGAACGACAGCCGGATAAAAGCCTTCTGGGATCCTGGGTGTTGTTGAAAGTAAAGGAGGCCAGAGCGTTGACACTCGCAATCAAACCTCTGGTTTCTTCGGTCCGGATGCGGGAGGACAATACCAGGACTTTTTGAATCATACAACAGTCAGAGTCAAACTGATGTAAATATCATGAAATGTTGAAACTGTTCAATTGTCTTGTGTCGTATGTGTCATCTTGTTCAGCGTTCTGACTCAAGGCGTAGAATCGACGGCAGGGGTTTAAATGGCTACAAGCCAGCTGAGAAAAAAATCTGAATCACGGACGCAAGATGTTTAAAAGGAGTTGACAGAAAGATACCGTACCTGCCAGATCTGAGACGGAAATGAACGATCAAGGTATGGAAATCTAAGATGTCAAGAGTTTAGGCTCTGCCCAATCAATACCACAGACCGGAAAGGTGCATACAGAATGCCAGCCGTGACAGGCAAAGCACGGAACTAGGGCCGAGGCCCAATCTCGAGTCTATCGGCATGAAGAAAGGGTAGTTCATCAAAGCGACGGTCTCCCTTTTTTGTTCGGCGCATATCGGGATATGTTTCTGGATATGGGAGGCGGATCAAGGGCGAAATATGATTGACATTGCGGCGTAATTTACGGAGTCTTGTACTTACTATGAGCAAGGTATTCGAGTTAAAGGGCGATTCATGCCAAGTATCTTGTCTTTCCGGAAGTGAACAACTGCAGCATTTCAGTGTGACACAAAAGTCTTGATGTGGAATTGGAATTTGGATCCGATGGAGTTGAAGAGAATGGAAGAATGGAAGACCTGACCTGGAGAGTGATTTGAGTGACAGGCGGGCTAGAGAGAGACTCGCATGGGACGCTTATCCCTCTCTGGGTAGAAGGCCTCTTCTTCTGGTCTGTTTACCACTTCGTTCCGTCAGCATTAGGTACCTTAGTGCCGTTGCAGTGGCAGGCCGCATATCGAAAGGAAACGACCCCATTCGCGAGCCACTTCTCCGGTGCAGGGTTTGACATGTGTCGACTCCGCTGCCGCGCTTGCGCTTCCAACTCGTCCAGTACCGAATGCACGATCTCTCCATATCCGTCTTCCCTTTCTCCATCTCCATCTCCATCTCCATCTCCATCTTTGTTTGGCCCCCGCTCGCCGTGCCGTGCGTGCGGAGAAGACCTGTTGACAATCCGATCCACTGGTTTTTGTTCGCTCGCTCGATTCTTCTTTCGTCAGATCACTCTGCATTGGTGGCAATCAATCACAGCTTTGTTCGAACTGCCAGTGACTTCATGTGAGGGAGCTGATGTGATTGTCACTAATGCAAGGGGACGACTCTCCCAGCCTCTTCATTTTCAACGGCCGCTGTATTTGCCGTGAAAATCTAGGACTCGAAATCAAGATTACAACGAACAGGGTTGCAAAACTCCAAAACTGCTCAAAAAGGAAAGTTGTAAAAAGAAAGAACAAAAGGAAACTCCGTAATCATCCGTATTCGTAAGACGGAGGAACTCATCACATGCACAATGTGGCAACCTCGATGTGCAACCCTCGAATCACCCATCACATTGTTTTCTACCGATTGGCAGTTCCTCAAATTCACGGTGGCTATTTGTGATGCGTGATGCGGAGAAGTAGTGGTAATGATTCCTCCAAGGCGAACCTGTCACAAGGTAGAGCATCTCATGCATGAGAGCCCTTGGGGGAAAATGCACAACACCCATTTACTACTGCTGATGATGTACGTACGCGCACGCTGAAACCGCCCAATGAGAAAGTAATGGTGGTAAGCGTGTGATGATAAATCATGATGGTGTGAAGAACCTGAGGCTGATTGTTAAAGGTCGACAGCCTTCCCTGATTTTCCAACTGTCAATGAGTCTTTGTCCGTTAACTCCATCCTCACAGCGGCACAGCTTGCGGAGTTTTGCCATTCAACTCTCCGCTTGTTGCTTTGTACGAGGCCTTGTTGTTACCTAAATACGTGCCACGCCGTATAATCGGAGGCCAGGCAACATACATATCACCGAGTCGAGTATCCGTACCAAGGCCCCAAGGTTCGGAAACTGTCTTGTAACTACACTACTGTACTGCATTGTATGTTGTATGATTCGCCATCCATTCCAGCCTTGTTGACATACATAGAGCCCTAGCAACCAGTGGATAGCGTCCTCGGCTGCGCTGCCTTGCGACAAGACAAGACCGACCAGGTTACTCACTGGCTGACGGCGCAACGACTCCAGGTGGTAGCCTACCGGTAGCTTCTAGTCATCGCCAGCCTCGCGTCGCACTTGTGTCAAACAAGTGCTATTAAGGGCCAGGCTGATAGCCTTTTGCATGGATTACGAGGACCACATTCACAAGCTCCAGGCAAAACGGCGCCCCAAGTCCATCATCATCCTTGCTGGCCGCTCCGTTGCGTCAGCATCTCGTTCGTATTTCCGTATCCTCAGGAAAACTTTCCCATACCCTTACCCAGCCCAACACCCTAATTAATCTAAGCTACTTTAATATTCCAAAGTGTGTCCAGGGGGTTGTATCCGTAACGGTCTACTGAGCGCCCTGGCCAGGCTTGAATCACACCGAGCGAGCTTTGGAGCTGGGCCCCCTGTTGGTTCGGTTGCCGCCAGCGCGCCTAGAAGCCCAAGGAGAAGGAAAAATTTTCACCGGAAGAGAATTGCGGGCATCCGGGCCTGCAACAAGACGTTGGGATTCTTTGGGATTTGGATCCAGGCCGTCAATCTCGCTTACTCCCCGCCCGGTAAATTCAACTGGCTCGTCAGTGGGACACACGCTCTCTGTCTGGATATTCAAAGCCAATTTCTGGCCTGGCGAGTTCTGGCTGTTGCTCGCTGAATTTCGGAACAAGGGGAATTTGAGAAGTGAGAAAGAGGCGTGCGAGACGAGACATTGGTGTCAAGAGAAGCAAGCAATATTCGATCAGGGAGTCCGGTACTTCACTGAACCCCGCCTCCCGAAAAGTCCGCCAGGTAAATATTATTTACTCATTTTGTTCATTTTGAAGAAAACTTTTCTGTGGCCTTGTCTCGTTTTCCTTTTTGTCGGATCCGCACACTTTTCACTCATCCCAGCATTGTTTCTCCCTGCATTTGGTGGCTGGTTCAGTGTGATACAGGAGGAAACAAAAGGAACAAGAAAAAAGAAAAGAAACGAGGCTCTGGAGAAAAGGGGAAGTCGAATTGTGTGCGTTGTGTGCGAGTACAGTGTCCCTCGTGTTGCTGCTTGTCTTGTTGTTGAGAGACAAAGAGGCACCAGTGCACTCGGTGCGCTGCTATATACACACCCTGGGACAATTACATGACACTCAGAGCTGAATTAGATGGGAAAGCAGTCAATCAAATTGGCCTGTCGACTTTTCATGCTCTTTTTTGCTCCTTTTCACATGAAAGGCTGCCTCTTTGCCTACCTATCACAAGAATTACCTGTTATCATATCCTTCCCCCTATTCCTTGGATGTGCTTTTTCGCCCCTTGGTTCATGAACATATTAGCTGACGAGTGATTCAAGACTGAGTCATAGTTTGCGCCGCGTGAGAAGTCGTCGAGTTGAATCATAATTGATCAAACCCGAAAATACCAGTAGTACCCAACCAAAAAAAAGATAAAACTGAATTGGGTTGCGGAAGCGGTAGGGCGTTTAAAAAGAAAAGCGACTGGACACAGCCATCCACAAAATTATCAGAAAACCCAGCAAAACTTGGCCGCATTGCAGCGTCTGGCCTTGCAGCGGTGGTCCTGGTAAAGACTGCGTCACCGTTTTGGTTCATTTCGCCAAACAATCAAAGTTGAGGCCAGTGCGCGGCGCACGTTGACTCGACTGGTTGGAGAGAAATTGGCTGTGCGCACGTACAGTATGGGCTTTTTGACTAAGCGTTAAACTCTGTCTCTTCTTACACCCTGATTAGCAATACGACACGATACGATACGATACACTGCGGTGCTGTACTCGGTCGCAATCAATCAATCAATCAATCAATCAATCAATCAATCAATCAATCAATCAATCAATCAATCAATCAATCAATCAATCAATCAAGCAAGCAAGCAAGCAAGCAACACTGCTTCTTTCTGAGTCATATCAGTTCGAGGTGATTCTAGTACTCGCCAGCGACATCGAATAAACGCACGAGTTTGGACTGATTGACAGCCAAAAGAGCACAAAAGATTCTAAATTAATCACCAAAGACCTCACTCAGCATTGCGCAGCAGCACAGCACAGCACAGCACTACACAGCGCTGCAGTCACTGCAACCACTGGAATCAAGTTCAGCGGCGGGAAGAGTGCAAATGCGAAGCCTACATAAGCCAGCTTGCACCCCTGTCTCGCTGTTGGAAGAGTCACTCAATTCTACCACACCCTCACAAAGCCTGCCTGCGGCTTTTCCACCCCCTGCCCCTATCTGATACCCCCTGTCCTCACTTTTTTTTTACTCAACCCCCGGTCGGGCCCCTCCTCCCACTAGCGTCTTCCCTGCTATCACCCGCTAAGGTAGTGTAGGCAGGTTTGGGAGTCGGTGCGGTGCGTGAGGTGTCCACACCCAGACACACACACAAATCTTAGAATATATATCTCTGTTGCTTCCCGCTCACCCTCCTTTCCTCCTCTTTTTCACGTATCTTGGCGCTTGCCAATCACTCTAAATCCCCAAACAAGTTCATCAAAACTTATTCAGCACGTCGTTGCATCGACGTCATCGCTCTTTTTTCTCCGTCAATTACTCATCTGGCTTCTGGACCCTCGAAGCGTCCAGCGTCTTCTCGAGACTACTACCAGGTTCTACGGGATCTGGTGCCTATTCCTCCAAGTTGAGGAGAGATATAATACCCATTGGTCATGTTCGCCGTCGCAAAAGAATCTTCTAACCTCTTTTCCTCCGACTACATACCGAGGTGACGGGCCTACTTCCATCACCTCCCCTTGGGCGTCTCTTCCCCGGCGCATCTTGATCGTTGAATCTGCTTGCATGCAGTCTTGACATTCCTGACAAGCCAACTCAACTTACTCACTAGAAAAATACCAACAAAAAAGACACGAGATCAACCTCCGATAATCCGCGAGCGACACGACAACCCAACAACTGCGGGTGCTCGGGAGGAGAGCAGTTGTTTGAACCCTGGAAACAGCGGATGTCAGTTGGACATCGCCACACAATAACATGAGTTACAAATCTCCACGAACTCCTGGATCGACGCCGATCCACGACTACGACAGCGTCTACTCGAGGATGTCGTCCGCAACTCCCACCCCTTCCCCGAGGCCGACCTGGGCCGACTCAACTCCCAGGCGGCCAGCGACGCGAGCGGCTCATTCGCGATTCAACAGCTACTCTCAGGCTAGCGACTTCAGCCCTCGTCCTCCAAAGGACTCGCCTCGCTACAACAGCATTGGGCAATATAGCACGGCAGATGTGAGTCACAAAACTTCTTCGTCGCGCAGGCCTTCCGAGTTATCTCCGCGCTCCAAGCGCGACCGCCGATTCTCATTTACCTATGTCCGGGCTTCCACCCCATATGGAGAATCCGACGAGGACGAGATCATCGAGGCGCTCGGACATACATATGTGCTTCCCGCACAGTCCCGCTCCAAGATCAATCAGCACCGCAAATCCGCTTTCCTACCTCGAGACTTTGTTGATGACCGGGGACGGTACACTAATTACGACGACTACCTGCAGGGTGCTACCACCGCCGCTGTCTACGATGACTACTACACACGAGAGCAGGCTTCTACTTTCCAGTCGCCTCAGCCTCAACCTCGACCTCCTACCAGCTTCGGCCACAGCCGTCGATCCTCCACCGCGGTGCCCCCTCCCCGGCCACAGACTGTCCGTCCCGCCAGCTCACACCGCAGCAAGCCCGCCTCCACTCCTTCTACTCCCAAGGCCACTGATGCCGATGCTCGCAAGCACCGCATTCCTGCTGGATACTCACTCAAGAACTGGGACCCTGCTGAAGAGCCCATCCTTCTCCTAGGTAGTGTCTTTGATGCCAACAGTCTCGGAAAGTGGATCTACGACTGGACCGTCTACCACCAAGGCCCTGCCACTCCTATCTCTGATATGGCTGGTGAGATGTGGCTGCTTCTCATTCAGCTCGCTGGTAAGGTCAAGCGGGCTGAGGAGACAGTCGGACGCGTCCGCACCCCTGACAACCGTGACCTTGTTGAGGAGTTCATCGAGGCCGGTGAGCGCCTCACTGAGAAGCTCCGATCCCTCCTCAAGGCTTGTGAAGCCCCCATGCTCAAGGCTGCCAAGCGCAAGCAAGCTGGCCTCGGCAAGAATGCTGGTGTCGAGTTTGTTGAGACCCTCTTTGGACGTGACCGAGAGCTCGACAAGACGGAGAAGTTTATGCAAAACGTGAGGCTCTTCAACCTTCGCTTTGACGCCAACTGTGAAGAAATTCTCCGGAACCCTACCAAATAAACGGATCATCCATTGGACCCCTGGATTGTTCCTGTTGACCTACCATACCATACCTATACATGAGGATCCTATGATACCGGCCAGTGACATTTACCAAAGCTCGCCGGACTGGATACCCATATCCGTTGTATACTACCACTATTACCCGGATCTCCTGGATACACACTCATACCCATCACAAGGATTTCCATCTATCTTTTCTTTTAACGACATCTCTACCTCGTCCCAAGGAAGCGATTTCTTTTATTGACTTGGCAATCGAAACAAAGACACCAAGACTCATGGGGCGACCTGTACCACCAGCAATGCAAACGCGCGCGCGGAGGAGGGGATCGATATCAAGGGGGCTTCTTTTTCTTCCAATTCGAGATACCCAGTGGTTTTTCCGTTCGGAATGACGCGAGCAGTTGGCGAGGGGGGGGAGCAAGCAAGCAAGCGAGTCATCTTTAGTGATGACAAGGAGTGACAGACTCCGATTTCTCTTTTCTACTCTTTTTGTTTTCGGAGCTTGGATATTATTGTCTTTTGGGATCAGCGCGCGTTAGGATAACAAAAGTGATTGACACTTAGAACGGAAGGCTACTTACTACACGGTAATCTGGAGGATTTGACGTCTTTAACGTTCCTCATTGATGGATGGAAGCAATGTCCTCATGCATTAGAGCTATGAGGAGGGTTGGGGGCGTTAAGGATTGGTTATACCACTTTCAAGATGGATACTTTTGATTTCGATTATTTTAATATTTAGGCAAAAAAATCGCAAACTATCTACACAATTGTCTCTGTTGGTGATGTCTTTGGGACTGATGAAGTGACTGGCACCCCTCGTCCCTCCTTGCATGTACAGCACCGCATTTGGTAAACGAACTTCCTGATCTTGTTTCGACATGATTATCCCCTCTTGTTTCCGGTTTAACGAACCCCGCGTAAGAGCGAGAGGGGTACGAACGCAAATGGCTTGATTTGAGGCACTTTACTTCGACAACGTGGGTTAGTGAATGGACGATCCGGCATGAGGTCATGGCCAAGCAACCCCTGGACAACTAATGCGTCATGCAGTTTCAAAAGCCCTTGAATTGAAGCAACAGACATTTACTTTACTTTTGTAGGATTGATTAGCATGATTGTGATGTAATTCTCTGGGATGTTCCAAGATTTGACGATGGACACCTGACCAGCGATCGTTACCGTAGACTCGAGGCTTTGTTTCAGCCAGTTTGCACGACTCACATTAGGGGCTTGGGCATTGGAATGTGTGAAACTTTGTAAGAATGACTTGCAGGTGCTCAAAGTGGAGGGGGCTAAACGTTGGAATCAGTGGGTTTCAGATCATACTGTACTGTACGAAGGTGGAGATGCCGTTGAGAAATGGTGTTGGGGACTTTTTGGAATGCATCCTTTCCCTTGACTCGTAAAGTTGAGCTACCTAGTCTAGAAGGTTGAGGCGTTAGACGTACGTTGGTGGTTCCGGGAGTGCCGTATCTCGAGTTCTTGCTGGACAGTGAACTCTGTCATGTATGAAACCGTCACAATCAGCCATTTTCTACTTAGCAAAAGTTTCTTTCGTTGATTGAAGGGTGTTACTGAGAGGGGATTAGTTGACTTAGTGGTGGTGTGGGTGCAGCGAGCGGCTACAAGGCCAATGAGTGCGCATGTGAATTACCTTGCTTTTCCTTTTTTCGCAGTTTTTACCACGTGTGGCATATGGAGGGTAGAGGAGGAGCTAGAGGGAAGAGAGGTTGGGGGCCAGATTGATATGCTGGATCTTGCATCTGAGAGGCACATGTGATCCAATGTGATGTGATAAGACGGAAGGGGGCTCTCGATTGGGGCCGCAGTGAGAGAAATATCCCATCCCAGTATAGAAATGTTTGCATGCTGGGGTTCTACAGAGCACATTTCTATGTACTCCGTATTCTGTGAACAACCCCCAATTGTAACTGTAACCTCGATACCACACCACGATGTGATGCGATGTGATGTGTGTCCGGCAAAGGTCCCCCCCTGTACGCCGGCGTCTAAGACGCCCGTCATCCCGTGAGGGAGGTTGGGATTATCACAATGCGTGTAGCCGTGATTACATCCTGGGATGGCAGGTGTGTAACACCCACGGGCTGGATTCATACCTAAGCTGCGAGGCTCAGCCTGCGGCAGGAATTAAGTAAGGTAACCCCGACAAAATATGCACAATGTAACGTAAGCAGTGCATACAAGGCTGAGCGTGCAGTAAATAATTATAGAATGCTAGGCTCAACCTCTTATATAGCAAGATATACCCTGTTGTAGAACTCGATGACACTTGTATGTCTCGGCCCAGTGCCGTGGGATGATTATGTGCGACATCAGCTGAAAAGGCTCCACGTTGCACCAAACGTTGCACCTGTCTGATTTGTTTGTTAGACGCAGCATGCTGTTGTAAGTGAGAAAGTCGGGACTATCCTGTGAGAGACGGACACGTTTGACGGGTGTATCGATTGAGCTACATATACACGGGTAGATTCTTTCTCAGCCTTGCAACGCTGTGTTTTTGTCGACGGACACGAGCATGTCTCGTCTCAGACGTGTGTGCGGCAGAGGTTAGATGAGCTTGGCTAGCACCTCGAGCGAGTTGATGCTGGGAGGCTGTAGCACAAGTGGCGCTGTTTGAGCTTCGTGTAAGTGAATGGCGAGTATCCTCTCTTTGTTGGCAGGCTCGATATCGCGCTCCTGCGAGTCGCCGATGTACACGATATCTTGCGGTGTTATCTTCAGATGATCAAGTACCTTGCCGAAGAGTCCATCGATCTTGGCCACACCGAAGAAGTTTGTGGTCGCTAGAAAGTCCACGTACTTCTCGATGCCTAAATCTCTCACTGCTCGCTGCTGTGCATCCTGCGGTCCTTCTGTGATCACTGCGATCTTTCTGCCGGACGCCTTGATCGCTTCAAGGAGGGAAACAGCTCCTGGTTTGAGTGTCAGGTTATCCACAAGAACTCGTTCGTAGTCTTCCAGCAGCTCATCGACACGATCGTGTCTCAATCCAAAATGACTCAGTGTGGCAGCGAAGCGAGCGCGACGGTAGTCATGTGAGGTCTTTCCATCGGTGAATGCATCAGCGGTTCCTTGCTTAAGAATGATTCCGTATTGTGTTTGAAGGTCTTGGAGTGTAGTTGATGGGTTTTCGCTGGCGATGCGTGTGAGAACGCTCGTGGTTGCTTCGCGGCTGGCTTTGCGAAATTCATGGAGAGTATCGTCTAGGTCGAATCCGAACCAAGTTCTCGCCTGCAGGATACTACGTAGTTGATCCTCATCTTTGTCGGCGGTATAAGACATTGCAGTGATATTTTGTGGTGTCGCGCATAGATTATTGCGAGGGGTGAGTCGGACATTTACAACGCACGCATGAACGATCGGTCAAGACGTGATCACCAGGCATAGGCTTTATCCACTTAGGGCCCTGATTGCACATAACACGTCAATTAATTAACAGCCGTGCTTAACTCTGCCTCACATGTCCCCAACTACTTCAATCTTTGCTCTTCTCTGAGCACCCGTTGGACTGGCACCTGAACAGCAGACAAGTCTCGGGTAGGTAGCTTTTAACGGCAAAGGTGATGTTTAACATTGAGTTAACATCATCCCCTTCAGAGTCTGCTGGATCATTTGGAGGTTTTACTTATAATCCCAGAAGCTACCTTCAAATCTTTGACACTTTTTTTCAAGCTGATCGTTGTGGTATCAAATCGTGTTGATAAAAACTAGTTTCAACCAAGATGTCGGCGACCCAATCATCAACTTCCACAACATTCCAAAGTGCTTATCGTTAACTCATAGTTGAGAAACAGCAGAATCCCTCTAGTACTCCAATTCTGACAACCTGTCAACATCTTAAAAACATATTGAACTATTCACAACATTGCGGTTCACTTAAGATCGGATTCATGTGAATGCAGCGGTGATGACTAAGCGTACAGTAGCTGGTCAAAATTCCCCATCACCTCATGCGAGAGGTTGGGTAGATCAGCTCAACCCGAGGTTCAATAAACAACAAGAACGGCAACGATTACAACACCTGGCAAGCCAACTAAGGTCAAACTAATACAGAGATACCTGGAACTGTTCTGAGTTATTGAAAGACTCACCACATCACAATGCACTATGTCAGATTTCTGGGGCCACCCAAGGTGATTAAGAACCGTCGCGGTACCCTGGTCCAGCTGCTCTTCACCATCACAACAGACCTTGGCGACTCATTCCTCTTCCCAGAGAGGTTTCTAGACCTACAAGTCGTTGCCATCGCCGCTTCACCCGAAGGAAGCTCAACATGGCTCCTCTCAGACCCCGGACATCTCGACTGGGAACCCGGCATGCGCGTTGCAAAGCCAGCATTGGAAATGCCCGTCGCTCTTGAACGAGCTCTTGAATCTGGAATGAGAGTCCATGTCTGTGTCCGGGCATCAGAACCTGTTCACACCGCGGAGAGCATCCCACGCATTCTGGCCTTGTCGGCTGAGAAGATGCGGTATCGGAAGGAAGCTGCAGAGAAAGGCGCTGTTATGCCAGCCTGGGTGCCTCTAACCCTCACACCAACAAACAATGCTGTGTCTATTCGGAGGCTCCAACTGAACGACACACCCGAGGGGCTGGGAACGATTGAGATTGAGGAGGAGATCGGTGAGAGCATTGCGCGTCACATATGGGATGGCGGCGTGATAGCGACGTGTGCACTTGCAGGTATCGAGACTGCTCCCGATAGCGAGTCTAGTCAAAACCCCTGCATGAGAACAATGAAGAATATCTTCAGCCGCCAGAAGTCGATCCGTGTGTTGGAATTGGGTTGCGGTGTGGGCATCTTGGGCATTGGGCTCGCCGCTGTGTACCCCCGACTGCAGCCTTCAGGTGGCGACTGCACTATTCTCATGACTGATCTACCAGAAGCCGAAGAGCGCGCGAGATCTAACATGAAGAGGTTGGAGAACTCTCATCTACGTTTCCAAGAGAACCCTGTTCGAATGCTCTACGAAAATTTTGACTGGGAGGAGGGCAGACAAGGTCGCTTTGGACCCGAGGTTCGATCTGGACCTTGGGATCTCGTGATGCTTAGCGACTGCACTTACAATGTCGACATGCTGCCAGCACTCGTTGAAACGCTCTCAGCCATCCATGCAGCAAATCTGACCTACTTTCCGGAAGGCGAACCATTTACTACGAAAGTCTTCCTAGCCACCAAGCCTCGCCACGAATCAGAAGACGTTCTGTTTGAGCTTATGGACAAGGAAAGTTGGTACAGCGTTCACAAGCAAGTCTTGCCGAAGCCTGTCCTTGGTGGTGTGCCTCAATCTGTCGAGCTTCATCTATTCGACAAATCAGGGCTCAGCGATGGCAGGGGTGAGATGAGGGGGGAGGACAAGAAAGAGGAAGATAAGGGAAAGAAGCACAAGGGAAAGAAAGAGAAGGAGAAGGAAAAGGAAGCACAGGACTAGGCTGAAGCTGCAAAGGGCCTCAGGCAATTCATCGCAAGGCGACCGCATTCCAAAACGTCGATAGCCAATTGTCCAAACAATGCGCTCACCGTCACACAGTAACAAACACCTCATTAGGCTACTGCGACGACTTTTGCTTTGAGGCTCGACTCTGCAGACGATGATGGTGCCGAAAGGCTCAATGTCATTGGGGTTACCCCGCGTGCTGTGTAACGCCCTCCAGCCCTGATATTTCGAGGATTGGACACAGCGATTCGAAATGAACCAGTAGGAGGAATGGGCGGGGTGGAAGATGACTTGCTTAATTGACCGGTGTGGTGGTGTGCTGATGAGTTGTCCCTCAAGCCCACGAACGGACCATGAGGCTCTGCGATGGCCTCAAAATTGAGAATCCCCGATCGTGTATTTAGCGACAAGTTTAAAATGTCGACCATTTCTAGCGATAAAAATTGATACTAAATTCTTCAGGCAATCATGGCAGATACAAAGGTCAAGGTCAATGGCCACGCTAATGGCAATGGCACGGCTGAAAAGACAACCACCAAGAACACCAAGCTATGGCAACTCCTCGCTTTAGCAAAGGAAGTTTCCAAAGATGTCGGCTCAATCGAAGACTTTGAGAAGTCAGCTGAAGAGCGCGAAGCTCTCAAGCAAGAACTCGAAGCCAAACAGGGCGAGAACAAGCGTCTCCGCGAATTCAACGACAAGATCGTGCGAGAGTTCTCCGACCACAAAGCGCAAGCCAACGCAAAGACAGAAACACTCTTTGCAGAGTTTGAGCAGAAGTATAAGACTTATGAGTCCAACAAGGCAGCCGTTGAAGCCATGGAGAGAGAGGTCAAGGAAGCGAGGGAGAAACTTGCTGCTGCGGAGGTGAAGGAGGGTCAGGTTGAGAATTTGAAGCAGAACCTGGCGGCTGCTGAGGCGCATTTGACGAGCCACGCCTCTGAGATTAGAGAGATGAATGCGGAGTGCGAGTTGCAGAAATCGCAGATGGAGGCTAATATCGAGGAGTTGAAGGGGTGTAAGGAGAAGTTGACGCAGGCGCAGAGTGATCTTGGGGAGGGCATTCTGCGAGACTTTGGGACTAAGGAGGTCAAGAAGCTGTGAGTAATTTACTTATGGGAAATGGATTGAACTAACAAGAACAGGCGATCTGATCTCCAGGAGTTGTCGAAGAAGGTTCATGACTTTGTCAATGAGTATTTCAACGACCACGATGGTGCACAGGTAGGTCTCCGCGTTTGCTCTCTCTGAATTATACTAACTATTACTAGGACTCTGCGAGTGAGATCCAAGAACTCCACGCGCGCTTCCCCAAGATCCCACTCTCAACTCGAACCACCAAAGCCAGCGCAAAGATGCGCTGCGCTGTGGCTGATGCTGTCATCGCGGAAACACTCCTCTCTTATGTCTTTGTCCCCTTCTACGTCGCCAGCGACATGAGGGCTACTGCTTCCAGCATGCTTGAATTCTTCAAAGGGGATGAGCGCCGAGAGACAGTATATCGATCTCAAATTCTCGGGTCTCTCTCTGATTCTGAACAAACTGAGACGGTCCAAGAGGACATTGTGCGCAAAGCGAGCAACGAGGTGCGAAGTACACTGCACCCGCTCGTCGTGGCGTACAAACAGACTGGCTTCTACAACGCTGTCCCGACGCTGTTCAGACAGGCCGTTGCACTCTGGGCAGATACGCAGCGCTCTCGCGATATGATCACCGCAGAGATGCCCGATGAAGAAGATTCTCGAGGTGCGCGCCAGTATGATGACTACGATGTCGGCAACGCTCGCAAAACAAAGGGGAGTCCTAAGCCGACGGCCCTTGCGATTCTGTTCCCGCAGTTCGTGTGCCGTGATGAAGTCATCGCTGAGGGCGTGGTTCTTAGATCTGACCAAGCTGCTGTTCTTGAGGCGCTTGAGGAGGCAAAGGATAACGGAGGAGCGAATGGGGATGCGAAGAAGAAGCCGGGCACGCGACGGAGATCTTCTGCGGAACCAAAGTCTCCGCTGCGCAAGTGACTCTCACGATTGTTCTGTATACGAAAGGAGGAGGAGGTGATTGATGTTTGGGTTTGAGATGATTGTACATGGTAGGGGAAACACGAGGAAGTCGGGATTGCATAGTTATGCTTGACTTTGGTGCATTTTGGATGTAAATAGTAAGAAAACGAAAAGGGAATAAAAAGTTGCGACAATTGTTTATTATTTTAGCCGTGATTTTGGTACAAACTCGTTTATGAGCGCAAAAAATGGTGAACACCTGGACTTGAACTTTGGGCAAGGCCTTCTTCTGTCCCCCCAAGGCCCTTTACTGTAGAACCATCTTCATTTAGGTCATAAGCTGTCGCGCTTGACTTCCTAGGTCACTTGGGTCGTTTCTCCAGATGAGGTCGGTACCATGAACTCTGGCTCTCGGGCTCGAGTTGTAATTTGTAGAGGATACTTTGATAATCTGAACCTCTCTCCTCCCGCCGCCGACGTAGACTATTCCCTACTCAAATACGAACAAATTCTCCTCATCTTCATCTTCTTCACAGTAGCCGGTCCAATCCTCCATTCGTTCGTCGTTGTCTTCGGCAGTCTGCGCGGCACCTTGATTGTGACCAGTAGGGCCTTGCTGTTGTCTCACATGTTTCTGCAGTTCATTTACAGCCTTCTTCAGTTCAGTGATAGCCTTCTGCAGTTCAGTTATAGTCTCCTGCGGTTCAACAACCTTTGTCGCCACTTGGGTTAGAAGGTGTCGTGCATGCTGCCCATGATCAACTGGGTAGTTTCGCCAGGTAAGATCCGTGCCGATGTTGCCACCATAGCGTTGCTCTATAGCTTGTTTGATGCCAGCTCCGATCACGCTTCTCCCGAGCTTTTCGAGGCCGTATATGCCTACCAGAATGAACCGATTCTCGTAGGTGATATTGTACCACCAACGTCCCCTGAACTGCTTGTTCCACATCTTTTCAGCCAGCGGACAATTTAAATCCCTTAACGAGAACAATTGGAGGGCGAGTCTAGTGCCAGCAGCTGCGGTTTTGGTACGATGGCCTAGTTCGAGAACTCTTGTTGTGATGAAAAGCGCCTTGTTTTAGGAGACTGACAATGTCAACTCGTACCTTTGTAGGCATGCCAGGGGCCTTCTCCTTGGAAATCTTGACGATTTGGGTCGCAGCCTGTTTGTTGGCATCCTTCAAAACCCCCACGGGTAGGTCGTCAACAGTCAGACTGTTTCCAGGGTCATCGCTGAGGATCATGACATCGCCTTCATCAACTACCTCGACGGCCGTAGTTAATGTGGCCTTCGGCTCGGGGTCAGCCATCTCGACGCTCTGCTACGGTTTATCAGTAAGTTTTCAGTATGCTACTGTCGTGGGATTTGGATACTCACACAGCGCAATGCAGAATTGTATGTGATCTTGCAAAAGTGAGTGTGAAATTGGAAAGCCGGTCTTCCCGCACAAATGGGATAAGTGCTCAAGTCCAACTCGACTACCTTGGTCCAGCTCGGTCAACGCTTCCAAGTCCTTGTCAACTCTCACGCTCTTACGCACGATGATATTGTATGAACTTAGGGCCTGTCATGATGAACTTAGGGTCTCTTATGATGAGTTTAGGATATAATTTACTTCTATACTCTGCTTATATCTATGTTCTCTTGGGCCATTACTTAGACAAGCCTAATGCCGCTGCAAGCGTCGCAACACTTGACAGGCTATTCAATTGCAACTCCGAGGCGCTCCCAACGGCGTAGGATGTTCGAACTAGAACGAATTATCTCTCTGTTGTGATAATGTTTCCTCCATCTGTCCAACGACATAAAAGCCATCACGTGACACATCCGTTTTATTCGTGCTGCAACCAACATCCATGGTTGCATAAGCTTTGTTAACATGCGTTGGTTTACCGTCAATTAGCTATCTTGCGCATGCCAATTCTACCACCATAATATCAGAAGCTTCAACTTGACCGGAGACCACTCCTACCTGTCTGGTAACTTGAGCCCAGAATTTACTCCTATACAATGGCCAACAATGGCCTTATGATTGTCTCGTCAGAAGCTGAGCTCAGAGACGTGTTGGACCAACTCCATGAGCGGGAGGATGCTCTAATCCACAAGCTTGATGCCCCGATGAAGGGCAATAGAGAATTTTATCGGCATCTTGGCGGACTGGATAGTCTCCATGGAGACTTGGATATGCAGCTCATCGCAACTCAATACATCCATAGCGCAATGCTATCTACCGCTGGCGATACTGCTGAGACTATCTACCATGATACGCGCGCTAGATACGGAGAAGAGAAGGGTCGAGGCTACACTCATTGTCATAGAGCAAGTCATGGAGCTTAAGGCGTATATAGCTGGCCTTATAGGCAGCATGGGTGCTCCTCAGGACTGGGAGGCTGCCTCTAACTACCTCTCCCGCGCATCTAATATACCTGAGGATATTGTTCGCGGGGACTTCGCTCTAGCCGTTGTCCCGAGCATTGAGGCCCCAGATCCCCCATGGACTACAATCCAGAATGCTCGCAAGAGCCTCTGTGCTCTATTCTTGAGGGAATTCAACGCCGCTACCAAGCAAGGGGACGGCGCAAAGGTCGCACGATTCTTCAAACTATTTCCAGTTATCGGAGGTGGTGCGGAGGAAAAGGGGCTGGAAGCCTACGGACGATATATCTGTCAAGGTATGGCGGAGGTTACCCGATCAGCTCTCGATGGGCCACACGAGGAACGTGGCAGACAGAACGATTTATTCCACGCAAATAAACCAACACAGCTGTTTGAGCACATTGCGCAAATCGCCGACAGCCACAGTGATCTGATAGAGAGGTACTACGGCGCTGATAAGGTCGTGAGGGTCATTGAAAGACTTCAGAAAGAGGTTGACGTGCATGGCGGAATTATCTTGGACTTGTGGGATGATGAGCGGGCGGTCAACAGGACGATGGCTGACATTAAGAGTTATCCTTTCTCTTTTCTCTCGAAAAGCATGATGCCAGTTCAGAGAGGCCTCAACTTTGCGCTGCGAGGCAACGAGCTGAAGAAAGATGAGCTTGACTTGGATGTGAAGAAAGTTGAGGGGCTCTTTGGACAAATGACAACAGTGCTAAGGAACTGGTCACTTTACAAACGATTTATTGCAAATAAATGCAAGGTAGGAAGTATGTCCATAGATGCTATGATTTACTGACCACCAGCATTAGGGTGTTCTTGACCAAGAAGAAACACTACCGCTTCCGGAATTTCTCGAACAGTGTAATCTCAATAAGAAGATATCAGAGAAGCTCATCGAGCCATATAAACTTACGGCAACATTTCTTTTCCGGAAGTCAGTGGGAAAAGCCTTTGAGATGGATACTGCACCGAGCGGTCTCTCACTATCGAAGTCACACGATGGCAGTCCACCGTTCATTCTGCAAGCCGTAGACGACATCATGTACGTCGTGGACAATTTACTACAGCATGTCTTGTCTACGGGAAATAGAGACGTGGCCGTCACTGTCACTTTGGCTATCAGCAGGGTCCTCGAATCGGATTTCATCGCGATCATCTATAGGCGCATGAAAGATGAGTGCTATCCCAAAGCAACGGCTCAGGGCGGGTTTCCACTGGAAGAAAAAATCATCAGTTTCATGGTTTTGCTGAACACTCTCGACATGGCAAAAGAGTACTTGGACCGTGTTTTCAGCTCTAGAGGGCACATATCAGAAACTCGACCTGCCGATGTGGCCCCATTTACACAAACACTCAAAGACTCCTTCCCATTTGGAAGAGATGCCGTGCTGGTTGCGAATGGACTTCAGAGGCTGAAAGGCGCGCTATGTACTAAAGCTACAGAGCTTCTGAACGACGGCACCCGTGTACTGTTTGATGAGGTCTTGTGGCCCCGGATCAGTCTGATCCTCGTAACCTCTTTCCAAGACGCCGTTTACGATGTGTTGGAAGGAGAGTCTCTGGATGAAGAGGATGTCGATGGAGAGGCAATACAGCAAGTACAGTTGCGCTTCGAGAGCGGCTGGTTGGCCTTGACACAGCCACTGAAGCATATCATGACGCCAAGGACATACGCAGCGTTGGCCAGGCTAGCAGCTAACAAACTGGCAAGGGTGTTAGAGAAGCGTGTTTGGAGTTCCTCTGGCCGTGTGACTGCACTTGGTGGTTTGCGGCTAGAGTCGGACTTCTCTGGTATTATTAGCGTCATCACGAAGGACAACTACGCCCTTCGCGAACCGTTTGCCCGATTGCAAGAGATTCTTGCAGTTGCGAACACGGAAGATGATGAATGGGATGAGGTTGAATCAGGAAATGACTCGTCCAGGCAAGAAAGCAGGAGGTTACTCAGTGACAAGGAAGTGGCCAAGGCGCGCAAGATCGTGAGAAGATCATCACTATGCCAATAAACATAGCAAGTCAGTCAACTGGACGATGTTCCGATGCGGAGCATCTCATGAGTGGTATCAAGTCAAACATCGTTTGCCTCAACCTTCTTAAGACGTTAGTCCTAAATAGGAGCCCAACGTTGGCAAATCTAATTTAATACGAGAAAGCCTAAAGTGAGGGTAAAGTTATGTATTAAATGAGGTAACTGGTGTTCCTCTCTATGTATAGTCTATGGTCAACTTTTCGTACCCGTCACACATCCTGCGAAACCCATCACATCGTCTATAATTAACTTCTTTACTCCTTAGCGGCGGTTGAAGTTGAGGAACCGGCTCTGAAATAAAAGTAAGTAAGGTTCTCAAGGATGTCCCTAAACAGGATGACTTACCGCCAAGGTAATGATAATTAAGTTACTTGCGATGAAGCAAGCAAAGATGCCCAAATCTCTCCAACGATTGTTGAAGGAGAGATCAAAGGTACTGTAGAACTCGTCGCCCACCTTGTACGCGCAATACTCGCAGTCGCTTGTGTCGTCATTGACAAGATAGCCACGACCGCCATTGGCGAAGAAGGGCTTCATGTACTCTCCACAAGTACTGTTAGAAGGCGAAGTGAAGCGGTTGAGTTCGCTTTGCTTGCAGACAACCTCAACCCCATGGAGGGCAGTTGTGACCATTGAACTGATCAGACGGGTGAAGGGGTCCAGTTGGTACATCCAGGCACGCCAGAAGCCCGGAATTTGAGGCTTGGGGATCGTAACACCACAGAACAAGGCGAAGTTGATGATGATGAAAGGATCAAATTGTGCTGAGATGAAGGGCGAGGGGGTGATACTGGCGAGAGCTTGTCCAAGCGTGACCGAGAACAGCTCGGTGATCAGGATAATGAAGAACTGGAATCCTGCTCGAGAAGGCTCGGTCTGGAACCCGGGCATGAAGTAAATTGGGAGATCTGAAACGTGTGAGTAATGGCTCAATTGGATTCCTGGTGTTGAGAACTTACAGAAAGCTACGGCGCACATAATCGAGTAGGGCAGTTCAGCCAGGACAACCGATGAGGAGAAGACGAAGGGCGAGTACATCTTTGAGGACTGCTCTCTGAAGAAGAGAGCTCGCTTGATGTGGAACATGACTTCGACTTGTGTGATGATAAGAGCGGGCAGAACTGTAACTTGGAACATGATGAAGACTCGGTTCTGCAGTGATGAACGAGAGTTGTCAAGGTTCAAGTACATCAGACCAGTGACTTAGAAGAGGTTAGCTAAACTCGGACATTTCAGGGTAGATTTAGGTCAAAACTTACTAAGGGCGACAGCGACGTGGCTGAAGATTCGAGTGAAGATGTAGTCAGGGGATCGCCAGAAAGACAGGAACATGCGCTTACAAACAATCATCATCTGATGCTTGAACGGAGAAGCATATTCTTTCTCCAGCTCAGGATCGTTGACAGTGACCGCGGCACCAGCAGCCTGGCGCTCGCGCTTCAGACGAATGATGGTCTCCTTAACATCAGCAAACTCAGCACTATCCTCCCAGATATCGGCCCAGTCACGGTCTCCAACACGGGGAGCGCTTCCAGCACCGATAGCTTCAAGCATGTACTCAGCAACGTTATCAGTAGGACCGGCCTCGGCACCGTGGCTCTTGAGATAGCTTCGCAGAACGTGAGCATCCTTGCCAATATCGCCAAAGTAAACGGTGCGACCACCACGCTGGAGCAGAAGAAGACGATCGAAGTTCTCGAACAAAGCGGCGTTGGGTTGATGGATAGTGCAAAGAATGGCCTGGCCTGAAGCAGCGAGCTTCTTGAGGAAGCGGACGATGTTGAAGGCACTCTGACTGTCAAGACCGGAAGTAGGCTCGTCGAGGAAAAGCATCAGCTCAGGCTTGGCTGCGAGCTCGACACCAATAGTGACACGCTTTCGCTGTTCGACAGTCAGACCGAATTCAGGGGTTCCAATGATAGCGTCGGCGATAGACTCCATCTCGAGAAGGGAGATGATCTCTTCGACGTAGGCGTAGCGCTCTTCCATAGGCACGTGGACTGGCTGTCGGAGTTCGGCAGAGAAACGGAAAGCCTCACGGACGGTCTGCGTAGGCTCGTGAACATCGAGCTGTTCGGCATATGAAGTAGATCGCTGGAAGGTCTTGCCTGGCTTCATAGCGTCGATGAGGATATCTCCAGAAATGACACCAATGTTCTTGCGAGCTGCGAGGACATCCAGAAGGGTAGTCTTTCCGGCACCAGAGGCACCCATCAGAGCGGTAAGCTCACCTGGGCGAACGTAACCAAAAACGTTGTTGAGAAGTCGGCGTTCGCCTCCTGGTACAGGGACATCATAGTTGAGGTTCTCCCAAGTGAGCACCCTCTCAGACTTGATAGTGATTTCGGATCCCTCTTCGTTGGACTTATCCTTGGTGCGAGCATCCTTCTTAGCCACGAGTTTCTCATTTAGAGCCTTTCTCTCCTTGTTAGGCTTAGCATACACCTTGGCAGCGTTTCCTCCCATGCCAAAGTTGACGAATTCTCCGAGGACGACGTTGAGGATCAGGAAGAAGACGATAAGGGACATGACAATACCCCAGTTCCTCCACAGATCTCCTACGTGGTAAGAGAAGCCTTGAGCAACGTAGTCGCTGCCAGAAACGAGGGTGGTACCAGCTTTTGAGCCAGCAAGCGTGCAGACTTGGTGGTTGATATCGGTGTATTCGGGACCAGCTGGGATCAGACTGTCTGCCGTGCAAGTCATTTCCAGGGATTTGAACTCATTCATCATCATTGCCGAGAAGCTCAGTCCAAGGGGATTGATCCAGAAGATCCATCGGAGCCAAACCTGCTCTTGTTCATATTGGATGATGTAGCCTGACGTGACTACGAACAATGTAATTACCTGGGCATGGTTAGTAATTGAACGTTTTCCAAGCCTCTTGTTTCATATGTTCCGCCTGGTGTAAGTGATAATAGATAGGAGATTCAAGATCATCTTACCACGACGGCAAACTTAATAGCCTGATCAAAACCCGGCGAAATGCAACCGATGATTCTGAAGAATAGAGTCATCGCAATATTTCCCGATAGAATCATGAGCTAACGCGTCAAAATGAGTTAGTTTATGTCTCATTATCCAATACCACTGCGGGACGATACTAACATAGAATGTAAAGAAGGAACCGGCGTCTCGGACGAGATTGGTCATGAAGTACACGATAATACTGAAGACCAAGATCTGCGAGGCCGCAAAAACCTGGTCGACGAAGATCTGAGCAATCCATAAAGCTGAGGGTCGATGGAACGCATATGCCTTGTGCTTGTTCACAATCGTTCTTCCTGTCATGGTTGATGCCAACTCTGAGAAGGCTTGGAACGCGTTGAATAGGAGGGCGACAAAGAGCAGACCTCCCTTGCTAAATGCACTGGCTGAAGTCTTTCCGAGATTGAGGTAGAGAGTTCCGAGGACAATGGCAATAACGATGCTGCGGAACCATCCAACAAAGAGGTTGAATCGATCCTGCAGCTTAAGAGTGAACTGACGCTTCATAAGGGCCCAAACCTGCAGATGGAAGCCAACTTGGTAGACCGAACGCTTGGATGTTCCACGCTTTCCCTCCTTCACAGCGAGCTGGAAATTGTTATGCGTTTCCTCTTCGGATGCGAGAGAAGCCTTGTACTCAGCCATCTCAGCTTCCAAGGACTTGAAGGCATCGGATTTCTTGAAGGCCTGCTCAAGAGTCTCAGGGTCATGAGGGGTGTTTTCCTCGGAGCGGCCCGGGGCGTATTCTCTCTCGAAGGCGTCCGTGCAGCCGGTCAGGTAGTCGGCACTGGTCTGACGGGGACGGGGGGCGAAACCGAGGGTCTCGAAGTAGTTACGGGCAGAGGCAGCGGGACCGAAGTAGACCTCCTTACCACCATCGATAACCATAACCTTGTCGAAAAGGTTGTAGATGTTCTCGGAAGCCTGATACAAGGAGACGAAAGTGGTGGTCTTGTACAGGTTAGTCTGGATTCGCAGGGACTTCGCAAAGTCGAGAGCGGTACTGGCGTCGAGACCTCGAGTGGAGTTGTCCCACGAGAAGACAGCACCACTGCAGATCATAGCCTCGGCGATACTGACTCGCTTTCTCTCACCACCACTGACTCCGCGGACGAAATGATCACCAACGATGGTATGGCGGGTATGCTCGATGTTGAACATCTTGAGAAGCGTGGTAATAACACTCTCCTTGAACTCCTGCTTAGACATGTTTCCAGGTCTCAACTTGGGCATCTTCGTATCCAGAGCAAAGCCCAGGGTCTGCTCAACAGTAAGGGTAGGGTGGTGAATGTCGTCTTCGGCAGAGTAAACAGCTTCACCACGGTATTGGTCGAATTCGGTGTTCTTCCACTTTCCGTACAGAACCTCGCCCTCAACTGCAGTGTAGCCCCAGCGCTGGTTGGCGATGGTCTTGAGGAAGGTGGTACATCCTGAGCCGGGTTTACCGAGAACGAGAACCATCTCGCCAGGCTTGCAAACACCCTTGAACTTATCGAGAAGGGCGACCTGCTCAGGCTTGGGGCCGAGACCTAACATGCGAATAACAGGGCTGATAACGTCGAAGAAGTTGACGAAAGCATCGGGGAATGTAGGCACAAAATTGGACATGCCACCATAGCCCTTGACAGTCAGGTCATCCCAATAGACACCAATGTGCTTGGACTTGATGCCAACCTCCTTCTCACGATCAAGGCCACCACGAAGGGCAGCCTCAAGATCAAAGAGGGACTCGACCTCATTGTCTTCAGCATGAGCATTCTTCTCAGGATCGCCAACGCTGGCTCTGCTCTTTCTCCTACTGGCTCTTGAAACGCCAGTGAACTCTCTCTGAAGCTCTGCGAACTCAGCCTCAGCTTGCTCAATAGATACGCCACCGTTGTTTTGCTCAGCAGGGCCGTGGCGTGTCGAGTCGGTATCGATAGAGTTGCGATAAGCAGGATCAGCCTGCTCAGTGTGATGGTTGGCAGCAATAGCCTCCTCGGCCTTTCCAATGTCCTTTTCCGCCATGGTGACTTATATCGGTTGGGTCGTGCGTGTAAGTGGTTTTAACTGGGAGCCCAAAGTCACCCGTCGCGAAAAGGAGTAATGCACTGAGATAACTCAGTTGAAAAGGCGTATTAATTAGAAGAATTATAGGAATAAAGAATGATTATTATAATAAGTTATATGATACAGCAGCCAATGTGTTGATCACAGGCTCGCCGTTGATCAAACAAGAGAGAAGAGGGCGCATGGGAAAAAGATGCCGACATCCCGCACTATAAGTCAACAAAGGTGCAGCCATAAAAGTTAAAATGGGTCTACATCTCCTTTGGAACAATTTGATCCGGCATTACCAATCAACAATACGAAGCGTCCGTTGAAAATGTCCGTCGGTAGGGGCAGGGGTAAAGTTGGCTCCACTAGCTGGGAATTGCTTCAAGAGCAACAGGGAGCTTTACCTGAGTCAAGTGGACGAGTAAGTCAGTGCCGTGGGGCAGATGTGCAGGATTTGACTCATCTCGGCTAAGAACCTCCTCCAAGGCCGAGGTGGGAAAGAGTCTGATTGGTTTAGTGAAATAAGGTAAAGGATTGACACCCTCTGACGGGGAAGCTAGGGGCACTATCTAACTCTGCTTACGAGTTTTAGGCGTATATATCCGAAAATCTCGGGCTGTGGGGGTCCTCTGAACTGATGAAAAGAGCTATTCTCTACACAATTTGAATATGAACATGAATTGTTCTCTCGTTCACAGACATATTCGGACTCAAATGCCGTGTCAAACGTTTTTGAGTTCATCGCTGCAACGCAACATTGAAACCCAAAGCTCGGGTATCATATCCACCCAATCTCGCTCTGTGGATCAAAAACAGTGGAAACGTCAAATGCTAAAAAAGGGCAACGGTTAAATCTCGTGGAACTCGCCCGGCGCGGTCCCTTAAGTCCGAGAATACAGGTTCTGACTGGCTGCTTTGATTCAGCACTTTACGATCATTTCGACTCATGTCCAAAGATGGAATAGTCACAGATGTCGGCAAGTCAAGAGGATATAAGACATGCATCGGCGTGACACATTGATTCTCTGTTGATATTGCGGTGCAATGCGATTAGAAGAAGGAGAAGTGAGTTATCGGATGAATCTCCCCGCGATGAGATCATCTTACCAAGATCGTTTGGAGATTCACGTTCACGATCACTCTTTTCATGATATGATATCTCAGCTTCACATGGCAGCGGATCCTTGCCATTCCTCTAATCAATCTGAACAGGGATCAACCGGCGAGACCCATCAGTAAGTGGCGTTTCAGGGGACAGTCCCCGAAAGGTCTTGTCCGGTTTACTGCGATTATCGACGATCTCCGCCTCCGTCCGGTTTCTAGTCCGTTCTTCGTCCGCCGCCATCGGCCGAGTGAAACTCCGCCTCCCTTGTCAAAAGAGATTCTGCCGAATAATTTAGAAGATTCCTGGAGTTTTGTGGAATAGTTAGTTGCTGGATGTAATTTTGACTCTGACCTAAGCCTTTTCACATAATGTCAGGATCTTGATGATGAAATGCCTTTTAAGGTTAGTGTTAGTGTGCCTTCTGATAAGATCTTTAATTCTGGTGATATACGAGATTTCCATCATCTTACTCGATTTCAGGCTTCAGCCAAGTGACTGTTGCCCTAGGGCCCTCGCTTCAACTTCTCTTTTTACCTGTGATCTTCCGACAAATCATTGGGCACGTTCTGAGCTGCTAAGATCTAAGATCCTAATTGACGGTGATGATCTCAGAGACAGGCGCGGCAAGAGTCTGTTGTATGGGAATGGCTCAATATGAGAATGAGGCCTGCGCCTGATCCCAGGTTACAGGACTTGAGGACAATCTCTTCTAGACTGAGTCATTCTTGTGATGATTATTGAAGAGATTTTATGCATATTTTGCTTGTCTTGGTATAGAATTATTTGGTGTTGGGAGGTTCTTGCTTGATCTCAGGTCAAGAGGCATCTTACTTGGTGTGAAGCTATGCTCTTTCCTAATATGGCAGGAGCTTGATCGCTGTCGTCATTCCACTCCATGGAACCTAAGGTAGGTACCTATCTACCTTACCTTGCGAATACTTCAATTTCAACATCAACATCACATCAGCCTCAACAATTTGGAGTCCACGCGTTACCTACGTACAAAATCTCGTCAATGCGATGATGCAAACTGTGGTGCCTTTGTCCGCGTGTGCAACGCGTAATTTGACTGTTGATGATGTTGGCTATCACTCTCAATCGGCCAATCTTTTGCCGTCTGACAGGCCCAGCAGGAACTTTTGACATGAGCGACATGCACTAAAAGGCAACGACTTCGCTCTCTATCTCACCCCTCAAGGTCACGCAAAATGACTTCAACTTGTCTGAATGATGGCTCCTTGGGACCCGGCGTTCGGGGATGTCGAGGCGATTTTGACTTCACCCAGAAATTCGAGCGCATCTTTCTCTCAATTATACCAACTGCCGTGTTCGTTGCGGCAGCAGTCGCCCGCATAGCCATTTTATTGCAGCGCGAAAGGATAGTTGGTGGTATTATTCTTCAGTCGACCAAGATTGTGAGTCTTGACACGCAAATGCCGATTTGATACTGACTTAAAAGGCATTTCTGGCTGTTTATGCCATTATTCAGTTCGCGGTTCTCATCCTCATCGCGACTGGAGCCCCAGGCGTTGTCCATGGCCTCTCTCTTGCTGCGTCATCCCTCGTAGTCGCCGCCGCCTTCCTAGCGGTCTTTTTATCTTCTTTCGAGCACTCGTGTGCCCGTAGACCGTCGACTTTGCTCAATGTCTACATATTGTTCACGCTTCTGTTTGACATTGTGCAAACAAGAACGGCATGGCTTGCATTTCAACATGACATCCAGCCCCGCCTGTTCACTGCGTCTGTCGTCGTCAAAACCATTGTCCTCTGTCTAGAGACGATTCCTAAAACAAAATGGATTCACTGGAATGCTGATGAGCATAGCCCAGAGGAATCGAGCGGCATATTTAGCATTGGTGCTTTCGCCTGGCTGAACCAGCTTTTCATGAGAGGATATCGAGGGGTTTTGGCCATAGATGACCTTTACCCGCTCGATGAGAATATGGCTTCAAGCAAATTGTACAGTCACTTTGCCAAGAGGCTTCGGGTGCATAGATACAACCGAGAGCTCAAGTCTGGACTTCTGAAGGACCTGACCAGAACACTCATCAGCCCGTTCCTCCTCCCAATTGCGCCTCGCGTTGCCCTCATTGCCTTCAAATTCTGCCAGCCCGTCTTCATAGATGCTACTCTCGAGTATCTGCAGATGCCCGAGACTCCGACGACGAAAAACGTGGGCTACGGCCTGATCGGCGCAGCATTCCTCATTTACGCAGGCATTGGACTTTCTTCGGCCTTCTACGGTTACTATCAGCAGAAGGCCGTCTATATGATTCGAGGCTGCCTAGTCGCTGCGATTTACCAAAAGACAACACAAATGAAGATCACGGCCGCTGATGATTCTGCTGCTTTAACACTTATGAGCGCTGATGTTGAACGCATTATCAGGGGTGCTGGGACAGCTCACGATATTTGGGCAAACACCATAGAAGTAGCCATCGGCTGCTGGCTTCTGCATGGGAAGATCGGTATAGCGTTCCTCTCTCCGCTTGTCGTGATCGGTGCTTGCGCTCTTTTGCTATCCTGGTTGGTCACGTTCGTTGGCAAGAGGCAGAGCGAGTGGATGGCGAAGATTCAGAACAGGGTGGGATTAACTGCCAGCGCCATCTCCCAGATGAAGCTCTATAAGATCTCAGGAATTTCTGGACCTGTTGCGGATCTCATACAGACGCTCCGCGTTAGGGAGATCAAGGTTGGGAATAGCTTCCGCTGGCTTTTGATAACCGCTGCGGTGCTGGGCTTTTTCCCGATTTGCATTTCTCCAGTCGTCACCTTTGCGTTCGCGTCCACGGATTTGACTGTAAACACACTGTTCACCTCACTATCATACATACTCCTCTTCACTACTCCCGTCATCGGTCTCTTCCAGAGCCTTCCGGGTATTTTTGCTGCCCTGACATGCATGGCTCGAGTGCAAAAGTTTCTTGCCGCAGATCCGCGCCATGACTTTCGGATCCATGAAACTGCTTCAGTTTCCGAGAAAAGTTCATTAAATCCTTCAAACGAGGTGGCATTTTCTGTTGAGAACGGTTGCTTCGGATGGGGAGGAGAGAAACTGACACTCAGTCAAATACACGCTTCTATTCCGGCTCACAAGCTCACCATCGTGGTGGGCGAGGTGGCATCTGGCAAGACTACCTTCTGTAAGGCTTTACTTGGGGAACTGCCTGTCGCTTCAGGGGCCATCAAAACGTATATACCATCGCATCGCATCGGCTACTGTGAACAAACCCCCTTTCTTTACAACGCGAGCTTCAGAGAAAACATTGTTGGCCATTGCACTTTCGATCAAGCCAAGTACGACGAAATTGTGGAAGCTACTATGCTCGCACCAGATGTTACACTCTTACCGCAAGGTCACGATACGAAGATTGGCAGTAATGGGATCATGTTGAGTGGTGGTCAAAAGCAGCGTCTCTCTGTTGCCCGCGCGCTATACTCTGAAGCAGATCTGATGATTTTCGATGACATACTAAGCGGTTTAGACCTTGATACTGAATCGGAGCTCTTCAGACGCGTATTTGGACCAGGGGGTATCACTCGTCGACGCAATGTTACTGTGGTCATCTGCACACATTCAGTCAGGAACCTGCCTCTGGCAGACCATATCATTGCGCTTGGAAATGGTACAGTCATCGAAGAGGGAAATTTCTCCGACTTGGTAGAGAACAAAAAGTATGTTCACAGCCTCGGCGTCAAGCACAGAGATGCGGATTCTTCTTCAGAGGATGAAAAGCCCATGACAAGAGCCACCGCCTCTACTGTCCCTGCAATAATTCCTCAGGACGTATCAGCTGCCGGAGATAAAGCACGACAACAAGGCGACTTTTCCATCTACAAACACTACTTCAAGAGTGTTGGCTTCTGGCCAGTTATCATCGTGGCCGTGGCAGGCATGTTAACCGGTGTCTGCAACAGTCTTTCAAGCGTCTGGATCAAATTCTGGGCTGAAGACTCTTTTAACCGGTCTTTTGCCTTCTACGTAGGTATATATGGTATGCTACGAGCTGGCTATATGGTCTTCTTGTTCTGCAATGGAGTTACGACATTGATCAAGATGACTGCGTCGGCAGGTACCGAACTACACCAACGCGCGATTTCAACTGTCATATCTGCGCCGCTGAGGTTCTTCTCAAAGACTGACACCGGTATTGTGACGAACCTGTTCTCGCAAGATATGACTCTGCTGGATATGGAACTCCCACTGGCCCTGACCAACTTTTCTCTGGACGTCTCCAACGCATTTGGCACTGCATTCGTTGTAGCTTCAGCATCACCATATCTCGCAGTTGGATATCCCTTTCTGATAGGTATTCTATACTTTATTCAAGGTTTTTATCTTCGAACTTCCAGGCAAATTCGACTCCTCGATCTTGAGGCTAAAAGCCCATTGTAGTAAGTGTTACTTCGCTTCTAAGGGAGATCGAGTTCTAACTCTTCATTTTAGCACCCATTTCACGGACACAATCAAAGGCGTTGCAACTATTCGGGCCTTCGGGTGGCAGCAATTTGACATTGCCCACAGCAACAAACTTCTCGACACATCCCAGCGCCCAGCGTACCTCCTGGCAATGATTCAGCAATGGCTCGCCACGTTGCTTCACTTCATCGTCACAGGCACTGCTGTTCTTCTAATTTCTCTCTCAACTCAGCTTCGAACCAATGCAGGTTTGACTGGCGCCAGTCTAATCTCTCTGTTGACCTTCAGTGAAACCTTGTCAAACCTCATCACAAGTTACACTTCCCTTGAGACGTCCCTCGGTGCAGTGAGCAGGTTAAGATCTTTCAGCGAAACTGTGAAGACAGAGAATAAACCTGGTGAAGTTATTGAGCCTCCTGAGACCTGGCCTCATAGCGGCAGCATACAAGTCCACAAGGTCTCCGCCTCCTATGATTCCCCTAGCAACGAGCAAGACGAAGCTGCTTCTAGCTTGGCACTACGTGATCTCGAGCTCGACATCTTCCCGGGCCAGAAAGTAGCCATTTGTGGTCGTACCGGAAGTGGAAAGTCAACTCTGATCCTTCTCCTTCTACGTCTCATCGATCCTCTTCCGTCTTGTGATGCGAATATGAAGATCGACGACGTTTACCTTCACCAAATGGACCGCGCTACCTTGCGTAAGCGCGTAATTTGCATCCCCCAGGACGCAGTATTTCTTCCGGATGGCAGCTCTGTCAAAGATAACATCGACCCTTACAAGGCAGCCACTGACGCAGAATGCTTCAACGTTCTCAACACGGTGCGCTTATCTGGTTTTGTCCAAGACAAAGGCAGTCTCAACGCTGGTATGAGCGCCGATGACCTCAGTGCTGGACAAAAGCAGCTTTTCAGTCTTGGTCGTGCGATCCTTCGTCGTAGGGTGCGCGATCGCCTCGCCGGGGGTGAGAAGCGAGGTGGATTGCTGTTGCTTGACGAAGTGAGTAGCAGTGTGGACAAGGTCACTGACAGGGCTATGCAAGAGATTATTCGTGAAGAATTCGAGAATTACACAATTGTCATGGTGTCTCATCGACTTGAGATGGTTATGGACTTCTTTGACAGAGTTATTGTTCTAGACAGGGGTACTGTTGTGGAATCTGGTGGGCCAAGGGAGCTTGTCGAGACGCCGGGAAGTCGATTTGGTGATCTTTGGGCTGTTGAGCATGACAGGAGGTCAGAATAGTATCTGCTCTGGTGGCCATCTGAGAATAGCCTATGATTGATCATGTTACGGCGAGTTTAGTGAAAAATATTCTAGTCAGCTCGACACATACTAGATTTCATTGCAAGCTAGATCAAATCATGATCTAAGATTTGCGAGTTTAGAACTGTTGCAGGCCGTTGCGTATGACGAGCCTGGATGATGTTGCCTAAAATGAAGAGCTCATGATTTATGATAGTATTTCAACGGCTATGTATTGTGTCGACTAAGTTGCCATGTGCAGAAAAAAGAGAAATTGCCCAGCGACGCCTTGTAAGTGATGTTTCATCACGGGCTTTACTTAGCCTTGTTATGCAATCCGTCAAACGCCAGGCCATGCTCCCATGTGTGTTGATGCTTTCTTATGCTGATGAAGTGATATCTCGTCCAATCATTATGAAATATGCAATGTCGTGTATGTTTAGCGTCGTAGTGTCTCCAGGAACACCTGGCCCTCACACGTCTTCCCTGATCGGCCTTTGCGAATTCAGGGGCTTCCGGGCGTGAATGTTGTAGTAAGGGAAATAAGTATGGAACTTGGGTAAGCCATTAACTTCCTGAGTCAATGACTTTCGAACTTCGATGAGGAACATCTCGATCTGGAGCAATGTCCATCCGAGCCCGTCACGAAGCGGTTTTCGAGACAGCCCATGGAGAGATAACATAACGACGTCTCTCAAAACATGACCACACTCTTGAAGTCGTTTTTTCTTTGCCCATGGACCAAGTGGGCACTTGTAGGCTTTGGTTGTGATGTTTTCGAAGCCAGTTTGGTGTAGTTCATGTCCCACGTGAGTGATGCCATGTAAATCCGTCCCGAGCGCCAGCATGCCTTCGTGGAGATATTTGCAATAGTCCCTCCAAGCGTAGGGGCCGTCACATGAGTCGTCGTCGCAGGCTGCGATGTAGTTAAACTCTTGAACCTCTACGTAACCCCCTGGCTTTAGGTGTCTGGGCGAGAGTCAGCTTGCGATCAGCTAAAGACGAACGAATGTCATACTTCCAGATTCGTTCCCATAACAATTCTCGGTCTTTGATGGAATGAACTGTGTGGCGTATGTGTATGTAGTCAAACGACTCGTCTCCATAGGTCCAGCCGGCTTCGTGCTCTATGTCGTCGACCACAAAAATGGCATTCTCTGGGACCCAGTCCGGCTGTATAGGAGAAAGATCCATGCCGTGGAATTGTGAGTTGGGGTACATATCGGCAACTATGAGTGTCAGCATTTAGACTCCAGCTTGGTATGGAGTTCTCGTTGAGTCTCACGGTCAATACACCATTTCCCAATTCCTGTGCCCAAGTCGAGCACTTCAGCGGGTCCCTTTTCCAATAATTGCTCAATTGGCGCAAAGAAGAGTCTGTCATCACACAGGTACACAGTCAAATTATGCTTGAGCTCCTCTCGATCTTGCTCTGCTTCGTCGTTTGGGAAAAGGTATTTGCCTGCATGATAGCTGTGATCTGCTGTCAGCCATTGAGCAAGGACGGTTCGTATTTATCCGTACCTATGATAACGCAAACCTCCCTCTACAATGTGTTGTCGTATACTGTCGGTCAGGCTGCGTGTTTCGTCGTCGTCGGTCGCGTAATCGCCTCGCTCAATGCTTTGTATAAGAGCCGCTTCGTGAGCCGAGCCTACAGCCAATGGAGATGTCGTCGAAGACGCCGGAGATGGGGGCACCATATGGCGAGACCCAAGATGTTGGTCTTTTCCGGCGCTGTTTCCGGGGTTGGAGGATGGAGAATCGTCGGATTGACGAGAGAATGAGTTTGGCGGCGAGTTCATTATCGTGAGCGCAGATACAGGGGTACGCGCATACCGCGGGTGATGATCGTGGGTCGACACAACAGAGATTTTATGGTGTTGAAGTCAAAAACAAGCATTCAACATGAGAGAGTTTGAGCCGTTGAAGTAGGACAGGAGATAGTCAGGGAGTAGAAGGCGCTAAGGTGAGATTGAGCGGGATGGCGCTCTCCTCCGTAGATCGACCTGACGTCAGTAACCTTATGGCGGACAAGGCGCTATAAGCTTTAGGGCCGTGTAAGTCAATGGAAGACGAAGCTAAGCTACTGTAGTGCAAAGTGTGGTGATATCTCGGCTTTGGTGTTGATGAATGTCAATGAGACTCGGTTGGCATCGATATATAAAGAGCCAAGGATGAAGAGAAAGATTGATCAAGGGTTCAGGGCAAGTAAAGTAGAGCAAAGGCAGTTGAGTTGCTTTGAAGAAAAGAGACGGTAAACGGTAAGACCAGGCCAAGTTGGGTTAGAGAGAATCCATTCGGAAGAGGCTAAAAAAGTTAGTCCATAATGAGAACGATAGCGAAAGGGAAGCTATCAAGAAAAAAAGAGGAGAAATATGCACGTCTATTAATGATGTTGGGAAAGGATTGTCCCTTTTTACAGTTTGTTAGTGTGCTCATGACTAGCATATAAAACCTCATCATATCATACTATATCATATCATTACTGCTATCACATGGCAATGGCCAACTGGTCTATATATCACTGTGATTGTGACTGTGATGACAGACATCGCTACCGAGAATCTGGAAAAAATACTCCCCAAAAATACATACATACAGAATGATACAGAATGTGGCTGTCCCCAGATGACCTAAAGAGGGGACGAGTTCCAGTCTGTTGGTACCGCTCAGAAGCCTCCAGGCAAATCATAACGCCCCAATCCACTTCAAAGTCAATCAGGAGCAAGGGTTTTGATGCAGTCTCGTCTGGCGGTCACAGTCAGTCACACACACCTCCACCTTTTTTCCGTTTCCTTTTCCTTTTCCTTTTCGGCTCCGCGTCAAGGGTCACACTGACATGAGGGGTCGGGTCTTGGGCATGAATTATTGTTCAAGAGCTTGTGTTCTACATTCTTCTATTTGGTCAATTGACGATAAAATAATAAGATAATTTATAAGCAGGTAGTGTTGAGACCACCTGTCATCAACATCCATGCATATACAAAAGCCAAGGCTCTGGGTATTCCAAGCTTGGGTACTGTAGCCAGGCCATGTCCATAGCCCATGTCAGGCATCTTGCACCACCCAGCAACCAATCAAGGATCTCGGGCCCTGTCACTCTGCTCCGAAAAAGAATCTTGCTGTTTCTGGACACTAGGTAGACAAACAAAAGTATTCAGCGGCGCTTGAAGTCTTTCGTCTTCTTCATGTATATAACCAACTCTGTAGCTTTCTATCGGCTCTATGAATGGTGTAGTCGAGACTCCATAGTATCAGCACGATAAAACACTATCAAGATGAGCAACTCGTAAACATCTTCAAGCTCAGACCGCAATTGCGTATCCATCCTTGTCGTACCGACACAAGGGACAAGGCCCGCTGTTGTACAGCATCATGTTCCATTTCTCTGCACCCAAGCATTTAGCATAAGGTCATCTTCACCACAAACAGACTTTACTCCGCTCTTGCGACACTCTGACCTCGATACTCCCCGTGGAACATCACGACATTCTTGTTATTCGTGGCTCCCACTACATATATATCATTCTATCAAGATATCAGTCACCGGACATTAGAAACTATAACATATTCCCTTGACAATAGGAGCTTACAGCTGCCATAAACGGTCTTGCATTAATGCTCGCTCACCGTGCACGATGCGGGACGGGTACCCTTGAACCCTGGATCAAAGGTGATGTGATGGGTATTAACCGAGCGAGTTGCGAGATGCTATCACCCAGCAGGGGTACATGCCCATCGGTTCGCATCTTTTGCCTCATAGCCCTAAGCTTTATCGATTACCGTTATTTCACTACTGTCATTGGTCACTGCTAGAACTGTCATTCTTCCAGCAATCAAGATATACTATCGTGAAATACGGCTGCCTAGAGACCAGGTATTTATCCTTACTAAAGTTTCCAGACCGTAACAATAAAAGACTAGATATGCTTTGCAAGAAGGGACTTCAATCGACATGCTTGCAACATCAACTGTAAAAAAGCATTGCGGGCGCTGGTGAGCCTGTTGGTCACGTTGCTATCAGTATCACATCGCCAAGCCAACACTTCACGAAAGCAGAGCATAGGAACTTTTACTCAATGCAACCCAAGGTTTGACCTCTGGCCATTTAGAAGCTGTTTACGAGCACGAGGTATTGATGTTATAATGTCGCGGCTAATTACCAACAGTTGTATACTGTCATATTCTCTCATCAAGATCAAGATACACTAAGTCTCCACCGCATATCGTTCCAGACAAAAAAAGAAATTATAACACCTGCATGTGTGAATCCACTTCATGGCCATCCAATTATGTTGCTCTACAACAAGCTGTCAGAAGGCTTCTCCGGAGGCTGACTTATTCGACAGTCCCCTGCATATTGTTCCTGCAAGGAAACGTCTTCAAAGACAGTCTCCCTTGCTTGCATGATGACTTTCACATAAGTCTAAAGATAAGCGTATTGGCCAGTTCTAGTCAATTCTTTTCAGCCACAGTCAAAAAGTCACAATTTCAGAGATGAGAAAGAGTAGAGAGAATCGCTGTCACATTAGAATCCTCTAAAGAATAAAGTCATAAAGCCATATTAAAGCCGAAATACTACTGATTTCTAATCGCCAAAAAGGTACCACCATCGAAATGGACAGCCGAGGCCCTAATCTATCGTACAAGATATCCCAGAGCTAGATCTCCCCAAATTAAACCGACTGGTGTAAGAATAAACCAAGAACGTTAAACGTTACACATATGCGTGTTTTGTTGCTATCAAGAGCAAAAGACGTGAATGCTGAGCTTGCCGGGCAGAGACTCCGGCATCTATGAGAAAAGCCCCAATCCGGGCAGAAGAAGAAGAAAGGTTTGCTTATCAAATCCTTTACAGGACGAAAGCAAGACCGGCGATGGCAGCGGCCACACCGGCGAAGGTCTTCTGGGCAGCACCGGCGGTCACAACGGGGACCTCAGGCTTAGAGCCAGTGCCGGTAGTCTCAGGAGTCTGGGGCTTGGAGCCAGTGCCAGTGGTCTCAGGAGTCTGGGGCTTGGAGCCAGTGCCAGTGGTCTCAGGAGTCTCGGGCTTAGCGGGAGTCTCGGGCTTGCCAGGAGTCTCAGGCTTGCCGGGGGTGACGGGCTTGGAGGGAGTCTCGGGCTTGGAGGGAGTCTCGGGCTTGCCAGGAGTCTCAGGCTTGCCGGGGGTGACGGGCTTGGAGGGAGTCTCGGGCTCGGGGACGACGACAACAGGGGGCTTGCCAGGAGTGACGGGCTTGGGAGGGCTGACAGGCTCAGTGGGCTTGACAGGAGGGTGGACAGGCTCGCACTCGCCCTTGGAGCACTTCTCGTAGGTGTAGCAGTCGTCCTTGCACTCATCGAAGTACCATCGGTTCTCATCGACATCACAGACGAACTTGCGAGCGTAGTCGACAGAGTAGTGCTGGTCACGCTGGCACTCGCTGCCGTAGCAGACGATGCGCTGGTTGCACTCCTCACCGGTGTAGTCGGCGTAGTGGCACTTTCCGCTGTTGCAGATCTTGAGCTGGCTCCAGGTGTCGTCGTGGCATTCACGAGGAGCGCAGAGGCCATCCTCGCAGACGATCTGCCACTTGGTGCAGGTAGGGCAGTGGACCTGGGGAGCACAGTAGTTACCGTAGCAGATGATGATGACATCGGTAGGGATAGCAGGGAGAACAGTGGTGACGGTCTGGGTGACGGTGGTGCCGTCCTCAGTGAAGGTGACGGTGGCAGTGGTGGTGACAGGAGGGAGGGTCTCGGTGACGAAGTCGGTGTTGATGACAGTGTCAGTCTCACCGGGGTTCACACCGACGGCGACGTAGACGGAGAGGAGAACGTTGACAGCGACCTGTCGGCGCATGAGGCGGTCGCCAGAAGAGAGACCACCACAGTTCTCAGCATCGTTGCCAGGGCAAGTGATGTCACACTGGTCAGTGCTGACAGCAGGAGAGGAGGAGAGATCAAGCTCGCTACCACAGTAGCAGCTGTTGTCGTAGAGACCGAAGAAGTTGGAGCCCAAGCAGGCATCGGCACAACGCTCAGAGTCGTTCTCCTCAGAGGAGTAGGCCTGAGTGAAGCCAGGGAAGCCGTTCTCAGAAGAGAAGCATCCGAGGAAGTTGAAGCCGTCAGGGTTGCCAATGCCGCCAGCAGAGGTGCTGGTAGCGGCACCGGAGGTCTCAGTGCCGGTGACATCGGTGCCAGTGGTGGCAGTGCCAGTCTCAATGGCGCCGGTGGTGGTGTTGGAGAAGCGGCCAGTGGTGAACTGGGCAGCGGCCAAGTTGCCCATGGCCAGGGCGAGGAGCTCGGTGTAACGCATTTTTGTGATGGTGGTTCTTTAGAGCGAATGACTGGGGTTTGTAACGACTGGAAAACAGCTCTCGGAAGAGAAGCGAGGGGATCGAGGGTGTTTGAGTTGCTTGATGATGAGAGAAGGAAGAAGTTGAGCTTTGGACGGAATCAAGCCCTCTCTTTATACATGATCTGGGTCCCCTTGCCTTGGGGCTGAGATTGTATGGGATCCTCCTAGGACCACAGACTAAGCCTCGCGCCGATAGTCTGTCTGGTCCTCGACGAATGCATCGAGCCCCCCAACGCAAACAAGTCCAGAGTGCTCTGCTGTGACTGTTGAGACATGGCGTTCCCGTCCAACAAGCAAAGAATGTAGTGCCCCTGACTTGACATGTCTCACACCCACTCCACACTCCGACGAGCTTGTTTTGGCCCCAAAATCCCCGCCGCTTGAGAATTTGGCTCTGCATCACCTCGGGTTGTAAGATTACTCTAAATTCCAGATGCTCATACTGATAGCCTCTATCTCACTTGTTGATACGTGAGGCTGCTGACACGGTATTCTACTGAGACACTCATCCCAATGCCGTGGCCTACCCTCCCTCAAAGGAGTGAGTGATTTCACAAGTATCGAAGCACTCTGGGCTCCTCCATAATCTACCGCATCTTGGTTACCGACGGCCCATCGGCATCAGATAGACAGCCAAGAAATAATTTCTCCGCATGCGCGAGACCCATTCCTGCCTGGATGCGTCAAAAAAAAGAGAACACGCTATCAGAACACACTTTCTCAAAGGTTCCCCTCATGTGGGATTTGACAGATATGTGACGGGCGTCTAATCTCCATCACCCAAGAATGTACGTCATTGGTCACCAGAAATAGGCAGAGCAATATCTGGTGCGTTTTGTGGCTCCTCCAAAGGCGACTATACTCGCTTGAGTATCACTCACATAGCGTTTTCAGCGGTTGGAACTTGAGATCGGACAAGGCAAAAGATCAACCCTGGTTCGAAACCGTTTATCAGACCCCTCCCTCCCTTTGGCCGGATGCGAGCATTCTTTAGCACAATCCGGGGAAACAGGTTCTTCCATATCTCGAAAGCATTTGGCTACGAGTGTTTTGTTTTGTTTTGTTTTGTTTTGGGTTTCTTGTTCATGTCCACAAGATCGAGACATTAGATTATCCATCCCGGAAGCTAATAGATGGTCCACAAAGGGGAGATTGCGTTCGTGAGAAGTGGAAGAATGGTCGGTCTTACCAAGGGAGAGCTGAAAGCTGGTATGAGACATGAATCAAGTCTGACTTGTTGTGTTATGCGGGCCGATGGTTTTTGCGGAGGCCGCCGAGCCGGCAGTGCTCCGGACGGGGGTCTAGGGTAGTTCTCGACAGTCCAATTCAGTGCCCATGACACTTCAACAACAGGAAATGATTAGGAAATGCCTCAAAATAATGGAGTTTGTTGTTAAGGTTGATTTTTGTTTCGACGTTTTTGGTATCGCCAAGCATAATCTAAGTTTTCTACTGCGACTACTGCGAGAAGAGCTATAGCTAAAGCTTGAAGTTCTCGTATAACCTTACAAGAAAATATCACTGGAATTCACGGCTCGTATCAGAGCTCAATCTCAAATATTGATTGGCTAGAGCTCATTACACTTTTTAGGACCTTTCATCTAATCCACTTCTTGCTTGGCGATAACTGACTTACATCTACTAAGAGTGGACAACTCCACAGTAGATCCCTTGGATGCAACTCATCCAACGAAGCATGTTAAGCTTGAGTTGACATGGATCACTCTGGTAGCCTAAACAAACTGGCATTCGGTAGTCTCGGAAGCTCGCCTGAGCCCTACGACGATGGTCTTGGCTGTTTCCGGAGCTTACAGACTGATACTAACCAGTTGAGTCATACAATCACTTGACGGTTCTTGATTGATAACTTGGTGATGATGATCTTTTTATGACGTGATGAGAAGCTCTAGCTACCACACTCGCTCCAAAGTCAATTGATGCTTGATGAGGTGATAACATCAGGGAACTCCATATCTAGTATCGTCGCTCTCCGGATCAGAAGATGCCGTGCCAAGTCGTTGGTATTGCTATCATGTACTACCTACAGGATTTCATGCAAGGTACAAAACACCCTTATTTGTGCCTCTGTTACACAACAGCACATCAGTACAGAAAAAGCACCTTCAGAGCTCCTTGTTCCTGACGATCGAAATAACGTGTGGCAACGTTGCGCCTCCCATGTTTGATCACCAACTGCAATGCTAAAATTGGAAAGCCAAGTAAAAAGTTGCGACAATAACATGTTCTGGTGAGGAATGTTGGCAGCGCGTGCCGTTGGAGCCATTCCCGCTTCTGGTCGGAGCTTATGTTAGGTCGCCATGTATCGTGGGCAAAAGAAAAAGAAGAAAAAAACGCCCACGATTCACTAATCTCCTCTGTCTTCGCTTCTGATGCCAGGGAGGGCTTTCATTTGTCGCCTTATGCAAGCCGCCTAATTTAATGGCTTGCAGAAAAATTACCTACATACATATTAAACTTTCTTTTTTGACGTGCAGATAAAATCCATCTCATTGTGCCAAGGGCCCAGGGCTCAGTAAGGGAGACAATGTTTTGTGTTGGTCAAGTCTTGCTCCCTTGCTTTGATAGTCTCACATTGAGTGCTAGTAAGTTCTTTTCTTTTTCTTCAGTGCGATCTAGCACTTGTGAGGCCGATCTCGATGAGACCACTGAAATGTACAAGAAACACACGTGAAATGTTGCAGGCCTTGCCTCTGCGGTATGCTTCAAGTGAGACACCGCACTTTGCCCCTTGGTTAGTTGCTTGGACATTGTCGTTCCTGGGCTTTGAAAAGGATTGTTGCCCCTGTTTCCTTTGGAACAAAACAGTTCTTACCAACAACATCAACATTGACAGTGGTAACGTAAGCATCATCGGTTTTCTTGCTCTTGAGCAATTGAACTCACAGACTGGTCGCTCTCCTTTTCATCATGACTAACAGACATCAGGCTTGAGGTACACCATTCAAACTGACGAGCCGAGATGTCATGAGCAGTCATTGCGAAGGCCATTGGCGCCTTGCCTGTCGTTACCATTCTTCGAGACTCTTCGGTGACATGCCCATATCAGCCACCTGCTGAGTCGCCATATTGGCCCATGCTCAAGCATATAGCTTTCTTGCCTTGCGTTGTCAAGCGCAGACAATATTTGACAGGCAATTCACATGTTCTGCCGTTTCAGTTCTGTTCATGATCATGACATGAACTCCAAACATCGTAACCCTAACCCTCCCCTCATCTCAACAGCCGTGTCCATCAACCGAAGATCTGCGGAGGGGGAGGGGTCATATGGAGACATGCAACTCTCATCGCAGTCATCATTGGACCATTGATTGGCCCGGCTTTGCTTAAGAAATACCCCATGTCATCATGCCCATGATAAAAAGAGCCATGATGGCTACTCCCGCAGCCATGAAACCGCTCAATTGACTCTCCTCGCGCTCAGAAAATGACTGTCACAAAGCTCCCCTTCCACGCCGACCACATCGGCTCTCTCATCCGCCCTGAAGCGCTGTCTCGCACCCAGGAGCAAGCTGATGCCGGCCAGGTCACTGCTGAGCAGCTTGCTGCGACGCAAAAGGCTGCTATTGCCGATATTGTGAAGAAGCAGCAGGAGCATGGAGTTCGCGCCATTTCCTCTGGCGAGTTTGACCGCAAGTACTACTTCTCTGGCTTCTTTGAGCGTCTAGGGGGTTTCCGCGAGGTTGAGCCTGTTCCCTGGGATCTTGTCCGTCTCTCTGCGCCTCCCATTGCTGCACTGAAGAAGGCTGGTAAGCAGTATCCCATGGCTGCTCTTTGCGAGTCCAAGATCGAGTACAAGAAGAGCCCTTACCTCGAGAACTGGAAGATGCTCCGCGAGTGTGTTCCTCGTGAGCAGTGGGCTGAGTGCAAGTTCACCATGCCTCCTCCTTGCTATTTCCACCTCAGACTCGCCTCTGGAAAGTGCTACAGCCCTGAGGCTTACTCTAACGATGAGGACTTCTTTGCCGATCTGGCCAAGGCTTACCGTCAGGAGTTCAAGACTTTGTACGATGAGGGCGTGCGAAACATCCAGATCGATGACCCCACTCTCGCCTACTTCTGCTCCGATGAGATGCTTCAGTCTCTGAGAGACGAGGGTGTTGATCCTGGCAAGCTGTTCGACACTTACCTCAAGGCTCACAACGACGCTATCGCCGACCGACCTGAGGGTCTCCACGTTGGACTTCACGTCTGCAGAGGTTTGTTTCTCACTCAATTGCATTGTATCCACTCACTTACACGCCACAGGAAACTTCTCCAAGTCCATGCACTTCAGCGAGGGCTCATACGAGAAGATCGCCGAGAAGTTCTTCACCGTCCTCAACTACGACACCTTCTTCCTCGAGTACGACAACCCTCGTTCCGGCGGTTTCGAGCCCCTTCGCTTCCTCCCCAAGCACAAAAACGTCGTCCTCGGAGTCATCACCACCAAAGAGCCCGAGCTCGAGGATGCTCAGGTCATTAAGCACCGCGTGCTCGACGCTGCCAAGATCATCGCTGATGGTCAGGGCCGTAGCCTCGAGGAGGCTCTTGAGCAGGTTGGCATCAGCCCTCAGTGCGGTTTCGCTAGTGTCGCTGTCGGCGCTGAGGGTATGACTGAGGAGAAGATGTTTGCCAAGCTTAAGCTTGTCAACGATGTCGCTAAGGAGATCTGGCCTGGCAAGGCTTAAAAAGTTGATGTTTTCAAAAGTTGTAAAAGAAAAGAAAAGTTGTACATAGGCATGGGGATTTGGGAGTGACTGTTGCATAGCGCGGTGTTGATCGTGGTGTTGAAATGAAAGATGAAGGAGGGCCCATAGCACTTTGGGTGCTATTATGTGCTCCTATGAAGAAGCTGTGCCTGTGCACAAGGCGAAGAACTGGTGATGCCATTTGAAGACTATCTATCTCAACATGGAGGTGCTTGAACAGACATCACACTTCGATAAGAAGGCTAGATATTTTAAGAAAAGTTCATTGAAAGGGGTATGGGTATCCTTCCTCCATCCCACATCTGTGTCCATCATATTACAGTGTCTAGTAAAAACTCATATGTACATGTTCGGCAATGCCATGCCGTCTATATGCAAAGGTTCAGTACCCTCACAAACTCTAGTAAAAAACAAAAACCCTCCAATCTCATACCCAGTACAAGATATTCATTTTTCCAATTTTTTTCTTTTTTTACTCCTCCTTGACGGTCTTCTTCTTGAAGCTCTTCTTGGGCATACGCGCAAGCCAGTAGATGAACAGCGCAGCACCCATGTTGAAGATGATGTACACCCACAGAAGACCAAAGTTGCGCCATCGGTCGGCATAGTCGATGTTGACGCCGGCGAGGTATGTGTTGGTGTACTGAACAGTGCAGAACTCGCAGTTGGAGGTGGCATCGGGGTCAACGAAGTAACCGCCGACAGCCTTGATATAGTCACCCATGTACTCAGTACAGGTTGAGCCGTTGGGTGGTGTGATGGGTACGAGTTCGTTACTAGCGCAGGTGACTTCCGTATTGGCGACACCTGTTGCTAACATGCCTCCGACTAGATATGTGAACGGGGACACGTAGTACATGAACTTCCAGAAGCCGGGCAGAGTTCCCTTGGGAGCGAGGACACCACAGAAAATAAGGCAGAGCATGAACAGCAGGTTAGCAACGTTGGCACCACCCTCAGCTGTTTCGAATCCGGCGATAATCATAGTCGAGAAGGTAGCAGTAAAGACAAGGAAAGCCAACAGTAGTAAGAACATAAGAGCACCACGTTCGGTGGTTTGACCGGCGTCAGCAGCGTTGTTGTAAAGACCGACAGGATAGTACCAGCCAAAGAACATGATAACAGCCATCAAACTATTCCAAGGCAGTTCGACGATAATCTGCGCCAACATGAAGATCTTCCACGAGTAGACCTTGGAAGGACGCTCACGAACCTCGTAGAGGGAACGCTGGATGACAAATTGAGGCATGGACTGTTGTACTAGTTGACCGAAGATAGTGAGCAAGTTGAAGATGGCGAACATTTGGTTCTGAAGACCCTGGATACTGTTGGGGGCGCGGAAGAAGACGAAACCGATGAAGAGAGCGACAAGAGAGCAGAGAGCAGCCTTCGAGTAGATGTAGACAGGAGTACGCCAGTACTGTTGGAAAACACGGAAGAGGACCTCCTTGAGTTGAACCATGAAAGGAGCAGCGAACTCGCGGTAGCTACCGTCATCGACGTCGGTATCCTCAACACCCTGCTTCTCTCGCTTGATACGCTCGAGTTCGGCCTGGACATCCTGATATTCGGAACTGTCGCGCCAAGTCTGGAACCAGTCGAGTTCAGTGTGAGATCCGGGAGCAGCACCGATAACTTCCAACATCCATTCCGCAGGATTAGCCTCAGGGGGGCAGGCGTGTCCGCCGTAACGCTCAAAGTAGCTGGTCATGGTCTTGGAGTTCTCGCCGATATCACCAAAGTAGACAGTCTTGCCACCCTTAGCCAGGAAAAGAAGTCGATCGAAGCGTTGGAACAACATGGCAGAAGGCTGATGGATAGTGCAGAGAATAGCTTGACCGGCGTTGGTTAACTTCTCAAGAAGATCCAAAATAGCCCAAGAGGTTTGAGAATCGAGACCAGATGTGGGCTCGTCAACGAAGAGCAGCAGAGGGGGCTTGGCAGCAAGTTCGACACCAATAGTAAGACGCTTACGTTGCTCGACGTTGAGACCTTCACCAGGAACACCAACCACGGCATCGGCATATTCTTCCATATCAAGGAGCTTGATAACCTGTTCCACATAGTCGAGCTTCTCCTGCTTGGGGACGTGAGCGGGCTGGCGTAGGAGGGCACTGAAGTTGAGGGCCTCTCGGACTGTCGAGGTCTGAAGATGGAGATCCTGTTGCTGAACATAACCGGTCTTGCGCTGAAAGGACATGTCTCGAGGGTTACCATCGACCAACATCTCGCCTGTGATAACACCCATAGAAGTACGGTCGGCCAAACAATCGAGCAGAGTAGTTTTGCCAGCACCAGAAACACCCATAAGGGCTGTCAGGGTACCAGGCTTGACCCAACCATCAACGTGATCCAGAATCTTACGGGTTTCATCCTTGATCTTGACCTCATAGCAGACATCATGCCACTGGAAGACCGAAGTCTGTTCCTGGAGCATACCACCATCCTTGTTGGTTCGGCTTCGAGTGCGTTCAGCAGTGACAACGGGACCAATGTGAGCCATGGCAGCCTCAGGGTCGCTATGCTTCTTCTCAGCATTGGCAACGGCAGCAGGCTTGTGACCGCGTCGGTAGACCAGGACTTCGCCCTTGGACTTCTTCTCAGAAACAAGTTCAGCGGCAACCATGTAGGTGAAGGTGAAAAGAATGATCCATGCGATAACGATACCAAAGTTACGCCATCGGTTCTCCCATCTGTATCCAAACTGCATCTCGGCGTATCGGTCACCGTTCACAGCAGCTCTTCCAGGTTCAGCTCCAACGGCACTGCACACATGGTTTTCCGATGCGACATCTCCGTATCCAGGAACCGAAGGGCTAGGAACGAATTCGTTGCAAGTATAGTCGCGGTTGTGGAATTCGTTGACGACGACAGCCTCAAAAGCGTAGGCGATAGGGTCGATCCAGTATAGCCATTTGCACCATCCGAGCATGTAACGCTTTGGAATGACGAAACCGGTGAAGATGACAAGATCCAGAATGAGAATAGCGGCGGGGACAAGAGCTTGGAACAAACTGCGAGTAGCGGACGCAATGGTACGGAAGATCATGGACATGACCAAAACCACAACGAAAGACATGAGAATGAAGAAGAAGAAGGCTCCTGGCTCGCGCTTGAGATTTGTCATGAAATAAAGCGTAATGTTGAAGACGATCGTATTGGCGATTTTGTACGGCATGTCGCACAGCATCGAAGATATAGCTTCTGCAGACGGATGATATAATGCATAACGACTATGTTTTTCAACAATTGGACGTTGCGCGTACAGGGCCAGAATCTGGAATTGTCAGTATTGGTCAGAGTGAGATTAGAACAAAGCTTACCTCGAGAGCACTTGCGAAAGCGTTCATCAAAACAGCAAAGAACAGGAGAGCACCACGCTGGAAGAAACTGCTTGAAGTTTCATCCAGGTTGTAGAAGACGGAACCGATAATAAGAGCCATGACGAAGTTACCAATAAGAGAGCCAACAGTGATACCAGGGTCACCCTTCAGTCGCAGCCAACCACGCCACAAACAAAGCTGAATTTGCTGTGAGTAGGAGAGAGTGTATGGAGACTTGGCGCGCTGTCGCTTAGCCTGCTGAGCCTGCTTGGAAGCACGGAAAGCCTCAGCGTCGGGGCCGTTGATGGGGTGAGCGACCTTGTAGTCCTCAATCTCAGCCTGCAGAGCCTTGTACTCGGCACTGTTTCTCCAAGCGGTAGCAAACTCATCAGGGGTTCGGGGGACTTTGCCCTTGAAACCGTCACGAACAATTCGCTCATTAGGAGCAGTCATGGAAGTGAGGAAATCAGGAGTGGTCTGACGAGCAGGGCACTCGAAACCCAGGTTGATGAAGTACTGCTTAGCGGCATCAGCGCGGCCAAAGAAGATTTGTCGGCCCTCGTAGATGACAGTGGCCTTGTCAAACAGGTCATAAGCACTCTGAGGCGACTGGTAGATGGACACAACAGCGGTGTTGTTGAAAAGCTCGGTTTGAAGACGGAGGGTCTTGCAGAATTCGATGGCGTTGGCGGAGTCGAGACCTCGAGTTGAGTTATCCCAGCACTGCAGAGGAGCACCAGACAAGGCAGCCTCAGAAATGGTAACACGCTTGCGCTCACCACCCGAGACACCACGGATGTACTCGTTACCGACGCGGGTATTCACGGTGTGAGAAATACCAAACATAGCCATTACAACATCTCGGAGGTGATCGGCAAAATCGTTTCTGTTCAAGCCCTGGGGCAGCTGACGGGGCTGTCGAGCTCGGGCAGCGAATGTGAGGGTATCACCAACGGACAGCATAGGAAAATGAACATCAATCTCGGCGGTGTAGATAGCCTCACCGCGGTGGTGGGTGTGCATCTCCTTGGCGGCCATACCTGTGGCACATCATGTTAGAAATACTGGTTACTTGGGCGCATGTAGGTACGAGTTGTGTTGCACGCGACAAGCCCATTGCCGATCGCAACAGAAGATCGAGTCCGTGAAACCAAAACACCCCTTTTGCGCGAAATCTGCAATTCGGCTCACCTTGATAGTTGAAGTAAGACCCCTCGTCGACGTAGATACCGTTGAGTTCACCAGCGATCGTCTTGAGCGTGGTGGAGCAACCAGCACCGGGAGGTCCAAGAACGACAAGCATTTCGCCCTTGTGCACAACACCATCGAAGTTGCGCAGAATGTCAATGCGCTCTTGCTTGCGACCAGTGACTCTTCCAACGAGGTCGCCCAGAGAGAGCCAGACATTTGCGACATCGCCCTGGTAATCGCTGGCACCACCATAACCGTAGACATTGAGGTTCTGGTAGCAAACACCAGCAGATCGGAAACCAGCGCCGTCCTGGTGAACCAACTCCACTACGGACTTGGCCCATTCGCGAGCGTTAAAGTTGGGGGAGTTGGGGTTCAGAGGTGAATCCTCGCCAGCCTGGAAAGGATTCTGTCCGTTGGGGTGAGTGCCAGAGGCGTGCGAATAAGAGCGAGCGAGGGCCTGAACAATTGAGGTTCTTCGCTCCATCTCTGAATCTTCGTCTTCCTCATCTTTACCCAAAGTGTCGGCAGGTGATGATGAGGGCTTCTCGTTGATCGCTTCGTCGTCGGTGTGCTTGTCAGCAACAGGCACGTTGTCACCAGTTGAGCCTGGGCCTGGAGCACCCTGCCTTGCAGCAGTGGCGTCGTTGTTGGCGTTAATCCCGTAGAGCGCCGACATGATGAATTGTGACGGCTGAATCTACTTGGGATTCTCGCAATTGAGTTTCGAGGTTGGTGAGTGATACCCCAGTGACTGCAGAATTTCGTATTTCGTATCGAGGCTGTGAGTTGGGTGTTGAATGTTGTTCAATATGCGAATTGGTAGTCGTCGAGTATTGTAGAAGACAAACCAATTCAAACAAAACAACAAGAAAAGAAAGGTATGTATTAATAAAAGGTAGGTATTAAGGATCGACAATGAATAGACAGCCGATCACAAGGGAGTAAGCAGTCCCGTAAAACAGGCGTGTAAGAAATAGGACCCTGGACAACGCAAGGCAAAAACAAAACAGGAGGGAGGTCAGGAGAATATGTAAAATATGAATGAGCTCTCACTCCCTCAGTTCGTCATGTCCTCCGTCGGTAAGCTAACCTAACAGAACAGAGCAGAGCAGATGGATGGAGATAAACTCGCGTGGATCGCCAAAGCAAAGGTGCACCTGTCGACTAGGCCCGAAACCGAAGGGTAGACGACAAGGGGTGTGCACGCCCAGCTAGGTACCTCAGGTAGGCAATTCTAGCGCAGCTTTTGGAAGTGGAAGCGGGTGCGGCTGCAAGCCTCTGTAGGGGTTGTTTCTCACTGGGTTGGTTACTGGCTGTCAACACTTTACTGGCGGCCGCTCCAAGTACCTCACTCTCTACTCTTTTCTTAGGTAGGTACCTAGGTAGTTACCTACTCAAGATATCGCCATGATATTTCCAGTTTGCAGTCCGCAACAGTTGATCATACTCGTCAACGTGTCAGCACTGTAACAAAGTCCGCACAGCTCTTATCCACTGCGCCTCTTCATCTTCCCGGCATTAGGAAACAATTTGCCCTTTCGCACACTACCAACAACCCGACCCGACACGCAATGACAATTTAGGCAATCATAGAGGGGTGCGCTGTTGAGTCAAATCATCCATTACAGCGCCTGAGAGTGAGGTGAGAGAGACAATTCTTGGCGGATAACGGGTGCCTTCAAACTCCGACACTCCAGGCCATTTAAGCGAGAGAAGATCCCGGGAATGGGAGCGAACTGCATGCATGCCCCCACTACTAACTCCGCGCGGGCAATTAGTGTTGGTACCCCTGGATGCCATGTTATTCGTCGTATTGCTATTGCACTCGCATAGAGATGATTCTGACTGGTAGCGCAGCTGTGAGCCATTATGATTTAACATTGCGTTGGAGGCTCACCTAAGCCACAACCATGAGGATTCGAACTCTCTCGCTGGTGGTCATCAAACGGTTAGTATCAGTTCTTGAATATTCGCATCCGACTGTCTCTTGAAACATGACACTGGAGAACTCTATCGCGACTAACACAGCTAATCTCATCTTCTACCACGCTGTATCAAACCCTATTTGTCGCGCTTATTTATCCACCAAGAACCCTACAAGATCTAACTGACGATAATATCGTCTCCCCTTGTAAGGAGCAGTGATCAGAAACCGTTATTTCCAACAAGGACAGATCTCTCCGATCTTCTCCGCAAAGATCAAAAACTTTGTTTCCATATCCCAACTTCAAACAGGTTGCGAAACCGCGTATTGATCATTCGTGTCGTTGCAAAAACCCGTCGGCCGATAGCCAATTACTCACGTTACAGCGGATAGAAGATCCCCCGGTAAGATGACTCTGATTGGACAATGCACTTCATGTTGGTGGTGACAGTCTCACGTATTCGAGTTCTGCATCGGAAAATACACTCCCTTTTATCTGAGCCTTTTTTCCCTCTCGCCAAACGGTCTGACAGGATGGTTAATTCTCATAAAGCTTGGCCGTCAGCGCCAGGATTCTTGTTGTTGCTTTAGATCCATCGAGAAACACCAACGCACGGCTAATGTTCGTTGTTAGTGGTAGCGTGAGCTTACTCCGTATTTCTATCGGGGTCTTCCAAGGACCCGACAACCCGTCCGCACCCCCGTCCACACGGCCCGCTAGTCAGCTTGAAATGTCAAAGGCTTTTTTCAGTTGCTGAGTCAATTTCGACCCCTTTGTTACCATTGTGGGCCTGCCTGCAGCTGATGACTGCGTCTTCTGTTGCAATCGAACCTACGCGTATAGCAAGCAGGGTTTTCTTGCTTCCTAGTAAATGTTGGTTTTTTGCTTCTTGTAGCTAGTGACAGGGGAGCATGTGAGCAAGTTCTTTCAACGATGTAGCGTGTAAAGCAGCGAGTCGCAAAAAAGTCTATTAAATCTGATATTCATCCTGTTGGCATGTCCAACTTGAACAAACGTGGCATGAAAAGACCTGGGTACCTTGATGCATGTTCAAGTTGTAATAGAAGTTATTTCTAGATAATTCTATTCCGATCGGTACAATCGAGATCCGATCACGCTTGACGATCATGTCTCATTTCCCGTCCATTGTTACCTTGGCACTCAACTGCTGGCCGCAAACTCTCTCTGCATGCTACGCTGAGGGTTTATATCCGATCTTAATCGGCTCTACAAAGCAAATGCAACTTCGAATCTTTCATCTGAAACTGCATAACCATTCTGCCATCTCAACTTCAGTTTCTCTGACTGAACCCCTGCTGCAACGGAATGTCAAGACCCATACGTCTAATTACACCTCACACCACGCGCCACGAATCCGAAAGCGACTTTTGCGACCGTAAGATGAAAAAGACCCTCAAATCTTATACCATTAAACGGTCCCTGCAGGCCCAACGTTCCTCAAGCAAGGGCTTGGTCGATCATTAATGAGTGAGGTCCACTGCAAAGTCCGCTCCGCATCGTGAATGTGCTCCAATGTGCTCAACACGCAACCTGCGCATGCTAGTGTCAAGCCATAAGATTTTAAACATTGCGATACGTCTTTGTCTTACGCTGTGATGGATATGCAGGTGGACAATGCAGGGGTAAGAAGCTGACCGGATAATGTTCGTCCGTAAGCCATTTGGCTTGGGTGTGCTTACTGCAGGATGTGTTCAGTGTCAAGGTGTGTGCTGTCATGGTATTTTGGCTGTTAAAAGTTTCCGGGTCGAATCCTTCGGAGACTATAGGGACATTTTGTGTTGCCCGTTATCTTGACGAAGACCCAACATAGCGCGTTACAGTCTGCAAAGACAAACAGCTGACTGATAGAGTTGTAAGGGCCAACTCAAGGTTGAGAAATAAGTGAAAAGGACTGCCAACCGAGAGCCTTATGTGATATTTTGGCGACGGATGTGGTTGTTCTACAAACTTGAACGTAACTCGCTACTATGTACCTATCTCGATGTTTCCACGCACAACAAACCACAAAGAAACACCAAACCTAAAAAATCGCATATTGATAAGATACTTGATAATCATAGAAACAGCACGTATATATGCATGCATACATATAAGTGAAACTTCATAAGAACGTGTTTCGTTTCCCTCCTGGAACATCTAGCTAACCTAGAGCTTCTCAGCTCTGAGTTTGTCTACCAATCACAGAAGTATTCCTAGCCAGAAGGGCCATCCGCCTAAAGTTCCTTTCTTATTCTTTGCAACTAATTTAGACAAACGTTCATTTGTTCAAGGTGCAATAGGGCCACGACTGACTAGTAATCAACACCAAGGTATCTCGTAAAGCTCAAGGTCTAATAACCCATACATTTTGTGCGAGTTCCTACTCACAGCAGCTTGTCTGTGTTGGAACTGAGAGGTGAGATTCGTGAACACTTCAACGACTTGTAACCCCCCCCCCCCCCCTTGACATGTCATCCGAATACACTTATTATATTATAGATTCTGATATGTCTATCAAATTGACGAAGCCCCAACGTAGTGCGAAAGAATCTACTGCCGAAGCGGCTCAAACATAGAATGGACAAACTTCCCAACCTCCAGGGCAACTAGCAAATCGCGAAAGCAAATATAACCACCAACACCAATGTCCGAATAGAAACCGATAATCACACGAATTGCCATTTAAACTCCAGAAGCTTCAGCGGGGACATCATCGGGGATAAAGCCGGGGGCTCGGATAGGGATAGTATCGATCTTGTCCTTGATCCAGTTTCCGCCCAGTGTCTGATCCTCCTCAAAAGCGCACGGGGGAGTTGTCCAGTCATTCGCGTACCTGAGCCTATAATAGCTATTAGCGACAAGGGACAGAAACATTGGGTTTCAAGTTCATACGGGTCGTTCAAGGGCCGAGGCCTGTTCTGGAGCGCCAGGAGTTGGCGAAGCTGCATGAAATGCTCTTTCGATTGCATACCCCCCGAATTGATACCGAATTCCTTACTATGGGCTTTGAGGATGGCATTAAAGACCGTCCAGAAATCCAAGACAACCGCAACAACATAGACACGGCCCATGGGGGTGATCAAGTGATTCAGTGATGCCATTTCCCCCAGGCGCCATGTCGCCTGAGCTAGCAGGATCCTCGTTCTCGAAGTCCAGGAGTATCTGAACGTGCTCAGTGAGTTGTGGCATCGGAAGCGTTGCCCGTGAGAAGTTCGTGAACCCTAACCAGGTCAGATTCCATAGTGAAACGGTCAAGAGTAAAGAGCTTACGATTCGCAATCGCCTGCGCCGATATTGCAAGAGATACATCGGGAGCTGGAAGAAGGGCCATATCGACAGTCGATCGGGGGGTAGGGGGTAGGGGGTATCAAGAGGCTTTTTGGCCCTCTTGTTATGTCATGCTTAAGCTTGTTCAAGGCGGACCTGGAGCATTTGATACACCAGCGACCTTCAGCTAAAATCACAGCCGTTCTCTGGTGGTGTCAGTCACTGAAGTTCTCGCGACTCTGGAGCAATCGCTCAGATTGTGAGGGCATTCTGGGCAACGTAGTGTATAAATCGGGTAAAGATCGAGAGAAGATCGATAGAGGAATGGTGATAAAGAGCTGATATAAAAATAAATAAATACCCTAGAAGACACCGAGTATTAAGAGCAAGATCTAGGAGAAAGAAGTGTAAGAATAATGGTCCATACAGAAACCAGGAAATGATCAGGTGTTGATTGAAAAAGGAGTGTGTTAATAGAGATGTTCTGATATTTGGAGGGGAAATTGTGAGCTATTTACTGAAATACCACCAAGGACCACAAGAGCAATTCATTACCAGTCCTCAGGAACAACAATAGTTTGGCATTTGAAACGCAAGAGTGGTATTTCAGTCATAAGGATATCTATATTTTTACAAAAAGTTGATTCCCACGCCGACCTGCAGCCCCTTTGTTGAAGCCTCTCCTTTCCTCAGAGCCAAAGGCAGACTGAAGTTGAGCTCGAAACGAGCAACAGGGTGAGCATAAACAAGACCAACACCAGCAGCAACGCTGGGAACACCGTTGAAGAGCTCACCAACTGCGTTCACCATGCCATTTCGGACAGCTGTTCCGGACAGCTCCTGCGTGGAACCACTGCTCGAGGACTTCTTGCTGTCCTTGAGAGCAACGAGACGACCACCATTAGCAAAGAGCTGGAATCGTAGACCGCTATCGGGTCCCTTGTAGGGAACTGGAAGAAGCATGTTGACACTGCCAGCAGCAAAGACATCGCCTCCGACAGAGTCAGATCCATCATGTGGACCAAGACCTCCGAGCTTGAAACCTCGGACATCTGTTGGTCCTCCAAGCTGGAAGCGATCGTTGATTCGAGTAGGGCGAAGCTTTCCAGAAAACTCATACCCAAGAGGCAACGGGCAGACCAAACCTAGTCTGAATCCACCACCAATCGAGATTCCTGTTCGCTCACGAATGCCTGGCAAAGGAATTGGGACGGCACCACCGACTTCGACCTCGCCCTTGGAGAAGGCAACATCACCAGCAAGAGGACCAAGACCAGCTACCTCAAGTCCAGATCGGAGCATGTATCCGCTCTGAGGAAGTTGAGGGTTATCACGCCTTTCCCTGTAGAATGTGTGTTTGACAGAGCTCTTGATAGAGTCGCCAGCATCTGCACGGACTGTTGGGCTGGCGTTTTCGGCCAAACCAGTGATCTGCCTCCAGATGCCTGAATACTCAACGGACTGTGTATCGCGTTGTTGGTTCAGCCACGAGAATCGCAGTGTACCACCCTTGAGGACCTCCTCATGAGAAGCCCATGGCTTTTCGGCGGCTGAAGCCACACCCTCAAGCGATAACCTCATGTCGGGGTTACTCTTGACAGGTGCGGTAAGGGTGGCGCTATAAGCTGAGCGTGTACGTGTGCCAGCCTTTGCATTAAGCGTCAACATCTCAGCACCACCAAACATGTTTCGCCATAATAGCGAACCATAAGCAGATCCCTCTCCATTGCCAACGTCGGTACCAGTTTGGAGCTTGAATCGAGACAGTTCCTTGACTCGGATATCGACGTTCACATCGGTGGGCGAGGTAGAGGGATCGGTCTGTTGGGCAGAGGTCAGGTAGACTTCGGGTTGAGGTTGGAATATTTCTACAAATCAGTTAATTTGGTGTTGCGGTGAGGGCTACTAGAAATCATACGTAGGCCATCGAGCTTGTTGCTTGCGATACGGAGACTGTTGATGACATCGCCAACAGTCGAGCTTGCGTTCGAGGCATCGGCAATGAGGGGTTGGAAAATGGGATCGAGGAAGTTTGTTCGTGTGTTGACCGCACCGTGGATTCGGAGCTCGTTGATCGTCATGGGCGCCAGCTGCTGGTCACCAATCTGCACAACATTAGCAAATGATCTGAAGCTCGGATCGGTAAGGGAACATACCACCTGAGCTAGACGCCGTTGCTTGGCTTCATCTTGCTCTTTTTGGAATTCGGGCTTGGATTCTGCTTCATGCAACAAAGAACCGGTGTCGGAATGAAGCTTGTTAAAGGGGTCCATAGACTGATTCATGTTAGATGATCGCTTCTCGTGTATTAATAGCGTGATGGAATTACCGGACCCCCGGTTGACCCAGGAATTGCAGCCATTTTTGGTAGCGCAAGAGCCGAGTTTCTGCTTGCAATAGCCTCACGATGTCGATTTAAAGAGTATCGGACCACCAACTGGACCCTGACAGCCCAGCTTCCAATTAATCGCCGGTACGTACTTCCCGAGCTCCCGTGGGTGTGGACCTGAGACCTGTGGCTCAAAGTCGTGGCGCTTCTACGTCGTCATAAGATGGCATGTGATACACAGCCACAAACTATCCGGACCTAGCGGGACCGCTGTGCCTGGCAAAGGGTGCCTCCTCCTGCGTTCCTCTCCATTCATCTCAACTTATACACTCTTCATTTGCGCTCAAGCATAAGATATCGCTGCTTTTGAGTTTTTAGAGAGATCTTTCTCTTTCACTTCATCCGAGTTTGATAGATACTCGTTACTTTCCTTTAATTCGCTAATTTCTTCGGCCTCGATTCTACTCACGCGACCCGCAATCTGTCCCGTTCTCTTTGTCAACTTCTAATCCAACGTCAGTCAGCATGGCTAGCAAAGGCGCCACCAAGCGTGTATGTACTCCCACCACTTGAATGTGCAATACTAATTATTGGATAGCTGACACGCGAATACAAAACCATCTCAGAGAACCCTCCTCCTTACATTGTCGCTCATCCATCCGAGTCCAACATTCTGGAGTACGTTACGTCACGCCGCCCAACAATTGGTCGCGAGTCAACTTTGCTAACACAACTTAGATGGCACTACATCATTACCGGTCCTGAGGACACTCCTTACCATGGCGGCCAGTATTGGGGCACTCTCATGTTCCCACCAAACTATCCCTTTGCTCCTCCCGCCATTCGCATGCACACTCCGTCCGGTCGATTCCAGCCTTCGTCGCGACTATGTCTGTCCATCTCCGATTTCCACCCGAAGTCATTCAACCCCGCGTGGGAAGTCTCGACAATCCTAATCGGCCTTCTATCATTCATGACAAGTGAAGAGATGACGACCGGTTCCGTGTCCAGCAGCGCCGCCGAACGACGCTCCCTCGCCGCTCGATCACGCTGGTGGAACTCGACTGGCAATGGCACACACAGCAAGACAGGCCCTATCCAGAGAGGCAATATCAAGGCTGGAGATGGCGGCGCCAAGTTTCGAACAGAGTGGCCAGAGGTGGATGCTGAGAATTGGGAGTGGATGACCAAGAACAAGGTTGACCCTGTCAGTGGTACACGATTAGATGCTGATAACAGCGGATCCTGTCGACCTCAGCTTGGTATTTCAGGGACTAGTGGTCATCAAACACAAGCCGTTGTTGATGTGGTCAACCAACAAAGAGATGCCAGCACAGGATGGATCTATCGCAACAAACTTCTTGTCGCTGGTGCGGCCTTCTTCTTCTACGTCCTCGTCGCTAGACTTGTTAGCGGAGAAGAATAATTGGGGAGAGTTGTAATCGGGAAGCGCCTCATGTTGTTCTAATTCTAGTTTTTGTTTTATTACGGGCGGACTGGCGGGCGCAATAGGTTAACAAGCCAGATATCAGGACTCGCGTCTCGATCTGGCGTTTCAGGGCATTCAATGAGCATTTACTTGATGGGGTTCAATTTGATTATCATCAGCTCATTTGCCTGCAGCGGTTGTGATTTATCGGGTAGAGACTCTAATACATCAAAGAGGTAGACCAACATGCAACAGTGCTCCTTGTATCAAGTGCGTACCCGTCCGCAAGAATCAGTTGATGCACATAGGTCAAACGGGAACAAGCAGGCAGCCGTGCTTTTGATAGGCAACTGACATAAGTTTCCGTAGACAAACAACAAACCCAGCCTATTATAACCCTCAGACAAGGCTCCATGCAATCAGAGTTAAATGTCGGAAGCCGGCTGATGACTGTTCACCGCAGAAGCTCAACCTTTATTTGTTGGTTACTATCCGACGGGCGGGAGTATTGTTGGCTGCGCTAGCCCACTCCAGGCCCCTGAAGTTTAGCGTAAGTCTTAACGCGGGCACCTACGGCACGGCGGGGAGGTCTGAGGTAGGTTTGCTAGGGGAGGAAAGAAAACTCAGGACCTCGATCCTAAGTGATAAAAAGATTTAGGTGATATAGCCTAACCTTAGCATGACCTTTACTGAGTTTATTTTGACACCCAATATCAAGGTCCGTTGTTTTCTTGCACCCCAAGGGTTTGGTCTAGCCTAGGTACCTACAAGAAAAATTGTGACGAAAGCCCCAATTTTTGTTACCTTGCGACTCGTCTCCATCGCTTGGAAGCCGTTGGAAGCACCTCCTCGACATCATCATCATCCAGGTTTCCAGGTTGGTGAAATTCTCACAGCATAATTCTCCCTATTCATCACCTCCTACAGCACTGTATCTCCTCTAAGCCCTGTGGTTTGCTACCTTTCATTCCTTAATTCACCCTCCTTACCATACACACCCGTTATCGAAATCCGCTCCTACTTGAGCTCTTCCTCTCCGCACAAATAGCTGCACCTGGACCCTCATTTCTAGTGCATCGCCAGTTCGCCTCCGATCCACGGCCAACTACCTTACCCTTCAGCCCAGAATCGATAAAAGGGCACTTCAGTCATAACGAAGACTTTTGCTCTCCATGCCTCTTCCTCTAGATCCGTAGAGCCCTCCTCCCTCCGAATCCTCTGCTGAGGCCTGGCGCTGGCTAGCTGATCGCCCGCCGATACCTTCCCCGCCGAACCGTCAACGATCTCGTCCATGAAATGGCGCCCCAAAACGGCAATATGAAGACTCGCCGAAATGGCGGGAGCAAGCTCTCTCAGTCCTCCAAGCCTGTCATGCCTGCTATCCCTCTGCCTTACGTGAAGCGTCAGGCCGCTTCTGCTGCTGCTCGTGCCAATGCTGTCCCCGTTTCTTCGACTGCTGCCTCCACCACGATCCAGGAACCGGATGTGCGCTCCCCAATTGAGGCGAAGCATGTAAATGGTAACGTGCCTGCTGAGGCTAAGAAGGATGATTCTGTGGCTACGGCTCCAAGCACAATTGCTAGTCGAACTTCGACTTCGACGTCGACCTCCAAAGCCGAGGAGGTGGCCGAGACAAAGGCAGACGTTCACAAAGAAACAAAGAACGGCGCTTCTGACCCGACCAACACCCAGGCTTCTTCCTGTAAGTACTCCAGACGTGCCTATTTTCAAGAGGCACCCAATGACCCTTTACTTACACACAATTCTTTCATTGCAGCCGCATCTGGTCCTGAACATCCTACCACCATCAACGAAAGCGAAAACATCCACAAAAACCCCGTGGTCTCAGGCTATTCTGATCAGCCCACCCCCAAGAACCAGGTCGATGTTGAGGCTCGATCAGTCGACAAGGTTTCAGCCGGAGTGAACGAGAAGCCCAATGGTGTTTCAAGCAAGAGCGACATCAAAACTCTGTCTGGTAGGTAACCACACTCACAGTTTTTTCAAGCCCTTTTAAATACTCATAACTCGAATTTAGACAACCATCCACCTTCAAAGTTCAACAAAGGCCGACCTCCTTCTGCTGTCCCACCGGGCCGATACCAGATGCCCCCTTCCTTTCAACCTGCTGTTCGACCTATGGGACCAAACGTGAACGGCGATATGCGTGGCCATCGCTCTCCTCTGCCTAATGGTCCGCCTATGCACCAGCCTCATCACAGCAATGGCAGCATCCATTTTGGCGGTTTCCAAGGTTCGACGAGCTCTTCTCCTGCTCCTCCATCCGGTGGTATTGCCCCTCCTCCTGGTATGACAGGTCCTGATGGTCGGCCCTACATGGCCGCTGCCGCCAACGGCTTCCCCCCTATGATGCCGTATGGCGCAGAACAGGTTCCGGTCACCACTTTCGATAACTACGGAAGACCTACGATGGCTTATGGACCGATGGACTCTTTCCCTCCCTTCCCTAACAATTTTGGTCCCCCAACCCCACACAGCTATCATGATTCACAGGCATCAGGCCCCGACGATGGTAGTGTCTACAACCAGTTTTCTTCAGCTCCAGCGCGAAATGGTGTGCCTGCTCCAGAGGAAAACCAGTCACCCAACCAGCCAGGCAGAATGTTTGGTGGTCCCGAGTATCCGCGAATGATGCCGAATGCCAGACCTCCCCCGCACATGATGTCTACAATGGATGGTGCTGAAGGTCTGATTGGTCATTTGGTCCAACAGTTTTCATCTCCAGAATTTGCTGATTGCGTTTTGGAACTTCGATACGCGGATGAAAGAGCTCCTCCAGTTCGCATTCCGGGTCACCGAGTCATCCTTTGTCGCAGTACTGAGCTCGCAAACGCCATCGCCAAGCAGCCACGATCTAACCCAAATGTTCCATCTCTCCCTACCATCCTTCTCGAGACCAAGAGCAAGTGGATTCGCTCCAACTCCTTCTACATGGCCGTTCACTGTCTGTACGGATGGCCACTGTTGGATCCTGCTGCTGAGGGCATGAAGCAGGCTGCAGCTGATTACAACCAGTTGATTGACCGCTTCGAATTTGCCCTTTCGTATGCTGCAGCCGGCCATCTCCTCCGCTGGGATCCGGTCACGCGACGCGGTTGCGATGTTGCTGTGCAACTTCTGAACTGGGAGACAGTCGAGAAGGCTTTGGAGTTTGCCTTGGAGGATCACCGAGACGAGGGGTCTTATGATGTGTTGAAGTACGGCGATGGATCTCGAGCTATTCTCAACGAGATCGTCTCTTTTATTGCGAGCAACACCAGCCCTACTTTCAAGATTGACACTTCAGTGACCGACACTTCGAGCTATGCTCGTCTTCCACAAACTGCTCTGACTAGCAATGCCAGTACCCGCAAGCTCTCACCCCCACCCATTGCTCGAGGTACATCCGTGCATCTTGGCAAGGGCAAGGGCAAGGGACGTCTCTCTCAGCAGATTTCTGGTATTCAGTTCGGCGACCTTTCTTTGACTGACGGCAAGGTCTCGCCAGCCTCGGATGCTTCAGGCGGCTCACAGCAACGAACTCCTTTCAACGCAGTGCTCTCTCGAATTCTCCTCAACCTTCCATTCGAAAATCTCAAAGCACTGCTCGAAGCTGCGACTAACAAGGCCAACGGATGGCCAAATGCAGAGGCAATCTACCGCGTGGTCAAAGACACAGTAGCTGAGAGAGAGCGACGTCGGCTTCAGATCGTTGAACTGGTCAAGACCCACCAGGTCACAGCCTGGGCCGTCATCACCCAACAGCTTTCCAGTCCTGAGCCGAGATACGTCGGTCTCTGGAGTGCGCTGGGCTGGCGCGAGGAGATTCTACCTTTCGGACCTTCAGAAAGTCCGGCCCTTGGTCGCACTTGGGTTCCCTTCGTGGGCCCTCAAGCAAGCACTCAAGCAGCTTACCCCTAAACAACTTGGTTCGGATACAGAATTTTCATTTTGATGAATGATATTGTGGGTTATGTTGATGCTGGATAATCGGGAGGGCGATACGCAGACACATGGCAAACGAAGCCGAGGCTGGCTTCTCAGTCTCTCGACAAAAGCTAATACTTTTGATTTTGGGGTGAAAAGGTGGCGTCCATGACCCTTCTTACTAGGGAGAGGATATGATGCTCTTTGGAGAGTTTTGGTTGATGAACGGCGTTGGGGGGCATGTCAACATTGGTTGCTTTAAAGCGAGGAATGTTTTTAACGAATGGAAACTTTGGTGGGAGGCATGGGAAGGAAAAAGAAAACAAAAAGTATTTAATGATTCCATATTGCTAGGACCGGTGGTCCAATCTCACTTGTCCTGGGTCTGGCTGGCATCACAATGGCCTGGGACTGGACCAGACTGGACTGGGCTGGACTGATATGAAGGGGTTATGATGAATGATAGTTAGTGACATTGGAAGTTAAAAAGGACGGTAGTTTCGGCATCAAATGGAGTATGCGTCGTTATGTCTCTCATTTGAGAGATAGCATTAGGTAGCCTTTTTACGACTGGTTTGATACCCCAGACTGATCTATGCGTTCAATGTGAAGTTCCTTATGACGATATGCCTTTTTCATGCGCATAGTGGGCAGCATGTTATCGGGAGACAAGCCTCTTTTGGTAGTTCACAAAGTTGAACGTGTAGATGAATTTCATGTGATGGTGATGTCCGACTGGAGAAGAGCAACTTAGCTACCGAGGGCGGGGAACCCCTGTTGGACGCCCCCATAAGCAACGGTATCGCGTGTCTCTATTCGCTAGTTGAGCATTGCTTTAATTAACCGGGATAGCCTTAGCAGGGTCTCGATATCAAGAGATAGTGGGCAAGGTCAGCTTAGACCAAGAGCCGAGGTCGAATTCTCCACTTTACGTCGTTGTGCTCATTTCCAAGTTCTTGTGATTTCATCCCTTCCGTGCCTCCCACCATTCGTCACTCACTTTGCTTCACTTCACTTCATCAACAAACGAACAGACTGGATGTGAGAGCCTCGATCTGGACCACTCAGCACTGAAGCGCTGTGTAACCAAGTCCAGGCCATTTTTGATTCAGATAAATTGGTCTATTCATTTACTTGATGCCTCTCTTCGGAGCTACTGCTCGAATGCGCCGCTGGAGCTCAGCTCGTGGAACCGCAGACACGCCATAAATTGAGCCAAACACGATCCTTTTATCAACAACAACAACATCCGCTCCTTAACCACAATGGAATCCTCCATTTCTTCAGGCGACGCTCCGAGCTCGCGATCTTCAAGAGCTGTCAACGACCCTGTTCTTCGAAACACGTTGCGCTACACCATCTCAGCTCACGAATATGCGAGTCTGCACAAGTACATCCTATCTCGATCCCGCGTACTGCGTCGCGCAACACCAACGCCAAACCGTGTTGAAAAGGCACTGCAGCCGCCAAAAGGTGGTGATGATTATAATGCTAGAACAGTGCGACATGCGCTTAGGGTCTTTGTGATGACCTTTCTCGGCATGAAGGGATGGGATATTGTCGCGAAGAGGATGGGAAAAGAAGAGTGAGTAGCTCATTGATAGGATAATCGTGCAAATGGCTAATGATTCTCAACAGACCCAGCACTGGTGGTAAAAAGAAGCCATTCTACAAGTCTCCTGCTCTGAGGCTGTCTATTTCGCTTTCTACCATTCTTCTCCTTTACAGAATCCTCTTCCGTTTCTTCACTCGACTGCGTGTGCATCTCCTTGACCCTCAAGTCGAGCCTTTCCGTGCACGCAATCCCCGAACTGCAGCGATGCTGACATCTCCCTCTGCACCCGCCATTGGTGCCTCATTCGCTGGCCTGGCTCTTGGCATCTATCCAGCACAAAAGATGCGTGTCACTATCGCCATTTACACCATCTTCCGTGCTTTGGAATTTGCTTACAACTTCTGTGAGGCTGATGGCCTTATCTGGGGCCGAAAGAATGGCGTCAAGAGGGAGAGGCCTTGGTGGTTTGGAAGCTGGATGTTGCAGCCATTTGCCTTTGGACAGCTTCTTCATGCTGCTGTTTTCGATCGCGATTGCTTCCCCAAGCCTTTTGGAGACTTGATCTTCAAGAGTTCTTCGGCTTACTTGCACCCACGCCCGCAGGATTGGTCGTCGAGCGTCAAGTGGCCTCAGACTTCTGAGATCGTTGACAGCTTGGCTCAAATGGCGCGCCTGAGCTGGCCGTAAGTGAACAAGCCCCGAGAAAGAGAATTTATACTGACCGTCATAGTGCCTATGTTTCTCCCACTCTTTTCCCTGGCAAAGAGGTTCTTCCTCCTAGCCTCAGTGCAATTGCGCCACTGACATCTCGAGCCCATCCTCTCATCACATCCCTCTCATGCGCCACTCTGCACCCGGGAGACCCATCTTGCGCCCGAACTTATCTTACTTTCTGGCTTCAGACTTTCCCGCCCTTTGCTCGCTTCTTCGTCGCAGTCTTCTCTGCGCTCACCGTCATTCCCCGATTCTCCAGCCTTTATCACAATCCTCTGGCTACCCTTCAGCGCATCATCACCAAGGCTCTCCGCATGTCTACCTTTGCGACAGGTGCGCTTTCCACAGCCTGGGCTTCGATCTGCTTCTTCCAGCAATGGCTCCCACGCCACGTCCTCGCGACTCAGCGTGTCTTCCTCGGTGGTTTCTTCGCTGGTCTCTGGGCATTTGTTGAGCGACGAAATGGCCGTGGACTGTTTCTGTACAGCGCCCGCGCTAGTGTTGACAGTCTCTGGAAGGTTGGTGTGAAGCGACGTTGGTGGAAGAGCATGAAGGGCGGCGATGTCTGGGTCTTCATGCTGGCACTCATGGTCACTGGTGTTGTCTACGAGAAGGATGCCCAAGCAATCCGCGAGACTAACTGGCGAAAGGGAGTTAGCTGGCTTCAGGGCCAGGGATGGAGAGATTGGGGAGCTGAGGACGATGAGGATGAGGAGAACAAGGACAAGGAGGAGTGATGTTTCATGGATGATGAACGCACAGTACGGTGTTTGGCGCAATTTCAGTTGTTTATTGGCATAGGATGGAGGCTTGTTTATGTTTGCTTTGGCTAGTAGTCTGATATCCCACATAATGGTAGTATTTATCGCATAATAATTTCATTCAAACACCTTTGCACCTGAGCCAGCTGGTGTTGTAGACGCGAGAAATGTATGGAGTGCAAGAATGAAATGATCATGGAAGCCCAAGTATTCTCCGGGAGACTCTTTCTGTGTAGGCTCTCGCGGATCTGAAAGAGCCTCTACTATGATCTTCATTTTTTTTTTGAGATTACTTAAGTTTCTCTCATTCTCAGCCTGTGCGGGTTGCTTCTCCGGACATGACTCTGGCTCAGATGAACTGGGACTGATAGGGGTCAACGATAGAGCCTTTCTAATAAATTAGGGAAGCACAGTAACCCAACAGAATCTACCAGAGGATCGGATTGTTTGAAATAAGTGTCGTCACCGGCGGAAGTCTTGAGGAATGAACATGATATGATCCGAGATAGTGCACTAGTTACCGAGGTATACTGTAGCTTATCAGTAATCATCGCCTACTCGAACAGCAAAAGATTGAGATGATGACATATTCAGTCTCATGTAAGAGCAATTCAGTCATTTCTTATAAAAGATAAGCCGAGTGACTTTAATGAACAGGACCAACACTACAGAAGGGGTTGCGTGTCGACAGCTGCAGACTCACAACTTCAAAACCCACCGGGATGATAAATGCGTAAGTAGTATCCGTCACAGTCGATGGGGACCAGAACCAGAAACTACCTAAACATAAATAACTCTCGATTTCCACTTCCTCATCCTCTCTCAATTCTTGTACCATCATCTCACTATCATTCCTATTCATTAGGCCTTTCCGTCTCACTACCTTAGTCTCCGTCTCCGGATCCGGGTGTCAAAGACCAAACCCCGCCGCCCGCCCGCCCGGACCTCCGCATTTCCGCCCCGGAGCTTCTTTCAATCAATCATTCACTTTAACCAAATCATTGGTCACAGCCTGGAATTGCGTTCACTCCAAAAACACTAAACAAGATGGCTACACCTGCCAACACGGCTGCTGAGGCCCTCGCTTCTGAGCAGACATACTTTGCTCAGAACCCTCCTCCGCGCAATTTATCAGCCCACACAGCTCTCGCCGCTGGCTTCATCTCCTCTCACGCCGCTGCGGGCCGTCGTGTTGTCCTCGTCACATCGGGCGGCACTACCGTCCCCCTTGAGAAGCAGACTGTTCGGTACATCGACAACTTCAGTGCTGGAACTCGTGGTGCTACGAGCGCCGAGTACTTTCTCGAAGCTGGATATGCCGTCATCTTCCTCCATCGTCAGTTCAGTCTGCTGCCCTACTCGCGACATTATTCGCATGCCACAGACTGTTTCTTGGACTTTCTGACTGAGGATGGCAGTGGTAGAATTGGTGTGAGGAGTGAGGTGCAGGATAAGATGCAGGGGGTGTTGAGACAGTATCGCAAGGCGAGGGATGACAACATGCTTCTCACTCTGCCCTTTGTCACTATTGTCGATTACCTCCATGAGCTGCGAGAGATTGCCCGACTCATGCGTCCTCTTGGCCCATCTGGTCTTCTCTACCTCGCCGCAGCCGTGTCGGACTTTTTCGTTCCTCCTGATCGTATGGCCGAGCACAAGATCCAGTCAACCAACGCTGTTGAGCAGAAGCGGCCAGATGATGAAGAGACTTTTGATAACTTTGACTCATCGCCCTCTGTCCCACGCTCAAAGCGTCTCGTCATTGATCTCGATCCCGTTCCCAAGTTTCTCAAGAACCTCGTGGATGGTTGGGCGCCTGAGGGTATGATTGTGTCTTTCAAGCTTGAGACGGACCCAGCGCTTCTGGTGCGCAAGGCTCGCTACAGTCTTGACCGATACCAGCATCATCTAGTCATTGGAAATCTTCTATCCACGCGCAAGTGGGAAGTTGTGTTTGTGAGTCCTAAGAGGGAAGACAACTGGGTGCGTGTGCCGAGAGAGGGCGGCTGGGGAGAAGCTGAGGGCAGGCCGCTTGTGGCAGAAGAGTTGCCAAGTCAAGAACCAGATGTTGAGATCGAATCTCTCATTATTCCTGCGGTACAAGAGCTTCACGGGGAGCATATCAAGGCACAGAAACAGAAGTAGGCCATGTTCTCGGGTTTAAGTTAAATGCGGAATACCCAGATAGAAGGCTCTCAAGAACGAGGTGAGCACAAGCATACAAAACAATAACTATTATATTTTCCTACGTACTATGGTATCTATGTACAAAGACTCGCAGCAGTGATATTGGCATTCTCAACTCTTTTTAGTATCCAAAACTCCTTTCCCAACATAATAGCAATACTTTTAAATGGTATCATGATTTCATGTTCAGTCCTCGATAAAAGACGATAGCCGTTGAGTCTCGAGGTTTGATTCCGTTAGAGGCTGATGTGCTCGATGAATGTTCAAAGGGCAGCCTTCCAGTTGTGCAAGCCCAACAGAGTGACCTTGGCCAAAAACAGTGAGATCATGGATGCCACGTAAACGGCACCAGTCAAGATGATAAGTCCCCAGTATTCACCACCGTTGGCTTGAACAATGCTGCCACCAATGGGAATACCGATCAGACAAGCAAAAGACACGATTGTATAGGCCGTAGCATAATAACGTCCATACTCTTGCGTCTTGCACAGTCGACCGATACAGACAGGCGCAATGGCGATGGATGTTCCCGAAGAGAAACCGAACAACACGGTGAAGATAATGACACCAGTCGTAGTTCCACCGAGAGGTAGCCACACGCAAAAGCAGGCCACAATGGCAAGGATCACAGCCAGGATGCTGACGTTAAAAGGACCGATCACATCGGCATAGTAGCCAGGCAAAAGTCGACCGATGACCGAACCAGCGTTGAGGATAGGGATGAGGTTGTAGGAAAAGTCCTTTCCAAAGCCCTTGTGCAGCGCATAAGTCGAGATGTAGCCGAGAGGGATGAAGAGGGAGAACTCCAACATGAAGACGCCAATCGTGGTGAAGAGGAAAGGCAGACTCTTGAAGATGAGGAAGTTGGGGTGCGCAGTAGCGTCTTTAGCGGGCGGAAGTCGAGATTTGAGAAGACAGATACCGATCAAACTGCAGACGAGGCAGATGAGAGCAATGACTCGAGTGGCCCATCCGTAACCAATCTTTTCGATTAGCCTCGTCAACATGAAAGGGTAGATGATACCGCCGATTCCACCAGCAGTAGATGCAACTCCAGTCGCTAGTCCACGTCGAGCCTTGAAGAAGTGGCCTACAGCAGCGATCGAGGGGGTGAAGAGTAGTGATGATCCAAAACCACAGAGGAGTCCAAAGGCGACTACAAAGTGCCAGAGTTCTATGACAGTCAGCACATCAAAAATCACACTATCAAAGAGAACTTACCAGTTGCAAAACTCATAAAGATCATACCGCCAACAGTGAACACAGCACCAGCAATGACAAGCCATCTCGGACCATACTTATCAAAGACAGGACCAATGTACACACCGCAGAAGAAGGCGAGAAAGGTGTAGATGGAAAAGATCCAACCGACGGTACCCTCGCTATACTCTGTGAGTTGGTTGTCGAGAACATAGGCCTGAAAAGTGCCGAGGGTGTTCATTAGTCCAAGTGAAGCGAATAGAGAGAACCACGAACCAGCGACCACGGACCACGCCTGCAAGCCGCCCTCGGGATACGTCTCCTGGAACGACGCTGTCGATGCTGCAGTCGGTTGCTTCTCTAGATCGGCTCCTGATTTTGCGTTGGTTTCGTCTCCGTTTCCTTGGTCGAGCTGGTTGACATGGTCGTTGATCTCGTCATCCTCGTAGAGGGCACGAGATGTGACTTGGTGACAATCCATAATTGGTTGAATCTCTGAATAGTCGTAATGTTTCCTTTTCCGTCCCCAATTAACCTAGCACGCTCTTCTTTCTTCCTTCTTTTACAATTGCCGTAGCATATCACTGATATCAGGCATGTAGTTGAAAACTAAACTCGGCTGCAAAAACAAAAAGATCAGATAGACATGCTTAAATATAAGAACGATCGGATTTCGGCGTGGCCCCGGGTCGAAAAAGCCAGGCCCGCTTTCGGAGTGCGGCCTGAGTTGCCGTAGTGGTCGAGTTTCTCGTTGGCATGAGAGTAATGAAAACTCATCATTTGTTCGTCAAGGTCCTTGAGCTCCACCCTCTACACGGATATATACGGTCGTAAAATCCAACTCAACTCAACTGAGAGAGGCCTGATTGATTGACCTGTTGGGTCTAAACCCAAAGCATGGTAGACGCCTTCTCAAGACAAGTCCCATTGTTAATGCAGCCCAATTTGCCATCTCTTGTCCTCGGAAACGAGCAACATGCATTGTCGGTCAAGATGGTCAACGCACTTGGTCCTCCGTCATTGAATTGTGGGTGGTCAGATGGGTCCTCTCTCTACCCCAGCTTTGTCCCTTTGCCGCTATCTTAACCGGCCTCAACTCTTCGAGCTCGCTGTTGGTCTGAGTCACATCGCTCTTCTGATAGGCTTGAAAAGTCGTGATTGAATGGGTTCGCCCAATCATATCCTTTTTGGGAACCATTTGGTCGGGGAATTATGCATTACTATCTGTCAATTACATCAATGGCACCATGGCTGGCTGAACTAACCTCCTCTCCAGAATCAAGCCTCCTTGTCTTCCACATCCTCCATGGTCACATGCCGTGATGATTGGCCTTGATCGGGTCGTGCTTCCGAGCTGCGATCTGCCGTTTTGAGATAGCCCTCTTGTTCTAGTCGATCTGCTTCCTCCGGCTCTATCAACCCTCCTTGACCTTGACCCTTGTTCATCTTCATCTTGACTGCCGTAGGAACAAATGCCGAAACAGCCTCTTTTCTGAGATCGCGCACCACAGGCTTGGCTTCGTATACTGTTTTCGCTTCGACGACTGGCGCTTCCCTCTTTTGTTGCTTGTCCTCGGCGTCCGGCCTGGGGTTCTCTGCCTCTCTTCTTGCTCGTCGTTCGGCATACCATTTGTCCATGACTTCTTTGGGAATCGGTGGTGGTGTATCTCTAGGCATAGGGATACTCTTGACGTCATCTGGAACTTCTTCGTCGCTTGTCGTAGCATCATTAGAACCTCTGCGCCTCTTCCCTAATACCCTAGATCCTGAGTCGTGATCTCTGTTCCACCCTCGACTGAATGTTGGTGCTTTGTCGCCAAGTGCTTCTCTGGCCTTCTTCACTGCTTTGAGTTCCTTTTCGAGCCCTTCTAACGTTTGTTCCTCGTGGCGAGTAAGCTTGCCGCCGCTCGATGTGATTTTCTTGATGTCGTCGATCTGTTTTTGGATGCGCTCGGGGTTCTTTCGCGATAGCTTCTCGTTCAAGCGTTCTTGTCGTTCATGCTTGCCTATGTTCCCGGTTAGAAGGTCAAATGTGATCATCAGATTTCGTCTTACCTTTCTTGAGAGCCTTCGCCTTGTCAGCTTTGCGCTGAGCCTGCACAGGGTTGTAATTCTTCTCTTTTGGCATTGTGAAGTATCGGAGATTGGTATTTGTGCGAGGATCGAATCGAGACTGTCGGTATAATTTCCGGGAGTCTGTTGAAGAAAAAAAACAAGAAATAAACAATCGCTACAGGATATGCGAGAAGTTGTTGTAAGCTGAGTACGACTTGTTCAAGATGGTTTGATCTGGCTAAAGCTTCCTTCTCGCGATCACCTGGCTCCACTTGATGACTAAGATATGTTGTCATGATAAAAACCACAACAGCTTTCAGTCAACGATGGACTTAAAAATGATGTCACGGCTATCTTCTCCTTGCGGTTGAACCTTTTTAGATCTTAATTTACTGGCGTATGCAGGGTCCGGTTGTTGCAGATTGGCTCAAAGTTGCTGTTGTAGGGTGCAATTTATATTCCGAATGCTAATGCTCGTATCACGAAGCGCCCCCAATACAGATCATCTTTACGTGGTAATGAAAGTTGAATAGTCCCTTTGATGTACATATCTGATCAGCATGTGCGTTGCCAAGCCACAGTGATCATCATATATCCCCTGTTAAGCCCTTGACAATTGAAACCAGAAATAAGTCATAATTATTCATAGCAGCAAAAAAAATGTCCATCCAAGCAAAGCATAAGTAAATCCCCAAAGAAATTTCAAGCTGAGTTAACAGGTCGAAGATTTCATGGCATGCTATATAATCATACCATAGATCATCCTTTCTCCTTTCCATGCATCCGATTCCGTTGACGGTGGTAAATCAAGCGCCGGAATCCCTTGATTTTCCGATCCCATCCTGTCTGTTGTAAACGCCTTAATCATTGTGTAGCTGTGTGCTGGGTATGCCGCCGATGTTTGTAGTGTACAGCCGAATCTTTGTTCATAATAAACCTGGTCTCAAATTGGCAGGCCAATATGCTTGTCTTGGTTTGGGTTACTCGACTTTATTTCCACACCCAACTGTTGGGCGACACAACTACTGGAGACGTCTTTGCCCATATACTTTTGCAGAATGGTGTCAAAGTCGGTCTCAGCAACCACAGGACCAGTGCCAGAGCACTTGGCCTTCTTGGTAAGTTCCGAGCAGAGGCCGTCGAGGTCGAATTCACCATTCTGTGCCTTGGGGCAAGCTTGAAGTTTCTCCCTGTAAAATTGTGTTAGAGACAGACACTCCCCGAGTATACACACAGATACATACCACAATTGATTGCAGTTCATGTTCTGCTTCTTAAGAGGTTCGTCATCGGACTCCTTTTCAGCATCAATCTGATCAATCAGGTTCGAAGGCTTCTTGGTTTGGCCATTGAGATGTGTGCTGGGGCTGTTAGGAGCCATGTTGTAGGGAGTAAAGAAATCGCTCTCGAGAGCATCGTTGAAGAAGTCGTCGAAAGATGGGTTTGCCAAGACGTTTTCTTGAGGCTCACGATAATCACCAAAGAGCTGTGGGTCAAACTGTCCACCGTTCTGCTGTGACAGCCAGTCAAAGTTGGTGCTGTTCAGGTCGATGTTGCCGAACTGGCTGGGGTTGTTATTATTGTTGTGGTGCGTCTGCTCCTCGCCAATGGTAGTCATCGTATCAACAGGCTTAAAGCCCATGGGAGACTGGTTGAAAGGCTCAGGTGATGTTCCGCAAGAAGAGCTGGGACCAGTGTTTGAATGTGATGAAGCAGATGGGGAGCTGGAAGCGCCATTGACGCTGTAGTTTGCGGAGTCAACGCTCGCACGGGAGGGGTTGGTGGCAGAGCTTGCCATGGAAGGGCTGAAGACACCCGAGAACTTGGCCAAGTCATCCTTGAATTGCTGTGCGGTTTGCGCGCTGCTGTTGAGGCTGTTGGTAGGGCTTGGGTATGTGACCTTTTGCTGATCCGGGCTTGTAGGCGATGAGCCGTTCTTGCTGACAGGTGGTCCTGGAAGCATGCCAAATTTGGGAAACTCGAACTGGAAGTTGACATCGCCTAGGTTGCTGACGGCAGCGCTGCCGAAAGGAACCTTCTCTCTGGGCAGTGACTTGGTAGCTGACATCACTGTGACCTTCTGCTTATACTGGTTGAGTTCAGTGGTCATACGCTCAACCTGAGCTCGAAGCATGCCATTCTCATGGTTGGCAGCCTGCGAAGCCTTCTCAAGCTCTTCAACCTTTGTCTCAAGGTCCTTCAAGTGCTTCTCCTTGCGTTCTCTGAAAGCACGCTGAGCGGCTCGATTTTGAGCCTTGCGCTTCTATTATAAGGATTAGTAAGTAATACACTTTATACGTAATCAATTGATATAACGTACCGAGCTGGGCTCGGATGTAAGAGGCTTACGACCGGGCTTCTTAGGGACCTTGTCGGTACTCTCACGGCGCTTGTGGTCTCCACCAGGGCTATCTTCATCATCCTCATCGTCGGGGTAGCTGCGCTTCTCTGGGGTATCCGTCTCTGGGGAGTCGGACAGAGCGACAGAACCAGAGTTGTTATTGTGTTCCGTGGAAGCAGCGGGAAGATCTCCAATCATGGAAGGCTGGTCCTCGCTGGCGAAGGAGAAGTCGAAACCAGAATCGCCAAAGTCATAGTCGTAGTTGTCGAGGAAGGGACTCTCCTGGTAGCCTGTAGCGGTGGCGGGCTTTTGTTGACCAGCAGAATTGCGGAATGTCGAGGGAGAAGCCGTCAGAGAATTGTCCACGGCAGAACCAGACAGCTGCTGTTTGTTGGAGTTAAGAGCAGCAAAAAGCAGGTTCTGCTGTTGCGGGGTCAAGAGAAAGTTGGGTGGCAAAGTGCCTCCAGTACCGGTAGAAGCCATCGCGAAATATGAAACGGGCGATCGAAAAGAGGCGTAACGGTGAGGAACGATTTGAAATCGAGGCAGACAAAACTGATGCCGCGCGGGTTGATTATAGATTCAAGCTCTCTGCCAGTCCAGGCTCACGCAGGAGGGGACAAAGAGCCAGACCAGAGGCTGTCTGTGCCTGAAGCCTGTGTAGCGGCGACGTCGGGGACCTAGACGAGCGGGGCGGGCTTCTGCTGGGTTATGATACTGGCATATAACTAATTGTCAAACGGCGATGAGAAGAGAGGCAAAGTTGAATAATAAGAAGAACGGAGTTTTCGGATTCAGGCTGCAAAGGACAGGATAGAAACTGAAGCTACTATGGTATGTAAGGTAACAGTATGTAAGATTGATGATGAAATCGGTGCTTTCTGGTGTCAGGCGGAGCCAAGAATGGGCGAGGAAGGGAAATCGAGTGAGATGGATGGCTGCAGGTAGGTTGAGCGGGGGCAGCTGAGCGGGCGTTGGAGTTGAATCGCACTGTAGGTACTGTATCTACGCGTACCCAGAGCCTAGCAGGGCAAGCAATAGCAAGCAAGCAAGGCCAAGCAAGGGTCCAATGCGGAGCGTCCGACCAGAAAATTTGCTGCCTGAGTCACAAAGATTCCTTCTAGTTCATTCTTCCATCAGCTCACTAGACCCTGAACAGGAACCATCCTGGGTGGGGTCAGCGAGTTTCCGAGAGAGGCTGGGTACAGGAACGTGAACTTTCGACAGTGCGAATAGCGTCAAAGTTGCATTTGTCAGCCGGGGCTACCGGTCCTCGGGACCCATGGATATCTTACAACAGAGAGGACGAAACAAAAAGCCCATCTAGGCCATGCCAAAACGAGCCATGAGCATGCTATTGTCCGTCTGTCTTTTCTCTCTTTCCTATCGCCTGAGGCTCTGACTCACAACAAAAAGACCGTGAGTTTTCACCCATTGATTGGCACATTGCCTGTGACCCGTCTAGCGACTTATACCCGAGCGTTTTCGGCAGATATTATTAGTTGACATGCACGCCCTTCGACGTACGTCGTGCACGAGTATCTCGAGTATTCTCCCCCTTTCTGGGCCTTGTCTTGTTTGACAGTGGCGATTCCTCCTAAACAGTCGGCACTATGCTCCTCCGACTGCGACAGAATGTCGTTTACTTATTGTAAATGGTTGGCCTTGGACTCGAGTCTCAATTACAATGCAGAATTGACTCGAGACCATGACCTTGGTTATGCCCCAACTGACAAGCCTCATGACCTCATAGTTAACTGTCTCTGACTCCCACCTAACAACGCCTCGCTCAACTCTCCTGCAGCCATTGCCTTATCCCCGAGCCACAACCACACGGTCCTGTTGAAATTCTCCCCGCCCCCGGATTTAGACCACGATTCGGAGTTTGCCACACGGCGCACTCACTTCGCTTTCGACCAATCAATGGCAATTATTCTTCCCAATGGGTCAAGTCCAGTTATCAATCGCTGCGATTTCTGCCGTGTTTCTGCATCTCAACGGCTGCCAGAAACAGCTCTCTGGATGCGAAAGTACTTCAGAAACAATCGCACGATTGTGGCCAATCGCCCTCATGATCTTGTGTAACAACCTAGCTAAAAGTTAGCAAGTTCGGAGCTCAGGTCGGACGTAAGCAACTGCGGCGTAGTGTGGTGCCTCGATCTGATATGCATGGATGTTTTGGAATCATCCCGGACCCTTGTTCGCATGAACTTGCACGTGATTCCTGTCTCAATTCTACTCCGATCTTGAAACATCTGTAACGTCTTGGCTTAACCTACCTAAAGTTCAACATCACGACACGTTCAATCATATGTTCTTCGGGTGTCAGTAGTTCCTATGTTCTGCCATTTCTCCTAGGAGTTATCGACATATCTTTCGAGAATTTGAGATTAATATTGCCATTCTCGAAACTCGGTAGCAATAGGGAACCTTCTCCACCTGTTAACCTGAAGCATATGCTTGTCCAGAACATGTCACAGAAAACAGAGGTCATATTTCCTTCATTGAACCAAAGCGATGCAATATCCTCATGACCGTTTGGGAGGGTTAATAAGGAAGCGTTTTAAAACAAGGGTCACATGTTGACATGAGTTAAATTCATTTGGCGGAATGTCATGCGTGTATTGTAAACTGTAGCTGTTACCACGAGTCCCGATATTGGTCCACCAGAGAATCCATAGCCTTGCCCACGGGCAATTCAGTCCAACACTCAGTTGCCATCCTCCCCATATGCCATCTCCTTAGCTCAGTTGGAGTCGACGCCATCATCGAACTTCTCGCGCATGCGTTGACGAGCATGAACCGCGACACGAGCGGCAGCGGCCCACTTGAGAATGTGCTGCTGGGCAGCCTCCATGGTGCGGTTGCCGACACGAGGGCAGTACTCCGTTTCGCCCTCTTTGGGGAAAGTCCACATCAGTCTCATTCGGCGTTTGCAGAGATTTCTGAAGTCGGGCATCTGAGAGATGACGGACATCGGTGACCTCGAGTGACATGAGCTTTGCAAGGATGGCCTCGTTGTCGTGGCCAGGGGATCCGCCCTGCAGCTCGTGTACCTCGGTCTTGAGGAGTTTGTACTCCATGCTGACTCTGTTACCTCTGTGAGTGATGGATTAAAGAGAAGATAGAGATGGTGATACTTACTGTTGTTCGCTGAAAGGTTCCGTTTGATGTATGCTTTGGGCGTCGGCGATAAGAATTACCGCGACAAATTGTGAAGGATGTGGAAGTTTCTTGTTTAGCAAAGCTGTGTGGGAGAGAGAAAGATTTAATGGGAGAGAGAAATAGCTGATGTAGAAGTCGGAATGCGAAGCGTAAGGTAGCGTGTACTCCCTGGGTCGCTGATTCACTGTCACTTACTGCCACTGGCCAGCTTTTCTTACTACGGTTCATATAATGTCTGTTTACATTTGTCTGTTTCTTTTTGCCTTAGGTGCCTTGTGTAGCTGTTTATTCTCCCAGAGCCTCCCGTTGTTGATATTCTTTCTCTACCTCATCCAGCACGAATCATCGTCAACCTCCGCAGGCTATGAACCTCAGCGAGCCATTATCTTTGAGATCGAACCCTTTTTTTCTTCCTCTACACCCCTATCTGTGTTTGATTTTCCTGAAACCGCTCCTAGCATCAGAGTATCAATAAAATAGAGAACTCTCTATACCTTCTGCCGGCCAGACCTATGGCAAGCACCCTCAAAAAAAGGATCTTAAGAACATCCCACAAGTGAACTCTTCCCTCAGAAATAGTTATGGGAATGAATAATTTCATACAATTCGCGCGCATAGCATCAGGTCCAATGTCGCCGAGAGACTCGGGAAGTTCCTTGATCAACAAGAGCACCCTGGTGTGTTTCTCCCCAAGTCAGTGATCAATTATGTTTCAAAGCCCAACTTCAGCAATATTACAATATTATAATGCTAGTAGGTTCCTTGAAATTCAAGCTGTATCAGTCCTTGGTCCATGCACTGTTCGAGACCACCAGCAGGGTTTCGAGGACGTCCGCTAGTCCCACGAATCGCAAAAGCCATCAAAGAACCCGTAGAGCTCATTAGGATACCTGTCGAGTTCGAAGTTGGCGATAATTGTCGATCAAAGTACGCAGACTTGGCTCGGTTATTGAAGCAGGCCTTGGTAGAGGCAAACTTCCGTGATGTCCGCCTCGTTGGTGGTGGAGGCGGTGTCGGGCCAGCAAGGAGCTACTATCAACCCTTATGAAGATGTGTGGCCCCTCATGACCTCGATAAGTCGATTCAGATCACTGACCTGGCATAGCAAACTTCTTGGACTCTCTTTCCGACACTCAGGGGCAAATACCAGCTCCAATGCGCCTCCAACGACAAGAGAGATGACAGCAATGGGGACAACAGGATGCCATTCCACAACTTGCTCAATATTCGTGGTATGGTCCGTAGAATTGTCCGCATCGTAGTTTCTCAAGAGCATTTACCAAGATCACTCATGTGGATCCTTGTTAGAAATGTCTGTGACTTAAGGCTCCTTGACTCTCATGGTCTATCTCGCTTTAATTTATTACGGTCGCAGAGGAGCACAGACAATACTCTCTCTATATCACAACACCACAACATCACAAATAAATAGAATAAAATCTTCAGATCGCTCGTTTATTGTTCCGGGGCGGAAACCTGTGTTTCGGTATAGCATCGTGATATAAACCCCTGTCTCCCAGATCACCACAGTGCCCTTGAGCCCGAAGTACCAAAGCAAAACACCCCTATGCCCCTATGCCCCTATGCCCCTATGCCCTTGCACCTTATACCCTGGCTAATTCGAATTGTCCGATAATGGATGCGGAAAAACTTATGGAAAAGTCTGGGCGGTGTAACTGACACAGATTACTGACACAGATTAGTAAGAAAAAGAAGCTATCAGCTGGCTCTGTAGATACTTACTGTGCTGTTGGTAATTCCCCTAGTCGTCATCCATAGCCTCATCGTCCGAATCGATCCTGATGGTGCCGGTGCTGGTGCTGGAGTTGTCCGAATCATTGTAGTATCTAGCGGGAAAATATCCGCACTCTTCGTCAATGTCCTCTCCCTCCTCCTCGTCGCTAGCGACATCCATCAAGTTATAGTCTGTGGAAGAAGAATCGGAATTTGTCGAGGCATTATCCTCATCGACAACGGTCTCCCAGATGGCTATCTGAGCATCCAGCGCTTGAATCTCTCTTTTCTGGAAGTCGAGCCTTTTGTTCTGTCCGGAGACTTTGGTCTCCAGTCGATAGATCTCATCCATTAGGTTGCTGGTGTATTCCTTGAAGCATTGTACTTGAAGCTCCAGACCTCTGTTTTCATCCATTTGTTCCGTAAGACTGGCTTCGAGTTCAACGATCCTGACGTCTTGTTCATCGTTGACATTGTCTAGAATGGCGTTCTCCTGCTCCTGCTGTGTGAGACTCGCCTGAAGGTCGTCCTTGTCTGCATTGGCTTGGGTAAGGTCCGCCGTCAACTTGACGATGATCTCATCTTTTGCCCTCAAAATTTCGTTGATGTCGGAAGGAGCCTCGTAGAGAGTGGCCTGAACGCCATCTTCTCGGGTGGAAGACATGCTGAAAGTTGATCTTTAAGGGTCAGCTTTCTCATGCGACAGACATTGCAAGAAGCAGCATTGACGAACTGAAGATGAGAGCACTTGTAGGTGATCAGATAACCTTCATACGAGGTCAAAGAGAGCAACTTATGGTTGATTCGAGCGAAGATGAAAGCGCAGCAGCGTAGTTGACTTGTCTGGATGTGCGAGGAGAGACGGCCAGGTATAGCAGGTAAAGTGAACGTACAGAAGGTATAATGAAGTTGTCTTAAGTGAAATGAAAGGATGTAAAGGATCATTCAAGGCAATCGAAGGCTGAATGTAGCGATGCTTGCTAAGGGGAAGTCGACGGGTTGGTTGCTAGGCAAGTTAGATGAAGGAAGAAAGGTTGTGAAGGCGATGATGAGGGAAATTTATAGGCGGGGCGACAGAATTGTCCGCATCAATACACACAGCAATCTCTCTTGAGTCTTTAGGATCTTTAGGATCCTTAGGGTATTGCGATTCAGTGATTCATTGATAACCAAGATGCTTCCAGCCCATGAGTCACTGTTGAATATGAGAGCAATTGACAATTTTACAACACCTCGATGAGAGTGCCTACTCCATGATGACTGATACATCTTCTCTCTTCTTATGACTTCTTCAAGCTCTAGATATACGTGCTTCATTCTTCTTGTAGCTTGAGACTTTCCATACCGCACTTGACTACAAAGGCTGTATTATACTATCAATATACCTTTAAAATCATGTATCTTCCTTGAGCTTCAGTGTTTTCGAGATTCCAGGGGGTATCAATTCCAAAGTAGCACCGAAGATGCCCTTTTGTCTTCTCAAATCGCCCGGACAGACAAATACTTCACCTATAATTATTAGTGAGCTTCGAGGTATACTATGCAGGGTAAGTTAATAAAAGGGGGCCAATTATATCTTCCACTTGCTCGGGATCAGTTGTAGTTGTATGAGGCTACATGCGCATCCATTAAATGTATTTGGGTACAGACAACTACCTCAGCCTGTACGGGGGTTCATCACAAAAACAAACATCATATACATAGAAACTCAGGGTTCTTCCCTATTTCACAGATGCCTTAATTGCCATCTCGGTACGGCAGCGAGATTCCGAATCAATTTTGATAAGCAGTCTCTTTAATGTCTACATCTATTCCCCGTGATGTCTGAAGATTGGTTTTGGGGAGCTCTTTGAGAACATCTTCATATTACCCGGTTTACAGACAAAAACACCTCAATTAAGATATCTGAGCCTTCTATCATGATCCTTCACGTACCATGAAAGGATTTCTGTAGGGATTGATACACGTCGGCATGAGTGAAACGATACAGCGCTCCGTGCATGGTATCCCACTGGTACGCAGAGATCTCAGTGATGAATACCATAGTGACAACCGGACTGTGTTTCTTTTAGCCATGTGGGAGTGCGAATATTGAGACGTACGTGAGAATACCGAGATGTAACACGGGGTGCAAACGAATAGAAATGCAACGGCACCGGTACCGGCACAAATGCGAGGAGTGGCCAGCGATAGAAATTGCGATGCGTGAAGCAGGGACATACTGGTTGTGAGAATATAGTGGTACTCGAGGTGAAGGGTGCTGCCGTTGGTCGGATGTTTCGCAGTAGGGAGACGCGTGTCACCAAACTCTAGAACCTGACGTTTTGTCAATAAATAAATAGTCGCTCGGGACACTTTAAGCCTTGAGTGGTGACGGCACTTCTGTTTGAGTGACGATGGGCTTGTGGTGCTCTCACAAGCCAGAGAAAGTGATTGATGGTTGATGTCGATTGTGTTGGATTACTAGCGAAGCGTCTCATGTAGTAAGTTGGCGGACAAAACAAGGGCTCTGGATATTTCCCACTCAAGCGATCGCTTTGTTCGTGTGGGAGTTGTGTAAAGTCAGATGCGGAGCAGAAAAAGCGAAGTCGTGCTTCTTATATATTTAAATATACTGACACTGGTGGGCAGCTAACCTGGAACTTTATGAACTCCCAGATCTCTCTATGAGAAGGGCATAATAAGTCCCTAAAAGTCGATAAGATGGCAGGTCTGTAATCACTGTTGGTCGACTCTTTTGCAATGAGACCCTGTACTTCATGGGGGAATCCAGATATTGCCAGATCTGCTATTACCTGGGGATGCCATCTTATTCGGTATATCCTGCCAAGCATATGGGCGAAGCTGCTGTCCCGCTCTAGGCATTTAACAGCGGAGCAAGCTGAAGTCGATGTTGCAATAGTGGCTGCGATATGTATGCCAAAGAAATTCCTGGCGACATGAACCTCTGCCATTGTTGTGATTCCACAGGTTATAATCTCGTCATCTGTCAATGGGCAAAGGTTATCTTCAGCATTACGTCGACATTCCTTCCGAAAGTCCATGGCAATACGCCCGATACCACTCTGCTTTGAGCCTTAGAATATTAGTTATGCGCCAGTTAAATTGGCATAATAGCTACATGATACTAATGTTAAACGAAGAGGTCTATGAAGCAGGATGCCTCCGGATTTGATGGGTTGAGTCTGACATGTTTTTGGGGCACTGAAATACCAACATGATGACTGTTTGCTTCTCATGAGCTTTGAACTGAGATAGAAGAGGGTGGATCCATCCGCATCCACGAGGGCAGAGCTGGGGGTCATTGAGGAATCTCTGGACCTCACCCCGATGGCGAAGCTTCTGGAGGCCTCGACCAATAGTTAACAAGCCTGCCACTCTGTCCCCAAATTCTGGGACGAGCCATATGGGAGCCTGTCCGGAGGAGCGACCTGGGCCTGGCCCACGTGTCGTGGACGAGTTAACCCCTGAATGTTGTCAGATCTATGGAGGTAGAGTCGCACTGCTGTAAGAAGCGAACCCAATAACGATAAAGGTCGAATACCTCAAGACTAGGGATGAGATGATCGTCAAGGAGTCATCGTCCTTCATTACCGACATAGCTTAGCCGACAGTGAAACTCTGCCCACAGGTGACGTCCACGTATATGGCATTCATCAAACTTGGCTTCATCCACCATTATAGGGCTATTACCTTCGTACTCGGTATTCTCCGCAATCTTTCTCGTTGTTGGTGACTATCCAAAGGCAGTCTGTTGACAGTGTTTTCGAGGCGATCGATGGCCTTCTATTGCTCCGAGACCGTTTCAGACAACTGCGTGATCAAAGTGCCGGAGCGTGACTTGCCGTCACCCCGGGCCATGATGGTAGATTAAACTCTTATCGATCTCCCTTCCGCACCGAGTGAGGACAGCTTTGATGGTGCCATTGCAGTATCGTCGGAGGATCTTGACACCGTACACACCGGCCAAGTCCGTTAACGGCGTCTACTTAGCATCCTATTTAAAGGTATGTCAGATAAATGAGTCGCCTTGAAAGGATACCGAGGGACTCTCACTTGAGATCATGGCTTCGTTTCTTTTTCCGTCAGTCGGATGCTTCCCGCTGAGGGTTGCACAATGGATTCCTTCATAGTGTCGGCACAGACATCTCTCGTCTTGGTATTCGCTCTACTCTTCTTAGCCTTCAGAATAAATACGATGCTTTGAGGAAAAGACTTACGGAGTCTCAAAGGATTCTGCCAATGTCCTCGCGTCAACGGCACTAGACCTCGCTAGGTACGAGACGGATAAATGCATACTGTGTCGATTGGTTTCGTTTTGAGAACGGATACGACAAAGTGACCACAAACCTTGAAGTCGGGAGACGCTACTTTATCATCAGGGCGATCGCGAACAGGTCTTGTAAATTTGTAAGCTTCGCTGGTTCGGAAGTCCATCACGAGATGCTGGCTATGAGACCTGACGAGAAGGCGAAATCGTGAAGGAGTCTGATGAGGAATGAGGAAAGGGGAAAACCAGTTACAATTGAAAGGAGGGGATTCGTGTTCAACTGTTATTCATATCACATAATGAGGTTGCCAGCTGGAGACGCGGGAGTTGTCAAATTGTGCAGAGGTAATATCAACAGGTGCCAACACTGCAGCGTCACGTACCGATGTAACGTCCCGAGGCAGACAATTTGATAGCCTGCACTATTTGGGATAGGGGAACAGACAACATAGTTGAGCAAAAGTCCGTTCTATCGGCACTTTACTTAACACTAACAGACGTTATCAGCAGCTAACAATATAGTACCAGATGCCTAGTAGTATTATTGATGGTTGCTCTTTAATTAGTGATATTTTACATAATGACTATCTTTAATATGATCCTCAAAAACCGAGGGTAGCATTGCGTTCAGAATGTGCTTGCGCTGTTTTAGCCAACCGATGCTGCCACGGCCCAGATTGTTGCGAAGCTGGTTGCGGATAATTCAAGAGTTGCAGACAATTCAAGAGTTGCAGACAATTCTAAGAGTTGCAGACAATTCCAAAGTCGCAGATATTTCAACTTGTTCTCTTTAATTTACCCCTGAGGTTATACATCTTTGTCTTTGATATCTTTTATCCTCCTTAGGGTGGTTCTCTCATATCCTTAGCCCCGAACCCTCTATTTCTAGATTCAGGCAAACGTCCACTTAAGAATAGGATTTGTCTGCAGCCACTATCCTGTTACTTAAAAGCGCCAATATATTCTTCTGCAAAGAGTATAATTCATTCTCGCATCCACCAGAACTATCGTTGCGTTTACCTGACCGCGCTCAGCGGGCTCACTCTTCATGTCTCAGTGGTACACAGGCACGATATTGCACCACATTTAGATAACAACAGAAAGAGCCCGAGTGCCGAATATTTGTTTAAAGGCTCACTAAGTTTACACTAAATCATACTAAATTCATCCAAGTCTTTCTGCCATTTAGGATAAATGTCCTAAGCTCTTTAGCCTCTGTAGTCTTTATAGATTAATCGTCACAATGCGACAATACGTATCATTGTCCAAAGCATATGACACTGACTAGCCAAAAGAATAAGTCACAAGTCCGGCGGGGGATGGAGATGCTTAGCCTGTGGTTTCCCCGCGAATGCTGTCATTGGATTGTCGATTTGGTGCCCGACTGGAGGACTTCATTACTCCGGTGGGGAAGCGATTGGCTTACACGACATGACGATCATCGAATGAGATACTTATTACATGAAAGCAGAATGGAAAAGAGAAACGCATAGACTTTGTGACAACATAGAATTGGACTATCTTCTTACCTTCTGGCTCTCATCTCAAGGCAGTATCATTAAGGCTGGAAAACATCATGTTCTTCAACGACAAGACTCGCCTCCGCTACAAATACGATGCGGAGGAACTCTGGATTGAACCATGGGGTCCAAATGCATTCCGTGTGAGGGCTACCAAAGCTGCTGTGATGCCATCACAAGATTGGGCGCTTCAGAAGCTTGCAGAAATGACGCCAGAAATCTCGATTTCCGAGGAGTCTGCATCCATCAAAAATGGCAACATCAAAGCCCGCATCTCCCGCCAAGGCAAATTGATCATTGAAAAGAGTGACGGGAAGCTGATTCTGGAAGAGTACTCTCGTCATAGACGGGATCTTCTCGATCCAAAGTGCAGTGCTCTGGAAGTGGAGGCTCGCGAGTTCAAGGGAATACTGGGAACAGACAACTATCATCTGACAATGCGTCTTGAGAGTGTTAGTCCAGATGAGAAGATCTTTGGAATGGGCCAGTACCAACAACCTTGGCTTGACCTTAAGGGACTCGATCTTGAGCTTGCCCACCGCAACTCTCAAGCAAGCGTCCCCTTCGCTGTATCCTCGCTTGGATATGGACTCTTGTGGAACAACCCCGCGATAGGAAGGGCTGTATTTGGCAAGAACATCATGAGCTTCGAAGCATTCTCAACTCAGATCCTCGACTATTGGATTGTCGCAGGGGACACGCCAGCGGAAATAGTCGAAGCTTATGCAGATGCCACTGGCAAAGTTCCCATTATGCCTGAGTATGGACTTGGGTTTTGGCAGTGTAAGCTCCGATATCAAACGCAAGAGGAACTCCTCGAGGTGGCTAGGGAGTACAAGCGCCGAGAAATTCCAATTGATCTCATAGTCATCGATTTCTTCCATTGGCCTAAGCAAGGAGACTGGAAATTCGACTCGGACTACTGGCCTGACCCTGGTGAGTCCAACTGAAGACACCAAAGGAAAAGATTGCTAACAAAGATACAGATGCCATGGTAAAAGAGCTTAAAGATCTAGGAATCGAGCTCATGGTTTCTATCTGGCCAACTGTTGATAAAACAGCTGAAAATTACCAGTACATGCTAGAGCATGGATATTTGATTCGTACTGATAGAGGCGTCCGTATCGGCCTCGACTTTCAGGGCCAAACGGTACATATTGACACCACAAACCCAGACGCAAGGAAATACATATGGGATATAGTAAACAAAAACTACTACTCCAAAGGCATCAAGACGTTCTGGCTCGATGAAGCAGAACCAGAATATGCAGCATACGACTTTGACAACTATCGATACTGGCTAGGCTCTAACGGGACGATTGGAAACATCTATCCCGTCAACTATGCTCAAGCCTTTTATCAAGGCCAAGAAGCAGCGGGTCAGAAAAACATTGTCAATCTCCTTCGGTGTGCTTGGGCCGGTAGCCAGAAGTACGGAGCTCTTGTGTGGAGCGGAGATATTGCTTCTTCATGGTCTAGCTTCCACAACCAACTATGCGCAGGCCTCAACATGGGTCTTTCGGGCATCCCCTGGTGGACCACAGATATCGGCGGGTTCCATGGAGGTGATCCCAACGACGAAGACTTCAGAGAGCTCTTTGTGCGGTGGTTCCAGTGGGGCGCATTCTGCCCCGTTATGAGGCTTCATGGTGATCGTGAGCCTCAACAACCACAGCAAGGGACGACCGGCGGTGCGACATGTCGCAGTGGAGCACCTAACGAAGTCTGGTCTTATGGCCCTCAAGTTTACGATATCTGTGTCAAGTATATCAAGATCCGGGAGGACCTCCGACCGTATACTCGAAAGCTTATGAAAGAAGCACATGAAAAGGGAACACCAGTCATGCGACCTCTGTTCTATGAGTTCCCTGACGATAAGAATTCCTGGAACATTTCGACTCAGTACCTCTACGGTGACAAGTATCTGGTCTGTCCTGTATTGAAACCAGGTCAAACTAAGACGGAGGTCTACCTACCCAAGCTCTCAAAAGGAGAGAAATGGTCTTCTTTCAACGGTGACGAGTCTTACGAATCCGCAACAACTGTCACGGTTGACTGTCCTTTGACTCAAATGCCTGTCTTTGTTCGATGAGCATGAGCCTTTTGGGCCGCTGGGCGTTCATGGTACGTAGAGCACTCTGGCGGAGCGGGTATCTCAAGATGACAATAGGAAATTGAGAAAAAGTTATTAGAATACACGCGTTCCGCTTGCACGTCCGTTTTCTTGTGCAGTGGTACCACGTAACAGACTTGCCAACCCCTTAACATAGGAAGCTTCGATCCCCCATTCCTTGTTTTTGGCTCTTGCATGTGATAACATCCTTATCCCTTCTTTGAGAATCTTTGGTGGAGCATTGGGGCTACAGATATTGCCGACTTTTTGACAGTGGCCAGTCATCTTATGGCCTAGACGTATGTAAACTTGGACCATTTCATCATCACAAGGACGATCCAGATGGATGAACGTCGGATCTGGCTCCTCCTCGCTCTCTTCTTCATTATTTCGAACCGATCCCTGCGATTCACCATCACCTGAAGCTGGTACCGACCTTGATGCTGCATCACCACGTTGTTGCTGGGACTCAGTCCTGGGGGTATTGAACACGCTGTAAGCCCATATGGAGAGGGTAGCAAGATAAATAGCATGGGGCTCTATGAAGTCGTTGCTACTATATCGACGGACATGCCACAACAAAGCGCCAGCATGGATTATGGATAGCCTTGCCTTATACTGGTCGATGTTGGCCCAGCGTTGAATGTGATTACAGGCTTCCGAGTATTCCATATTGTTCTGAAGTTCACTGCCATTTTGCCGTAGGACTGCAGACGCAGCGACCTTCTGGAAATGCTTCGTAGGTGTCAAGATATATAACCGGGAAAGGTGGAGGTGAAGAATCGTCGGGTGCTCCGTCCCACCAGCATTAGCTGCTTTGCCATTCGCTTTCCAATGCAAGATATCAAAGGCGTCGCAGGCACTGTTTCTCCATCTTGTGATCATTTCAAGAGTTGGCGGCCATGTTTCAGTCACAGAAACTGATTCCTTTCGTGGCTCAACATGAGCAACTGGAGCCCATCGTGACAAGGCCGTCCCATACTGGTAGGCTGCTTCCTTGGTCCTCGCACAAACTGCGTATATCAAGACGATGTTTCCAAACTCCGTTAAGTTGGATGGCTGCCGATTTTCCATATAAAGAAGATGAAGTGCCTCGAGTACCGTGACTATCGGAAGGTTCTAAAGTCAGTATAAGCCAGATGTCGTTCGCCTGGAATTCCAAATACAAACCCTGATGCGCGTCTCTACTTTGTATTTGTTCCACGGTTGGCTGGTTCCATATCGACTCTCGGCACGGAAGTCTTGTTTTAAGCTCGTGCACTTTCAATACCTGAGGACAGTTAAATTCGTGGGAGACGATCGTGTCAAGGACCTAGATAACCATGAGAGTGTGTCTCTGGAGATTAGAGCAAACTTACCCAAATCATCAAGCCAGTGCGCAACTTTGACTGAGTTTGCATCCATGCCGTGACAGTTACATCGCCATCTTGAACTGGCGTGTCAGTAGTTAGTGCTGGGGTCTGTGAAAGTAGATCCATTGTCCTGCATTCTTCTACCAGAGCGAGCCTTTGATACAGAGCCCAGTTCATTATGACTTCTTGGCCGCTATGAATTCGAGAGATCATGTTCAGAATAGATGCTTGAAGTGTTTGGAGGTCCATCCGGCCATGTGATTGAAAGTTGCCTGGCACCCAAATACCGCTTGCACTACCAGTGTTTTCTTTGATTATGGAGTCAACCCTGTGCTTCAAGCCCTTGTCCAGAAGTTCTGACATAACCGATGACCACCTACTCCCAGCATATCGAGCTCCAGTGGTTGCTACAGCTAATAACAGGATCCAGTTATCTGAATTTTGCCAGACGGAGGAGTTTTTCTGTAGAAACGGATACGTCGGGTGAAAGCATTGGTAATAAAGCAGCACAAAGCCCCTAATGCTTTCCAGAGGGGGGATCTGGACGTCTAAATCCAGTGATGGATCGATCCCAATCTCATCCTGAATCACGGAAGATAGTTTGGAGTAGAGAGCCTCTGGCACAAAAGTATTATCAGAGGATTCTCGCATACTCGCTACTAAGGATTTTAGATAACTGTAGTCTGAATCATCTGCTTCAGGGAGGCGAGGGTCCTGTTCAGGACGATTGCTCTGTAAATTGGCTTGCTGGGGGAGTAGTTGGCCACGAAATGGGGCTCTAGCTGCTGTTCCATCCACGTAGAGGGCCCCATTGGTTGAAGATGAGGCGTTTGAACCGTTAATGCTACTCGCGTGTCCGTCATAAGGGCTTTTCACAACTGTTGGGTAGTGTGTCTGATCGATTTCGATGGCTGGCGTTTCCATTGGGCCATTAATGCTCATATTGACGTCCAGGGGCTGTTCTGAGACCCAAGAAGAGACAGGATTAGGTCCGATTAGTTCAGAAGGAAATGTGTATGCCATTGAACCAAGGCCTTCGGGGATAACCGACAATTGATTCTCCCACAATGAAGCAAACTGACTGTCGGAGAGCCAATTGATATTGGAGATAGCCATGGTGAGATCCGGTACGTCTTGAAAGCTTCCCATGTCATTGATTTCGAGCATTGGGTTCATTGGTTGTGGCGCAACAGCAATTGACTCATCATTAGGTGGCCAAGTTCCGTCTGCTGGAGGAACCGTGAAAGCGTCAGAACCATCGATATTCCAAGAAAGGTTATTGGCATCATTTATTCCGCTATTGTTCATAGCCAGCTCTGTTTCTCTTAGCTCGGCGTCCAAGGGCTCTTCGCCCACGGGCTCTGTGTCTGACGGCTCTGTTCCCACCGGCTCCGTTTCCGCCGACTCGGTTCCCAATGGCTCTGTTTCCACTGGTACTGTTGCCAATGGCTCTGGTGCCTGAATGTCATTTTCACACCCCGCATCTTTGTTCAAGTCTTGTGCTGGTGATGGTTCGGGTGACTCAAGAGTCGAACTCTTCCTCTTCCTTCTCCTCCTCTTCTTCTCATTCTGGGGCACAGGCTGAGGTTTTTGTGTCCTGGGCATAGGATAAACGCAATCGAAACGCCTTTTTTTACATCTTGTGCATGGCAAGTCTCTTGAGCAACGCATGCGGGCAAACGCACATTCTGTGCACGCTCTGAGTGACACTTGTTCGACCGCGGTTAAAGGATTTGTGTGTGTGAGTTCGTGTCTCCGGAGAACATCTAGGCGTGCAAAAGATTTATTGCATTCCGTACAGGAAAATGGCTTCTCAAGGGTATGGACTCTCAAATGGCGATTTAGATGTTCCTGGCGAGTGAAGATGCGCCTACAGTGGCGACACTGCACGCTTTCTGTCTCGCCATTGCTCTCCATCTTGCTATACACTCACGACGCTGCGATGAGGATCATTCGTGAATCATTTTCTCGTGATGGATGTCGTTGGATGGTTGCGAGCTTCAAGGATGTCGCAGTGCGGAGTAAGACAAGCGAAGGTGGCGGGATGGATCTTTCTTGTTCCGCATTGATGACTTGACTTTCCGTTTTCTTCAAGATGCATCATATTATCAACGAATGAGCAGATGGAAGGAGCTGGTTCGCCATAGTAACATTCACATATTCCATTCTTACCTACCTTACCTTATCTTGAGCCGACCTGCATGTGATGATGTAACCACATGGCACCTTCCTGAGGTTGACCTTGCCGGTCTCATTTCAATCAATTCCAATACCTCAGCTGCGACTCCATCAGATATCATTTCTTCTACTTTACTCTCGCCAATCACAGCCCCCAAAGATATCCGGCATTTGCTACAACGAAACAAAGATCTTATGGACAACACGTTTGATCACAGTTCACGGATCAAAGTTCCCGGCAGGCACATCTTTCCTCATGCGCGTAATCCGGGATCAAGCCGGACATGCAGGCTGAGCTCCTCATCGACGTTACAGCAATGCAGTCCGGTATTTAGCCAAATACGAGGCTCAATGTCGTCAAAGTTGCAGTGACATTGACAGAAGTGTCTCCCCTCCCCCGCCGGACCTTGAGCACAATTAAAGCTCCGGCGGGGGTCAAAACACCATGAGATCTGTACCCATTCATGCCCCCACTGGAACCCCATATTCTTCAACACGAGCTAGGGCAATAAGCTTTTGGAGACCCTTGGCAGAATATCCCCAGATTCTACCCCACAATCCCCGGTTGATCATCAAGAAACCGGGATTTTCGTAGACAAGATGGGACGAAGCGCCTGGGGTTCGTCAGGCGATCAATGTCTGTGGTCTCAGTTGTTTCCCTATAAATGAAGCTCATGCCGCCGATCCTGGCACGTTTCGACAAGCAGTCAGTGTTATCTTATCCTGGCCTCAGGTACACACAGGCCTCCATTGCATATTTTCCTGCATCATGGCTGCTATTACAGACGACAAGGTAGCTAGGGTCAGCGAAGATGACCATGCCCCGAATTATGATACGGTCAAAGACGCATCCATCGCAAAGCAGGCTGCAGAAGAGGAACACAACCTCACATTGCTGCAAGCCATTCGGAAATATCCCAAGGCCGTCATGTGGTCGGTCCTTCTCTCTACCTCGATCATCATGGAGGGTTACGATATCGTTCTTATCTCATCCTTCTTCGCCCAACCATCCTTCCGAGAGCACTATGGAAGCTACCAGCCCAAAACAAACTCCTGGCAAATCACAGCTTCCTGGCAGAATGCACTTTCGAACGCCGTGAGTGTTGGGACTATTATTGGCGCGTTTGCCAATGGTTACTTCACTTATAAGTTCGGCTACCGCAAAGTACTTCTTACTTCCCTGGTTGCCATATGTGGCTGCATCTTTATCTCCTTCTTCTCACCGAGTCTGCCTGTCCTTCTTGTTGGTCAGTTCCTTTGCGGCATCCCATGGGGTGTTTTCGCCACCATGGCTCCTGCATATGCATCAGAGGTCTGCCCCATGGCATTGAGAGGATATTTGACTGTCTATGTCAACCTCTGTTGGGCCATAGGACAACTGATTTCGGCTGGAGTCCAAGCAGGCTTCTCGAATATGACCGGGCATTGGTCCTACCGAATCCCGTTCGCAATCCAATGGGCGTGGCCTGTCCCTTTATTCATCGTCCTTTTCTTCGCCCCTGAGTCCCCTTGGTACTACGTCCGGATTGGTGGTTACGAAAACGCCGAGAAGTCAATCACCCGTCTAAGTTCCTCAACAACTCCTGGTCATGCAAAGCAGGCTCTTGCCATGATGATACATACCAATGAGATTGAAAAGTCCATCGACCAAGGTACTTCGTATCTGGATTGCTTCCGGGGGGTTGACCGACGCAGAACCGAAATTGCCTGCATGGCCTTTGCTGCCCAGCCTTTTTGTGGATCTTCCATGGGTGGTACTCCGACTTTCTTTTTCGTGCAGGCTGGCTTGCCTGAGTCGATTTCTTTCAGAATGTCTGTTGGTGGTCTTGGGATTGCGTCTGTGGGCACAATCATATCATGGTGGCTGCTTCCCCTTGGCCGACGTACATTGTATCTTTGGGGACTTGGCTTGCTCACAGCTGTGCTGATGATTGTTGGATTCATCAGCGTCGGTGCTGGAGACTCCCCGGGAGGAAACTACGCCCAAGCCAGCATGATGCTCATATGGTTGGGGGTGTATTACATGACCGTTGGGTCTGTTTGTTACGCAATCATCTCGGAGGTTTCTTCGACCAGACTGAGAAACAAGTCTGTTTGTGTCAGCCGAATTGCCTATTACATCGCTCAGATCATCTGCAATGTTGTCAACCCTTACATGCTCAACCCGACTGCAGGAAACTGGCGTGGTAAAACTGGCTTTTTCTGGGGAGGTTGCTCTTTTGTCTTCTTCATTTGGACATTTTTCCGCCTTCCTGAAACCCAGAACAAAACATTTGAAGAGCTTGATCTTCTGTTTGCTAACAATGTGGCAACCCGGGAGTTTGCCAAGTACAAGGTGGATGCGTATGCTGAGGATGACAACGTCTTGACCGTTCAAGATACCAACCCCCGTTGATCAGTATAATGTTTGAACTTCTGATTTGTCCGGTATTCTCAAACAGAGGCCAATCTGAGAGATACCTTTCAAATACTCTGCTTCGTATTGAATCGTTTGGGATATCATTCTTGTCTATAGTACCCCGTTAGACAGCAGACCGACGTCTATTTAAGTTGAATACTTGTTCTACCTCATCCCCTGGCGAATGCGAGATGTGCAGCTCCGTGAGCCAAATTTCAGATATCTATGCTTGCAAGTAAAGGTGACACCAGCGGTGAGAACGAATTGGGGCATACACATTCTTCGCGGAATGCTTGTGATGTTTGCAAACTGTTTGTATGTATATTGCTTCCAGCGTTTACCGTTCCTCTTCGCGAACTGAAAATTCTGGTAGCCTCTTCCCTGGCTCACATTTCTCTACTCCCTGCTTCTTATTTACTATAAATATCTCCTCTCTGTTCATGGTTTTCACATCTTCGTCTTGTTCTTTTGGATTTCACCATCGTTGCCCCCACTGAAGAGTCGGGATATTTGGGCTTTCGTCAGCTATAATTATATTGTCGAACTATAGTCATATATTATTTGATTCCAGATTCAACGAACAAGGCAGAGATTCTTGTCCAAGTATCGGCGGATGTGGAGATCGCGACTCGTCCTGTGCTCTAACTGTAAGGACTCTTCAAGGTGGGTTAAGTCAATGAATGCTGACGTATAAAAAGAGTTCCACAAGACCTCTCAACGAGTCTGTGGCAACAAACCTGTTGGTGTTCCCAGAACCATAGGGCTTTTTTCTGGCTTCAGGCATGGATCTGATGCTGTCTGAAGCACCTAGGCCAGACAACAACCACATGTAAAACTTTGGCCTAGCATCCCATGCTGATCTCCAAGGCCAGTCGCCTAAGGTATGTATCAAGAAACTTATACCCTTATTTCAGGTGTGATGAGTATGACTTGATATGAGATCCTGGTCTTGAGCTTATGCTAACATCTCGCAACACTCAGAGGATGGATATATCATTGGGCAAGTTCTGCGGCGCCCCTGAAGCGACGATCTCTTGGGGAGATTCGTAGGATTATATTGTGGAGCGGCTCGTCTTGACTTCCGGCAAATTATCCCCGTGAGGCTGCGACAGATTGTGGCAGATTCCATCATCTCAGGCCCAGCTCTTCAAGGATGCCGGCGGTAATTGAACGACAGCATCGCCTAAGACTACCATAAGAAGCTCTCTTCTCCAATGATGACCAGCAGTTCAACTATATGTGGCGGCTGTTATCGCCTCTAGTATAAGTTCTTCTCGACATATTACCAAGCCTGTGTGAGAACAACCTGCGAGACATTGGTGGTTCAACCGGATCTGCCAACTTGAGGCAACGGCCATGCCATAGATTGTCCATCGGAACATCATATTGCTGCCCAACATGTCAGGCACTGGGTTCATGGATCTCCCCACGGAAATTCAGATCAAGATTATACGGCTGGCGATTCCTCTCAAGAGTATCGACATATACAACACGAGAAACTCACATATATACATTTATAGTATCAGCTAGGGTAAGACTCCTCTTGAATTCCCATCTTCCCTCCCAGGAGGCGATTCGAGCTGGCTGGGAAGAACGATACCCTAGGTGACATCAACAACGAGAAATCTCCGAGCTACCGATCTGCATAATCAAGACGCCGATATAGCTTATAAAGTGTTAGGTATGGTACAGTATCATATCATAGCGATGTGCAACTTTGTTGAACGAAGAGCATGAGTATCTCTCTCAGGCAGCTGCCCACAGCTGGCGGTTGTCGGAACTTTCTTACCTAGGTACCAAGTCTTCTATGAACACCTGAATCTCAGCGTGATTCACTCGCACTGGGCTGCCGGATTCCGCCCTAAGCATCCTATTTTACTTTCAATCTTTCTCAAGCCTGAAACCCTTTCCTTCTCCTTCACTTCAAAACTGTTCTACTCCACCACCAATATCCTCATCGCACCGCCGAGCACACGCAAAAGGATGATGCCACGCAAACGAGGTAGGTAATAGGCGATGCAGGTTATTATTTTACGTCAACGTACTTAAGGTCTCCCATCTGGCTCAGGAGTGGGAAGGTGGAAAGCCCATGATCAACTTTCTGGCACAAGGGCTGCGAAGAGGTCGAGGAGGTATCGCGCTCAACTATCGGAGGAACAGGCAAAGAAGAAAAGAAATGTTGATGCCTGTCGCAAAGCCGTGCTTCTTCAACAGAAGATATTTGAGAAGCTGCAGACAACTGAGGCATACCAGAATGCCAACCCATCGAAGAAGGAGGAAATGTCGAAGGGTCATCGCCGACAGCTCGACAGAATCGAACAAAAGTAGTGAGTGTTTGCCATCACACCGCTGCTTGACATTTATCTAATCCGGTTTCGGCCGTGATGAGGGGAGACACCCAGACCAACAGGGTGATGGGATAACCGGAGCAGGCAACTTCGAACTCAACACATCCTCCACAATCGACAGAGATTCGGACCTGAAGACTGATGATGAATGGGAGGATATAATGCCGAAAGCTGGAAGATTGAAGAACATTTCGCGTATGCGCGGGCGGCCACTTCCCTCCACCACGTACACCAGCACTTGACCTCACAACTTGAAGGCCTGTTCTTCAAATGCCTCGCCATTCGACGTACTGTCGGCAGTTGCGACAAGCACATCATGTGCCTCCTGAGAATGAGGAAGTTGGCGAGTTACTTCTCTGCTTACAGGTGAGCCTACTTCAACTTACCATCAAGCCCTTACAGATTGTCCTCCGCTTTGGCGCTGGCAATGACGAGTGCCATCAGGACGATACACGTACTGACGACTTCTAGATACACCCAGTCTCTGTCACCTGAAGGATCCAACATCTTCACCATTCAAGAGATGGTAACATGATTCATTTGCGCCTCATCAATCCACAGTCTGCAGAATACGTCTTGTAGTGTCCTTAGCACGGACAAGAAAATGAACTACAACGGCCCAAAGGACCTGAAGATCCGGGGACTCGAGATCCTGTACCCGAAATCGACATCTCGGTATGCCAATCAATTTAGATATATGTGGCTCATTACTGACAATCGTAGCAACACGACTTTGTTTCATCGAAAATGGTCTCGTAAACACGGGATTCGACTACGACCCGATGGCCATCGACGCAGTAGATGGCAACCCGTGGAGTGGGCACCTAGTTTGGCCACCATGGTTCATGAGATATGCTTAGGGGTAGCACTCAATCCGGTTCTAAAGGGGCCACGGGATCGGAAAAATTGGGTGAAGGAGAATTCATCAGTCTTCCGGGTCCATCCTGGCTCTGGACTCGTGATAGCCTCAACTACATCGAGCTACTTGGAAAGAAAATGGAAGGCAAAGGAAAGGATCTTGAGGCATTGTTCTCTATCCTTATGGGGAAGACGACACCACTTCGCCTACATCGAAGAAGAAATATGCCCTGGGATCGACGATAGATTCGCCATCCCATCCACAGATAGGATTGATATTCTCTTACCTCCAGAACGGGCGGTAACACAAGGATAATAACAGGTATTCTAGCTTCATATACGACGGAATGGGCTTAGATATTGGTAAAACGCTAGATTCACTGGCGTGGAACCTCCTGCCGAATAGGAGGTTCTTAAGTTTGACAGACAGTTTGTAGTAGGCACAGGTTATGTCCAGCAGCTGGAAGTCCCCTCCCTGCATGTTGCCGTTGTCGCTTGAGCATCAGCGTATCCTCCCGCGAAGAGACCAACATCCTCCCCAGCTCAGCATCGACGAGGGGCATTGCGGCCTTTCCGAATAGAAATTTTTATACAACCTAACTCTCTTTTTAAATCTAAACTGAATTGATCGAGATACTTAGCGTGTTCTGTCACGTTGAAGGCCACCTTATTTTGGTCCTTCATACGGCGGGAAGTGAAGAAAAGCTCAAGAACTTTCGTCCTAAGACGCAAAGTATTTACATAAGCTTAGGATAGTTTAGGATAGTTTAGGATAGTTTAGGATAACTTAGGATAACTTAGGATAAACTTAGATGAGTCTTGACTGTTTTCTTTTTCACCCCCTGAGTGGTATTCCAAACTCTTTGAACCCATGAGGGACTTCACTCCTAATAACTGTCCCGAATGACCTTGTAAAGTACAAATACAGTGTAATGTCTTAAGTGGGTTGTAGAAAATGAATTTCCAGCGGTCTGGTCTCAGGAGATGCCAACCCCGACTACGATTTCTTCACTCCGACAAGATTCCAAGATGAAGCCTCTCGAGAACATCACCCTCTCCGACACCCATGACCTACTTTAGAGCCCTGTCTTCCGACGATTCTGCGTTAACATGTTCGAAAAAACCGATGGTCTTTCTTTCAACGAGAACGACGGCTGGACTTCTTTTTTCCATCTCCAGCTCCAGGCCATCGTCAACAGTCCCTGCTTGTTTCTAAATCTTCTCTTGCAAGCCTGGGATAAGGCCGTCCGCGAGACTCATTTAGTGAGGTAGAGTACCTCACAGATGGGAAGCAACATTGAATCCCTCGTGTACTGCTTCGAGAGCAGCGAGTCATCGACCTGGGTCTCCACCCCACCATCGACATCTATGATCATCCAGAGTTCGAGGGAACTATTCTTAACGCCGAATGCATAGCCTATGCCATGTTTTCTGCCCTTGTAGACAGAACTTAAGATAGCTGCTGACTGTCTGGATCGCAGCGCCAATGGTAGTGGCATCTCTGAGATTGGTGGGATAGTTTAACTGCAATGTGCTATATACAGAGTCTAGTTTCCCAATATCCTTCCGTATCTCACTGAGGAGGCAGAAAGTGAGGTTGTCAGTCGTAGGCTCTTCAGCCCTGTATGAGTTCATAGGGGAAACCATCTCCGTGCCGGGCATCGATCCGGGGGTAAGAAGAACACGGTACTGCAGAGGGATTTCCGGGCAAGTCGAGCCAATCTTGACGTACAGTTGTCGCATGGGTAGCGAGTGCATCTCGGTGCAGTCGACACGAAACTTTCGAGCCGCTGCGCTGTCAATTCGGTAATTCTCTAACGCGAAGCGCATTGGGTTGATAAAGGCGGTAAGATGATTGAGTTCGACAAACCTCAACATGTGAGGAAATTAACAGACACATACAGCCAAGGGGACCTCTTCTACGGGTTCCATACCAGGTTCAAAGAACCCCTCGTTTTGACACTGAAGTTTTTCCAGATCGAAGTAAATGATGACAGCGGCTAGTGCGATGTTGAGAGGTATTGCATCGTTGGGGTGCTGCTCTAGAAACTTCTTTACAGCTCGTATCATCTCTTCTGGAAATGTCAGCACTGACATGGGCGGCCAGCGAAGTTGGAAATGAAGAAGGGTGTAGTGTTGACCACCGAGCATCTCGCAGAAACAAGGCTTGCGTCTGTCGTCGTCTTGGGATGGGAGACTATCGTAGCTGCATGTATGCGAGATGTCATAAGCTACAAGCGCTTTGTGCCCGCGAATGACCCTATTTGTGAAAACCTTCTTGTCTTCGCCTGTGAGTTGATTAGATATGCCCTTCGTGGTGAATTCTAGGTTGCCGGGGATCATCATAGTCTCTGACCAGATGATCTGACGTCTGCCTGGCTTTTTCATTATTGTCGGCAGTTGCATTGAGTTGGTATTGTCATTGCCTGTTTGCGTCGGGGTCGATTCTGGTCGTACCATTACAACGGGATGCAAATCAGTGGCAGATCTTCCCACTACGACTGCATGAACATTCTCATTCCCGTTATCGTCTGTCGATGGTATCAATAACTTCTCGACCGCCGCATTCCTCGAGGCATCTTTTGACGCGCAACTCGTTGCAATGGAAGCTCTTGGCAGTACTGGGAAGACCACGATAGGCGACACTGGCTTCCTCCATCCATCCGCACATCCCTCGGCTTGACTATCGTTGGGAGCTTGGCATGGTTGAGGTTCCCAGAGGGCATTTTTCTGTTTCCCGATGACGTGAACGCTGATCTCCTTTCCTTCATAGTCTCCATATTGACTCAATTTGATTACTGACGTGGAGGGGGAAATAGAGTCACTCTGTTCTAGCGATGAACTCTCATGGGAAAGTGGAGGCGCTTCCATTAACCATCTCTCTTCGTACATCATGTCAGAGATGGAGTATTCCAGGCCTAGTGATGGGCCAGCCTCAACTGTCTCGCGGTATTTGCCATCCGGCCCCTGCAGTCGGATGATATGCCTCGTCATGTTGTTGGGAAAAGAGATATCTCCGCTTTCAGATGGAGGAATAGGCTGGGTATTTGCTTCGATGCGTTGTGTTCTACAAGGCTCGAGCGCAAGGTACTGTGGATGCTTCTGGAGATATGCAGTCAATGCGTCGCTGTAGGCTGTATGCCAAGTTTGAGTCGTTCTATCCAGCTCTGGGATGAGAAAGGAATCGAGGCCTCCAGTGCCCTGTCGCGGAGAAGGAGGCGGAGAAGTTATACTTGGGTCTGATGAATCCGCCCCAGGAGACTGACCTCGCCTAGCCTCCTCAAGTTCCGCGCGCAATGCCAAAGGATTGATTTCGGGTAGAGCTTCGTCAGCCCACTGCTGAGACGTGTATAGTAGTGAGTCCACGAAGCGGTGGGGATTCTGGTCACGTTCTGAGAGGGGCGTTCGATCGATGTTCCCTTGGGTTTCGTCTTCACCACTGAGCACGTCGATGACTGTGCCGACTGGGTGATCTTGTTCCACTGGTATTGGCCTTGCTGTAGTCGGAGGTATTTGACGAACCGCTTGCCAACCGGGTAGAGGAACCCACAAAAGGCCGTGGCGGGTTTCAACTGCTTGCCACTCGATACTGTCTGCAGTCGCTTCAACGAGAGGCGGTACACATACCCACTGTCTTCCGTGAGGGCGCCGGACACAGTATTCTATGTGTACACCCTCCTCGGTACGTGCTAGACGACTACGTGCGGTGCGTGTAGTGTTACGGGCTTGTGGCATGCCCAGGATCCCTGCGTTGGAAGAAGACAAGTCGGCGACCTAAATAAGAACGCAAGGATATGACATTTACCTTTGAATTAAGATCGCTTGTATTGACCACAAACGTTAACAAAGTCTATAGAGTGTACGCAAAGAATGCGAGCATACGAGAGAATCCGAGCCACATTGCGAAAGTGACAACTCAAGTGACCTTCGAGTAGCCTTTAATAAGTTTAGGATAACTTAGGGAAATTTAGGGAAATCCTCCCTAAGTTTAGGATAAACTTAGGCACGTTTATGATTACTTTACCTAATCGTTTTCGTCCCCTAGGCAAGAGTTCACACCTATCCCTCTCGATTTGAAGGCTGGGACAGGTGGATCGGATTGGTCTAAAACGAAAAGGGCTGCAATCATCTCGTTAACCGCAGGGGGGGCGGCGTTCTGACGCGGTGCGACCTTTCCGAGTGTGGGTCGAGAGTGATAGACTTGGATCTGTATATTCTTTCGTATCGAAACTGGCAGATGTACTATAGTTGTCCATGAAGGGTTGAGGTTCGACAGTGTAGATGTCCGAAAGTCCATGTGGGGGGTCAAATTGATGGATGGAAACTATTGCTTCAGTATCGTAAAGAAGAAGCTCTTGTAATGAACTTTGTGTGATAATGCCATTATGAGAAGATGCAGAAAGCTTTCTGTGTGTTCTGTTGACAAATTTGGCCATAACGCCGGGATCTGACGGAATTGTTCACGACGTGTTGCAAAGTTCGAGTGGACGAGTTTGAGCAGGACTGTCGGTGAAGACCGCTTGAACTGAGGTGCAACGACTTGATCGGCAATATTCGAGAAACATCTGGACGTGCTGATCCACTGGAAAGATGATACCACCCGGCAGTCATGCCTGGGACCGTTGAAAGGTGGTGGGGATCCTTTTCAGGATAGGAAATAGACATATGTTCACTGACACCATGGCGTTTTGGGCGTTGACAGTCCGACTTAGGTCACTATATAGGACTCGGGATGCCATGGGACTCGATAGACAGTCTCCATCAAGCACATGCCCCACCCCCGTATTATATCAATCCCACTTCCAGGAGAAGCAATGGATTTCGAAAGCACAATAGTTGAGTCTATTTTGACACCATAGACGTGGGTTGCGATCAGCATTTCAACCGCAGCACATAGACCCAGAACAAAGCTTTCTTGTCCATGGCCTACTCCTGGGCAATGCTTATCGTCTTTCGTACGTCGGCACTGCTTTCGAAGGTCGAGCTTCAGGATCTCTAGACCAAGCGGCTAGAAACCTAGCCAAGTATCAGTAGTTGACTTCATGATCACCCGTCGTGCAACTTACAACCCTCGATTACGTTGGCGATCTCGTGCGTGAAACACAGGTTGTTTGAAGGCTTGTTGATGTGATCATTGCAGCGAGGGTATTGCAGCAGGACTACCATTACAGACTTTCCCTGGTAGTGTCTGAATTAGTCAAGAAGGGGCCAGATCCATTCAGACTCAGGGGGAAAGCGGACGCGGAAGCGTTGAGGGAACCAAATAAGCTCAGACTCAGGCCGATGCTGAGTGAAGTATTTTGCGATCGCAACAAGTTCCATAATGTCTATATCGACTGCGAATTCGGTGTCAAGGATTGTAGGTCCTTGCCAGTCGTTGCAATCTCGGCGCGGAGTCGGCGATGCTTCGGGCCATAGTTAATCCAGATAAACTTCACATATTGATGTATGGTTCTGATCTGACTCTTGCTTCAGGCGTTCAGTTTCTACGATCGTCCTAGCCTTACAGGCCTCTGACGCTCTGTCAATATTTGTGTTCATTTCACTTAACGGATATGCATCCTGACGGCCCAGGGAGTCGGATGGGACAGAGTGCAGTATATCCTCGGCGGGTATTGGAGTAGATACGTGCGATACAGGGGGCTCTGGAGATCTGATACCGCTCCCTCCCATCTCTCTTAACAACGCCGTGGTATTCATGAAGTTGCAGCCGTTGGAAAAAGGATCTGTAGGCATTATTAGCACTCACTGTAGGGGTATTTAGAGGAGATACATACGAAAGATGTAGAGTCGATAATACTTGACAACGAGTTCAAGGCATTTAATAGAGGTGTTCCAGATCATTGACATGTGTTGATTTGGGTGAGCTTCGAGAAGTTTGGATACTTACATACCTACGTTGGAAGCTCGACATGGAAGCAAGTTACGTGAGCCTCCTGCCGCCAGGTTGATGTCTAGGTAGACCTTCCCTCTCCGAAGACTTATAGGGAAGGCGCATTGGCCGTAGGGTCATTGCATGACTACCAAAATCTCCATGCATATATATTACAAGAAAGAAGCCTCTTGACCGTCGGAGAGTGCCCTTGCCGACTGAATGCAAAGTGGAATGGGTATCAAGGAGGCTAAGGAGGCTCGACTTAGATATTTGCCCATCTACCTACCTACCTTAGGTAGATACTGGTGGAAGGTAAGAAGAGTCATGATAAAATACAAGTTTCTATGTAAAAAAAGATGTTACCAGTGGCGTGATACCTAGTGTTTGGTGTTGCAGATAGCCAGCATTATGACATTAGAAAAACGAGTTGTTACCTTAACAATGATGTCGCCACGCCCGGTCCATTTCACGGGACTTGTGGGAGGGGTACTTTAGATCCTCCAAACTGATAGGACCGTCTCGGTAGATAACCTTGAGATTCAAGCCCGACGTGATAGAGAATGCGAAGTGTTGGAGATGGCGCAGGCCAGATTCCACCATTCCGCAAGAGTGGGTAGAGCATTATCCTATGAAGTCTCAGTTATTAGTATCGCTCTTGACGCTCAAAGAATTCATCCAGTGTTTTGGGTTACCTACAAGATGATAAAGCCCGCGCTGGTCGCTAGGTTGTCCATTCCGAATAATGGAGTTGAAGTCGATTCTGTTGACAAGAACCAATTGCTGACTTACGTTTGCATTAAAGGTTTGGTTCGTTCGGGAGAAATTCGTCATATGTTTCCATTGCAGGCATGGCAGTATCCGTCTCTGTCGTAGTACTAGGAGCGTCGACATCTTCGCTCGTGTCGCCTTTTATGTCGTACTCTGATTGAAATCAACAATCAGTCGTAGTTCAATCTGTTAGGTCTGGGCGTATTTACCTTGGCGGCATCCTTACGGTTACCTGCATATGTGATTGCTTGGATTCCTCCTTCAGCGGGAGATTTCTTGAGTTCGGCATCACCATCAAGTTGACCGTCGTCATCTAGTAATCCAGCCATGTACTGATCTTCAGCCATGTCATCGAAAGTGTCGAAATCATGTCCATTAGCAGTTATTTCATAGTCGACATAGAGAAGCAAGGAACTATCGGTACGGGCTCCGTCATTTTCGACAAGACTTCCCCGCTGACAAAAGTACTGTCAATGATTGGCATATGTATTGGTGAGTACCATTGTTCGCATCGTATCTCCAGTGCTATCCCGATCGATCTTAATACGAGAACCTGAAAGTTCCAGCATTCTCGTAGGTCGGATGCTTCGAGCATAGGACAACTTGGCTCAAGTGACTGTTTTCCGTCTCCTATCAATCTTGGTCGCTTATGGTTAAAGGTGCGGATATTGAAGTGAGTGGAGGATTGATTAATATCCATGGGAATGGCCTACTACCTAACACTGAGGGTCCTAGGACTTTCCAAAACAGCCTTGCATGTCCCCTTCCTTCGAGGAAGGCAGGTTCTCGACAACTGACACATTTTAGATTCAGTAGCTTACCTACCTAAATCTGTTAAATAGTAGTGCATACTTCGGTTATCTCAATAAGACCTTCTCAATCTATAAGAGTCAGCCTGCCTAAGTTTAGGATAAACTTAGGAAGAATTATCCTAAGTTTACTCAAAGTTATCCTAAATTTACTTAAGTTATCCTAACTTTACCTAACTCGTTTTATCATTCAGGGACCAGGGTCTTGAGCTTTCTACGTCACTGACCTACTTCTATATTTGCTCCATCAGAGTAAAAGCTATGGTGATACTGTCACTGTCAACTGACGACAGCCTGCGTCTTGAGAGGAATTATCTAAAGACTAGCAAAAAACTCCATAATTTATCTTGAAATGGCAAGTTGAATTAGCTATGTCTATCACGAAACTGAATCCCATTGGTAGTGGATATAAGAAACGCGCAATTCTGACATTTGTGCACCGGGTCGCCTCGCCAAATACTTATAGTACTAGCTGTATATCTACTGAGAACTTGCTTTCTTCAAGTGTGCTTGTATGAACATCTCATTTCAACGTAGCAAAATACGCCACCTCTGACTGATGCGCATCAACGCGTTCGAAAGTCGTTGACGGTCGTGTACATTATATCTCCCCCTTTTCCCATCCTCGTCCCACTTCATGACACCATTATACAACCCAAACTTACAAGTAGCTACTCCAATCTGTTAAAATAGTGGCCCATCTGTAACCAGTAATGAGAGTAGAGATAAGAGTACCCCAATGCCGTGAGAAAGCCGCGATTGCCTCAAAATGAATCTGGATAAACGCCCCGCATGGTAAGTAGCCTTCAATCGGAGCTCAGCAGGCTTTTCCCATCCCTGAGCGAGGTCTAACAACATCAAATTGTTCCAAAAACGCACGCAAGTATCCCAGCTTGCATATTCTTCATTTGGACGATGTCTGTAGAGCAAAATGAGGCTCTATTGGATATTGCGACAAGGGATATCCTTGGCCCGAGCCTCTCCCCTTGCCTGAGTCATTCCATTTGGTACTCTGCAGATTGCACTCCATAGTCACCAAATTTGGATACTGCCACCTGGTTGGCCAACAAGGGGAAGTCGTTCTTAAGTGGCCGGAGCCTCCTCTGTCCGTCTTGTTGCAGATTCAGTCCGACTAACCAGTGGTCCGTTTGAACTCAAAGCCAATGTGCTTCATGGCTGGATGATCTGGTAAGTTATACCAGACCTGGAAAGTGACGGCGAGGATAAATTCATCTGTTCTCTTGTACAGCTCATCGACTCGGACACGTCCTTCAGTCATTGGATGCATCTGGGCCCATGACTGAATGGTGCGTAATGCTTCCCAACCACCGTTGGCGATTTGAACTGACAGAACGACATCGGCCGTCTGTTCGCCCAATTCTTGGCAAGGAGCTGGTATCAGGTATAAGTTTCTATTCTGCCGTATGGGTTGCAATAACAGAGACGGTCCATGGTCTCGAGGGTGTCGAATGAAATGGGGCAGAGAATCCAGCTCTGTCTCCCAAGAATCGTTCAAGGTAAAACTCTTTGTTGCCAGGCGGCTGTAGAGCTGTGATGTGGATAAGGCATGTCCGTTTCCATGAGCGCGCTTCAGTTCTCGTACAAGATTTCTACTGAAGCCCCGTTCGCAACCAAGACGATCGTCGCACTCGCCTGTCCCCGAAGCGTAGGCGTAGATCAATTCTTTGTCATGGCCTATGTAGCCGCCAATCTCAATAGGACAGCAACAGTCGAGAAGAATCAAGAAGTTGACGTCCCAAGGATCTATCATATCATGTCTCAATGAAGGGAACACGAACTTTTGGCCGTCCCCTCCGTGGCCAATGTAGTGTAGGATAGCTATACAATCCTCGTCCATTCTGTTGAATAGAGCACTGAGCGCTGATGTCAATTTTGCTTGGGGGTTTTTGTCCTGTTTCCGGATCACGAGGCCGACGGTATCGTAACCGTAAGTGTTCTGGAAGACATCACGGACTTGCTCGCTGGTGCTTTCAACATTAGGGTGACTGTCCTTGTCTGCCTCAAAGTATACACACAGCACTCGAACCTTTTTGGGTTTGATCTCTGTTACGTCTTCTTGGCTGTATAAGAAACAGGCTTTGATGATGGCGGCGCTGAACTCCTCCGAAGTCATCGGCCTCGACGGCATCGACTCAAGACCTGGAACGGCCATGGCTGGACTGAATGATGCAAGTGCTGATGAAAGAAAGGAGTAGTAAAAAGAAAGGAAGGGAAGACTCGATGCAAGATATCTTCTCACTTTGAGTTTTTGTTTGCCTTTCTCCTCATTTCAGGCAAAAACATATTCGCGATACATGCTTCGCTACTTCGTTCAGCTGGGCGGAGATGGAGGATAAGGTTATCAGCATCGACTGAGTTTGTGCGACGAAGCTCTAAAAAAATCCCATCGAGATCGAGAGGTAGGGGATTGACGGCCTCCTACACACGGAGAATAGAGGTATAAGTGATTCCAACATGTATCCCGAAAGAATGGTTTATTCGGGGCTGGTGCATGATGCATCTTGCTTATCTTTATAAGAGTTATACGACAGCCGATAAAGATGCAACCCAATGACATGGCAGCTTATCGCCAAGGACAGGGGGCAGTGAACAAGGCGAACATACTCCAAGTAAGCGTAAGGCGCATCTCGAATAAGTTTCAGCGGATGCTAAAAAGTGCCAACATAAAACCCGGCTTGAAAATAAGTATTAGAGAAAACTTCACGATAGCTGAATACTAGTCCAGTCCAGCTTAAAACTCAACGATACAGGGTAACGCTCCTCATAGTGTGAGAAGGTCAAGCATGATGCGCAGCATGTCAAATTGTTTAAAAGTAAAACTGAATATCATCCTCTTAGGCATATATATGTCATTTGTATCTTGGCGCATTACTTGTATATGCAGTCAAATAAATATCACTCTATCTTTATATCTTTGCCTTTGGGCTAGGTTTGGCCCGTCGAGCAGGCTGGCCTATGTGTTTTTGAAATTCTTCTGAAACGGTCGTCTTCTCTTCTTTGGACTTGTTCGCCCACTCCTCAAACTGGCGCTCATCTGCCCACCACCTCTCGAGCTCAGCCTTGATCCAATCAGCCGCAGCACTTGCACACAAGCGCGGGTCTTCCATAGGAACCAAGTGGCCATTCTTCTCTCCGATAACCTTCTTGACACGGCCCTTGGCCTCGCCACCACTGCCACCAGTACCAGTTCCTGTGAGTGCCATCTTCTCGTCTATAAGTTCTGGTGGGGAAACATCACTCTTGCCACCGACGACATAGAGGACGCTGGGTCGGACGTTAGGGAGTCGTTCAACGGTATTGGGACCCTCAGGACGGTAGACGGGATACGTCGACCATCGACGGTTGAGGTTTGCATCGAGATCCGGGGTGTGTTCAGGGTGAATTAAATCCTTGCCCTCGGAATCATAGGCCGGCCAACTTGGGCGTAGGAAGGTAAAGATCTCTTGATGTTTTGTCGTAGTTAAAGTCACGCTCTGTTCGCCAGGTACGTCCCTGATACCAAAGTCAATCCAACGCTGTAGCACACGCGGGTCCCAGGACTTGTAAAATGGGCTGCGGCTAAAAGATGCCGCCGCTTCATCGCGTGATGGCCAGACTTCGCGACGGTACATACTTGCTGCTGCGGGACCTGCGCTTCTGGCGCCAGGCGTGGAGGCGAAGTGAGAGATGACGGGGTCAAGCAGAACAAGTGATGTAAAGACGCGAGGATGAAGAAGGGCAACGTTCGTGAGAGCATTTGCGCCAAAGGAGTGGCCCATTGCCATTATCGGCGGTGGAGGGCGGAATGTGTTTATCATGTGGAGTATATCACGGGCATAGTCTAGCCAGCTTGCTGAGAAGTTGTTAGCATTGCCAGGTGTTATGAGAGAGGGTGATTCTTACGATCATTACCAAGTGCGTCTTGGTTTATGAGACCGCTTTTGCCTTGCCATGCTGTGTCTGCTATCCAGATACTTCGAATCCGGATACCTCGGCGTTTTGATTCATGATAGAACTCCTCCCAAAGAGGCTCATATAGTTCCTATACAGATCAGTAAAGGTGTTTATATGAGTATTGATGAGCTTACCTTGGGAAAGCCATTTGCGTGTCCTCCGATGATAGTAACGTCACCTTTTTGGGGGTTCTGGTTATCTTTGGGTGTGTATTGCTTGACGTGAAGGTACAGCTTCTCATCTTGAGAATGAGCTGTGGCGCGGGCATATTCTCGAATGTGTGATGCTTCAATTGTATGCTCTTGAATGGTGAACGGAAAGGACGACATTGTGGCGAGTTTTTGGCACCTCACTCAGCTGACGCGTTCAATTAGAAGTCCTAGTAGGTAAAGTGCAACTATATCGGGGCTGCAATTGGAGAGCTGAAGTTATATACAGGCCCACGAAACGAGGTTGAATAACAAGCCGGCCTCGGTAACGTCTGTGGGGCGCACGGGAGTTGTGGGGGTGGGGGATACCTCGGTACCTGCGGCCGGGAAGTGGTCGCCGCCGATCTCTCTTTAGCATCACATCACATCACCCGCCGCCAACACCAAAACCGTCATCGTGAATTTTGGCTTATCTCATCAAGAGCCCACGCAGTTGCTACCCCCGGGCAGCACAGCCTCTTGGCATTATCATGAGAAGTTCGAAGTAGTGTTCCAATCTAGCTACAGGCGCTCAATACCATGGCACCACGACTACTCCTTTTCGCTGGCGCACCGTCCGCCTCATCTCTCACAACACAAACATGTACAATAACACAAATCGACGACTCCTTCGCTGAATTTCTTGGGTTAGCTCCTCAAGGAACAGCTCCAGTATCGTCTCCAAGTCTCGCTCCGTGGCGTTCTCTGCCGCTGAACAGAAAACCGCTTCACACAGGGTTCAGCCAGACCCATGATATCAGCATCAATCTCGCCAACCAATCCGAATTCTTCACCACGGCTGAGATCTCGTTTAAGGAACAATGTCAATCCTTTGAGGGCGAGGACCCAGAGAATGTGTTGTCGCAGTTCTATGACCATTCCCTAGCTTTACACAATTCGATACCATCATCACAGCTTGAGAGTTTCGAAGAGACGACATTTGAGGAGACATCGTTTATGACGGCTTCTTCGACCGCACATCTGGATATGAGAGACACTGTTCCTTCTCATCTCTCTGATTTGGAAGATATACCGCCGGCTCGGAGGATTTTGGCTCTCAATCCCCAAACTGTCACCCTCAACATTATTGCCGGCATTATATCCATCGCACAGCCACGAACTGTCACAACCCGCTGGGGTCGCAGCCTCTCTTTGGTGGAGATTCTCCTCGGCGACGATACAAAGACAGGCTTCGCTGTGACGTTTTGGCTTGCAGAGGAGAACAATGCAGTTGCTGAGATCAGTGCCCTTCGGCGTCAGGACGTAGTACTCATGCAAAACGTGGCACTTCACGTCTTCAAGGACAAAGTCTATGGCCAGAGTCTCCGTAGGGGCATGACGAAAGTGCGTCTGTTATGGAGAAGGGATGGATCCGGGCTTTATTCGACGCGAGAGCTCTCCAAGCGCGGTCAGATGCACCCGCAGTTACAAAAAGCGAAGCAGGTAAAAGACTGGGTGCTCAAATTCGTAGGAGCTGATGTTGGAGTAAAAACAAGAGCTAGGAAAACACGGCTTTCATGGGACAGACCACCAGATGACACACAATGAGGAGTCTTCGTACTGTAAGACCACTTTTATTAACCTTCTATCATATTAGACACTTATTACTACCAGCGCCAAATGCAACCGAGAGAAGAGAGACATCCGAGGGTATCTATGCAAAATTCCAATCGTCAAATTACGCTTCGATCCCAAAATCCATTCAGACAGGCACGGCAGGCTCGGCCTTTCTGTCCTCACCGTCTGGACCCTTCTTGACAGACTTCCATCGGAAGCACAGGCAAGCAATCAGGGCGCAGGCAGCACAAGCAAGAGAGGTGTAAAAGGTGTCTCGGAGACCCTTCATGTACGCATTGAGGACAGCGTCGAGCGCATCAATGCGGCCCATCTTTCTCAGAGTATCCTCAATCTCTGAAGCTCCAGTGTTGATGAAAATGGTCGGGTCGATTCCAATATTGTCAGCCTTAAGTGTGTCAATGAGGCCATTCTGGAAGACAGTTTGGCCCACTGCTACGAAGATGGCGCCTCCGAAGGCTTGGCCGAACTGAACAACAGCGGTGCCAACAGGAACCCATTCCTGAGGCAAGACAGTTTGAATGATGAGAACACCGATTTGGAAACCTGCACCAATGCCCAGGCCAGCAATGACTTGATAGCCAAACCACTCCTTGAGAGGGGAATGCACATCAAGGGTTGTGAGCATGCCACATCCGACAGTGTAGAGAACCATGCAGGGGATGATGACATAGCTGTAATAGCCAATGGCGGTGATGACACCTCCAGAGACGATAGAGCAGAGAACAGTCGCGAGCAGGAGAGGGAGAATCTTGATTCCAGCCTGGACGGCGCTAACACCCTGGATGGCCTGGAAGTAAAGAGCTGAGAAACGTTAGTTGGGTGGACAGTAGACGTATGGTGAGACTCACAGAGATAGTAGATGAGAGGGAAGAAACCGGCACCAAAGAACATGGCGAAGATGATAGCGGACAGAGTGTCCCGGTTCTTGAACAGACGAGGCGGGAGAGTTCCCTCATCACCCTTCCAGAATTGGATACCAATGAAGATGGCAATCATGGCTCCAAAGCCACAGAAGAGACCGATGATACGCGAGTTGTTCCAGGGATATTCAGCACCACCCCATTGCAAAGCAAGGAGCAAGCAGACAATGGCGGGGATGAAAATGGCGGCGCCAGCAAGGTCGAGCTTGCGAATGCGACTCATGAAGGTCATGTTGATGGTGTTCGTGTCGTTGCGGTTAACCTTGACAAAGAAGAAGACGATGAGCATGGCCAAGCCGCCAATGGGAAGGTTGATGTAGAAACACCAGCGCCAGGTTGCATGTTCAGTAAAGGCACCTCCGAGAAGAGGACCAGCGACGGAAGCGATACCCCACATGCCACCGATAAGACCAAAGGCAAGAGGACGCTTTTCAAGAGGCACTGAAGCTGTGGTTAGTTATGGTCACGGAGCTAGTTTGCTAGTCTTGACGTACTGATGAGGGACAGGATAACGATGGATCCGGAGAAGAGACCAGCAGTTCCAATCTTGAGGCGCGTTAGTTAGTCAAGGGTTCATGGGAATTGTGCAAGGCAACCTACTCCTGCAATGGCTCGGCCGACAATGAATGCGACAGAAGACGGGGCAACAGCAGAGATCAAACTTCCAATCTCAAAGATGAAGACGGCAGCGAGATAGGCAATCTTGACATTGAAGTACTTGTAGATGGTTCCGTACATGGGCTGCAAAGCCGTGGTGGTAAGAAGATATGAAGATCCATACCATCCAATATCCTTGACACTCTGGAACTGCGCTGTGATGGCGCCAAGTGCGGGAGCGATGATGGTCTGGTCAAGAGCAACGAGAAAGATGGCGAGGCAGAGAGACGAGATGATGAGGGTAAGCTTTGCAGCGCCAGGGTACTGGGGCTGCTCGTCAGCGGCATTGTTGTTGCTGGCAGTCACAGAGCCAGCCTGCTGCTCTTTGTTGTCGGCTGAAGTGTCGAGGATGTTGTTGGAACCAACTTCGGTCTTCTCATCAGACGAGAGACGAGCCTCGTCGACCATTGCGTTGGTTGGCGCCGTGGCGGGTGTAGTCGTAGCCATGGTGATGTTCCAAAATCAAGGTGTCGTAGGGAGAAGAAGAAGAAGGAAGAGAAGAATTAGAATATTTTATGTAGGAAGAATTAACGGTAGCGTAAGGTGAGGTAGGTTAATTTGTTATGGTGGAGAGTGCAAACGGCCCCAGGCAACCAAGCGTGATTGTTTCGGGAAGGGAGAGAGAATAATGCAGCCTTCCAGTATCTGTTTGCTTCTCCCGTCGTTTGCAAGCAAAGAGTGAGAATAGGTAAGGTAGCTTATGCAAGAAAGAAAAGGTTTGGAGATGGATGAGCCGAAGATAATAAATAATTAGTTGCCTACGTCAGTATCAGTCACTGGCACTGTTGATAGGTGCCCCTTGCCATGTGATGGATGCGAAAATCAAGCACGCTCTGACACTTCAAGCTTATCCCCTAGTCTCACTCATTCTCGTGGAAAATCCCAAAACAACGAAATATCCGAGCTAATGTGATTACGATAACGAAATAAACGTCGTGGAGACGCGGCAGGGTATTCGTCCGTGTACCGGCCGGCGACAGTTGCAGCCAGTCAGCAGCCCAAGACATACACGGTCAGCGCCTTTGTCCCTTGTTCTCCAGTATAATCGGGCTGACTCTGGTTGCGAGTTTGATACGATAGGCGAGCTGAACTGTCATGCACTCGCGTGGGTCGGACAAATCACCAAGGCCGATGTCCGAAGGGTGGCTTACTGGAAGAGTCATTGATTTTGGATCCTTTTGTACGTAGAGTTGTGAGATTTCTCACAAGGATATCATGTATGATAATATCAGTGTCCATTATAGACACTCCAACTCTTGATCTTGACAGCTACCTCACTCAGTATCTCACTCAGATATTCACGCTGATGAATGCTCCGTTCTCGTAAACCTCTACGAAAAAACCCTTTAATGACCCATCTCCACAACCTAGGTACCTAGGCACACACGCTAAAAATACAAGCCCGATCTTTGACTCCCGTGCCAAGGGCTGATCTCCCATTCTCAACGTGGTCTCGACCGCTCTCTCTTCTGCCCCGAGATTGGCTCACTCTCTGCCCCAATTTCCTCTCCCCTCGTAAAAAGCTGCCCCGTTTCATCTTGTCAGATCCACTTTAGGAGTACCCGTTGTACATTTTCGGATACAACTCAATTCTCCGTATCTATCTCCGGGTGCCGTCGGATCATACCAATCTCTCGCGGACTTACACGCGCTTTGTTCGAGGCCGACGACCGAATGGACGGACGGACGAGAGAGAAAGATTCTGCTTGTGGTTTGACTTTGACCCTGACGCTGACTCTGGCTCCATCCTTCACACATGTTTTACACGTTACACGTTAGACCGGTAACGCCCTTGCATTGTATTGCCAGCCGTGAAACCTTGTCATTTCCTTATCCGCAGTCAGGGCTTATACACAGCGTCTTGTCATACAGCCTTCTTCCTGTCGTGAACAGTGATAAATCCCTACACATGCATTTTGTGAACAATCTGCCATCAATAATCGTAATTTACGTGATAAACTCCTTTATAGCACCCACCATCTATCTGACCATCTAACTAGGTAGTAGGTAATGCTTACATTGCTGACTTGGTATGCGTAAATTTATATATAAAAGCTTATGCTCGCTCTTCGGACTTCTCGTCCTCGCTCGTCTCCTCTCCGGGAACCCACACCAAAAGTCCTTCCTCGTCGATCTTCATCCCTTCTGTCGGTATTATGCGTAGCACTTTTTGGAAATACTTGTCTCGCACCGTCAATTTCGGTCTTATCCATACTCCGTTGACATGCGGTAGCAACCGATAGGTCGTTGTTCGCCGCGACTGTGGTAACAGGTTCAGTGTTGTCTGCTTTGAACCTGAAAATGCAAAGTCCTCGCTCGGATCCATGCTGAGACCAAAGGTAAGGAAGTGATTGGATGGATTCTCGACTGTCATGTCCAGTTGCATCAGCCCCGGCATGCCATCTTCTGCTTTAGTGACGCGATACACCGATGCCAGCACTCGCGGCTCTGTGCCCAGAACCAAATATTTACCAACGGGCATGGTTGTTGTGTTGACGGCCCCGTCGCTGCGGTTCTGACGTTGCCATCGAATGACAAATGCCAACTCGAGTGTTACAGGGTGTCGATCTTCCATCGTGAGCTTCTGGGCTATCAGATCGAACTGTGCCTCGTGCATCGTCTTGGGGGCAATAATGACCCCTTCTTGTGACACATCCGGTCCCTGGCTCACGTTGCATCTTGCACCACCAACGCATGAGACCACAGTGAGATCCATCCCAAGGACCTTCAAGTCCTCTTGGGCAAACGAGGCATAGTGGCACAGTAAGCACCACTTCTGCGTGAAGCCTCGGGCAACACCCTCTTCCGTATCTCCCAGTCCCTCAGAGTCAAAAAGACTCGGCCATGGTCCAGAGTGAAGTCGTGGAACCAAATCGTAATTTGCCTCAAATGCATTCACAACATTGAGCTGAACTGTCAACAGTTGCATAATCGGCGTTGCAACGTCTGAGTCTAAGTGATACGACGTCTTCAAATGCAAATCGAATGTCGTGGGGCCCGGCGCTGCATCTATATGAAGCACCATCTTGACTGATGCTGTGCTCTTAATGGCACCCAAAGGCAGTCCCAAAATTTTAGCCTCTTCTGTGGTTGCCTCGGCGCTGCCCTCATTACCTTCTGTCACCACTCGGATTGCCGGTACTTCTTTTCCAAAGAGGTGAATATCCAGTTTGGCAGTAGCGGATTCGTCCTCGGCATTGATCAATTCGACCTCCAACTCGATGGCCTCGTTTGCGTAGTACTGGGCCGAGGGTTCCAAGAGCTTGATCTCCATCTTTGGTGGTCGAGGCTGAATACGGATTGTGCCTGCTTCTGGGCGGCTACTCCTGGGTTTTGATGAGCCTTGGATGTACCAGCCAACAATGGGATCGGTGTCGTGAATTCCGATTTTGGCTACTAGATTGAAACTTGCGTTGCTGTGTGAGAGCGATATGGATGAGGCAGTAGCAGTTCCCGGCTCCCTCAAAGGAATTTTCATTTCGAAAACTCGTGTTTGACCAGGCCGGAGTGTCAGGTTAGAAGTTCCTCTGAGCAGTGTCGGCAGTTCATCATCAGACCCTTCAGCATAGTCTTCCTTCAGCGATAACGACAAAATGGAGATCGTGGAGGCCGATGGCGAGTCCGAGTCCTCTGAAGCCCCTTGCTCTAGTAATATTGGTCTGAGACTCCCACTGAACTCAACCTTCAATGACTCAAATGTGATCGGAGCAGCATCGAGAAACGTGTGCGATGTGAGCGCAAGCTGTGCTGTACATGTCTCGCCAGCCTTGCCCTCTTTATTCCGAAACACGAAAGACGCTGAGATAAACGAGCTGGTCTTGTCGTCACTTAGACTAATCGAGGGCTTCTCATCTGCTGTAATTCCTTCGAGTGATCTGGTAATGTCGTAATGCCATTGTGGCTGCCGCACGAACCCTGATCATAGTTAGATAGATTACGCTCAAGATTGTCATCGAAATACTCACTGTTACTCATGAGCTCCCAGTCCGCAGCAACCACTAGGTCTGCACGGCGGGCTCCAAGGGCAATTCTTCGCAAAGTCAAACACAGGTCCTCTGATATATTGAGCCAACCCTCCGATCTGAACGCCACATCCTCCCAGAATGGTAGCAGGGTTTCCACAGCATCATCCCATTGTTTCAGATTAGCGAACTCCCTTGCGCACTCTAATGATATCTCAGCCGTTACACGCTTTTGCTTTCGAGATCGAAATTGTGAGCTCGCCGCTTTGAGACAATCAATGATCAATTGTGCATGATTTACTCCGGTGCCCGATATTGGGTATTCCTGGTAGGGCTCTGGGCACATGTATGTATCGTATGCAAAGGCCTTGCTGGCTACCGCTGATGCGGGTGTTGTATCTGGTGAATTCCTATCCTCCTCGGGCATCTGGTACGCAAGGTTCCGGCGAGCTACAAGGTGACGTGCCGCAATGCGATACCAGTAGCCTGTATGGTGCAGCAACTCCCATGGTGACACTCGCTCGCCTAGGACGGACTTATCCGGCGGGACAAACAGAGCTCCCGTCGCTGGTGCCAAAGCTGGCAAACCTACCCTTTCGATCAGATTTGCCATGACTGTAGCCCACCGAGCTTCCCAAGCCTGCCATCCATAGTTGTTGGTTCCCCGTCCGCGTCGATCGACAAAGTCAGCAATCCGTTCTCGATGCGAATGCCACATTCTAACAGCCAGCGTAGTTTGGCCCAGCCACAAGTGACATCTTAAGCACCGGATAGCTATGATATCCGCCAAGAGACGCGCCTCATTCCAGCGAGGGCTCCAACTGGGGATTATGTCCAGCACATCCTGTCCAAGAAGTACCTCGTATGCTTGTTTGAAAAACTGCAGCGCCGCGTCTGTCTCCTGTCGAAATTCTGCAAATATGGCCGATTTAAAATCGTATCTGAAATTCCAGTCCGGGAGCGAGAGGGTCTGGGATGTCCCAGTCGTGGGTGGCACGGTCGGTTGAGGTGCTATTCCACGCGATCGCTTCTTCCTGGCGTGTCGTCCAAGATCCCGGTAGTATTCCATAGCTGAAGTGTAAAGCACGCCCAGGACATTATCAACAACCTGTTTTAAATCGTCCTGCGACTCCTGCGATGGGATGTAAAAGACCGACTTTGGGTCCAACGCTGTGCCTCTCCGTATGTTCTCCAGTCTCTCTTGAATCCCTTCGGCCAACGACAGAGGAGCGCCTTCGCGGTCCGCAAGCAGAACAATAGCTAGCCGTGTCTTGTATCCCGAGCGTAGTAAGGCACTCTTGAGATTGTTGATATCGGACTTAATATGGTTATCTTGAAGCGTCATGGAATTCGGGTCGTTCGTGAGGGGGTAGAAGCACAGATACACGCTAGGAACGAGGTCCTGGTGCTTCTTAATCCATTGCGCATCAATATGACCATCCGGATATAGTGCCGATACTGGACTGAGCGGCGAGAATGGCGAGTGTAGAGTCGGGTGTTCGCTGAGCGGTTCGATATCTTCTGGAAGACGAGCTCGACGAGGTGGTAATAGAAACGACTGTCCCGCGTGTTAGAACAAGGCTTCATGTAGCACCCCGCGCAACCTACTCTTCCTGTAGTCCTAATGCGAAATCTATATGGCTCATTTCTCTCAAAAGCACTCCACGACTTTGCGCTCGCAGCAACATCTTTGAAGTATTCCGCCAAAACCTCTGCATCTTCACCCCCGATAGGTGGTAACTCTGATCGTAGAAGGATGCTCTGTTCCTTTAGCTCGGCACTCAATGGGAGCTCGTTCGTCTCGGAGTTAAGGCCGGCGGCCACTAGAAGGGGGACATTGTGGTCCAAACTTCCCGTCGGATACCCATCCATGGTGGATATTTTGAGATGTCGAAGGCATGGGTCCGCGACGGCGAAGGTAAATTGAGCTCAGAGCTGATGTCGCCAGACAACGTTAGCCATCCATTGTCCATCGCAAATGCCCCTCGTTAGTGTAGCAGCCCACTAGCTCACTTACATGGCTCAAAGACATGGAAGAAACCGCCCAGTGATAATATGCCGCTTGTTGAACGCAGAAGAAATAGTAGCAATGTTTTCAGAGTCTTCAAGCACCTTTTGAATCAAATCAACATCATCATTCATCTAAAGACTGTCCCAGCACCGAGCATAAGAACGGTCGGCCGTTAACGGCACCCCTGCAACACATCGGCAGCTCCTCCGGAACCGGAACAACACCAACCGCCGAATCTCCAAAACTTCGAGATTCAACCTTGCGAATGCGACGCCAGCGCCAATTGACCTCAGAAATCCCCCGTTCGCACCGCCTCCGACCGACGAATTGTCCAACGACTAGTCCGATAGTTTTTGTCTCGAATCTCTCGCCATGAGACCTACACAAGCCCTGTCGGTCGGCCGATACCGCCATCTCAGACTCACAACCAAGGATGTTGGAAAAGGATTCTACAAGGGTAACCGCACTGGTTCCATGGGTCGACACACAAAGTACGGAGGCTACGTTATCGAGTGGAACAAGGTCCGAACATACGCTGTGCCACCGCTGAAGGATTTCAAGGTGAGAATGGACGCATATTGGTGATTCGAAAAAGAGACTAACCGTGGTGGAATAGCTTACACCCTTCGTGAGCCGACAAGTCAAGGCGGAGCCTGGTGACTATAAGGGTCTCGATAAGGGTCCTCAAGATCCTTACTTCTACGTTGAGCAATGGAAACGGTTCAACGGTGTGGATTAAACAAGCGAAAAAACGGCGGTCATGGAATTGAATGATTTCTCGAGAAACGGCGAATCTAGAATGCCAGCTGGAGACTTGGGGATCTCTGGCAAGGTTGTATATACCCGTGTACATTGTACCACCATGTATGATTATGGACTCAGTCGATCAATAACGAAAAAAACAGTTGAATACTCCTATCCTCTGTGGAATGATGACTACCTATGGATGTTGATTACAAACGAAACAAAATGATTCTAACGATTGTGCTTTGACACGGGATATCCTAATTGAACAAAACTGAACAATCGACTGTATCCAATATTGCGCCAAAAGAGAAGTCCTTTTTATGCATCCTCCTCTTTCTTGACCCGGGGCAGCTCCTCTTGAGCCGTGACAAATGTGTCCAAACCAGGTCGCTCCAAAGGCGTGGCAATCAAGCCTGGTTCGTTGTTTATGCCATTCTTCTCTTTTCCAATCCCGTCCTCTTCATTCTTCTCAACGGGTTCTAAAAACTGATTGTTTGGGCTCATGGGCCTCGAGGTGGGCATGGCGGTAATATTCGACTGCAAGGTCTTCATACTGGCAGTGTCTGCCTCCCTTTTGAGGCTGAATGGAACTGCTGTGCCGTCGAGGAACGGTCGCTTGCCTGCGACATCAATAGTTGGTGCATATTGAGAAGTAAGCTGAGTTGACTGAGAAGGTTGAGTTGAATCATCGTCCCGGAAGCTTGGACTCATAGGTCGCGAGCCTGGAAGTTGCGTCATGTTGGACTGGAGCGTCATCATACTAGCCGTCTCGGCATCCTTATTAAGACTAAACGGCAGTGCAATGCCATCGAGAAACGGTCTCTTTCCAGCTACACCAGTCTCCGGCGCATAATCGGGACTGAGTAAGCTGGGCTTCGCAGCTTCTTGCTCCTTTCGCTGCTCTATTAAATGAGCAACTGGCATATCCTCCGTGATGGGCTGGCTGCCCGTCTGGTTTTCGTCCGTAACGACCTTAGTGTGAGATCGGCTTCGTGCTCGGTTCGGCTGTGACCGTGATCTATCCTGTCCTTCAATATCAGCAAAGGAGCGAGCTCCTTCGCCATCAGCACCAGTGGCAACTCTTGTTTCTGGCTGTCCAGCTGCCTTCTTCTCTCGCTCGACTGTCATTTCGTCGTGTTTAGATCCCCACAGTGACCACATTGCCAGACCCCAGCTCTTCTGTTGTTTCTTGCTTCCTTCCACCAGCTTGGAATCAACACGCCGTCGGCCAGCCAGTGCAGTCGGAGGAGGGCATTCGCCAGGACCATAGTCATGGTAGCCGATAGCCATATCGCTCACCATTTTTTTATGGACCTTGGCCTTGTTTGATGCATATCTATGATCCCACTCTGCCTTCTTAGCAAGCCATTTCTTAACTGTCCCCTCCTTTACAACTCCAACCAAAACAAGATCCATACAGCATGATGGCAACTCAGCCTCGGGAGCCAACGGGAGAGTAGCACCATGACGGGTAACTCTTTGTCGAATCATGTGGTTCTTGAACGGTGGGAGAGGGTCGCCAGCCTTTCCAACCCGGCCAGGCTCTGAGTGAAAATCTGACTTTTCTGTTTCTGAGGTTTTAGGAGGGTTTTCCTTGGATTCGCTGTCTGATCCAGACTCAGAGATCACGGAGATATCGTCGTCGTCAAGAATCTCGATGCCACGTTCCTGAGCCCGAGCGAGAGCCCATGCGCCGAATTGGGCAACAGACCTGTACATGTATTTCGCGGGACGAGTGAAACTCAGCGTTGGTGCCACATGACAAAGGTCATCCCAAACTTGGAGTTGGACGTCGGTGGGTTTGTACTTTTGCAACAAAGCCTTTCCTTCTGGGGTGAGAGTTGCTTCTGGGGGCGCATATTTTTCAGGGTTGGCACATTTGTGAGCCAAGTATATCTGCTCATCTCGTAAGATTTCACCTCCTCCCACCATAATCAAAAGGGGAGGGAGTCCTCCTAGTGTAGGTTGCATGACTGGGCTGACAAGAGGATGTGCAAGAAGCTCGTTGGTGGTATACATCTAGGGTCATCAGTTTCTGTTCAAACTCATCTTCTACGAAACCTACCTGAATCTGATCTTTCAGCTTGACGAGTTGGCCGTCAATGGTGACAGAGAGGAGCTTTTCAGGGTTGATGGGAATTCCACCATTGATCCACTCCGATCTTGATGAAGCATCAGACGGTTCTTTCTTTACGACTGGCGCTTGCTGCTTCTCCTTAAGTTCATGCTTCCCAGGTATCTTCTTTCCCTCCTTCTTCTTCAAAGCCTCTTCTCTCAACATTTCAATATCGTCCTCGTTCGGCGGCGGCCATGCTTTAGAAGGTTTGTGGTGGAAACCTGCCTGTGGTATATAATCAAAGGGGGCCTCACCCGCAACGCTGGGGAACGAGTGTGTCAGGTCAACCCAAGGGCTGATGAGAATAGCACCAGCAGGCAACGGGAGTCCTTGATCGCGTAGAACACACAAAAGAGACATGACCATTCCACCGCCCGCAGAGTCTCCAGCCAAAACAATGGTTGTTGGATCTTGAACAGTAAGTAGATAGAGGTAAGCTGCGAGACAATCGTGAAGGCCACAGGGGAAGGGGAACTGCGGCGAAAGGCGATATCGAGGCGCAAAAACGCGTGCTTTGAGCTTTCGGGCATGTCGCTGCATTTGATATCGATGCTCATCAACACTACCAAAGTAGTATGCGCCTCCATGGATATACATCATGACGCGCCGCGTCGTTCCTCCTTTTTGCTTTCGCTCGTAGGCATCCGAGCGCATCTCAATCCATTGCGCGCCGAGAGGAGTCGCAGGTTTTCTCCATTGCCACCACTTCTCGCCGCCGACTTGCTTGATACCGTCTGGGCCAAGTTGCTTCTGAAGAAATTCAGCGGCGCGAGTCAATTGATCTTCGGAGATTGTGACATCTTCGATTTTGATCCATTGAGGATGTGGCACCCATTGCGCGGTGAATGCTTGGAGTTCCTCAACAGTGTGGTGTGATGCATACTCGAGGAACGATCGGATCAGATGGAGACCTTCATCATAGGAGAGATGCGCAGTTGGACGTTGCCGCAAAGGCTTCCTGTTGAAATACTAGAGGCTGGAAGTTAGTGTCTTGCAAAAAGAAAGCAATCTCAAAGTATCAGAGGAATTGGGTTTCATCCCTCTAGCGACTTCGAGGTACCTAGATCACAAAAATAATGAAAGTACGTACATGAGAGAACAAAGTCGAAACGACAGTAGGCGTCACAGCGAATGACACCGAGGTGGTGTTGAGCGAGTTCATGGCTGTCACTCACTCGAATCACCGAGTACAGTACTTGGATACACAACAAAACAATCAGTGGCTTGAGGCTATTAAAGACGCGCCATGTGCCATGGCATGGAAGAGTTCAGTTCAATTCAGCTGGGAGACAGGCACAGCTGAGCCCAAAACCTAACCAATTGCTAGTAGGGGTCTCATGATGTCATTCTTTGATGAGACGCAACCAATTCCTGAGGTACCCCTGACTCCACGGAACCGTGGATGGCTGATGGCTCGACGGACATAACGATCTTGAACCTTGATCCTGAGGGGATGGAAATGCTTAGACAAGCTTAGGTACTTAGCTTTGTATACTCTAGAATGGCATCTAGAAGCCTTTTGTCAGTTTATCTACCTAAGTACATCAACCAAGTGTCCGTTGCTTCGATTCCATAGAAACGGGACGTGCCTTCTGCATGCAGCGAGTGAGTCGCTGGATGAAATCTGACTTTCATTTAAAGATGGCCTGTGCTTTTGGTTTGTGGGGAGATTCGCAGCCAAGAACAAGGCTGGGACGCTGAAGAGCTACCCATACAAAGCACAATATAGAGTTCAAAACTTGGTCGAACCAGAAAATATCGGTAATACTAAGACCCTGCCATTTCGGGTATTTTATTCATTACGCTTCTTGTTAGATAACAATGCACTTGATATTACGTATTACCAGGGACCAGACAAAATTAGGTCTCTCTCTGATTATCAAGGGAGACACAGGCCCTCGGGGTGCAAGAAGACTTCTAACGTTAAATTAGGTTGCCAAAATTACTTAGTCTAAGAATCTCCGAATCCATACTAAATTATACTAAATTAATCTAAGCTTACCCAAGAATTTTTATCACCTAAGATAGAGGTACTAAGTTTTATTGCACCCCCTGGACAGGATTCAATATGTGGGTCGCTTCTCTGGGCCGCAACGGGTCTAATCGATAAAACACCAAATTTTTTATGCAGAGCCATCCTCTTCAAATTGCCCCTCCAAACCCCGCCAAAGCTATCACCACAAACCATGGCCTCTACAGAACCTGCACAGCTGCCTCCGGCGGGTGAGTCCATACCCCGACTTCAAACATTCGACGGAAATTGATCTTAATCTTGTAGCTGAACGCCAATCCGAGTTCGAGCAAGCCGTCGCATATGCCCTTCACCTATGGCCTGCCCTTACACTCTCAGTCCAGAACGGCTGGGGTGGTCCTGACTCTGCCGACAAGCGCGATTGGTTTGCCGGCGCCGTTGCCGACCTCTTCCCAGAATATACCGATACTCCTCCCAAGAATGGAAAGGTTCCCGAGGACCCTGATCTAGAAGAGGTTGAGACTGTCCTGCTCCAGATCATGGTTGACGAGTTCGAGGTCAACGTCGACGACGATTCCGGCACAGAAGTTGCTGGAAACATTCTCCGTGCTCGTGCGAGCTGCACTCTCGGAACTTTTGACGAGGTCAAGGCTCTGCGCACACGCTGGTTGAACCGCAAGGGGACAAAGGTTGAGGGTCTCTTCAAGAAGGCTGAGGATGCCGATCAGGACACAGACTGGGAGAGTGATGAAGACGATTCAGAGGATGACGAGGGTGGCGCTGATGTCGAGATGGATGAGGCCCCCCCTCTGGTTGCGGCTCCTAAGGAGAAGCCCCAACCTCAGGTCGACGAGGATGGCTTCACGATGGTCACCAAGAAGAAGAAATAAATGCAACAAAGATACGAAAGAAAAATGGGGGGAGCAATGGAACATAAAAAACGAGTTTCTGGCATTGATACCCACAAGTTACAGGCTCTGGTTCTTTCAACTTGCCACAATGGTTTCACTAATTCCGAACGCCAGACTGGACAGCGACAATCCTAACCTCTCAAACATATATTGGAACTTCCAACGTCTATTCCCAGTCCTCATCGCTATCTGAGTCGTCTTCGTCACTATCATCTTCCTCATCACTGCTCTCCTCCTTCTTCTTGGCGTCCTTAGGATCCTTGGGGCTATTAGGAGTCTGTGTTGTCTTGCCAGATGCTGCACCGACAACATCGTAGCTAGCCTCACTATCCGCCTGTGACTTCTCGTCGTTTGACTTGCGGGGCTCAGTTGGCTTCAAAAGGGCTTTTGCAGGTTGGGTAGTGGCGGCAGGGGTGGCAGAGGTGGTGGTGGTGGAGGGGACAGCAGGGGTAATCTTGGGCTCGTCCTTGGGTTCAGCCTTGGTCTCGGCCTTTGTCTCAACCTTGGACTTGGCCGCGGGTGTACTGGTGTCATCGGAAGCGTCAGAGTCATCCTCGTCGGAATCGTCATCACTCCAGGCTACATCATCCTCAGTGGAGGCAGCTGTTGATTGTTAGAAAGGTACTGTTGGAAATCTAATTGACTCACCCTTGAGGAGATCTCGTCGTCTAGCATCAGCTGTCTCAATACCATGGCGAAGGAAATAGTAACGCTTCCAGAAGTCAACGTACGGAACCTGGTCAGGAACCAACCTCTCCATAGTAGCTCGCAAGTCGGGGAATTTCTGTAGATCATCGTTGATTTCGGGTGTTTTCTTGTCAGCATCAAAATCCTTTGACCACGCTGCATAATCAGCACTATTGGGATCTTTTGTGAAACTCTCTGTCGATGTGTGAATAACGTGTAGCTGGGCATCAAATCTCGATGTATGAATCACACGCTTGCCTTGAGCATCCTTGCTCTCGAAGAGAACAGTGCCGCTCTGGTCGGACTCCTGGGGAGGTGCAATACTGACGGCATCACGAAGGAAGTTCCGGACATTGCCGCCAAACTTGATAAGGGCCTCATCAGCGGCTTCCTCGGCTTTCTGAAGGTCTTTTAACCTCTTGGCAGCTTCAGCTCTGAGCCGAGCCAGTGTGTTCTCGGACTGTTTAGCCTCTGATGAACCATCCTGTGATGCCCTGGGTGTGGTAGCCTGATCATTCTCAGCGTCCCTGGAGCTTTCGCCGCCAACCACGGTGTTGAGTGAAAGATTTCTCGTATGGCTTAGAATTGTTGATCGAAGGCCAGTAAGTCCCTTTGATGCATCTTCACCTACTTCCGCCAACTCCTTGGAGGCTTGTGTATATACTGATTCGCCCTACACATGTTAGACGAGCAGGGTTCAAGAGCTGTGACCTCGTACCTGCTTCACAACATTGCCAAAGAAGCCACCAATCCTGGAACCCCATGGACTGTTAGAAAAGGCCTTATATGCGTCTTGGAGATCCTCATTCAACGTTGACTGAGGTTGAGGACTCTTTGGCTCCTCTGTCTTCTTAGCGTAGCCATCTTCTGTGATATGATCATAAGCCAGGTCCATGGCGGCTCGCTATTGTATCGTTCTTAAGCCGATATGAGTCAAGACTATGATTGAAAAACCCAGCAGGAGGTTTTGTAAGTCTTTTAACCCGTTAATGATAAATTTATTCGATATCTCCTATCGTCTTGATATCCCTTGGGCTTGAGCCTCCTGACCGCACATGTGGCGGGGTCCAATCGCTGTTGGGCACGGGCCAATGCTCACGTGAGCATCCTTTGGCAGGACTCTCGGCTTTTTTGCTACCCTATAGCATTTCATTATGTTGACATTGTCGAAGATCTCTACGTGTTACTGCCTCCCATTTGGCAAGTTTGGTTGATTTGTCTCCTAACACTGGCATCGTGGTTTTCTCTTCTTGTACAAGGAGAATATACTTTTGATAGCGATGTTGTTTAGGTTTATCTCTTCCTTGATCGTCATCGCCGCGGGTGTTACCCTCTACTCAAGTTGTCACTACAACTCTAACTTAGTACCGCATGTCGATGAGGAACTCATTATCAACATTAAAGCCAAGCTCTGTTGCCAATGACGACATATGAAAGCTTATAGTGAAGACGATTGCTTGCCAAGCCTCATGGTCATGAAGTTGTTTCAGGCCTTGGACAAGAACGAGAGTAGCTGAACCAGAATGTTATTTTGAGTTGACCTTGAGGGATACCCCGCAAGGAGGAAGGTCTGCACTCAATTAGGTAGTATACTTGGCGAGTGCTTTTCAGTTGAGCCTAAACATCCATTTCAGCTCACAACGCACTCTTTTGACCGATGCCTGTCAACCAAAATGTCACTGACGTATCTATTGCGCAAGACAAGACTGCAGAGCTGTGCGACCCCTTGTTTCAGGTCCCTCAATCCTCAGCGAGAAGATGGTGTTGATACCCTTAGAAAGTCCTCAAGGATGGACCCTTAATCCGTCATATTCCCGAACTTTATCTTATCGAATTTAACACACAGCACCCGCGGTTATCGATGATATTGTGGCATGCTTATCCTTAGGCAACCGATGGTAATGCCTTGTTTACCAACATTGACGTCGATGTATCTCGATCGTCGGCTCTACACGGACAGAATTTCCATGTAAAAAGATCATTTGACCCCGATCGCGATCTGAGAAAAAGCCTAGAACGAGCCACAGCAAACGCCAAAATGCAGCTCGACGTGTTTGGATTGGCTCCAGTAAAAGGGGGATTGGTTTGGCTTTGATCTTGAGTCCTCACAAGACGTGCTTTTGACAAAGTGATGCTGTCATTGTGCATGAAGACATGTGGTTTTTAGCCAATCAAATAGCCGTCCCTGAGCCAGGGGATCCATACTGGCAATCCTCTAGCTTGGAGCCGCAAGTTGCCTGCAGTGATCATCAAGCTTCCCGTTCCTCGGTCTATTATCATCCAATGACATGGAGGGAATCACAAGTCAATCAAGACCACTCCCCGGATCCAAACAATAGTGGGCTTTGCAGCGCTGGGCAACATATCTTGGCTTTTGGTTCCAAAAAAGGACTTTTCCATCCTTGCGATGACGTAGTATGCTATGCAGCTTCGCAATCCAGACTGCTCCAACACCGCAACTGACGTCACACACGATCGCGATCTGAGAGGCATCTGCAGTACCCCTCCATCACGAGAGTGCATTTTGCTAGAGAAGCCGCAGTGATTCAGTGTGGGGAGCTATCGGGAGCTACCTCCGGACCATCTCTCCGGCCTACTCCTCCTTGCCCACGCGTGCCTGCATCTTCAACGTGAATCACAGGCAAGCAACTTTCTCTACAAACAGCTCTCCAAGCACTACTTAAACCCCTCCTCCTCCCACCTCAATCTCTTCTTCTTTCATCATCACACACTCTCATCTTCACTCAATACAAACACTCAACCAACAACAACCAACCCAAACCACCAACCACTATCACAATGGAGTCCCTCAAGCAAGCCGGCAACTACGTCGCTGAGACCGTTCAGCAGGCTACCTCTGGTGCTTCCAAGGAGGCCAACAAGGAGGTTGCCAAGGACGGCAACGTCCCCGTCTCCACCCGGTAAGCACCTCACTTCCCATCCGGACCACCTACGAGTGCCTCACGAACTCAATACCACGAGTACATGGGCCTCATTCGGCACACTCAACACCATTTCAACTCACAGAACAACATCTTACTAACATCTCTCTCCAGTGCCACCGCTGCCAAGGATGCCCTTGGTGACAAGATCGACGAGACCACTCACGACAAGAAGGCCGACGTAAGTCTTACCTGAACTACGATCGATTGGATTGTACAATGCTAACCGAAAGCCGCAGGTCCACAAGGAGGCCATCTAAGTTAATTTTTCTCCTCGAATCCGGATCGACATGAGAACAACATGAATCGACATGAATCGGACTGGCGTTGAAAGGGAATAGCGCTGGGACTACATGGGCTGTATTTACCTACACCTAATTACAAACAGTCAAACATCAAAACCACCAGAAATTTCATAGTGAAGTGATAAGTTGTGATTCGGCTAGAAAGTAAATGGCCCCAGTTCTCAAAACCTGATCAGGTTTGTCCGGCAGATTGTGAATATTAAACTGAGCGAAATGATATATTGTACTGATGTTCCAACCTGAAGCTATGATGGCTGATGGCTGGACAAGGTGGATACGAAGTCAAGAAAAATGGGTAATGTAAAAAAAACACCTCTGCATCGAAACCTGGCTAGACTATCGTAGTGTGCTGGATAACTTCGTATGTTGCGGCCTGTATCGTGTCCTCTCCAGTAAAGCGTGCGCGTCTGCTGTTTCAACCACGTACTACAGTGGAACGAAAGAATGAAACCGACTGTTAATCCTCCATCACTTGCTTCGTCTCTTAGCAACTTTACAGCAACAGACATCAGGGTTCCTTGCCTTGTGTTTGCTTATATCATGCTGCTCGTGAAAGTTTTCTGGACGCAACATAATGGTTATCATCCTCCTGAGTTGGCTAAACCTCTTGTAGTTACTATGCCCGATCCATCGCTCTTCCAGCTCACACTTTTGTACCTGAGTTGATTAGTCTCGTGTAAGGCTCGTGTAAGGCAGATTGCTTGCACACAACCGATCTTCAATATAACAGTTCTGCCACTACTGATATAAGAAGCATGATGTGTGCTGCTTAATACCCACTCCAACCTCTCAACAAGATAACTCATCTCAGACGACCGGCCCAAAGGACTACGCATATCACGCGATGGTCGAAATTCTTCATGCGATGAAACTATCCAATCTCCAACCTATGAAATCATGATTCTGCCTACGGAGGAGCCGATTTCATGAGACATTGAGGACATTGAATGATGGAAGCTTGGCTTGTTGCGAGACGGAATGCACAGATGTGATTTGACACCTTACTTCCGATACTATTTTCACGCCATTCGATTTATTCAAGGGGGTATCTAGATTCTTAAATGATACTCGCATCGCTAGCGGAAGCTTTCCGGAACCTGAAGAAACCACAGCGATCACCATGTATTTTGGAGGGTTGGACATGATCAGGTGTAGGAGTCATGCTGCCGTCCTGAATTCAAACCAAACTGAGCTAACTCTTCTCCTCATTCAGGTCGTTCCGACTTGACTCCCCAATTCGTCAATCGACAGCTTCGGTATCCTATTGATCAGCATTGCCTCACTTCGCCATAAAGGCACCGTTCGCGAGCCTGTCTGCTTGATTCTGGCTGGTCTTACACGAACCTGGAGTACGGAACTCTGCTACATTAGCTATCAAGTCCATCGCTGATGGCTCGGAATTGCCTCCGTGTGATCCATTGGACCCAGCAAGTCGCTTAACTCGATCTTCACCCAGAGTTCGAGCGACCTATACTCTTTGCGGAACATATTGCTGAGGTGTTTTGCTCCTTGCTAGAAGCCAGGACCTACAATGGCTATCAACTGCCTGAACATCTGAAAAGTGATGACCGAGTGACTACTGCCACCCTCTTAGACCTGTTAGAGAACAAATGTTCAGTAAGAGTGTGAAGAGAGCAATACTTTCCTATGTTCCATGTATCAAAACAAACACAGACCTGATGCCATCTTCCACGAAAAGCCAACAGGCGGAATGAATGAGAGACCCAACCAATGTAAAGACGAAGAACTTGCTACGTGGTTGCATTGATCTGTCCCCTATTAGTTGTTGCATTTTCGCGAGAACCTAATTGAGCCTGGATGCCACCCTCTCTTCAGCAAGATGGGTAAAAGACTTGGACAAAATTCAATGTGATAACTTCTATTCCAGTAGCAATAATTTGCCACAAGACTCCTAAAGGCAGCATAATGAGTCATTCCCACTGTCGTATGAACTTGTGCTTTTTCTCAAAATCAATTGACAACCTAGAGCTACCTCGCTATTTTCCATGTAGAGCAACGATACTAAAATCGCTATAAAAAAACACCGCCGTGTTTCTACCATTAGCCCAAATGAAAAGCAAAACAATACCCATCTGCCATCTCACCAAACGACGATATTCCAGAAGGTAACAAATCTTCCCTCCATGAGGCCGCAGACTTCCAGAAAGCAATATGCGCAAAGTCATCACGAGTCACAGCACCTTAGATATAGTACATGGAGTTGATCAGTCTGGGGTGGACTGCCTTGCTGTTCCCGGCTGCCCCAGCACTGATGACACTTTCACCGTCAGTCTCCTCGAAGAACTCAGGTCGATGAGCTCGAGCGCGAGTGCAGACAATGTCTGCATAGTAGGCGGGAGGACAAATGCTCACAGCCTTGGTGGCACGTCCGAACAGATAGCAAAGCTCGTGGGTAAACTTCTCAAGTTCGTTGGCTGCCTCGTTTTTGAACTTGGCTTGGAAGATCTCATCAAGTAACACTGTGTAGTGCGCAGGACGGGCAGTGCCCTTGATGCTTGCGTGGGCGGTGAGGTAAAAGTCCCAGTAACGAGCCTCCGTAATACCTCGGTCGACGACAGTGCCATTCTGGATGTTATGATTCTTTTCCATGGCATTTCCTTCCGAGGTAGGGTAAAAGCGAGTCTGGTGTCGCTTGACGGAAACGATGATAGAGATCTTGGGCGGCTTGTTCTTCGGGTATTTGCCATTGCAGGCAATGCGGATGCGTGGCAATTCAGTCCGAAGAACTTGGGCGAACTGACCAGTGGACACACCGTCGCGGAAGATGACAATGTTCTCTGGCAACTCCTGTCGGTTGTGCTTTTGCCAAAGCTCAAGGCGCGATTTGAATGCCTCAGTCAAGGTCTCATCCAGCATCTCCTGCTTGGATGACTGCTCCCAGGAATAAGCTGGCCATTGTCCCATGTCCCGGTCGATAGTTGCCACCAAGCCAACCAAACTGGGTGCAGCATCGCTCTTGTCGGCAGACATGTTGGTGGGATGTGTAACATCGTAGCCAACCACCATTGTCTTGCCTTCTTTAATCAAGCCGACCTCGTTCAGAAGTTTGTGATTTACACCACCAGTCTTCAAGTTCCACTTGAGAGCAACATTTGCGAAATACTGCGGGTTTTCTTTGCGCAGCTGGAAACCCTGAACACAGATAGTATGAATACCGTAGGTGCAGTCGCCTAAAGTCTTGATCTTGCCATAGACTTCCGAGCCAGTTGAGTCAAGAATCACAAGCATGATCTCAATCTGATTTTTCTGAGCCCAACCGAGAACCTTTTCAGCCTCCTGGCTGTCAACCGCCAGGGAGGGCGGTGGAATGGGGTCATTGACAGCGATGTTCATTGTCTTCTTCATGAACTGAGAGAACGCGATGACTGACTGTGCTGCCACGGGCTCAGATCTAGGGTTGGACAGGAGGTTGACGTAACTCCATTTCTTGACAGGTTGGCCGGGCTTGACAACCTTGACATCTCTGAGATTCCAAGACCCATTGCGCGGGTCGATAGCTTTGGCTCTCCTCTGCTGGTCGAGGTATGCAACTCGAGGCACGGCGAGAACACGTCCTTGGACCGTGAGGAGCTGCTGACCGACTTGGATACCAAAACGACCCTATATGAGTTAGCATTTCCTACATCAGGACTTCACTAAACATACCAGTTTGCCGTCTTTGTCTCCGAGGCCTAGGGTTTCTCGGGCATCTGTAGTAATAGAGAGGGCGTTGGCGTATGGCGTTCGGCAAGCAAAGTTCACCATGTCTGTTGACTCGGCGCCATTGAGCTTGGCCTTTACTGACTGTCCAGGCTGGATCTCAAGGAACTCAGCAGGAACAAATGTAGGCTTTGCGGCAGTGCCAACATTGAAAAGGGGGTAGTTTTGCAGGTTGACGTTGTACTCTAGATCACACGTTAGATCAGTACCGAATGGAGAAGGTGAAGCTTACTTTTTTTGTAGAAATCCGCGACGGTGATGTACCGGCCTTTACCCTCATCTTCGAGCCAGAAGCTCACGTCTCCCGGTCCAACCACAAAATCTGTCGTGTGGCGGAACTTGGGGGGGTTCTTATCGCGACATTGTTTTTTTATGTCTCGGATCGACACTAGGCCATGGATTGCCTTGGATCTTCGAACCTCCTTACTCCCGTATTTGGTCTTTATCCAGACGCGGGTCTTGGGAAGAAATTTGCCGAGTAGTTTCACCTTTCTCTCCATTTGAGGCGACTGAGTCGCATATGCCTCGAAATTGTGAAAAAACTCGGCACAAGGACCATCAATCTTGAAGACACCATGTGTGACATTGACGTTTAATAGAAGGCGGCCAGTCGCTAGGCGAACGGATTGGAAGTACCCGCGCGCAGCTTTCAAAGCTCTCTCTCTGCCCAGGATAACCTCATTGCGACGGTTCAATGCAAAAAAGCGCGAGCTTCCCACAGCGCTGATATCTTCCTCCTTATATCTGGGGCCAGAGCCGAAAATGACGTTCAGAGCATCAATGACATCAGGGAACTTGGGGTAGGTCATTGCCTGGGAAGGATCGCTGCCGTCGTCTGAAGCGCCAGTCTTTGAGTTGACGTATTTGAGCATCTCGTCAACACGAGCCTCTACAGGGCCATTGAAAACAACATCGAAGGTATCAGTCTTCTCGGAGCCTTCTGAGGAGGGCATGTTGAACCGCATAGTGTTGTCTTGCTCAAGGTTGAGCTTGCGCAACGAGATGAGCTGTGACTTGAACTCGGTCGCGGCGACCAAGTTGCTGTCCTTTTTAGAGAGCTCTTTAAGAGCTTCTTTGATGACAAAGTAGAGCTTACGGCCCTTCACTTCGCGGGGGCCAGATTCTCGAGGTTTTCCGGGCTTGCCACCCTTGCCCTTAGTTTTGGGAGCGGGCTCCTTCACCTCTTCCTGCCCTTCGGGTACAATTTCCTTCACGGTCATTGTGTACTTGTATAGGATCGGAGCTTGAGCTTTGATTGCATAGTAGTTCGCCCAAAGTGTGACTGGAGTTCCTTTGCTGCCAAAGGCAGGTCGTGGAGGGAACTTTCCGAGGTTCTGTTTGTCTTCCATTGACAAGTTGCCCATATTGGAGGTCAATTGAGTGATAGATGCAATATTGCTTCTCACTACTTCATCCTCGAGCTTTGCAATAGCGCCATCTGGTTGGGGAATAGAACCTCCTATGCTGCACAAGTTAGTATTGATCAACAATAACACAGTGGTGATAGACAGAACATACGTGAAGACAGCAGGTCCTTCGGGCTGACCACCGTAGCCGCCTCGGCCGCCACGACCACCTCGTGGTCCTCCTCTTCCACGATCGTAGCCTCCGCGACCGCCTCTAGGGCCACTGAAGCCACCTCGGAAGTCACCACGGCCTCCATCACCACGACCTCTGCCCTGGAAGCCATCACCTCGTCCTCTTCCACCTCGAGAGTCAGAGAAACCAGAAGGGCCGCCGCGGCCTCCGCGACCTCGCCCACCACGACCACCTCGGTCAGCCATGGGAATTGAGGTTTGGATAGTCAAAAGCTATAGGACAGCAAGATGTAAAGGGCAGCGAGCGATGTGTAGAGAATGAAAGTGTTGATACTGATAGTTGACGGAAAGAATCAAGCTCCAAAGGACTGTCACTTGATGATGATGGTGATGAGAGAAGAATGAAGGGCTTGATGAGCAGGTATGAGAATGTGTGAGAGTGCAAGTTTAGGAGGAGGAGGAAGCAGAGGAAGAAGAAGAGTTGGGCTGCTTTATGAGAAAGACCCGGGGCAGGGTCGAGAGGCTCTTTGCCAGTGTGAATCAGAGTCAAAGCAGTCACAACCTTGTTTGCTGTGACTTTGCTGTGACACAGCCTGGTTATCTGAGAAGTGACTGATCGACTGAAGGAAAAAGTGACCTAATCAGTGCCTCTACCCAATTGACAAGGAGGCTTCTCGGCAACAGCTGCAGAAGAGGTCAAAGAGGTCGGTTGTTGTCAGGGACTGGCGGGAGAACTATCACGGCAGCTAAGGGAGCTCACCCGTTTCTGGTGGAGCAAGCTGAAGCTAACCGACACTAAGAAGTGCGCGGGGGAAGAACTGAAGTGGCTCAAATTGAATTGATAGCGGGCAAACAAAAGAAAGCATGCAATTCACACAAAAGGGAAGAGTTAAGGTAGACTTCGCCTTTTCTCCCTTTCATACGCAAGGTTTTTTCCGTAGCCTTAGAATGGTCGGCCTCCCAAGGTTGCCATGACGTTATTCGTTATGACTTAGTTCGTTGGGCTAACGAGGCTTTCCAGCTATCGTTAGTTAAGGTAACCTTCAATGATAACCATTTACCCTAGAGGAATTCAATCACGCCCATCTTTTCACTATTGGAAACACAACTCATTTGCAGGTACCATATGCTCGGATCTTGTGTTGACGCAGTGCAGAATCCGTCTCAATCAGTTCTGTCTTGTTACCGAGATGCATGGCATGTTTGCTTCTTTGAGGTGGACTACTAAGCCACGATATCAAAATCAGCCCTGACCGCCTATTTTCAAGAGCAAAGGCCAATAGCACAACGAGCTCTTGCATCCCGCTGTCATATGATGGGTTCCCAAAAACAGTCAAGGCAACTTATCTTTGCGTCTACGGCTGAATGCAGGTCACAACCATAGCAATCCCTGCCAGCAAGTATACCCTCTAATAGTAACCATAGCACAGTCGCTGTTGGACAAGATTTCCGCGAGCCGTCCCATGCTCAGCCACCATCTAAGACCTTACGATCTGTGCTTGCTCTGTTGGATCCTTGGTACGCTTGGAATCAGCAATTCGTCCACACAATTTGCGATTTATGAGACCAGCCATGCGGGCTCGGATAACCAAACATACAACACATGCTAGATGTTTGAGTTTGAGCAATTGCACCCTCATCACATCGCACAAGGGGATTGATTGGCCCACTGAACCTGAGGTATTGCTTGCCTTATGCTGAGCATCTGCTTACATTGGCCTCCAACGCATAGATGCGCTGTGTGACTTGAACCATATCATGAAACTCAGAACCGAAATGACTCTCCATTGCTCTGTCGAAGACCTCAGAATCTTAGACTTTAGCAACACTGCCATTCTCAGCAAGAACTTATGTATTGAGTTCCTTATTCTCGGTATCCTACACCGATTACAGCTGGAGTAATGCTCGGCTTCCCGCATAATTCTAAACTCCAAGCAAAACATACTGAATCTATCATGATATTCAACCACAGTTTGATCAATGTAAATAGTCGCCATGCCGTCCATCATGTCAATGCCTGTTCTTTCATACCTTAGAACCAACAGTCGGATAGACGCAGACAAACTTCAACAAACGGGAAGCCTAGGAGCAGCCCCATTAACCACCTCAAGACTCTTCTTATGATCCTAGTACATATAGAGAAAATCAAGGCACCAGCCATCTCATACTCCAAAAGCCCCAGGAGTGGGAATAGCACCCACCCAACAACCTAAGAAATACCATGTGCACTGGTCAACGCGGCTTCTACATCTGCCCCTGCAGACGCACCCACTGCCCCAAGAAAGGGATAGTTCCTCACAGACTTATCACCCAGGGGCATGTATGCAAGATCGAAATAGATACAATTGCTTGGGACATATGCGAATGGTGGATTGCGAACGGACCTCCGGAGCAGGTTCTCAACCGATACCTCAAGCCCAGTTGCCAATATTTCACATGGCACACCCTCCTGATTCCTACGGCACTCTGCTCTGAGTGCCAAGTCACATGTGTTGAGGTCAGAGAGGAGCACGGAACTGGTGAGAAGAGATCGCATCGAAGAGGAAGAGACAGGGGCCGGTAGCTAAGGCATAAAACCCTCGTTTTGTTGGATAGACCTGTTGCCTCCTCTATTTGCTATTTGCTATTTGCTATGTTTGTTAGTTATGTTTATATATTTCCTTAGATGTAGTTTACCTATAGAGTAAACCTAAGGAACCTTTTAAAAGTCTAGCTAGGCTATATAAGCCCTAGCTTTTTCCGATCTAGATAGATGAATTAAGTTGCTTCTTACATCTTAACTTGTTTTGGCCATTTTGACGCCTAAGTTCAAGTGTAACTTAGATACGGACACTCAATGGATACGTTACTCTCAAGAAAGAACTTGACATGAAGGATAAGGCCTGGTATGGCCGTTAGGTCTTTTGAGTATAGCTCTCTTCCCTAAACGTATATGTTAGTGGTATACAAACCCATCAGACTTGTGTACAGCGCATATCACTCACAACTTCCCACAGACCGCCGAAGTGCGCCACGTAAATATCACCTGTCAAATTTAGATTTCTGATATAGAAATACCTGGGGAGGCAGTAGGAGGTAGTGACCAAAAGACCCTGCGAGAATCTAGATGTTCAACTTCCCACCCTGGAGGAAGTACCCTGAGACGATTGAACGGCATGGTTTTATTATGCGTTTCGCTCCAGACTCATCGAGGGACATTGGGAGGCCATATTTGAAATATGTGAGTGTGGAAGACAGTCGCAACTAGATGTTAACGTTCCATAGGTAGATGGTAGTTTGGTGGTTCAGTCATGTGAATACATCATTTGTGCTTTTCGTAGCAGCAATACAGTACGGCCAGGGGTGGAAATACATAAATATAATGTCAAAACGATGATAAAAGATGGAAGCATCTGGGTCAACGTTGCACATATGGACCACCGGTGTGCTACGTGGCAATCGCAAGCATACCATGGTACAAGGGTTTTGTTGGCGGAACTCAGCGCGAGCCGATCAGGACAGATCGGTACTATCGTTGCTGTCATTGAAATGCATAAATAAACTGACGATTGGTGATATGCAATTCCGCAAATTTGATAGCTGACCCTCTGACTTGGTGTATCGACTGATATATCGCAAACAGAGCATACCGGGGAAGATAGCCCTTTATAGCACTGTAGCATGTATCAACGCTGAATATTGACGATGTGACTAAACTACCTACAGATTTCTGAGGGAACACGGTCGATTAGCTTGAGATGTTCTGGCAACATAGGGGGGTACTTGCCATCTCCTTTACTCATCTTAGATCCAACTGAAAGATTTATCCAATTTGCCACAAGACCATCCATTACTCGTTAACACCCATGAGTGAGCAGTTGGATCTCACACGAATAGATTAGTTCATGATTTGATATGCCCTGCAGTCGCAACCTTGAGAATCTCCTCATCCAAGCCTGAGACATGGTGGATCTCAATACCGGCATCTTCTAGCGTTTTGCGACCTGTATTCTCCCCAACAAAAGTCTCAGGCTCCTGAACGCCAACATAGACCTGCTTGATCCATGACTTTTGGCGCAAGACTCTTTCGACGCAGGGGAGTTTGCCGCTCAGCCGCTTGAAACAGGGCTCAACAGTGGTGTATAGAGCATGGGGGGTGTCGAAGACATCTGGTAGCTTCTCTTCTGTCGTCCCATGCTGCTCAGCCAGCTTTAATAGACATGTCTCTTCTGCATGGGTATTCCCGGGAAGTTCAAGAGTGTATCCTTCGGCAATGATGCTGTTGTCGCTTAGCCTCACAACTAGAGCTCCCACACGGAAGTTGGTGGGCTTGGGAGGGGAATTGTTGGCTAAGCCCAAGGCACGCTCCATTGCGGCCTTATGGTTCCCAGGTTCTATGATAGGCATATCGTTTAATGTGAGGCATGTATGGATGAGGTATGACGAGATGTCTGGATGCGGGAGCTTTGATCCATCTTGAACGGTCGGCGGTTGTAAACTCCGATCACCGAGGGCACTTTAACATTGGCCCCACACCTTTCTCGTGAGCGCGTTGCAACGCGTCTCCCACCAGCTTGCACTCCATTGCATGATCAACCAAAATCGACGATATCAATACGATGTCGGACCACGAAGATGTGCTGGAGAGCGAACCTCCCACTATTGACCCATATGAGGTTTTGAGCCTCGAGAGGACTGCGACAGCCGATGACATCAAGAAATCTTATCGAAAGGCTGCGCTTAAGAACCATCCAGGTTTGTCAATTCTGTTACAACAGAGATGAGCACTGCTGACCCTACGATTTTCAGATAAGGTGCCACAAGATCAGAAGGATGCTGCGCACGAGAAGTTCCAAGCTATCGCGTTCGCCTACGCTATTCTCTCCGATCCCGCACGTCGCAAACGGTATGACGAGACTGGCTCGACCTCCGAATCGATCATAGACTCAGAAGGATTCAACTGGAGCGACTACTATCGAGAGCAATATAAAGAGTCTGTATCGGGCGATGCGATCGAGAAGTTTGCCAAGAAGTACAAAGGCTCTGATGAAGAGAAGGGAGATGTGCTCGATGCATACGAACAGTGCAAAGGCGACATGGATGCGCTGTACGAGAGAGTTATTCTAAGTGACGTTCTGGAGGATGACGAACGTTTCCGCGAGATCATCGACACGGCTATCAAGAGCAAGAAAGTGCCCAGCTTCCCGGCCTATACGAAAGAGACGAAGAAGAAGCGAGAGGGTCGTGTGAAGCAGGCCCGGGCTGAAGCCACGGAGGCCGAGGACTATGCAAAGGAGCTAGGTGTGCACGATAAACTCTTCGGCGGTGACAAGAAGGGGAAAAAGAAGAAGGGCAAGGGAAACTCGGAGGACGACCTGGCAGCACTGATCCAAAAGAGACAGCAAGATCGCTCAGAGAGTTTCCTGGATCATCTCGCTGAGAAGTACGGTGCCAAAGAGAGCAAGGGCAAAGGCAAGAAGGGCAAGAAGCGGCCTTTTGAAGACGAGCCGTCGGAAGAGGCCTTTCAGGCAGCTGCTTCTCGTATGAAGGCTTCGAAGAGGTCAAAACGATAGACTTTAGGTGGAGTGCGATATCAGATTGCAGTAATGTGACTAATGGGTCAAGAATTTTGGTGTTTGGGCGTAGGTTCAGGCAAGGATGCACTACTAGGACAAGCAAAGAATTTAGACTGAGAAGAATTGAATGATTCACATTAAGCTTACAACAGTACTGCCCAGTGCAGCGTGATCTCCGACTATGTTTCCTTCAACAAGATGGAAAGGTCAGTCCCCAGTCAATGGACATAATGGAGACAAACAGACATGAATCAGACTTGTTCTCCTAACGAACCTTGAACCTCATATCTCCCAAGTAAGCTTCCTTGTAAAACTACTAATCGTTGGCATGGTCTATGATAATATCTAGACTTATTGCGGCAAGGACTCTCAGCAATGTATGACTTCACTGAAATGATTCCGTGACGTTGTCACGGGCCAGTCTTTTTGTCCACTAAGCTATGGTGGGGCTTCTCAAGCCACCGTGAATATCGCCAGGTCTCACTTTACTCGTTTAACCTTCTCTCAAACGCGTCACCACGACAAGATACGCAAGAGCGTGATGCTATATGGCAATGCCTAACGATGGTTTAGCCCTCGTCTGAAGAAGAGTGCTATCATGATGCCATGAGCGAATCCGCCAAGCCCCCAATCTATCCTCGGTATTGTTTTCATCTTGCGCCAACCGTGAACCAATGGTGCCTCTTTCGTGTAACTGATATCCATGAACTTGGTCAGTACGAAGGGTTTGAAGGTATGTATAAGGTACTGAATATTTCACTGTCTTCTCGACTGACAACTTCCAGGCGAAAACTTCTACTTCTTTGGGAATCTGCCCATCAAATGGGTGCGCATAGTCGGATTAGTCGTCGCCATTGACGAATTCGCAAGCCGACGCGTGTATACAATAGACGACAGTAGCGGCGCATGCATCGAGTGCACCATTTCCATACCAATCTCTGGTGAAGATGATGGTCGCGCAACAACAGGAGATGCTGCTCCGAAGAAAGCGGATATTGACCCGCCTCAAACCCAAGACCCGTTCCCAAATATTGATGTTGGATGCGTTGTCGACGTTAAGGGAGGCTTATCTACTTTCAGAGACGAGCGACAACTCACCATTGAGAAGATGACCAAGGTACCAGGCACTGCGCAAGAGGTTACTCTCTGGGAAAAAAGAGTCAAGTTCAAGTCCGAGGTTCTTGACAAACCATGGGTTCTACGAAGCAGTGAAATCCGAAGATGCCGAAAAGAAGCTGAACGGAGTGAAGAGGAAGCGGAGAGGAAACAAAAACGCATCAAAGCAATGGCAGAACCTCGAGCATCGAAGCAGACATCGAGGCAGACATCGAAGTCCGCGGGCCATGCTGAACAGCCCATCCGGCAGCAGAAGCCGCATAAAGAAATGCGGCTGGATCTTCGGCAGATTCTTGAGCAGGGTGGAAGAGGCAAATACGATGCGCTAGGATTGTGAACTGAATATGTCCTGATTACTGGCGAACTTACTACGGCATTTTAGCGGGCGTTCATTATTAGCTGGACCAGAAAGAAACAATAAAAGAGAGTTGCCAAGTAGTGGTTGGCATGGCCAAGCGCATTGTGCCGTGGTCTGGAATGCGATACGCAATCACCATGATTGATAAAGGGTGCTAGAGGCCAGAGACCCATGGCCTTGGGCCTTGGGGTCTTTCAGACACGCCGGAACGGTTGGTCACTGGATCATGTCTCGGTTTCTAACGAACTCCTCCGTCCTGGTGTCTGGGTAAATGTTACCACGAGTCAAGTGTTGTCTCGCCTCAACGGTCTCTAACGTAACATATGAAGTCAAGTGATTGTCTCGGTTCAAAATCGGATTGCCTTTCTCATGAATGCAACATCAACGATGGAGCGGTTGGAGAAGAGAGTTTGGCCACCAGACAGACGACAAATGACTTCGTATTCATCAGGCGAATATTTATCAGGCGAAGACAGAGCAAGGCTGGTGATGTTTCTGCTGGGAGACAATTTTCTTAACTCAAGTAATAGCATGAAGGATGGGTTATATGCAAAACAATAAAACATTTTTAGATATGAAGCCACCTAGCTATCAACGCTCAAGGCTGAGACTTGGTTCGGGAACGCAAGCCATGTAAATAAATGAAGGACACAAGTGGCGTCCACTCACAAGGTTGAAAGCTCACCCAAACGACCGGAGCTGAACTCTGAAGCAAATTTCAACGTTTGATTTTGCAAGGTGTGGCGAGCTCAACCGAAGCCATCCCTTGAATAGTCTCACAGGCTAACTCATCGCGAATCGATAGTTCCTGGAACTAGGAGCACCCTGCAGCCCATGCCCAAGTGTGGCGTGCGCTAGGCAATTTACTGGCCCCTCTACTGCAGGCACATGGGGACGCCACAGATGAGCATCTAGGCGATTTCCCCTTTGAGGTGCATCACGACGCGCCATGGATCACATACCCTGTGTGTGAGACTGAGAACATGCGCCGCAGACACTTGATCTGGAATGCGAAAAACGTCCCCGCCTCGACTGTTCACGATGCTCTTTCCTGGGCTTCAATGATACCCAAGAGACAGAAAGAACGATGGTCAAGCAGAGCACATGGCCAAGCTTCTCTGGCATTGGCTCCTCAAGAGGAGAAGATAAAGCTGGAATTCCTCCAGCCATTTTCGTTCAACTCCAACCCTATCAACATCATCATCATCATCACAACCTCGGAATCCTATCACATTCGCATCCTACGCCATCCTAGAGAATCCAATTTCTAAAATCCTATTACCTATCATCGCTTACGCCATCTTCGCTGGCATCTGCTAGGTCTCGACCAACCCGTTGTCAACCCTGGCTCGCTAGTCCAGCATTTCTTTTGGTGGTCAATTCTAGGCTTGGTCTAGCTTCCAGGTAAGCCACATGCGTTTCTTCGTTTGTGCCGCCGAGACACAGTCCACTTCATTTCATTCTCCGATGTAAGTGCATGCTAGCTCTATCAGTCGTGGTGCCACTGGACTAGTGGTTTTCCGCATTCGATGGCTTCAAGGAAAGGAGCAGGCCCTGGACGTAGGGCGGCTATATTATATGAGCCATGGAACCCCTACCTTTCAGCTTGTCCTCCAGCTTCATTCAGCCTCATAAGTCTTATCGAGGTTGTGATCTTCTTGATCAAGGCAGCATCACACTCCCTACTTGCCCATCATGAAGACCCGCACCATCTTGCCCGTATGGCTTCTTTGGCTAACCCAGGGACAAGTCCTAGCCCTGCCCCAAGGCCAGGACGACTCTGCTGACTCCTGGGACGACTCTAACGAGGAGTTCAAGCGAGATATCGAAACATCTGCCTTCCAGTATTTGACTACCTACGACAAGGACGACATCATTCCCGTCACCGAGAGCGTCAAAGTCAGTACGAGCAAGGTTGGAACTACTGCCACAGCTCAAGTCCTCCCAACTCTTTCAGACGTTGAGCCTCACACCGAAGGTTTCGTTGTAACAGAGCTATACAATCCTCTTCTTACAGCACCTGCCGTTATAAGCACTTCGATTCCCAGCCCTACAAGTCTACTGAAGCCAGTTACGTCTACTACAAGCAACTCTGTACCCTCAGGTCTCTCCAAAATGGCTGCCGCTCCCAACATCTTCGCCAACCCCATCGATACGAGCGCTCCTCCATCGATGTTCCAGAGGAAGTCCACTCACCCTGTTGCCAAAACGCCCATGGTCAATCAAAACAGCCCTGTTGGCACGAACAAGTTTTACTCCAACTTCTACCTTGGTGATCAGAATACCCCCGTCTATACTTACCCCTACTCGCTCACATGGGGGCGCGGCACTGGCCCGGCAGCAAGCTGGGGCATGTCTATCTCTCATGTCGAGGCGTCACAACGTACATATGGCGACGTGCAATCTAATGGTGCCGTCGAGTATTACATCAACCCTGTTGGTATCCAGTCCATGATCATCTCGGCAAAGGAACTTGGCAAGAACACCGTCTTGACTATGGACTCTATTAGTGCTCACTATGCCAAAGCTTACCTCAGAAAGGACAGCAAGTCAGCCGCGACAATCACCTTTCCCCTTTACCAAGGTAGCGTCTTCACGACTGCATACTTCAGTGGTGGTACACCTTGGATTCAGACTGGCGTTTACTTCAGAACTATGACACAAGTGACAAAGGATCCCAAGTCCAACGTGCGCAAGTACAACTTCGTCCTTGAAGATGGCACCACCTGGCGTCTGTACGCTTACAAGACCAAGGGTGACCCTCTTACCCTCAAGGTCACCAACAACGGTCTTGCTTCCTCGACCAAGCCATTCTATGGCTTCATTCAAATTGCGAAGGATCCCAATGTTGGACAATCCGAGGCAGTTCTCGACAACGGCTGTGGCATCTATGCCACTGGCATGACAGTCAGCGGCAACACTGTTGGCAAGCAGGGCACTTACAGTTTCACATGGACCAAAGCTGGCCACGCTTCCGGAAAGCTTTGGATCTTTGCTCTTCCTCACCACGTCAGCTCGTTCGATGCTACAACCAAGAAGGAGATGAGGACGTACTCGCTCCAGACACCTACCAAGGGTATTGCTACTGCTGTTGGCGGAACCACCTGGACGATGGTCGAGTCTGCGCTGCCCGTCGACATGGGCTTTGCTCCCTGGGATCCGGCAAAAGGAAGCCGTGGTCTGACTGCTAATGCGAAGAAAATCATCGCACCTATTGCCAAGTCCGAGGTCTCGCAAGACATGGACGCGCAGGCTAATACAGACTCGATGTACTATTCTGGAAAGGTAACTCCCTCGTCAAGCTTCCGTGAGAAATATACTAACATAGTGTAGGCTTTGGCAAAGTTTGGTTCCGTCCTTTATGTCATCAACAACATGCTAGGAGATAAGGCTCTGGCACAGGCTGGCTTACTCAAACTTCAGAAGGCGTTTGCCAGATTCGGTTCGAACAAGCAGAACTACCCTCTTGTCTATGAATGTAAGGTGTTTGCCAAAGCTGGGTTTTACGTTAGCTAATCAGGTGTATAGCCGTCTGGGGCGGAGTCGTTTCTTCTGCATCCTATGAGACAGGCCAAGCAGGATCTGATTTTGGAAACACTTACTACAATGATCACCATTTCCATTACGGCTACCACGTCCTGGCTGCCGCCTATATTGGCGCTATGGATAGCAAATGGCTTGCTGCCAACAAGGCTTACGTCAACTCTCTTGTTCGTGATTATGCGAACCCGAGCAGCAGCGACAAGTACTTTCCCGTGTGGCGAAGCTTTGATTGGTACCACGGCCATAGTTGGGCTCATGGTCTGACTGCCATGTATGATGGCAAGGACCAAGAATCGAGTTCCGAGGACATGATGTCTGTTTATGCTCTGAAGATGTGGGGTACAGTGATTAAGGACACTAACATGGTCGCGAGGTAAGTTGGGCAGTTCAGGAAATTTGATAACAGACAACTGACAACAGAATAGAGCAAACCTCCAGCTTGCCGTCATGACACGCGCTATGCAAGACTACTACTACTATACCACCTCCAACACCGTGCAGCCTAAGAACTTCATCGGCAACAAGGTCGCGGGTATTCTGTTTGAGAATAAGGTGCACCACACAACATGGTTCAGTGCAGCCATTGAGGCAGTCCAGGGCATTCACATGATTCCTATCCTACCCGTGTCCAACTTGGCCCGAACCGCCACATTCGTTCAGCAGGAATGGGACACTTACTTTAGCAAGGGCCGTGTCGACAAGTTTAACAACCTGTGGAAGGGTATCATCTATGGCAACTATGCAACAGTTCAGCCTAAGACTGCCTGGACTTTCTTCACACAGTCCAAGTTTGATGCCAACTGGATCGATGGCGGAGCATCAAGGACATGGTATATGGCGTATGCTGCGGGTAAGTCTCTTCAACAGTGAAATGTAAGATTACAGTGGCTGACAATCATGACACAGCTCTGGGCCAGATTTGATGAGAAACAGAAAGTGAGATGGCTGCGTTGCGACCAAAACGTCAGCGTCGGTGCTGAGATAAGCACCTTGTACAAATATTGAACATACCTTACATGGACATGGCGATACCTCGACGGGAACATTTGTTTTGTATAACCGGAATGGGCAGAAAGAATTGCATGTGTTAGAAATGGAAGAGGAAAGCAAGAAGTACAGTTGAATATTCCCTGACCTCACCCAGATTAGATAGATGGGAGGTAGATGTTAGACCCTAGACAGGGCGAGTTAGAATTTCATTGATTACCTTTAAGCCGTGTCGAATATCGGAAGACGAAGCTTGAGAAGCCCCGAAGTCCGATAGAGACTGAATAACCTGGGACCTGTGTTGGTGACACCGGAACTCGGATACATGAAATCAATTAAACCCACGTGCTTGTACTGAGGAGGTGACTATCTGGCCTGGCTTGATTGGGGCGCAGCCATGACGACCCTTGATGAAGATTTGCGCCAAGGGGGGTGAGTGAGATGTGGATGGTCGCCAAGAAACAGGTTGTTAACACCGCCTCGAGTTTGACCAAGAAGAGGAAAAGAGTGACAAGTTGGGAGTTGAACAGGCTTGGAGACTACCAAGTGGGAAATGATTAGGGGGCGGTTTGAAGCCTGCATATGCCTGAAACAGTGAGTGCAACAAACGTTTCTTTTTACTGTGTTTGAGAGGATAAACTGGCCACTGTTTTCTGACTAAGGTACCGAATCTGCACACCGAAGAGAGAACACTACATGAGAAAAGACATAAAAGTCAAGCATCGGTGTAACGGTTTTTCTTGCTTAACTAGAAGTTACATATGACGAGTTGTCCATTGGCGTAAATCCCAGCGACACGGCAACGTCGGACAAGAGTGGACAGGACCGAGCAGGTTGCGCAAGGCGAAACAAAAAAGCATAGAATTATGGCGGAGTCTATTATGTCGTAAGCCGATGGACTCCGACGCAAGTTACATGACGTTTGATAGCACATAAAGCCACTTATAATGATGTATCTTGCATATCCGCAGTTATACGATATCTGTCCGCAAAAAATCAGGGGTGCAAAGATGCCAAGAAGAAGGAGAATTGCGAGGCGTACAGCTATTAACGACTTTAGATTACTTTAGAAAATGTGTTAATTTCGACAAGTCCCTTTTGTGACGAGATTTACAATGGCAGAGAGACAAAAGACAAAGACACAGATGAAAAATAGTGCTTGCAGATTCAAAGTTTTAAGCTTTTTTGCTCAGCCACCAGCTAATCTAACTTGTTTCTTGGGCCGCTGCGTCGATAGCTGCAATCGGCAGTTTCTCGATGGAGCTTAGAGCGTGACGCCGAATAATTGAGCATCAGTGACAGGACAACCTGGAGCTCCTGGAAAGTGGGTAGCTTGGCAGTTCAGTCAGTGGGTAGCCCAGGTAGCTCAGCGGTTGATGGCCAGCTTCTTTGTCAGTGGCCGGATGGGATTGGCTGATGTAACCCTGCCGATTCGCTTGGGAAACCCATGTCCTACGTCAACTTGCTCGGCTGCTGCTTCCAGGGCCAAGCTAAGCTTTTTCCCTTGCGTAAGGTAACCAGACCAGTCCATAACCAAGGAAGGAGGCCTCCTGGGGCAACGCGGGTTGTTTCTCTTCGTTCCTGCAACACAACCACCGCCTCCGACAAGTCCATCATCATCAACAGCATCATCACCCGTCGTCTAACTAATTGTTGGAGATCTCTAGGGCTGTGTAGTTTATGTACGCCCGCTTCTCTTTACCCACCAACGCTATTCTTCCTTCCCGTGGACTGTCTAACGTACACACTCCATTGAGCGGGGGTGAAAGAAAACACAATTGAAGAGAGACATACAGACAACACACTCATTGCCTGTCTACCTGCTTCTATTCAACCATTGTCGTTGGATTGGATCGTCATACGCTTCGTTACCCGTTTCGTTTCGTTCTGTTCCGCTCATTCCAGACCGACTCAATCAATCCCGTGGTTGTTCAACCTTTAAACCGCATACACACGCATCAATCAATTCCATCAATTGGCTGTGCGAAAGCTCGACGCCATCATGGTTTGTAAGTAAAATGTCTATCTGCAGCTGCATCTGCGTCTGTATTTAGCCTTTTCTTTTTGCTCTCCTCCATCATAAAGCATCACTTAAGCAACCACGGTTTCCTCAAAGCCTATCTACCCATTCCTCTGCCACTCACAAAGAAACATCCAGCACCCTGGTATCAGAACCATATCCTCATCGACGCATCTTTCCTAAACCTGTCCATCTCCATCTCCATCTCATCACCGTCACCATCCCTGCATCTGAGCACAGAGTGCCACACACCAGCCAGAACGAGACAAAGTGCAAGATTAGCTTCTTTCACACGGGGGTCTCAAAGGCGGCGCCGCCACTCACGATATTATATCCCTATCCCTCCGTGTTGTTGCCCTCTACCACTCCGTGCCCACATCGTTTTATCCTTCTTTCAACCTCACTTCTACGTCAACTTCAATTTTCTGTTTCCACCTCCTTGGACACGGAGACGGATACGGGCCTTGTCACCTGGTACAAGATATCGAGTGAAAGAGTGAGTTTATTCGCAACGCGATAAATGCCTGACACGGGCTTTACTCCCGTCACCTCGGGTCCCCCCGTTCCTGTGTCTTCCCTCCATCTCCAAGTCTGCCATTACTGTCTCCCTCTCTTGGCAAGCGCCGTTAGTTGGACCTAAGTGCACTGCCGTGATCGCCATTCTATCTACGCGCCAGCTTCAGACATGATCTTCACTTTGCATCTTTGCCTCTGTGCATGGGCATCAAGGATGGCGCAGCAGGGTCCGCTCCTTTCCATGTCAAGAACAAACAAGCTCAAAGCATCCGCCCCATGAAGACAAGGCCAAGCGATCTAGGCTCTACAGGCACAGGTCCCATTGTCAGCCTACCATGCAGCCTACCCCAACCTTCTTGAGACTTTCCCTTTTGAGGACTTCTTTGTATTCCGTCGCTTATTGCTTAACAACCGTCTACTCCGCCTTTTGATGCTTCCTCACTGCTCGTTTATTATATCAAAGACTCGTCCGCTGACCATGTCGGTGCCTTGATCGCCACCAACAGCTCTTCCATCTTTCAACCTTCAGATCAGACGATCAATGTCTGCCAAACCTCGCAACCATACAGCCGACGAGAATAGCCCGCTCCTCAATGGCGGTGCCTCGTCGGCTCCCAATGACACCTCCGGTCATAGCAATGGCAACGGCCACATCAGTCTCAGCCGAGACTCGAGCACCATGACGTTCCTCTTCGACTCGAAGCATACACCGGGTATCGATAACAGCAACATTGCCGTAAGGAGTCTGGCTTATTCCTGGCACATCGCCAAGGTCACCCTTCTCAGCAGTATGTTTGCGTTTCTCGCTGTATGGTTGCCTACACAACTGACTGTTTCTTAGACTATGTCAACTTTCTCCTGGTCATGGTGCCTCTCGGTATTGTCGCTGGTAAGATGGGCTGGGGCTCCACTGCCGTTTTCACCATCAACTTCTTCGCTATTATCCCGCTCGCCGCCGTTCTGTCGTTTGCGACAGAAGAGTTCTCAATGAAGCTTGGCGAGACTCTTGGTGGACTCCTGAATGCTACCTTCGGAAATGCCGTGGAACTTATTGTATGATGCCCCAAGCTTCACTTCGTGCTCATGACTAATCGTCCTTTAGGTCAGCATTGTTGCTCTCCAGCGAAACGAAATTGAGCTCGTCCAGGCTTCTATGCTTGGTAGCATTCTTTCTAACCTTCTCCTGGTCATGGGAATGTGCTTCTTATTCGGTGGTCTCGTTCATCGGGGCCAGTCAGGCAATGGCACAGAGCAGTCCTTCTCTTCAGCCACTGCACAGACAACTTGCTCCCTCATGACACTGTCTTCAGCCTCGCTCGTTATTCCCGCCGCTGTATGTTGGAATTGAACCCTGCTCAAAAGCTCGACTAACTTTTATAGCTCTACGCAGTTCTTGACCAGAGCGGTTCCAAGGAGAAGGCCCAGAGCATCCTCACACTCTCCCGTGGCACTGCCATCATTCTTCTCCTACTCTACGTCCTATATCTCGTCTTCCAGCTCCGAACACACAGCAACCTTTTCGACGCCGAGAACCAGAACGAGGACGGTGAGGAGGTTGAGCCAGAGGAGCCTACCATTGGACCTATTGCTGCTATTGCCGTCCTCTGTGCCACTACAGTTCTCGTCACTGTCTGCGCCGATTACCTCGTTGACAGCATTGATGATCTTGTCACGACCTCCGGAATTAGCCGAGGATTCATTGGCCTGATCTTGATTCCCATTGTCGGTAATGCTGCTGAGCACGTCACTGCTGTTGTCGTCGCCCTCCGTGATAAGATGGATCTCGCCATGGGTGTTGCGGTTGGTTCCTCTATCCAGATTGCCCTCCTGGTTACGCCCTTCCTCGTCATTGTTGGCTGGATCATTGGTGCCCCCATGACTCTTCACTTCGAGACTTGTGAGTTTGATCCCTTTCCGTTCTGTGTAATATTTACTGACAAATTTCCCAGTCCAAACTGTTGCCTTTGGAGTTTCTGTCCTCGTTGTTACGTATATTGTCCAGGATGGCAAATCCAACTACCTGGAGGGTGCTATGCTTATGGGTCTCTATATCATCATCGCATTGGCATTCTATGCCACTCCATCCGATGTCTTGGACCCTGGCAACTAAGTGCTAGAATTCCCCTGATGTCTGAATCATCATCAATCAACTAATTTTTTAAACATATTATGACTACCAACGAGTGACTTGCCCCATCGAGAAGCTTGTTTTGGATAGCCAGGAATGCCACCGAAAACTGTGGCTTCAACGACCTGCCAAAAGAGAGTCGGATAATCGAGTCAACTTTCATATTTGTATTACTAAGCGGTTGCAGTCCGCTGGATAGGACTGCTTCACAGGAGTCCCAGACACTCCATCAAACTCTGGAATGAAACAGGAAGAGGAATAGGGAGGTTCAGTCGCATTCGCGAAATTTCATTGTGTCAAAAGAAATGAGGGATAGGAAATGGCTTTGCCGGAATCTGTGCTTATTGGATTTTTCTTGCTTATATCATTGGACTGCGAGGTCAGAGATGGAATTCAGGCACGTAAAGGTTGATCGGGTAGTTAATCAATATTTTCGCAGATTGATCTATTCTTTGACATTCGCCGGTGAATCAGTCGCAATAGTGCCCCCAGTCTAAGTGATTTCTATGAGAATTACCAACCAGCGGGGAAACGAAGTCGTGAGCTGGATGCTAATCCACGAGTGCCGAGTGACAAGGAAGATGAACATGAACATGAAATTAACATCGCACTACAAAGTCTCGTTAGGTGAGATAAGTTGACGTGGGTGAGGTGTACGACTCATTGAGTTGGCGCAATCGACATTCGTCACACATCTGTACAAGATGCCAGGAATGTTACTATACACCTCAAAAGCTTGACCTCAAGCTATCCGACATCACACAGAACGCAGCTTCAATTTCAGAGGATATAGATGAAAGATGCTTTTTAGCATTTTATTCTCAAAACGCCAATGTATGTATGTCAGTCAGAGTATGTATCGAAAATTCTAAATAGTAGGTTTGGACACGGGCGCAATAATGCCCTGTTTCATAAGCACACGAGGCTTGGTGCTGTCTTGGAAAGTCTCCTTTGTCTGCCACTCTGGTCCAACAGGTAGGCGCAGCGAGCGCTCGTACTGTTGACGGGACTCGAAGGGGTGAGGGAGCTGAGATGCGAGATAACGGTCGTTCTAGAAGTTGTTAGCATGCTGTATAGTCGAGTAGTGAAAGTGAGCTTGTTTACCTTCTTGATGCGCTTCTCGTTGATAATGACCTTGTCCAGCTTGGCATCTTTACGATCCTTCTTCTTGATACCATCAACCTTTGTTAAGAAACGGCCCTGGTGACGCTTCTTCTCCCTGGCGCTCACGCCGTCACCAACCCATGATCCCCAACCAGGAATTGTGTTATCGACGACCTTGTCATCCTCATCCTCAGCGATAGCTGTCTTTTCATCTTCAAAGGCACCGACCACGTCCTCACCGGCAAAGGCACGAGCAACCATTTCTTGATCACGAATCGCCATAGGTAGATGCAGGTCTGTCTCAGATTCGACGTCTGAAGCACCCTCGACAGTTTGTGTTTTTGACTTGGATTTGGACTTGCTAGGCTTGGAGGCCACAAGGACGTTGGATGTGAGGTCGAGGTCACCAATGTTTGTGCTAGATTGGCCCTTCTTCTTGCGGCGTGTCTCGCCGCGGGACCATGCACCTGTGGTTCCTGAAGAGGCGGGTTCGGAGAGGGATGTAATGTTGGGAATAGCAGGGTTGATACCAGCACCGTTGGTGGTTATTATGACATCGTCGTCCTCGTCATCATCAGCATCCTCAGATTTGCGCTTCTTAGACACCTTGGTAGACTTCTCAAGAGCAGGTTTGAACGGCTGACCATCTGCGGCGCCATATTGGCGTCGGCCCACTTCTTCCAGCTCATCAGCAGAACCATCAAACTCCTCGCCATCAAGCTCTCGTCGGATCTGCTTGATGAGAGCGTCGTTCGCCTCCTTCTTAGCGGCCTCGGCCTTTTGCATGAACTTCATGCCCATTAGACCCTTCTGAGGTTCATCCTCCTCTTCCTCAAGAGCCGCCAGCTGTCGGCGCAGAGAAGCATCGCCCCCGTCGGAGTCACTTTCTGATTCAGACGAATCGTCAGAGCCACCAGCACGACCCTCCTTTCTCCTTCGAAGCTCCTCGTCCTTGCGCGCCATCTCAGTGAGACCAGCGCGGAAATCATCGTCCCATACGGCTCGCTTTGTCTTGGAACCGATCTTGGCCCACTTGCTCTCCTTGTGTCGCTGCCCAACACGCTCAAGCGCTCGTCGGCGGTCTTGCGCTTCACGCTCCTCCTCCGAGTCAATCTCGCCAGCCTCTTCCATAGCCTCCTTTGTAGCCATTTCATCGCGTTCACGCTGCTTTCTGTGCACGCGGTGATATGCCTTGCTCTTGATCTTCTTGATGCGCTTGGCTCGCTTGGCCTCTCGAGAGTTGAGCTCACGTTCCATACGCTTACGTGCTAGAGCCTCCTTACGGGTGAGCTCATTGCCCTCTTCATCATAGTCCTTCTCCTTTGGCTTTTGTGGCTTTTCCATTGTGAGACCGCTTTGCTCCATGATGGACATGATAGCAGACTCGAGTTCGTTGCTCGGTTTTGACACATTAAGAGGCTGTATCTCGGTAGTATCAAGACCGGCAGTCGCTGAGTTCTGAGGCAGAGGAAATATAAGATGCTCAGCTCTTCGATTTTGCTTAACGGTGTCGTTCCATCGATCCAGGGTTTCGTTGGTCTTTTCGTAGGCCGCACTTCGATCAAGTTGGTCCTGCTGTCTTCTTGCCAAAGGCACATCCAGCTTCTTGGAAGCACCGGGACGCTTCTCCTTCTCCTCTTTGCTCATCAGCTTCATAGATTTCTTCACGTTGACGTCGTTGATGCCCGTCATTCCTAGATCGGCAAGACTGATCTTGGCTTTTGACTTGGGCTTGTCGTCTTCATCGTCCTTTTGACCTCCATATCCCTTGATCAAGCCTTGAAGAGCCTCGAGCTTCTCCGGGCTGGCTTCCTCATCGTCACTGTCGTCATCGTCACTGTCGTCGTCGTCTTCCGATTCGTCGGATGCATCGTCGTCAGACTCTGACGATCCGGAGTGATCTTTCTGCACGGGTTCATCGTCTGACTCCTCGAATTGGTCCAGAGCTGTTGCTAAGTCGATAGCATCTGCGCCGAGTGTTTCACCCTCGTCGTCTTGGGAATCGTCCTCTGAGTCATCGTCCTTTTGGGTGTTAGAATAGGATCAGCTGTTGGAGAACAGAACACACTTACCTCACGCTGTGTAGTTTTGCTGCCTCGGAACGTGTAACCCTCAAACTTGTCTTCATCACTGTCTCCAAACGCATCGTCACTCTCAATCTCGGAATCATCATCGTCATCTCTTAAACCTCCCAGTCGCCATTCGTTGCCTTCACTATCGCTTCCATCATCGGCATCGTCGTTTGTTGGCCGACTAGGCCTCTTGACCTTTTTTCTCTGTGGCTCTTCCTCTTCCTCGTCCTCGTCGTCCTCTTCTTCTTCGCGGCCATGCTTTCGCTCGATTTCAGCGTCTAATTCTCGTGCTCGAGGCGTTCGCTTCTGTTTCGGCGCAAAGTTCTCCTGTGCGATACCGAATGCATCGAGCGCATTCTTCTGTGATCTCGCCTTGGACTTCTTGTTACCGGCCTTTGCTTTGGGGGCTGCAATAAGGGGTCGCCCGTGAGCCTGTCTTCCGCCCATTGTTAAGACCAAGTGCTGGTATCCAATCTATCGAGGTATGGGCGTTGCGCGGACCAGCGTGGAATGGTTGAATGGCCTCGACACAGCTTTCAGAGCAACACTTTTTTCCAGCTTTTCTGCCGTGTAAAAAAGTTTGGCGGTGAGATGACCCTTGGCGGGGCACTATACGTACCTATGCGTGTAATGGAGTGTAAATGGCGTGTAAGATAAGCCTATCAGAGACGTTGTAAATTGCTGATTCTAGTGGGGTCGATCCCACTGAAGACCACAGGGGCCTTTCCACTACGGACCAGGTCTAGCACCGAATACCGAGTCACATCGGATGTCGAATTTATGGCCAAGGTCTCGTATGATCTATAAGTCAGCCACTTCTTCCTCGTCTTCTTCGTCGTCCAATTCGATTCCTCCCAATCTTGCTCGTTCAACCTCTGAACATTGGCTTCGATCATGGCGTCTTCCTTTGCCCCCGGGCTCCGGAGGTTACTATTCCAGGCCACGACCACAGCGTCTGGACCGTCAAAGTTCTTTGTCTGCAACCAATGCCTTCGAAGTGCTCCCCGAAGCATGCCCTCGCGGGTTCTCAGCGCTGTCCGATCACGATCTTATGCCGATTCCGCCATCAACAAACCAATTGGAACTATCGCCGAGCAGGTCTCTGCCCGCACATCTCCCTCTGTCTCTCAAGCTACCAAGAAAGCATGGCCTGAGTCCAACCCGAAGGGTGTGGGCTACTGGCTCCTCGGCAGCGCTGTCAGTGTTTTTGGTATTGTCGTCTTTGGTGGTCTAACACGTTTGACCGAGTCTGGGTATGCTTCTCTATGCCTGCTGCAGACCAATTGAATAGCCAGCTAACGTCAAAACAGCCTGAGTATCACTGAATGGAGGCCTGTCACCGGTTCGCTTCCTCCCATGTCCAAAGAAGATTGGGAGTCCGAGTTCGAAAAGTACCGTGCGTCGCCCGAGTTCAAGCTTCTCAACCCTCATATGGACCTCGGAGAATTCAAGAAAATCTACTTTATGGAATGGTTTCACCGTGTCTGGGGTCGCTTCATTGGCCTGACCTTTGTCATTCCTACCGCCTACCTCGTCGCCCGCCGCAAAGTTACACCTAAAATGGCATTGAATCTTGCTGGAATATCTGCATTGATTGGTTTCCAAGGTATCATTGGCTGGTGGATGGTCAAGTCTGGTCTCAAGGACGACTTGTTTGCTCCTGGTTCTCACCCCCGAGTCTCTCAGTACCGCCTCACCACTCACCTTGGTACCGCCTTCATCTGCTACTCCTGGATGCTTCTCTCTGCTTTGACTGTTCTCCGAACTCGTCGCTGGCTCGCGAACCCCGAAGCAGCCATGAAACAGATCGGTGCTATGAGCCAGCCCGGCCTCCGCACTATACGCCGCGTTGTCTTCGCCCTTGCTACTCTGACCTTTATTACTGCCATGTCTGGCGGTCTTGTTGCTGGTCTCGATGCTGGTCTGATCTATAACGAATTCCCTAAGATGGGTCTTGGTCTCTTCCCTCCTAAGCAGGAACTCTGGGACAAGTTCTACTCTCGTAAGGAGGACCAGTCTGATCTCTGGTGGCGCAACATGCTCGAGAACCCCAGCACTGTTCAGATGAACCACCGAATTCTTGCTGTGACTACCTTCTGCTCCATTCTCTCGCTCTTCGTCTACGCGCGCACGAGACGTGTTAAGGCTATCCTCCCCACCAACATCAAGAAGGGTGCCGATGGCCTTTTCCACGTTGTATCTTTGCAGGTTGCCCTCGGCATCAGCACTCTCATCTATATGGTGCCAATTTCCCTCGCCGCAGCTCATCAGGCGGGTGCTCTTGGTGTGTTGACCATGGCTCTGGTTTTGGCCCACAGACTACATATTCCCAAGCCCACTCTTCGTCTCCTCGAGCAGCGATTGAAGCAGGCTGCTGCCAAATAAAGAGTTGGCGGCGTTGTAAGATGCTGAAGAACAGCATGTATATTATTCTTGTACAATATGGTACCCAATAGCATCAATAGAATAACGAAACGAAAGGCTGGTAAACTGGCTAAACGACACATATAATGAACATCTTGGACACACTCGACTCTTAGAAGAATCATTAACATGGTTTATAGAAACATTTTATTTTCTTTCTAATTCCATCAGACTGGAAATCTAACCATTCTTATGTCGTTGTCACAGCGTAAAATCATGCATTCCAACTTATCAGTTAACCCAGTAAATCCTATTTTCCCATTTTACTTGTGAGCTACCCAATCAAGTCAGTAATTTGTCCTCGGTTTCAGGAGTGGTCAGGCTTACCAATACCCTCCTCGGGCATGGGCTCAATACCAACAACCTCGGCTGCAAGCTTCTTCTGCTCCAGCTTATCATCCTTCATGAAGGGGAAAGCGAGAACCTCACGAATGGTGTAGTTGTCAGTCAAGAACATGACCATTCGGTCGATACCCATACCCCAACCACCAGTAGGAGGCAGACCATATTCAAGCGAGGTACAGAAGTTCTCGTCAATGAGCTGAGCCTCGTCATCTCCCTGGTCCTTCTGGCGAGCCTGCTCCTCAAAACGCAGACGCTGGTCAAAGGGATCGTTCAACTCAGTGTAGGCATTGGCGATCTCCTTCTTGCAAACAAAGGCCTCGAAACGCTCGCACAGACCGGGAATCTCACGGTGGTACTTGGCAAGGGGGCTCATGACTTGAGGATGACCAGTGATGAAAGAGGGGTTAACACACTTCTCCTCGATGAACTCACCAACCAGCTTGTCAATCATGCGGGCGTTAGTGAGAGGAGGTGTGCACTCCAGGTTCATCTTCTTGAGGATCTTCTTGAGGAACTCGTTGGTTTCTTGTGTGTGGAGCTGATCACCGGGAGGGAACTTCTCTCCGGTAGCCTCCTCCAGGGTGGGAATCATCTCATATCGGGGCCAGGGCTTTTCCCAGTTGACCTCGTACTTCTCGCCGGTCTGGGTGTGGAAGGTGGTCTTGTAGCCACCGGTCAGGTACTTGACAAGGCCAGAAACCATGTCCTCAGTGATGTCCATCAGGTCGTTGACATCGGCGTAGGCCTGATAGAACTCAATGGTAGTGAACTCAGGGTTGTGGGTGAGATCAGCACCCTCGTTTCGGAACTGACGTCCAATCTCGTACACGCGGTTAAGGCCACCAACAACAAGCATCTTGAGGTACAGCTCAGGAGCGACACGCATGAACATCTGCATGTCGTACTCGTTATGGTGAGTAGTGAAGGGCTTAGCAGTGGCACCGCCAGCAATCTGGTTCATCATGGGGGTCTCAACCTCGACGAAGTCACGCTCGTCAAAGTATCGGCGGATCCAGGTGATCATCTTGGATCGAGTAATGAAAACATTACGGGCCTTCTCGTTGCAGATAAGATCGAGATATCGCTTGCGGTATCTCTGCTCGAGATCCTTGAAGCCGTAGTGGTCATCAGGGAGGGCGTGGAGACAAGGAGTCAGGAGGATGACCTCAGTCGCGAAGATGGACAGTTCACCCTCCTCTCCCTTCTCAAGCTTGGTCTTAGGGGCAGTTCTACAGTTGATTAGTATATGTTACGGTTCTAGGACAATTCGTAACCTACCGGCCGGGGTAGCCAATAACACCAATGATATCACCTCGGCGGAGGTGCTCGTGCTGAGCATCAAAGGCGGGAGCTCCCTCTCGCACCTCTTGGGCTTGGCACATAATCTGGACCTTGACGCCCTCTGTTCGGACATCGTAGAAGAGAAGCTTGGAGCCGGATGCTCGCTTTCCGTGGACACGGGCACCAATCTGGATGATCTTGTCCTTGGCATGCTCGCCAGACTTGAGGTGTCCGAATTCCTTGACAAAGTTTCGCAGGTCGTATGTGACATTGAACTTGTGAGGGTAAGGGTTGGGGCTCTTGGTCTCGCGGAGCTTGTTGATGGTCCTCGATCGAATCTCGAAGTACTGGTTGGGAGTGAGGTCCTTCTCGGCAGCCTCAGCACCAGCAGCAGCCTTCTTGGGAGCGGGAGCAGGACCGCGCTCGGCAGCCTTCTTCTTCTTTTCCTCCTCCTTCTGACGCGCCTTCTGGCGCTTCTTCAACTCGGTCTTGGAGACCTTCTCACCAGTTACCTCATCGACGTGCAGGTTGGAGACCTGCTCAGTCGGGGGGCAGCAGCGTCAGCCATGATTGCGTCTCGTTTCGCGGTGGGAATAATTGAAATGGCAGATCTTCAAATCAGGCGACAGTTCCTGATTTAAGTCTCTGCTGCCGGCAAATTGAGTCAAGCTGTGATGGATGTGGTGAGTCAGTGGAAACAGTCAGGGCATTGGAGGGGCAGAAGAAATCCATTGGTTTGGGCGCCACAATCGCGGGGTAAATTTTCAGTCAGGCATTCTATCCATTCTTTGGCGAGCTCAGCCACAGATAAAATCATTGGTAGAAATGTCCATATACGGCAAAAGACCACGAGAACGAAGCAATAGAACCAGTAAGCTCTCCGAATTTGGTCATATTATTGAATCATGAGCAGGTTGTATCTAGCTCTGAGTCTTCGTCATTACTTATATACATTTTTTTGTTAGCCAATCAGCTATTGTGATTCTTAACTTTAGCCGCCCAACTGAAATCATTGTTTTATTCCAAAAACATAGCATCCCCGCGTACCCCCTGCATAGCCATGGCCATGTCTGCACCATGCATTGCTCCGTTCTGCATCGCCATATTCATATTTGGCACCGAACGACTCATGTTGATGGCGTTTCGGTTGATAGGGCTCCCAGTTCCATTGGGCATCATAAACTGTGCGGCTGCTCGTTGTTGTTGCTGCATCTGCTGTTGTTGCTGTTGGGTCGGCCGCGTTCGTGGTACTTCTAGAGTTGATTGTTGCTGGGCAGGTGGTTGAGGCTTGACTGGAGATGCATTTACCATGGCGAAGCTGTCATCATCCTCCATCTCTGCATCGGCATCTTGATCACTGGCCTCGGCGATTGATGATGGACCAGTTGTTGAGGCCGAAGTAGTGCAATGCTCGCTCGGAGCGCCGTTAATGCTAGTTGTTGACTGACGTTTAGGAAGCTGTGGTCGTTGCGGTTGCTGCTGCTGCTGTGCTTGAAAATGTGGCTGGGATGGCGTCTGGATTTGTGGCGTTGGTTGAGTGCCGTTGACAACAGCGGAAGAGGCTTGATTCTGGCTGGCTTGTTCCAGCGTCCTCTGGGCGTTCATCCCAGCAGCATTGGCCCTGGAAGAAGCAATGACACTCTTCCAGCGCTCGATGGATCTGGTCACCAGAGCACCGAGGTCGAGTTGGTTATCCTCGATAGAGAAACCTACAGCCCTTCCGCCCTTGACAGCCTGCTCGTAAGAAAGGGAAAGCAACTCCCTTTCAAGTGGAATCGTGACTGGTGGGGCAAGCCTAAACTCCTTGGGTTGCTGAAGCTTGTTCAGTTGCTCAATCTGGGATTTGAGGTTGGCATTCTCTTGCTTGAGTCTATGCTGCTTCTCCTTCATTTTCTCAGCCTCCTTGTGTTTTCTTCCCACACCCCGGGCTAACTCCAGAATCCAAAGTTCTTGCTGCCGTTGAATCGGAAGAGTCTCCCATACTGCGTATGCTGACTGGAGGTGTTCATCGATTTGCGCCTCAAGTTGTTCGGCCATTTTCTCAGCCTTGCGGATCGACTCCCGAGGGTTTCGGAAATTATTATTTGTCGAAGGGGGATATTTGAACTCATCCATGACGGCGGTGGTAGCAGAAGCACAGGTCACTTTCCAAGCCTTGAACTCTCCTGCGAAGTAAGTCCGCAGAGCCTCATATTCGCGGTGACCTGGCGATTGGACTGACCAAGATGTGGAGGTGGGGTGTTGCGTCGACGAAAAAAGAGTCGGTGGAGGCTGTAGGCATTGAAGAGTGAGGGCAGGAAAATCGAGAGATAGGGGATCGAAATCGAATGGCATCGAGTTGCTGTCAAGTTGTACCCTGCTCCCCTTGTTAGCACTACAGAAGCATAATCATTATTGAGAAAAAACGTGAAGTCATACTTGGCTGCTCTCCAAGAGCTGAGGAGCTCCCTTAACGCGAGCTCCGCGGCACGGGCTGTATCCATAGCGTCTGAAAGTTTTTGCTTAACATCAAACTGGGCTTTTTGGATGGCCTGTTTGCTAACAGTACGTTGCATGCCAGGGCGTTTTGGTGGCTCGGGTGCGGCATCGCTCTCCCAGCTGCCCCGTTTCGGGATGTCGTTCATAACGCCCGTCGCCTCCCATGTTGGCTGAAAAGCTGGCGCATATGTCATGGTCGAGTCAACGGAGAGCTGATTGTCCTTGGAGAGAACAGGGGACTGAAAGTCTTCATTCTCGGGAAGGGGGGTGTCCTTTACGACATGTGCCCTGGGCGTTCCCACTGGAGTTGAGGCTTCACGCCTCCCGCCAAGGGAACCCCGGGGCTGTCGTCTGGTGATGCCACCACGAAGCTTTCTGATAGCATCGACATCGTGAATTCCATCCGCGGGTTTTGGGTTCTTCTCCTTGATATACAGATCGAGATGGCGACCGAGCGAAGAAGAGGTGAAAGCTTGCCCACAAAAGGGGCAGTTCTTGTCCTTAGGGGCACCAGCCTTAGGTGTTCCTGAGTCGGCCGTCTGGGGAGTAGATTCGGGCATTTTGAAGATAGATAGGTATCAGAAGGGCCCAATATCGAAAATTAGGGGGAGAAGGATACGAAAATACGGTGGCCGTTGGGGAAAGGTCTCGGTAGGCAGTAACTACAAAAACGTAAAAAGTGGCTGCAGCTCCAATTGGGGAGCGTTACAGGCGTCAATCATAAGTATAGTAGCGAGCGAGGATTGAAGAGAAAAGAACGAGCGTATTGGGGCCGAGACCTCCGGGCGTAAGGGAATTCAATGGACGTTCATGCAAAGTTACAGAGCATGAAGATTGTTGAAGGAGTGGAATGAGGCGGTGGGGAGTTTTGTTAGGAAGTTGAGAGAGTCTAAAAGAGCGGACGGGAAGGGAGCAACAAGAAAGAAATGGAGGTTGAAAGGAAAAGAAGATAGAGGCTCGAGAGGTCAAAGGCAATAGAAGGGAAGTTTAGAGGCGGCGGGAGACTAAAGGGGAAGCCAGGTCTCTTAGCATCGCTAGGTTTAATTGTTCTTTGGTTTTTTCCCCCCTCTCCATTTTAAAATAAAGCCTCCTCGCTCCTCTCCTCCTCCGGGCTATTCAGGGGCGGATCCAACCAAGACCCCCAGGCCCCAGATTGGCGCTGTTAGCACCAACGGTACCCCTGACGCTTAGTGGCCGTCCCGCCGTCTGGATGTCTCTCCCGCTGCTCGCTTAGCGCTGATCGGGCTGCTCTAAGAGGTCCATCCTAGCGCCGTCGGGAGGTGCAACTGTCGCTGATGGATGCTCCAGACAGACGCTGTGGTTCCTGCGAGGGCAGGGCGACCAGTCTGGTCCCAGGAGGTTGCAACGGTGAGATCTTTAGAAATGATGCGATCCGTAGAGATCAAACTCAATTAGAACTATCTTATCTCTCAAAGCAAATGTTTTCGAGAATGTGTGAACTTGATCAAAAGTCCCATTGCCATCTCAATTTGGGCATCGGCATTGGTGGTGATCGGCTCAGGGTCGCTAAAAGGGAGGAGGATATGCAGCTATAAATACGACAATCTCTCGTTCTAAAATTATGACCGCCTTAGCTAAAATTCTATCAACTGCTCCGTAACTAACTCTTCATTCCCATGTGACTGAATTACGGTAAACTCATCATGACCGTTGATTATTTCACAAGCTCCACTTGCATTGCTGTCAATCAAAGTTTTAAAAAGGCTGATAGCTTGTTGAGATCCAGTTCGTAATACGAGCTCCTTTTCACACGAAAGCGAAAATTATGTAGGTATTGATTGGATCAACACTGTATAATTAATGCCTTAGGATCGGCCTTGATCCTATAGATCGTGGATCTGGCGTCTACTACTCCGTGCCTTACATGACATCCCTTACTTCCACCGTTTGGTTGCCTTTGTCAATTGGACTTTCAGCCCGCCATTGATGACGCCTCAATCCTGCATATCGTAATAGAGTGGGTTCAGTTGGTTCCCCAAGTGCAGCCCCTTTATGTAAGCTTAGTACTAAGGTCAAGTCAAAGCAAGCAAGCAAGTGTCGGGTATGTCTCAACCAAAGACAAAAAGATAAACTGGTACAAGGTTCAAACATTTGTCGATCTAAGCAGCCAACGATATCTCGACTCTGAAACCCCGAATTAAGAGACTGAGATGGCCTGGGGAAACAAATTCCGAACCGACTGGACGCTGCCATCGGCAGTCCTTGAGCGCTAGGCGCCTGAACTCGCACAAGATTGGCTTTCAAGTAGAAGCATGGGTGGCACCGACCATGGGGTTGCTATTAGGCATAGGATCCATGTCCAAGACACGACATAGGACCAGCAGACGGTGAGCTTCTGCAACCCCCTTTAACACTGCAGCAGTACTATCTCACATAGAGATCAGTGAGCCACTCAGTCGTCATTTACTTGCAATCTTTAATTACAGCTTGCAGCTCCTTACTTCAACTGACGCAACGCAACTTGCTTCTCTGGAGTTGGCTTTTCATCTGGTAATGCAGCCCTCGGCAACTCTCATCCGTACTCCCATTCGCGTTTTCTAGCTGAATCTATCTATCCCATTTGCCTGTTCAATCCAAGGCCGGGTTTACACTCCACGTTGAGAAGCTCAGGGTCTCCGGTATAAAGCAGGGAAATGTCTAGTACATCGGCAAAGCTTATTGCTGAGCTTCAGTTGTTTGTCTCTTGTTAGCCCCTGAGTTGAGCCGCAAGCGTGACAAGATGGCAAATAGCTCTACGTACTTAAACTGAGACCATGCACGATAGGCGCTGGTGCACCACAACTACTTGGCCTTTGCTACTAGTTGCTACTGCAGCTCAAGCTGGCGTTTATTTGCCAAGTCATGGCAAGCTGAGCAAAAAGAAAAAGTGCTGATTGGCATCAAGTTATTGGCATACTGGTATGTGATAGCAAGTCCTTATTTCGAAATAAGATGTTACCTGCATTCTGCCAACTTTTGCTTTTGCTTGATTCTGGAATTGGCCATCTTCCAATCGTCGTTTTATTTGCCCTCCACTCACTTTGCAAGGGGGCGAGACAACTTGAGAGCTAACACTGGGAAGCCCAACAATGGAGGGAGAACAGACAGCGTGTAGCACGGCAATTTGGCGAGAACTGTAACACGCCGATGAGATAAAGTAACACGGGAATAAACGTTGAAGTTTGGAAAAGAGAAGCATTCATCCAGAGGTTGTCATTCGGTCACGTGCTCTGTGCCACAACTCAATTACAGCCACAGATACAGCCTCCTCCAAAAGCGGGTTATAGCTCTGCAGCGAAGCGCGACTACCTCACCTTAGAGATCGTGATTTCTTCAGTCGCGGAATTGAGGTGCAGCAACGATTTGTTTTCGAATATATCATCAGCACCGTAAATTTGCAATCATTTACAAAGTATCTCAACGCAGGCTAGTACACGGCAAACAGAAGTATCCAAAATGCCCCCTGGTATGTTATTACTATTATTTTTGCGTGATTCACCTGCGCCGACGCCTGTCGCACGCGCCGGGCGATGAGCGCATCGCGATCGCGTCTCCGGTTCTATACACAATATAGCCTCTATTTCCAGCGCAATTGATATCCTGCCATTGCTGACTATCGCGCAGCTCTTAGTGATGAGGAATCCTCCGAAGTTGGGGAGTTCACTACGCCTCCTCGCGCGAGCAGCCGCAAGAAGTCAACTTCCGCCGCTGCTGCAGATCAGATCGACGAGATGAAGCCCGAGCAGGCTTCCGACGACGAGGACGGCGACGGCGACGAAGACGAAGACCTAGATGAGGATGAGTAAGATCTCAGCGAACGTGTCGAAAGGGCCAAAGCTCACATGCTACAGATTTGTTGTTGAAGCTATCAAAAAACACATGGTTTACGACGACGTAGGGAATAATAGCCCAGTTCTATATCAGATAATAACCGTGGCCGCAGGGAAGTCTACAATTTCAAGTCAAGTGGGAAGGCTACGAGGCCAAAAAAGATTTGACGTGGGAACCTGAGGAGAATCTTAGGTAGGTGATAGAGTCGCATGACTTGCTCAAGGCCTTGTCTGACGTGTTCTCTCCAGAGAGTCTGCCCAGGAGATCCTCGACGCCTACTTCGAAAAATATGGCGGCCGCGAGAAACTATTTGAAGAGCATGAGACAGCATCAAAAACGAAGAAGCGCCGCCGTGCCACCACCAATGGCACCCCCAGCACAACGTCTACAACCAAGCGACCGCGACGTGAGCACCCGGCCAATTCTGTAACTCCGGCGACAGCGAAGAATTGGAGCCCTCCAGCAGGGTCCTGGGAGGAGGAGATTGAGACCATTGATGCATGCGAGGATGAAGGCAGTGGCAAGTTGATCGTTTATCTTATTTGGAAGAACGGCCGCAAGACCAAGCACGACACCGACGTTATCTACAAGAAATGCCCACAAAAGGTCAGTGACTTGGGGATTTGACGATGTCGCATTGACTGACGAGAAGTAATACAGATGCTCCGCTTCTACGAGCGCCATGTCAAGATCATTAGAGATGAGAACAAGGCTCTTGTTGATGGCGCAGAGACTTAGCAGGACTTGAACAAGGACGGGGGAATTGGAGCGAGACGCAGCCATATAAGGTATCCATTTTGTACTGATCCTCGATGTGGCTGTGGATGGAACGGCGTTATGGGCGATGACCATTAAGTCGCGGATGGGTTTCTGTTTTTCTACTTGACTTACATGCGTCTACACGCGGAATGGGAACAAAATGCTTGTATTCAGACAAGACTTCATATCATATCATGGAGAAACACGGCGCACGTAACATGTGTATTTGAAGCTGTATTTTTATGAGGGAGCGTGTTGGCTACGCAATTGAGTCACAGTGAATTAACAGTGAATAAGCATTGTGCAAGCATTCATGTGAAGATGTCAGACTCGTGCCTTACATTCCGTGGAAGTGCGGCACATCCGGCAGGGTCTTTTCATGATCCTTGGCTTATAGCCAGTCAAACGCGTCTCGACGCGACAACGGTCAATTAAAAAAAGACCTGAGGTGACGTTTTCTGCGAGGCTGGGAAAAGACCAAAGACGTTCCAGCGTGTCAGAGGCCCCTGAATGTCTCCACAGCGGGACCCTTGCAGCGAGCTTAGGTCTCCCCCCTCCCAGCCTTGCCATTTACTAGGTACTGTTGGGCTGTAAGAAAAAGACGGTGGCGGGGCAACGACTTATAATAGAGTGAGTGGTCGTTGGTGAAGTGAGACTACGCATTCCAGTTCCTGATCTTGTTTATCTCTTTTCTAAGAAACGAATCTTACGACCCATTTTCTTGAATAAAGAATTGAGAGATTTTTGGACATTTACGACTGTAACGACTCTCCATTGTACGACTTTGTGATTGATTGGTTCATCTGGTTGCACTACGTTGACTCTCCTCCAACCTCTTGACTCGGACTCGAGCTCAACTCTACTCTTCCACAACAGAATTCTTGGCTGGGTATGTCTACCCCATGAGCCTCAGCAGTCTAGTCTAATTGGACCCTTGAACTAACTGTCTCAGATTGAAACATCTCTCTTGAGTCCATTGTTCGCAACAATCTCAACGTATTGCAACACTACGACCCAAAGTCTCACCATACACAACATCAACCTCTCTCACCAATCGATCCGCTTTCAACCGCCATCATGAAGAAGAACGACGTTATCGCCATCATTATCATCATTCTCTTCATCATCTTGGCAGGCGTATCATTCGGTATCTGGAAGCTCGTCTCTATGGCCAAGAATCATATGAGCGTGACAGGCAGCGGCACATCAAGCAGCCACTCCAGCCGCGACATTGCCGACTAATCCATTCACCTCTCAAGCTTTCAAGCTTCTGATACCCAGTGGTGGTTCTTTTTCCTTGTTTATACTTTTGAGCACAGCGGTTTCGTGGTTATTTACTGCCACTTGTTTTGGATACAACATAAAATCATGGTGGAATGTGGGCGGGTTGGTAATATATGGATGGTTGATTTATGAATCACTCATGTTTGGGTTAAGGCGCAATATCATGGCGACATTGAATGGGCTACGTGTTTTTGGAATATGTTTAAGACCCTTTGGCATATGGGCAATGCATTTTGTACGGAAGATAGACTACGTTTTATGATTAGGAGGCCTAGTTATGGCATGTGAATGAAACAATACATATATGTATCACTTACACACAAAAATGATCGGTTGTGCCGTTGCTCGGGGCCTTCAGTCGTTAAACCACTCTGCTCGTCAACGCAAGACATTGCTCTTTGAATCATTGCCAACTAACTAGTGCTGATTAACAACATTTTGCAGTTATTCAGACCTGGCTTGCCGTGATAGCAATGACACATAACTCTAAGTATGTATTTAAAGAGAGGCTCACAACACCGCAAAGTCCTCCCTTCTTAACCACACAGTCTCGTCAACTCTTCAAATATATTGAACACGTCCTTAAGAAACAATCCTATTCAAATCACTACAATGGTAAATTCCAGTTTTCTGATGCCGGATCTTATTGAGAAGGCCTCCAAGTTGAGTATCGACGATCTTGACACAAACAAGAGTGTTAGCAGCATCTCACGTTACCAGGATTTCCCCTATGCTCACTTTTACGACGACCCCTTCAGGCGCAGGGATTGCCCGGACAAGACAAGCCCTGAGTATCATGAGCGTGTCAGGAAAGCCCTCAAGGCCCTTGAGGGAAAGTACCTCGAGGTTTATCAAGACTACCAGGCCTGGGAGAACGAAGTCATTCTTATGATTGAAAGAGACGACCAGCATAGCTGGAACAATTTCATCCTAGACCCTCACGACCGCATAGAATTCGGCGAAGGGATATTAGACAACATCGAGGCTTTCGTTCCCTTTTCCAACAAGCTCCACCCTTTTCCGAGCTACAAGAGCCAAGGTACCTTGAATAATAAACTCTTCAAGAAGCGGATGCGATTGGCCGAAATAAAGGGACTCATCGAGACCGGACGCCGTGAGCTGGCCCGGCTGGAGGACTCCGACTCATTCATCCAACTTCGTAAAGAGTTCGTCGAGTATCACGAAGAAGTGGCAGCCAGCTGCCATTTTTGTGATGTCAGTGATAACTCGAGTAGTTCCGCGTCCACTGGTTCAGTAGGAACAAGCCGAACTATTGAAGATTAAGAAAAGACTTTCTGGAGGGGTGAGGAGAATGACTTCAGACACAAGGATATCCGGGGGAAAGTTTTAACTCTCATGCTATTCGACTCAGGCTAGGTGGTCTCCAGACAGATTAGCAGAGAATTGATTATCAGCTTCGGGAGAGTTCATACATGTGTTAAATTCAACGAATAAACCAAAACAATATGCATGTTGCTACGAATCTCTGTAATGAATGCGAATTGGTTTCTACTTACGATATTTTAATACTCTCGACATCGAATCTTCCACGGATAAACTGTTCGAAGGTCAGAATCATGTGCCTTTTAAATTGTCACTGCTCAAAGGACGTCTCAAGCCTCGCTTGTTCGATGCAGCTTACCCTGTCGAGGAGACTCTTATTTCTGATTGGCCTAGGTGTTGTAAGTTCGCTCAATGAGGCAACTCTCATTTTTCATAACCAAAACGAAGTCTTTCGTATGTCACTGAAGGCTCATTCGAAATACCATAGTTTTATGTGTTTCTGATTGCTTCGTTTTAGGTCAAAGGCACGAAAGTTACATACACGAGGGCACATAATGAAAACAAATGATTGATCGCCCCCAGGCCGACTTGCGGCATTCTATTCATCTGTGAGAAATCTAGCCTAAGCCTCTCATTCCTTCATTTATGTACTATCATATATGTGTATCTGAAAACTTTATTCGAGAAGTTGTCATCATGACCCTTACTTGCGGGCAACGGGAGTAGGAGTTGGGACCACAACGGGCTCAGTAGTAGGGGCAGCGGGAGGAGGCTGAGGGACAGCAGGAGGAGTGGAAACAGAAGGAGGAGGGACAGGAACCATGGGAGGAGGAGTAGGGGTAGGTCCGGGAGTAGGGACTGTGAAGAGTCAGTTTAGTTCGAGTTAACACATAATGTAGAATCACTCACCACCAGGCTGCTGGCCGTTGCCAGGCACGGGCAACCAACTACCGGGTCCTCCATTCTGACCACCACCATAGTGACCGTGGTTTCCAGGCTGAGTGCCATTCATAGAAGGAGGAGGGGGGAAGAATCCTCCAGGGGCAGCCTCTATATGAATGTCAGTATGCTGGTCACAAAATATGAACAAGAGATGAACTTACGAGGGAAAGGAAGAGCCATAGAAAGGGGAGCCACGGCGGCAATGGCAAAAGTGATGAAACCAGTCTTCATTTTAGCGGTTTGTTAAATGTAGTGACAGAAAAAGTTGCTTGATCTGAGGACGAGAAAGAATGGTAACGACTTGAAGTCTTTATAACGAACGAGGCCAGCTCAAACAACAAGGATATAAGATAAAGATAACTTAGTAGGTCACAGACCAAGACGATGTTGTCAAGAATAGAGAAGAAATGATGGGCTGGAATGCTCAAGAACCTGTTTTTGACGAGATTGTAGGCCATGTTATATATCTGTTGCTACAGCGGACCACTTTCCCCCTTGGTAGCTCTGCACATCTTTACCGTGATGGAGGAATATACCGAGAGACCCTTGAGTGATCAGCCGTGAGTTACATAAGTTAGATCATGGAAGGTGAGAAAATGAGTGGCTAGGATGGTGCGTATGGGTTGACTGACTCTCCACAGTGCTGGTGGCCTTGGACGAACCGGTGTGACCGATGGAGGACCGGTAGTTGGGATGGTCTGTATCGTCTTGATGAAGCTTACATGGGTGGGTACGGAAGGGTAAAAGCTTGTCTCGTCTTGGATGTTTCTCTGCTGAATGCTTGGACGGCATTGATACATGGCAAACTGTGGCATTTTATGTGTAGAAGTACCTATGATTTTATGCTTAATAACTCTAATTGTTCTTCAATTATCTGTGTCTATACTAGTATGATCTTTATTTATTTAGATAACTTTAACCTTACCTACAATACTCTTGATTCATGATCTACACTGTCACAGTGACATCTTTACAAAAACAAGAGTTACAGTATCCGTCTCCATAATTGAACCCACAGCCTTCTAACAAACGACGCGTAACGCAAAGAAACAAGGTGAAAACCCATCTCCACCAGTGAATGCCCTACGGAGAATTCACCTCCAGTAAAACATATGCCCCGCAGCTTATTCCCTGGCAGCCAGCACCGTTTGTTTCAAATCTCAACTCTCAGTCTCTCCCTATTTTCTCCACCACCAATCATTGTCTAAAATACAGTACGTGCCATAACTGAGGCTCTTTTGTTCTGCAGGTACGTCTGTTGTAGCGCAGATCTCTTCTCCAACGAGGTTCTCTATGCGATATCAAGGAGGTTGACGACGCGGCCTGCAGAGCTTGAGGGCTGGGGTCGAGATCCAGTAGAATAGACATCTGATGGATGAGATAAAATTGTGGGATTTGTGAGAGCGTATCTTTGACTTTATTTTTACGGTTTCATCGTTCGTGTTGACAAAATCTCTACTACGGTAGATGCGCAGTGCAACGGTACTCGATTGTAGCCTCAATATCTCTAATCCTTCAGAAACCAGTCGTCCTCGCTGTCTATGTCGTATGCTCTATACATATCATCTGAGCAGTTTATCGCCATGTAACAAAAGTTTAGCATCGCTGCTTGACGAACCTCTCATCATGTTGAACCGTGGGTATTTTCTTCCTCAATCAACCGTTCTGTCCGGAACAGTCCATCTCTTGTCACTTCGCCTCTCACCAACTCATGACGCCTCGACCACGATCAAATCCACCTCGTAGCTGACGCTCAGGCTTGACCACTTTGCCTCTCAAGACTGTATATCGGATCAAGTTCTCGCAATCTTCAGGCATGACGCGTGCCAGCCAGATACCCTGTGATGCGCCCACACTCTCCTCTGCTGAACCGTTGGTACCATTGCCATTCTTCTCAACGCCATTTGTGCCGTTTTGCAGCTCAGGAACCGGATCATCCAGACCAAATGCATTCGGCCGTCGGTAGATCATGACGTTGGCGGAGTACTTGTGTCCTCCCACATGGCTGATGTAGTAGATACCAACACCGCCAGGCCTCTCATCATGCAAGTCTCGATACAGACCCAACGGCCTAAGCTGGCGCTCAAACTCTTTCCTCAGAATCGGCGCACTCTGTGCACAACGCACATCGCGTGTTCGATGACTGCACATGAGGATTACAGCGTTGTGAGGGCAGTCCTTCAGAGAGACATCCGGGATCCCGGCGGCCGGGTCGGGAGATGGAAGAGAAACCGGTAGCGGCGTGGGGTGAAGGGGAGAAGTGCTAGTCGGGGCCCGGTTGATAACTTCGGCAACAATCTTAGGCACACTGAGAGGGTGAACATTGTGAAGAAGCTTGAAGGCTGGCAGTAGTAAAAGAGTTGTAGGCTCAGAGTAGTCATCCGTGTCATGAGGAGTCGGCATATTGGATGCCGAAAGCTTGAGTTTCTGTGCTTGTTAGCGCCGCAATCATCAAATTCGATGAGTGGTGATGAGAGGCAAAATACCCTCGTCTCATAAACCAACTCATATGAGATAAACACTCACCCCGTTCGCAGGCTCGGCCGCCTTAGAAAAAGCCTCCATCACACTCCCCTTTTCATCCGCCACATCCCTCACCCAGTCCGTCTTGCCTGTTCCAACAAGGAGATGCGTACTCCAAGGCTCGACAAGTCCATAGAGCACATCCTCCTCCTCAATCTTGAAGCCTCGAGGATACCTCACGGAGCAGTTTTCACAGTCGTGCAGACATTCCTCGCCGTCTACTTTTGGATCCGTCTTGGCAAAAAGCTCCGAAGATGAGGGCTTAGTGTCCTGTTTTGCAGATCCTCCACCGAGCACGGAGCCCATGAGGTTCTTTAGTGAGAGGGCCATTCTTTGCTTCGCGGGCTTGTGCTGCGGAAGCCAGGACGGTGTAGCGGCTGTTATGGAGGTTGAAGGTGAGGTAAATGGAGGGGGATTGTCGTGTGTGGATGAGGATGATAGGGTCATGTTGTAATAGAAGATCTTTCGGTAGGTTTTAGGGCCGTTGACGTCTCCAGATGCCGTAGGTTCGGTTCGGAATGGGACAGCGTGATTGGCACTGATCCACTTGAATAATTAATTGGGAATGGATATACCAGCAAGCTTTTGGGGATGTTACTGATTGATAATCAGATGATCGATCAGATAATTAGTTACACGCTGCTACTGAAATGGAGGATGATTCAAATGATGAGATCGATTCTGCTTCTCTGCATTACCAATATCGCGTCTCCTATGGCTTCATATAACCCAAACACTTCGCTTTGTTCTTTCGCTCTTTTGCCTCCCCCGTCTATCTCCGATCACCGAGCCTGACAGGTAGGTGCTGTAACATCGGCACGCCATTAAATTGCATCCGCTCCCACAAAAAGGTTATCAGATCCTGTCATTTTTCCCGGTCTCCATCCAATTTCAGCCCCAGGCGAACCCCAGCATTATTAATTACAACATTTGTGCAAATGTACGGAGTAGAAATCACTTCTTTAGACTGGCCCGTAGCCCAGGTTTCTCTCAATTCTTTACATAAGAATAATTAAGGTTTTGATTAAACTCAAGATTGAGATGTAACGGTCGTGCCAAGATCCTCAAGATCCTCAGGATCCAAAAACTACTCCGTCAATAATCTCTGTCCTCGTGTCATTTAGTCCACTCATGTTCCTCAAAAATCATCAAATGCTATACGGTAGCCGATTCAAATAATACAAAATATTTAGCTATACTCCGCAGCTGCTTGAGGCGTCCCTATCCCTAATTGGCGCTTCTGCCAGTCATCTGCTTTCCAATGCTTACGCTTTCTTCTTTCTAGCCTCATCATAACCCTCCTCTTCACTGTCATCCTCGTCGTCACGGTCCGTCCTTTCTTGATCTGTCTTATGTCGCCTATTCTTCATAGCCTCTCGAATCTTGCGACTCGCCTCATCAAATCCACCTGAGGAGTCCAACGTGGTGAACCCACTGATAGGGAATCCACCAGATCCGAACCCACCCCCGCTGCTGCTTGATCTCGACCTGCTACGGGCTCTGGAAGGCGGCCGTGTAGAGAAGATGCCCACGTGACCAATATTGCTGAAGGAATCGTTGCGCGGGAGGGCTCGGCTAGACTGGGTCGTGCTTCGTCGCGACAGAGCTGGTGGGGTTTCGGGCTCATACCCAGTACTGGACTGATCGCTGTCTCTGCGGCGATGTGCCTTGGAGGTTGTGGATGAGCTACTCTCGGCTTTGTAAAGGTCGGGCACAAGTCGTGCCTTTTCAAAGTCATCAAACATCTCAGGCCCCAGCGTGTTGATGACATCTGTTACCTGAGCACTCAGCTCGGCTCGTCGTTCTCGTAGCTTGTGGATGTTGTAGTTGGATGTTGGTGTCAAGCAGAGGAGTAGCGGACGCAGAGACTTGAAGATATCCACACCAACCTCACCAAAACGCAGTGATGCAAAAGTGATACCAACCATAAAGGGCCACAAAGCGAAATAGACCACCAGCAGCGGTACGCCCTCAGGAACATAACCCCAGAGACGGTCTTGCCACACCTTGAAAGTTATGATGGCCGAGTAAATATGGTAGAGAGTAGGTGCAAACCCGATTGCCACAAGGATCTTCCAAGTCGCCATGACATCGCGGCCTCGAATCTTGACTGTTGAGCCCGCCAGAGCTGTCTTGGCCTTCTGTCGACTGATGATCTTGGTCGCTACGAAGACAGGCGAGAAGAGAATCAAACCTGGCAACGTGCAAATGAAGAGGAAGAGTAGTTTGATTGATCGGTAGATGAAAAGGAATATGACCTTGATCATGTTCATCTTGGCATACTGGACTTGGTGGTCTTTTAGGTTGAGGTACCGCAATTGAGAGTTGTACTCTTTGACTGCGGCAGACAAGGACGTGATGCGCTCATCGTTCTTGTATCGCTCATATCCCATGCATAATCTGCGGTTAAGCTCGATCACTACAGGAAGTGGGAGTTTCTTGCCGGTGGGATTGTAGAGCCGGCGAGCGGCCTGGATCACCATGAGTGTGTCGTAGTCGGGAGCAGAGACGGTGACAGAATTCAGAGCCTGATAGACTGTGTCAAGAACTTGGCCAATGGCTTCACGCCGTTGGTTGTTGCAGTAGAGCTCAACAAGGTGACGAGGGATTTCAAAGGGAGCACCGAACTCAACAACCGCACGTGAGCGGAACTTGTGGGCATGGAAGTAATTCATTCCCACGGGTACGATCTTGAGGCCGCAATCGGGATCTTGGGCCAGAGTCCCAAGGGCCATGATGGCAACACCAGCCTTGAGAGGTAGAAGTTCAGTGCGATCATGGCTACCGCCCTCGGGAAAGATACCAACACAGCCGCCATTGCAGAGCCGAGAAAATACTGCCTCGTAAACTTTGGTCTGGTCAATGTGGGGTGCCAACTTGAACTTGGTGCCCTGGTAGCCTGGAGCAGGACCCTTCACGTCCTTGTTGGTGAAGTTCCCATCTTTGTCGATATCGTCACGGCCTGTGAGTTGTTGCAAAGCGATCTTGCTCTTAAAAGGTCGCTTGACACGGATCTCTTCAGGACCGATAATCTGAGAAATATCGACACTGGCGCCACTGGTGTTCTTGGTTGAGGGGAGAAAGAGCATGCCTTGAACCTCACCCTCTCCCTCTCCGAATTTTGTACCGACACCTCGAACAAGAGTTGGGTCGTTGATAGGATCGGGGAGGTAGATGGTGCCAGTAGCTGGCTTGGCAGCATCTTGAGCGCGACCGACGGGAACTGAGCCAACTTGTCGCGAGCCCCATCCGATGAAGCCGTGAACCGACTTTTGGGCAATGAGGAGGGATGCTCGGCGCTTGGCTTCGTTACGGAGGGTACGTTGAAGAATAATCGCATCGACGAACTAATGCAGGTCAGTAGCTGGTCTTGTCTTGTACAACATATTCCTGGTGCGCTCTATCTTCAACCACGAGCTCCCCCAGATTATGCACAACTAACCTGATTGGCATGTGGCGCGGCGACGAACAGAACAGGGCCAGTCTGAGGAACACGCCAGGCACCTCGAGGCACAACTTCTCGGAAGAACATATCGACGATGTTGCCAACGGTATACAGGAACATATCGTACTTCCAGTTCACCATAGGATAGAGCTCCTTCTGCGGGGTTGGGCTCGTCGCGGACTGCGGCGCTGCCGCGTCCTTTGTCCCAGCATGTTTAGACATTACGGGCTTGCGAGGGAGAGCCCAGCGTTACGGAAACAGTTGCGCGAAAGGATATTTCGAAGTCGAGCTGTGGATAGATGCTGTACAATAAAAATTTCGACAGAGCTAGACAAGCGAGTTGGAATCGATGTGAGGGGCGGCGGGCCTCAGTTATGGAGCGAACGCAGGTTGGACGGTCAGACGGGAGGGAATATGACAAGATATAATATGTACAAGTAGTCGAAGGTGTTGGTTCTAGAGAGAGGTCTGCATTCCTGGAAGGACAAGGGTGAAGGATATGGAAGAAGATGCAGGATGGAGATGGAAATGGAAATGGAAATGGAAATGGAGAAACAGCTGGGGCTGCTGGGTTGGCAACAGAATGTAGGTACTGTACTGCACCTGAAGGAGGGGAAGGTAACTTAGTGATGGAGGGAGAGGTGTCTGCCCAGTAAGGAAAGGCTGGTTTTAAAGCTGACAAGCTATGATCTTCATAGGATGAGTTAAAAACCACGGCACTTCACATATTGGCACATCAAATTTTGCTCCTCTTTCTTTGTTGTTGCTGCACTGACTGTCTTTATCGTCTACGAGCTTCCTGTTTAGTTACAATCACCCGTTTGCAATCCCTTCTGACGACCGAGGATATATACTTCCAAGCCCTATAGACTATAGTCTGCGGCGCAAACCCCGTACCAACCCGCAAGTACTCGCACTCGGCGCTTTGCCCCTGCAAACTGTTTATCATCACTCCACTTATATCGGAGATCCGGTGCGGTACGGTACGGGGATGGTGCAGGTTGTAAGGAGTACCAGGGTTTTTGCGTAATCATTATAGCATCAAAGACATTGTTTAACCCGAGCATGTCGGTCACAAGCCACAAATAACGGTTCTGCATGAACGATACAGCAATATCTTACTGTCAAGAGCTTCAATCTCTATGAGGCCGTCTTTAAATTGCATCAAGAACAAAGATATGTGCCGTCCCATTGCCCCCTTTGCCCTGCCGAGAGATCACAAGCCCGAGTCACCTACCTATCCATCAATCAATCACAAGTTAATTCACACCACTATCGTCACCACCCCAGCCACTGATAGTTTGCTCAACCCCGGAACCATCCGCTGCATCACGCTACAGTGCCTCCTCATATGGGTCCTTTACCGAATTCTCTTTGCGAATTTCCGAGAAACATTAGCAAGGAAGAGGAAAACGCATCCGTGCACCTGTATTCACATGTTAATTGTTGACTCTTTGTCGGAGTCTCCCTCATTACAGCACAAAATTTAGAGATCAAAATATGTTGAAAACAAGTAGAATCTGGTTGGCGTTAATCTTGTCTATGACTATCAACCAAGTCCCTACAAAAATGCCAAATCAAGTGGTCTCAATGCAGTTGAGACCTCTAATGCATGCACCATCAAAACGAGGGGTGTGCACCATAAAGCTTGGGTAGTACCTATAAAATTGCCGTGCCTCTCAACCCGTAAGACCGTCTGCTCATCCCGAGGCCAAAAGGATCTTCAGATTTCAATAGAAGAGAATAGACGAGATGCTGGGTTGGGTAAGGTATAGCTGCACAATGTTACACACATTTCCCCAAATCCCTGCTTCAATATGCAACTGTGATGCGTTATGCCGTAACTACTGCCATTATTCATCTCTGGTCATAGACTTGGGGTAGATACCATTTTTCACCATACCTTACCTAAGTACACATCATGGATGGTCGTATGTTGGGAGTTGTCACGATGCCTGAAAGTTGTTATTGGTATTAGGTAGTTAGAACTATAGATAATTAAACGTCCTCCCACGCCTTGCAAACTCGAATTCATCAAAAACAACGCTGAGAGATATCCAACTCTAGTCCAGTAATCTTGAGCACTCAACGTTTTCCCCGTCGCCGGCTCTTCTTCTCTGGCACACTTGCGCTGCCGCCTTCTAACTCGCCCTCCTCAATCTTGCCCTCATTCTCCAACTCTTTCAATTTCTCCTGCCCCGATATAAACATGCTCAAATCCCGATTCATCTCTTGAAGGTCGGCATTCTCTCCTTTGAGTTTCTCCAACTCTTTTACTATCGCTTCGTGGTCGCTGTTGAGATGCTCAATCCGCTTCATCAGTCCCTCGTTCAAACGCTTTTCCTCTTGGAGAGATTTGCCAAGGTTGCGTGCTAATGCTTCGCTCTTGCTCGCCTTGTTGCGCTCCCGATCAAGTTGCTTCTCTAGCTCTGGTATTGTTTCCTGGCTCAGGGTTGTATACTTTTCGTCGAGCACTGTCAGCTTTTCCATAGCCTTTGAGGCTTGTGCTGCAGCTTCCTCAGCTGCGGCAGAAGCTTTCGAGGCCTTATCGACAGTCTTGCTGATCAGTTCTTCATAGTATGCCCTTTGAGATTCCAGTTGACTCGTGACAAGATGCGTGTACTCCAGACCAATGCTGTCCAGCTTGGCTCGAGGAACAACATCCTCTTCCTCCAGATGGCCGACTGACCTGTTTCTCGAAGGAAGTTCAACAACCTTTCCATCACCTTTATCTCGTATCAGGCGATGAACCCACATGTCTCCAGCGTAGTCCCAGACATGTTGTGTTTCCAGCTCCAGAGCAAAACAGTGGGCTGTCTCTTTCCAGTGATCTTTTGCATGGCCACCTTTGTATCGGCCACAGCCCACGTAGCCACAAATCAAGCAAATCCATAGATCATCTGCGCAGTCGCAGATGCTGCAGAGATTCGAGACCCCAGACCCAAATGGCTTTGAATGAGGCCCTGAAGGGTCTGATTCTGAGCTGGGTGAGGTGTTTGTGAATCGACAGACAGGACATCCAGCACCTTTCCAATTTTGAAGGCATGTACAGTGGAACACATGAGAGCATGGTATTGTCATCAACCCGTTTGTCTCATCCATGCGTTCCAAACAGACAGGGCAAGTTGGCAGTTCCACAAGATTCGGTGTCGGTGGAGGAAACGGTCTGAGACTGCTTGACATGCCAGCGGGCGAGGATAAGGGGGAAAGAGCTGCGCTCGATCTTCTGCGTGTTGGTGTTTCGAATGTTATACTCTTGACAAAAACTACATGGCAGACTTGAGGCTGTATCATTGTTAGAGATAGGCTTAGAGAAACTGGATGTTTTGGCCACTTACCTCCACAGTATTAAAGACCTTTCCATCGAACTCTCTCCGCCATTGCTTGGCCCGGAAATTGTTTCGGAACTTGAGCAAGACAAGGTATCTGTTCATCCGCGATGTCATAACCATACGGCAATGACTGATATCTCCCCTCCACTTTTCTCCAACAAAACCCATCAGGTCACCTGGCGACATATATGCAGGGACTGCTGGTATACAAAGAGTTGTGCAGTCGGTATCCTTTGAGCCACTTGCTTCAGTTTCTTGATGGTTCGTCTCAATAAGCCCGGAAGTCTCATCTTCTTCTCTGTAAAAGTGTACGACTCCCCAGCCGAGCTCAGTATTCTTTGTCTCGAGGGGAAGAAACTCGGCTTTTGTCGCCGTACCAGCTCCCCCGAATGTTGGGCCTAGTGAAGGAGCCGCAGAAGGGCCGCTTCGGGTCGTCTCACCTGCCATTGCGTGCCCAGTCCTAAGGTCGACCGTCTCGAGGCTAACACGGCCAAACCGCCAGTCTCTAACTGCGTTCTGTGGATGTATCGCGACACTTGAGTTCGGGGGCGGAAAGCTGTTAGCTCGCTCGAGCCACTGTCTCTCGGTTACAATCTCGATTTTCCGTCCGGAGTCTTTGACCGATGGCCTCGCAGCTGCGCCACAATCGATTATACCGAGATTCGACGAGGGCGAGTTTTGCCTCGTAAAAGTGTATGGGGTTGCGTGGCTCGCCGAGTCGTGCTGGGAATCTATAGATCTCGATACTTTATAAGTGGTTCGTCGGTCTGGTCGCGGATGGGATGGAAAGTCGTCGAAGACACTCGCTTCAGGAGACGGAAGCCAAATTTCGTCTTGAGCTTTAGCTGCCGATGTTGCAGCGACCGGATCAGGAGTCGGATAAAGCTCGAATTTGAGGTGATAGAAGTAAGACGGCATAGCCTGATATATCAATCTGCGGCTGAACCGCTCGCTCGAGACAGATGCACGAAGTCTTGGTCGCAAACTCAGATTGGTCTAGGTAGAGAGTGAAGTGTATCGTTTGTTGCTAAGGAGGCCAAAATAGGTGATGGTGAAGGGGTCGATACTTATAAATCATCGTATGCCTGGGTGTGACAATGACGACGACGAAGAGGAGGCCTGACTTGGTGGGTACACGAGTATTGAAAGAGGAAAGATTTAAACTTGCAACTTACGGCTCATGAGGTCTATGTCAGCCCCACCCATCATGACCTGGCTGCGCTGTGGAGTAAGCGGTAACTGAGGGGCAACTCCACACAGCGTCAACAACACTTACATGGCAACACACGGAACATCACAATCAACAAGAGGGTCAGAGAAGGTGACAAATAGTCAAGTAGACTTCATTAGTCTATTAGCACCTTGCGTAATATTCGTAAGGGCAAAAACTACATAATAATCATGACAGGCCTGGAAGTTGCCTGATCTCGAATTCATTGCCAGTCCCTAACGCCATCATAAAATCCATCACCGTTCGTTGGAATCGCTTACTGGCCGCCGCGAAGTCGGAGAACGAGGTGAAGAGTTGACTCCTTCTGGATGTTGTAGTCGCTCAAGGTGCGGCCATCTTCCAGCTGCTTGCCAGCGAAGATAAGACGCTGCTGATCCGGAGGAATACCCTCCTTGTCCTGAATCTTGCTCTTCACGTTGTCGATAGTGTCACTGGATTCGACCTCAAGGGTGATGGTCTTTCCAGTGAGAGTCTTCACGAAAATCTGCATACCACCACGAAGACGGAGAACCAAGTGGAGAGTAGATTCCTTCTGGATGTTGTAGTCGGAAAGAGTTCGGCCATCCTCAAGTTGCTTGCCAGCGAAGATGAGTCGCTGTTGATCCGGAGGAATACCCTCCTTGTCCTGGATCTTGCTCTTCACATTATCAATGGTATCGGATGACTCGACTTCCAGAGTAATGGTCTTTCCAGTAAGGGTCTTGACGAAGATTTGCATACCACCACGGAGGCGGAGGACGAGATGAAGAGTAGATTCCTTTTGAATGTTGTAGTCGGCAAGGGTTCGGCCGTCTTCAAGTTGCTTTCCAGCAAAGATCAGGCGCTGCTGGTCAGGAGGGATGCCCTCCTTGTCCTGAATCTTCGACTTAACATTGTCGATAGTATCGGACGACTCAACCTCAAGGGTGATGGTCTTGCCAGTGAGGGTCTTGACGACTATGAGGAGTTGTTAGAAGTGGCTCATGTGGCGACGAGGTCGATATAACTTACAGATTTGCATACCACCACGGAGGCGGAGAACAAGATGAAGAGTGGACTCCTTCTGAATGTTGTAATCAGAGAGAGTGCGGCCGTCCTCAAGCTGCTTGCCGGCGAAAATCAAGCGTTGCTGGTCGGGGGGGATGCCCTCCTTGTCCTGAATCTTGGACTTGACGTTGTCAATAGTGTCGGAAGACTCAACCTCGAGGGTAATGGTCTTGCCGGTCAAGGTCTTGACGAAGATCTGCATGATGGCGGTGATCTATTGCAGAAGTGATGTGGATAGATGGTGATCGGATGAGAGATGGTCTTTGATATCGCTGGTCTTGAGCGAAAGTAAAGTCTTGGGTGAGAGATGTTTTGGGAAGAAAAGAGGATGAAGTTAGAAAGAGGTGAGAGAGGTTTAAGTACCTGCTGAGGGGAAAGGTTTGTTTGATAATCAAGCGGGCGGGCGAGAGGGGGCGCAGTGACTGGATTACGCTTGCCAGTGACGAACGGCACCGGCAAGGCAGCGTGGCAGACACTGGAACCCAGGAGGCAGGAGCGCAGCTTCCGGGGGCGGATGATTCATGAGAGCCAATGACGGTTGCGACTAGGGAAGGCTCCAGAATCTGGCCAGGCTGCAGAGCGCCACAGTAAGTTGTAGATACTTTCTCTTTACGCAACCTTACTGCTTGTGACAAGGTACTCGAGACCTATCACTTATCGCCGTAAAGTGGGTCCAATGGAAGGTTCGCAAAGGCTGGAAGTCTGACTGATGTCAGGAGCGGTGTTTGGATGTTTGTCTGTTCATTCATGCTCTAGCATCTTCGAGGGGGATCTCGAAGCACTTAGAAATATAAAAGCATACCTTACCTTGGCCCTAAGTTCAATACAAGTCTTTATCTGACATGCCTACAACAACCTTTTAACTCACAACTCAAAGCGTGTCTGCCATGGACCGACGCAGTCACTTATCCATTACCGTCGCATTCACCATCTCACCGTGATTCACCACATCAGCAGATATCCATGGTCTAGCGCTAGGATGCACGAGAGCGGAGTGGCGGAGCCTGGAGCGGGCATGTCGCCACTTTACCCCGGGAAAGACAAAAAGCGATGCTTGTTTGGATGTCTCGAACAGACGCAATTCGACCATCAGAAATTTGTCTAAAAAGAATGGCTAATTATTCAGGCCTTTCCTGGGAGATCGCAGGTGATCATTCCCTAAAGCTTCAATGACCAAGCCTTTGGCTCAGGAACCGATGGTGAACCTCTGGATCAACACGCCGAGATAACTCAAAGTGGATTTGACAGGATACGGAGTAGGTCTAGCACCACTATCAGAGACGGGAGGACTTGGTGTACCTGGACGGACACCTCTCTGGCATCAAGAGTCGAGCACTCGATTCACTTGCCGTCTGCAATGCTGAATTTTCACAGTAGAAAATTTGACGACCTCACCTCTCAGTCCGAGTTCCAGATCAAATATCCCGGGGGTCACCGACTTCTGCCGCCCGCTGAATCCGGTCTTGTCGGCGCTCGCGACGTCATCAGCCAACGATTCTGGCCCGTGAGGACCCTGTCTCGACGACTACCCTGTTCGCATCAACTTTTTGGACTCATGCAACACAACGAGGCTGGTAACGTTTCGAGTTTGAATCAATGGTAATGCCTTGAATTCGAAAGCATTCATTTCCAGCCACCGTGATCTCGTTGCTTCCATCTGGGAACAATCGTCTCACTGTTTCGTTCGATTCGTTATCAAAGCTAACAATGAGCTTATCTCAAACAATCGTTGCTCAACATGGCGTCTTATCATGACCCCGCCTTTGTGGTGTTGGCAAGGAACCTCGTGAACCACCAGACCCCCGATTTCGTGATAGCTCGACTAGGGGAGGAAAGAAAACTCAGGACCTTGATCCTAAATGATAAAAAGATTGAGGTAATTTAGGATAAGTTTAGGATATCTTTTGCTGAGTTTATTTTTGATACCTTGTATTTAGGTCTGAGTTTTCTTGCCCCCCAAGGACTCGACAATGCCTGAGGGTGTCTAATGTCATCGGTCCGGCCAAACAGCCATGGTGTTCAGTTAATGCTATGGCTGACTGTATTTTTCGCTTTCCCCTCCAGCCGTTGCAAATATGCGCCTGGATTAGGAAATATCTTGGTGTCAAGTAAGACATGTCTCAAAAGCTTCTGAAGCTGTAACTTGCAATGATTCAAGCAGAACATTATAGGAATGGAGTAGCCTTGGGGATATCACTAAGATAATAGCCCCGAGTTTTCTTGCCTACCCTTGAGTGGCCCCTAGCATTAGTTATCTACTCGTTCAGAGATATCATGATTATGGGCTGGTCACACATTCATAGCTTCTGTTCAGTTCAGACTCAAGTTTCAAGGGTTTAAAAGTTCCATTCGATATACTTGTGGCAGCTCTGTAGCACTTGCCAAGCATAGAGCCTTTTTTGTAACTATCCCAATATCCCTTTGACAAACTGCTAAAATAAAAAACACGATTCGCTCTACTCTGCTCTTCGTCGTCGACATCGCACTCTGCTTGTCGCGAGTCCAGCCCACTTGAGCTCACCAACGCCCTCCAAAGACATTGTAAATCACACACACCTCCCATATAGGCTTATCGGCCATGCGAATTCAATCATTCCACAAATGCCACATCATCAAACATGATCCCGTAATAACACCACTAAATGGGTGAGTTTCGCTATCATCTGTATGGTACGGTCGTTCTTCTCTCTCTCCAAGACTTTAAAACAATAAAACAATAAAATATGATAAAAAGAACTAAACGCTCTGTCTTCTTCAGTCATACAATCATAGAAGAAAGTCATAAGAAGGTCATAACACATTTTCCCGTGTCAGGTAGCTTCGTGTTGTCGGGCGGTGACCAGCCGTGATAGAATGTTAGAGTCATGTTCGTATGCTCAAAAAGGACAAATCTGGGGTCGCTGTTGACCAAGATTGAAAAGGCCTTGTCAACGCTTTCGCTGTGATAAAACAAATGCAACAAAGGAAAAGAAGGCTCCTATAGAACCCTATCATATGTTTTGACAGTGTCATCGCATCGTGACTTGAGTAGCAGTATCTTAGTTGGCCCGGATAACAAGTTTCGAGAGGAACTTGTTGGACAGGGAGTCGAAGTCGTAGCGGTCAAACTTTGACTCCTTGCGGGTACGAAGATAAGCCTCTGCGATGGGTTGTTAGTACAAGATACAATAAGAACGATACTGTCAAGGTGTACATACCGTGCTTGATGACGTGCTGTCTCACTTCAGTCATGGCCTCGCAGACCGAGGTGTTGTTGTGGAGGAGGTGGCCATGCTTGCGTGTATCCCAGTCGGTGAAGGCAGGGAGCTTCTGGGAGATGGCGTGGAAAAGACCCACAATAACACCAACAGGTGTTGTCTCCATATCAGTGCAGAACTTGTTGACGGCAACAGGGTCGGGGACTCGGTAGTGGCAATCGAACTGCATCTCCTCCCAGACGGCAAGGAGGATGGAGGCAATCATGAAGATGGTAGGCCAGTTCTTCATCTTCTCACCACTGTAGACACCAGAGTACAGGGCAGAGAGCTCCTCAAGAATATCCTTCTGCAACTCACGCCACATGTCGGCGAGGGCACACTTGATCTGGAAGTTGATCATGACGGGGGCGACAGTACGACCGTAGTACTTGGAGTCCTCATCGTCGATCTGACCATCGAGGTCAACCTCGGATCCTTGGTTCTCAACCATGGTGATATGCATGGTAAGGTTGTAGGCAAGGACCAGCTTAAGCGACTTTCGGATAACAGGCATCTTCTCCTTGACATAGTAGCGGTGAGCGGTCTTAAGGATTTCGGTGATAAAAGGTGTACCCTCGAAATGGTCGTCAATGAAGTCTTCGAAAGGACCATCAATGTGCTTATCAAGATACTCAGAGAGTGCATCAAGACGAATGCCTTCGGCACCGACGTCAAGTTTCTCAGTGCGGGTCTCGAAGTCAATAGGCTCCTGGTCGGTAAGTGTAGACTCGACCCAGTCAACCGAGAAGCAGCTATCATCGGCAACAAAGACCTCGCGAACCATAACGGGGAGCGCGAAACCGTAACCGTGTGTGATCCACATAAGGGTCTCCTTCTGGGCGAAACCCTTGACATTGTAGACTGAGACACCACGGTCCATGTGTCGCTCGTAGTCGGCCTTCCAGTCCTTCATGAAGTAACCAATATCCTTGATATCGATACGAGTGCAAGGGACTTGCCAGAGACGGGCGTGAGAAGGCTGGCAACCAGCACAGGGCTCACCCTTATCGCAAGTCTTCTTGAGGAATTTGCATCGGAGACAAGCTCGCAATTTTCTGATCTCGCTAGCCTGCTTTCTCTGTTCAGGTAGAAGAGGTCCCTTTCTGCGGCCAACCTTCTTCTCAACAGTACCATCCTTCTTGCCATTGGAAATACGTCGAACAACATTCTTGGTGGTGCTCTTAGTAATGGGGCTCTTACGAGGACCCGAGTTTCGGCGGGTAGTGCTGCTAGAAGATGGGGATACTGATCCGGCACCACTGCCGGGGCTATGACGGCTTGAAGAGGGTTCAGACTTGATGGGAACAGTAGCGACAGTGGCGACAGCGGTGGTAGCGACAGTGTTGGTTGCGACAGGCTCATGCACATGTGTGTGAGTGTGGGCGTGGTTATGAGCGTGGCCATCATTGCTGAAGCAGTTGCGGTGGTTACCAGCATCGACATAGCCGTCAGACTCGGGAGAGAAAGGAGAATAAGGGAAAGGCGCAATCTCCTCGAAGCTTCCAAACTCCATAGAATTGGCGCCATCGGATGAATCGGAATTGGTTCTCAAGTGAAGGGTCTGGGAAGGGTTGAAGATAGCAGCGCCCTGCGCGTGAGCTTGTTGGAACTGATCAAAGTTGGGCTGATTCCAATCCACCATGGCCCAGCCCTCGCCCGAGGATGAGGGTAGAGACAGAACCTCGAGGTATGTACCGGTAGGTGAGTTGCTTCCGACGCTATCAAGACGAGGTAATCCATCCATCTGCAGAGTATTCTGGAATTCCTGCCAGTCCCCCATTCCGGCGTTGGGCCATACGGCTTGTGTGTGGTCGTCCATTGGCAGTCCGTTGAATGTCGATTCGAGGAGATTGGCTTGAAGAGCTGCCTGTGTAGTCGCGGGAAGATAATCAAGGGGGTTGGTCGGCTGGAAGTTTGCAGGGAAGGCATTGAAGCTCATGAGGGCAGCATCTTGGATGAACTGGGTCATATCAGCAGCAGCGAGGTGCTGCTGTTGCTGCTGCTGTTGCTGAAGGGCCCAATCCGTCAAGGGGTTCACACTTTGCTGAAAAGGTGATTGTTGTAGCGGCGAGTGCTGGCTATGAGGACTGGCTGATTGAGATGGAGGAGAAGACTGATGCTCCTCCGGGCTCATCGAGGCATAGCCGTGAGAGTTGTTTGAAGACATATCGAGGGGAACAGCCCAGTGCCGGGCGTCCTGGGGCATGATGTTTGAAGCAGCCGAAGGACTCGAATGGGTCGTGGCAGTCGAGTACGTTTGGTAAGCAGCGCGATTTCGAGTATCGAAGGTCGTCAAGTCGAGATAGGCATCACCCCCGCCGTTGTTGAAGTCGTAAGTCATTCTGGGCAAAAAACAGAAGGGAAGCGGAGTAGGAAAAGGCGGATGATCGATAATATTGTAGGAACTGAGCGGAGGACACCGCTCTTTCGTGAAGTCCCTTGTTGAGGTGAAGGGAGGAGGTCTGAGGTTTTGGAGCAGCTGGAGAAGGAGGAGAAGGCTCAACGGTGGGTAGATCATGGGTTAGTCTCGCTGCTGTGGGCGGTTTGTCGATGGGGGAAGAAGCGGTGAAGCCGTCGGGACATGCAGCCAATGGCCAAGCCACCTGAGATGGAGGCGCCCACCCACTAGAGTGGCCGCTACATAAGCCTATCCGCTGGCGGCGTCCGCTCCAGTGAAGAGCACACGACCCGCTATGGATCGCATGGATCCCGCCTAGCACCTCACAGGCTCACACCCCAGGAACCCTTGGGTCACTGTACTGGCTGTTCTGCTGCTGCAACCCTCCTGCGCCTCTTCTGGGGTGTTGGACATTGACCAATTGTGGAAGCGGGATCGATGGCATGACAGAACCTGGTTCATCTGTTAAGAATTCCTCGTTGGCGCCATGTAAACACAAACAGGTTTACCCCGAGCCGAGTCTAGCCAACCACCTTAGTAGCCGCGGCCGCCGCCATCGCTTGAAAGCCATGCTCCAAGGTTTCGGTTGTCAGAAAGCCAGTCTCAGTGAAAAATCTCAGAGTACAGACCCTTATCTCAGTGTTTATGATGTTGATTACTGTCTAACTATACCACACTCAGCTCTACCATATGTCGCCCTCTGATTCTGCGATAAAACACCATCCATGGCATATCAATTCCCTCATGGTGTAACACGAATTCTGCCCCGATGCAGTCGAAACTCGATAGACTTCCCATGAATCAAGACTCAACCTATCGCCAGTGATCAAGGCCCTAGTCAGGACCCAGAGGGCCCATAATCCAGCCATTCTCCCCCCACCGGGATAGTAGCTTATAGGCCATGGCATACTATTTTTCACTTGGCTGCCCGCTTGTCAGAGAATCACGATAGGGAGCGGGTCTGCTGTGCCAGCAGATCCATTGTGGCCATAAATCGTGCATGAAATCCAGGTACCCAGCTGTCTATGTTCCTGAGATGGTGACTGGCCTGCGATTCTACTTGATCGATACGAAATTTCCAATATCGATATCATCTGAGCTCTCTGTGATCACTGTGATCCAAAGATGAGGCTGTTAAGTCAATGTCGTGATAAGATTCAGATCTGCTCGACTTACGCCATCTTATTTCTCTAGTCCCAACCTTGTATGAATTGAGGCCACCCCACCGATGCCCTTCAAGTGTCAAAAAAGGGCCCGGACCGGATATCATACAGTGCATTTGGCACTTCAGAAGCTTCGTTCCGACTGGGTTTTGGCCGGAACACAGTGTGCTCTCAGACTGTCCACAAGCTCGATAATCTGTCATCCTTTGCCTTCCCACCAGCTCACCTTGCAGCAAAGCATGGTTACAGTACAGCATTGGTGGTGGTTGCATTGCTGCACTGCAAGCAAATGGGTTTATCGTGGCAATGACGAGATAAGCACCAGTAGGATTCACATATCACGAAATGCCCATCTGGCCAATCCCCTTCACTTCATGTCCTCTGCATATTATTGCCTATCCCGTTTGCCTGCACGTCGTGCATCTCGATACTCCACCGTCTGCTACTATGTGGTGCAGTTGCAGTTCTGCTATAGCCTATGTAGACAACACAGCAGAACTCGCCGCTCGCCCACTCCGAGATCAAGTGAAATCTGAAGACATCGCCGAGGCCTGCAGGTCATTCTCAACCTGTATAGGATGAACAATACGGCGGTAAGCCACATGCTGATGGTAACACAACCATGGCGGCATGGCCCTTTCGAAATGTCTCGAGGCTTGGAATGCTACACCATAATCCTGCACGTGCGATGGTTTGACTTGCTTTGTACCCCCGGTACTAAGGTATGAGTTGTACGGTCCGAGCCATGTCACGCATTACACTGTCTGAGTGAGGAGTCTCGGGATTTTGACGGCCTTTACCAAAAGAATGAAGAAGAGAGTCCGCAATGGCTTGACAGACGAAGAAAGTTGCCACAAAGCATTGGATGATCATTTGGACCGTAAAACTCCAAGATGGATCATCTTCAGCCGTCTCACCAACCATCGAACTTTTAGCAATCTAGGCAATGGACCGAGAGCCATTGAATGCTTCACAACCCTTGCCGTGGACATGGCCTCACAGTTTACAAGAGAACAAGCCCAGCGCCAGCTTCGCCGAAACACTAACCCTTCAAGACCAAGACCCGGACTCCACCTCAGGGTCTTACAAGGGCTGGCTGGTTTAGTTAAGCCGTCGATCCCCTCAAACACCCCATCCGCTTGGCTGTCTGGTGTGCTCGTGATTGCCAGCGAACACGTCCAGGATCAGTGCAGAAACATATCCATTCAGGCCATCACAGCCAATAGATAACCGGTATTCAGCAGAATCTGGTTTATGATGCTCTCGGAAGATGCACGATATGTCCCGCGAACCTGTGTTAAATGCGGCAAATCGTTCGTCAGCTTTTCAGTTCCTATTCAACCTCATGGTACGTCATTTATTTGCGGATATCTAGCTAATGTGGTTGATCACGATTAAGAGCGTCCATCATTGTCCATTGATCTCTATGCATGCTGCTTCCACATGCAATGTCGGGCTGGGCTGATGAAGTCGCTATAATTGAGATGAGAATGTGTAATTGATGTTGGGTACAGCTCAATTGATGTCGATATTTCGCTCATTAGGCTTTCAATAGTTGTTGACGCATACCATGCGTGCTTCCTCAACTGGCCAGGCTACCCCAGGCTTGCATTGGCGAAGGCACAACATCACAATGCCGAAAGCAGAGAATCGTCAATCGTCGATCCAGTGGTCAATTGCATTGATAGCAAACAAGATCAGGAGCCTTACAAGCTTGGTTCCTATTTAGTGTCTTAACTAGTGAATCCTGCACGACAAGTATGTAAAGCATCAGGGCGAGCGAGAAGTCCACTTCAGGCTATCAGCGATCTTGATCTAGCCTGGGCATCTCCCGCGTTAGGCGTGCATACATAGATATATCGATCATGGAAGAGACAAGGAACTGCCGGCGATACAAGTGTATCAGGGCAATGCACAGCCTGATGTTGTGTCTTGTCAGCCACGTAAAGAACGCTGGCCAGCCTCTCCGGAGTAATGAAGCTAAGACCATATGGTGTCTCTGTGTAATGTTTCTCAAGCTTAGCAGTAACACGAGGCTTCAAGACATGGCGCACTGTCTTTTCTGCGACCTGCGGACAGACCGCAACGCACGTTCATGCTGGGAGGTGGGCAGTGATGTCAGAAGCTCCCTCGAGAGAGTGGAATGAGACAATATCTAACACTGAGACTAGGATTTCGAATCTCATCAAGTCGAGGGAATGTAAGCTGACATGCTCCGTATCAACCTCTGACTTCCCCCTGATACAGCTCTCTTGATGTGTTGACCGCATTTGATGCTACAACCAGGGTTCTCTTGTGGTAGTGCCCCCTTTGGTATGTCTCTATATCGAGTCTAGTCCCAGATGGATCTACGGCCCTATTCACGGAGAATCGATGATGCGTGGTGTAGCGACGGCGTCTCTGATAATTCATGCGGATTAACTAGTTTTGTTTCTCAACAGAATGGCACGAGTCAGGATGTTTGAGAACAAGGCGCGCGCCAACACTTAATCGACTCATCCAATGATCGAGCTTCATGTTGATTACAGACTCTGCAGGGCCGAACAGGTTATCAAGGCAAATGGCATGTTGTTCACGATTGGGTCTGGCCAACGCTACGAGTTAACAGATGTAGCCATAGTTGGTAGTTGTCCGTAGTAGCCGCATCGTATCTCCCGGTAGTTCCACAGTCGATGGATTCGATGCGCCGGCTATTGGCAACTCTGTTGCCATCAGACCATTTTTGACGCAGGGGTAGATTTTGTCGCTCATCAGAGCAGGGAACAATCTTCGGCGGTGAAGATTTTGACCAAACACTGAGGAAGAAACGACTCCATTCCTCGATCCGGATTCTAATTAAGGAGGCTTCAATCAATACTGCCGCTTATCGTGCTGTCTCTCTCTTTTCACCTTTGATCTGGCTGGCCGAGAACATAGAGATCGGCCCCCGACACTCCGCTTCACCTCCACAACATCTCCGAGCCGATCATCCCCGCCATGAGCCGTGGGGACGCAAGGAATGCGGAATTCCTAATTAATCCCTCCTCTGTAACATCTGGTCTCATCTTTCGTGGCCCATAGACCATCATGCGTCCGCACTATCAAAACGTCGTGGCCACGTCGATCTGTCGTATAGTTACTGAGTTACAAGGGGCTGAGTTTGTGTTCACCTGCACCGGCTAAGGATCAATCCGGTGCAATCCGTATTAGTGGCCATAAACTGGTCACGCAGCTATGAGAAATGAAACCAAAAAGATAAACTATCACCATCCTTCATTCCTGAGGCTAACAACCGAGATTTGTGCCAAGTATCTCACATCACAGAGGTGGTTTCCTGCGCCCAGGACGTCAAGTTCGTCCTTAATCTCTAACCGTTGTGCGAGGAACACTGAGTAGTCTCACTCGTACTACTCGATCAATGCTATGTCGTCAGATTCTGCAGTTACACTCAAGATCACCAGTTGTCGTGCAAGTGTGGCCGTTGGTCACCACAAACTGTTGATTGACAACTCACAACTGCTCCACCTCAAGATAGAATATCTCCTCACTGCACTATCAACATCCTCATCGTGGTGTTACAAACTGCATAGTACCGGCTTTCATTCATCAAGTTGGATGATATTCTGCAGGTAAACCTAAGGCACCTTGGCTCCCGTCTCATTACCTTTGGGCAGCTCTGCAGCTGTTCACCTAGGATAATAGGCTGGGCCCCACGCATGCATGTATATGATGTTGAGCCAGATTATGTAGCTAATAATGGTTCTTTGGGGACATATGCATGTATGCGTTGTTACATGCATCTTGGTCTGGAACCTTCCAATCACCTTTTGTTCGGCAAAGCAGTTTGCTCGAGACTCCGAAGTCGTCGAAAGACTGTGACTCATATTTGGCTTGCTATGAAGTTGATGCATTCTCTATGAGAACGTCCTCAACTAGTTGAGTGGCTTGACTTTTATGCTATGAGGCGCAGCTATGTGATTAATAGGAATCATGCTGATGGCATCATGTCATGGTGTATATTTCGCCTGAGGCTGGCTACAACCGGAGCAGGATCCATCGACTTCCGGTTTATATCATTGTTCCATCTAATTTACATAATAACTCGACTGAGGACAAGTGGTTCTGTTGCCAAGTTCCATTGTGTTTGCAATATGTCACTCAAAACATACTCGAGCCGTGTCACTCTGATGTTTGCTACTCAGTCTTCTGAGAGGAGTTCTGGTAACAGAACGTATAGTTTCTATACACGTTCCTTCACGGCCAAACATTACCCGGAACCGCATAGTATTGCAGTCTACATGGTAGCATATACTTCGAAAACACCGGATGTATTAGATGTATGGCATTGCTAATATACTTTCACATCGTCCTACACTATGCCAGCAACTATCATCGACTCTTGGAGGAGGTGGGTCATTGAGACATGCAAACTGGTAGGGCCATAATCATTAAACGTTTCAATTCCTCGCTCTGCCGGTCAACGGAGAGACTTGTTTGCAAACTCCAGTCTGCAACAGATCGTCACATAACTAAATCGTGTTGCTTCACCACAGACCTGTTGGTATCGCAGATAAGCTAGATAATACGCAAACATATGTTCAATGATCATATGGAATACCCTCAAACTTGTTGGTTTCGCTTTTCTCGATTTATATCCTCTTGCAAGAGGGCAACGGAAAGATACAAGTGCTGGATGTTTCAACTGCCTTTCACTTGATAAAAGGACTACAACGCAAATAAGCCATGTTAAGGTAATACAATATCAAGGTCACCTGTTACCAAGACTAGGTCTGTGTTCACTGACGAGCAAATCAGAAACACACATTTCAAATCAATTAACTCAATTACCATCAACATCGACTATGGGGTATATAAACGCAACCGGATAGAAACACAAACCTGCTGGCTGATCATGAATAGCAGTGAGACTTTTGAGAACCATCAGCGTGCAAAACCGACAACTTGATGACATGAGCATATGAGAGACATGTTAGGAGAGGGAGAAGATACTAGCCCTACAGGGCTTTGAGGATCCTGCAATCATCAGCCAGGACAGATCAAGAAATGTGTTAACAAATCTCAAAAAGACAACAAACCCCAGTTGAGGTCTTTGTTAAGGTTGTTCTAGCTCTGTCCTTATATAGGACTCTTACTGTCCCAAGATTCGGTGCACGCCATAGCATTGATGTGCGTGCTCAGCGAATCCTTTTGTTGACCATAGACGAGTCAACAGCGCGAGAAGAGGTCGATAAGGCCCAACATCCACAGGGACAAGCTCGGACAGCGTACTCTGAGGAAGCATGCCTTGCATGTAGTGACTATAAGTGACAAGGCATCCCTGGCAGAGGACACCTTTGTCAGTGCCGGCATCTGAGAGGGATGGGAAACGGATGGAAGCCATTCCGCCAAAGTCATCCTCTACAACCTCGGCTTTTCTTGGTAGTCTTGAGAGATCACAGCCTGGAGGATCTAAAGGAGCCTCATGGAAGTGCCTGAATATTGCAGCATCTTTCATGGACGTTCTCCCGGGACGGTATGTTGGCCTCAGTCTGGCCAGCTTCTCTGCCGAGCCATGTATCTCTAGGGCAAGCTCCTTTGCTTGCTTGACGCTGACAAGGCGTTCAGCCTGCTTATGCACGAATTGGAACCTCAGACCAAAGGTTCCAGGAACGCTGTGCATAACAGGAATACGTTGGAGATCATGATCAGTGAGACTAAAGCACTCCTTCGCCATAGCCGGAGACGTCATCCGGAGAGCCTGGTTCTCATAGAGACACTCAAAACAAACCCTCTCACAGGTTGGCAGGAAGAGAAACCCCCCAAAAGCGAGACACGAGACACATCTGCTCTGCCGGAGAGCAGAATGAAGCAAGGTAGCAGGATGGTAGCTCAAAAGATGAGTCTGTCCCAAGACAGCCAAAGCCTCGGGAGCATGTTGGACCGTCTCCCAATACACCGGCAAGTCCTCAACCACATCCTTTCCTACAAGAGAAACCCGCGACAGGCGGGACAGAGACTGGAAGTCGAGGAGATCAAGCACAGACAATAGAAGCTCTGCGGGGAGACAATCCAATTGGCCTAGAGAAGAAGCCTGGAGTCGTGGCTGGTTGGAGATGGATGTAGTGGATGGGAGCAATCGATTCCGGTTGGGTACATAGCGAATCATGCCCTTGAACTCTGATTCCTCGGTACGGGTGAACTGTTGGAGGACGTTGCAGTGTGTAGCCATGGCGTGTTATTAAACAATATGTGAGTGTAGTTAAGTTATACGACAAGGTTTGAAATCTTTCCGCACAATGACGCGGAGAAGAACAAAAATATAGAAGGACACTAACTTAGTAGACGAATGGACGACACTAGACTTATAGGTTAGAAGAAGAAGAGAAGAGCGGTAAAATAGTTGCACGAGTGAGTGCTCTTAGACCTCTCCAGAAAGGCCGAGGTTACAGGCTGTATAGAGACTGACTCAGCAGAGTGAACCGCTTAGATTCCAGGATTTAACACAGAAAAAGCAAACGTATAGTCGAGGGATATTGCTTGGACTGGACGGATACGCACAGCTGGTGGGTTTTCCCTGCATGAGCATCAATTAAGCGCGGGGTCCGATGTGGTGTTGGGGGCACTAAAATAAGTGAGGCTCTGAGCTTTGATGGAGTATAAATCCGATTTTCTGCAACCTCACAACTACAGTCCTAGGCTGTTATATACAGCTAGCGCTATATCCTATACTATAGTTCTTTTCTTTTCCATCTCTCTCATACACAACACATCTCTTGATGGCTTTCATAGTAAGACACTGTGAGCTGTCTACTCCAAGGTCCTTGTCTCGGCTATGTACCATGGATGGTATCGTGCATATGCCCCGGACCGGTTTGACAAGCCGGTCTTTGAGTTCCGGTCATGTCCCCACCGGGAAGTGTCGAGGCTAAGCTTACATGGGTGCATATTGGAGCAAGATGCCATGCCACTACACCAGAATATCTCGTGGTGTTTTGTTCCCGCGGAATTCCAGCATATCTAAAGTACGTTGTTAGCGTATCAAATAAGAGCGTCTAATCTGTTTCTTATTGTAATATATTCCGCGGTATATGTACTTCCTCGGATCGGCCCTTTGTTATGCTAGAGTGACATGACATTATATGTCGGCAAACCAACCGGCTTATACAGTTGGTCCTGCAGACCTACACAACGCATCCATATGCTGATATATGTTTACAATACATAATTACTAATAAACGAGGTAAAGCTATCAACCGGACTCGAAGGTGAGACTGTCCCAGGCTTGTTATTTGCTATCTCGTTATTAAACAGATTTGGCAAGTCACGATACCATTATTCTTCAATTGCTCATACCTGTTCCTCGACACAACTCTGGTTCTCGTAATTCCACTTTTTTCCAAACCAACTCACAACTACAAACATATTAATTAGACAACTCTATCACAACATCAAATGGTCAACCGTATCTCCCTCCATTAAATTGATCGATCTTCATTAGCGCCCCCCACCAGCCAAAGACCACAAGTTGGGGGTTGGCTCGGTTCGGGCCAAGCTTCGGTCGAGAACTCGGATTTTCGAAGGACATTGCTCGCTCGACTCATTCAACTTCCGCGAGTAGCGTCGGACTTTCTTTTTCGTATGTCTTTCAATATTTGGGATCTGCGTCCTCCCGTCTTTGTCTCACCTTTGTTGGGATAGTTAATCCAGTCAAGTTCTCGTAAATGTGCAAATGATCACGTCCTGCTGCAATAGCTACAGTAGTGTGAAACTGAGCCGTCTGAAACCGAACAACTCTTGCACGACTAATCAACTAGCGCAACACTTTTTTTGTGTTGAGTGTGTTATTTCTTCTCTGAGACTTACAGGCCAAGTTAATCGGAAACTTACCTCCGCCTTGACGTGCCAGTTACAATTTCCTAGCGTCGGTACTTGAGAACCATGGTCTATGCAAAAATTGCTTCTAGAAAACCTGCTAACAAGAATTTTCTGGCTGTTTCGGACCGATACATGTGGCGTGTAATGGTTTGACGGTGGCCGAGGACAGGCTGTCGATGTTCTGGCTAGAAACTGCTGTTATTGCTCCGTCTTGTACGTTCAAATACAGCTACTGTGTGTTAAATGCGTTTTGAGTTGCATATGTCATGTTGTCGTTGGCCTCTTGGGCTTATACCCGAGGTCTCTCACTGACATGCAAAACACCAAGAACTGGAGGGTCCTACAGGTTCAACATCGATATCAGCTATTGTAGTTGTAGTATTGATGTAAATTCATAATAATCTCTCTTTCTATTCCCTCTTGAAGAATACCCTACACGATCACTTGCGATCTGATAGGTTCCCTTCAGCAGTATATGGGTATTTTGCCTTGGCTTCGTTCGTAGATACGACATGTTATTCACGGGTGTTCTTGAGTAGATACTAGTGTTTCCGAAGTCAATTACTTTAGCTGCTTGTTAGATCTAGAAAACCCGGGCTTGACAGTGAGTCTCTGACTCTTAACTGAATTTCCGAGCCTATAATGGGTCACGATTCTTAAAGATAACTGAATATCGCCAAGCTACTTACACCTATGCCAAGGAAGGAATTATCAGAAAGCCACGAACACTATCTACGAATAATACTAATTAGTTCAGAAACACTGTAGTTCATTGAGTGCCTAGAGTGTCTCTGTGCCCACACGTAAAGTGGATGTAATCGAGAATTCACCTTCATACCCAATGAAAGATCTGAATACTCAGATGACTTGAAAGATACTATAATCTTCCTAGCCTAGTGTTTCCTAGGGTATCTACCTACCTATGTCGCGAGAGAGACTCGTTTTACATAAAAGTGACAAAACAAATGTTGAAGACTCCCTGCAACTTCATACGGGAACCCGTTCCTGACGGTGCAAAGTATACCATCAGCAATGCAAAAAGCAACCCCAAAATGATATCGGTCGCATAAAAGTTTCCTGAGGCTGTCCTTGCTGGATTGGAATCAACTTCTAAATTCTTCACATCCAGCCTAACTCGGAGGGTAGAACTGTAGGGTAGGTAAATATACATAAACTTCCGTGACCAAGCAACATGGCCATTTCACAGGTAATGATTTCCCAACTTGTTCTTAACTTCTTACACTTAATACTTCTCCTGTTGGCCTTTTTATCTTCAATGTTAGAGAGTATCCAGAGCTATAATGGTTGCAAGCTCACACGGTTTGCCTGTCTTTGCAACTACCTACCTACCACATTGACGTTTCTTCAAGTCAAACAAATCACGTACTACCTGCAACACCACAGTCCAACAGATTCTGCTTCGGCCATTATCAGATCCAAGCTCAAGATAATAGGGTTTCCCATATTAAAACCAACACCAAATCGAGGGAATCAACCTCGTGGCATGACCTGTCGTTGGTACTAAAGTAACCAACAAAGAGAATGCCCCGCCAAACGCATATTCTTATTGGGCATGGGAACGAAACCGTCCACTTGAGTCCAATATGTGGGGGTAAGATGGGATTGCGAGATACCATGGCTTGGAGAACAATATCAGCCAGACTTCTCATTGTTGAAGCAGCGCAAATAAGGCCACGGGAGATAACATAAATATTGGTTCATCAACTGTGTGAGTTATGAGAGCCCGTTCTCGTCTCACACGCCCTCGACCTCGCGTTTTATTTCCACGCAGCAACAACAACAGCAACAATACTGTCACCAGCAATATCAGATCAAACACAAGAATGGCTTCAGCTGCAACAGCGCCACAGCCCGATAGTGGACTCTCCATACCGCCTCTATTCACTACTGAACCTCTCATCCGCGATAGCCTACCCACGGAGTCATCGCGTGTCCAGGATGAAACGATAGACGAAGTCCTACCTTTTCTTCAAGGTGAAGAATTCGACTACTGCAACTCCCACGGTTTGCCCCATCTGGACCGTCGCCTCCATGTGAAGTTTTTGCATAAGCAGCTGGGAAAGCTGCCCGCTGCTTTCACACCCGCTGACCCCAGTCGGCCCTGGTTTTTCTACTGGTGTTTGTCTGCTCTTGCTCTCCTAGGAGAGGATGTCACGAAGTACCGCCAGAGACTTGTCGATACCGTCCGACCTATGCAGAATCAAGATGGAGGCTTCGCTGGCGGATTCGGACATACCTCACATCTCGCCACTTCCTATGCAACCGTTCTGTCGTTGGCCCTGGTCGGCGGTGAAGACGCCTACGAGGTCATCGACCGTCGAGCAATGTGGAGATGGCTATGCTCACTCAAGCAGCCCGATGCAGGGTTCCAGATGGCACTCGGCGGCGAAGAGGACGTCAGGTATGTGCATGCTGTACCACTACACTACACCTCGATACTCTTCTCTGCAGCGCGGCGATCAAGGCCCGCAGTTCCCCATCGGTCTCATGCCGTGAACCCAAAGGACGCATCTGCGATCACTTCCTTCTAACAAAGTTGCAGGGGGGCTTACTGCGCGGCCGTCATCATAACGTTACTCAATCTACCTCTTGAGCTATCACAGGACTCTCCTGCACGATCCGCTGGCCACACTGGCCTATTCACTGGGCTTGCAGACTATGTACACCGATGTAAGTGACGCACGAAATCCGAGAGCAACGATTCCGTCTCTGATCATCCACCGTAAAGGCCAAACGCACGAGGGAGGCGTGTCGGCAAAGCCGGGCATCGAAGCACATGGTGCATATGCCTTTTGCGCTCTCGGATGCCTCTCGATTCTTGATTCTCCACATCGTTCCATCCCGAGGTATGCTTCTCCCTTTGTCTAACCACTCATGTTGTGACATGGAAGCGGTGCATCGCATGCTAACCTTGTCTTGATGCTTCTGCTCTGTAGGCATCTCAATGTTCCACTGCTTATCTCTTGGCTGTCTTCGCGACAGTACGCCCCAGAGGGTGGTTTCTCAGGTCGTACTAATAAGCTAGTTGACGGTTGCTACAGTCACTGGGTCGGAGGATGCTGGCCCCTCATCGAGGCTGCACTCAACGGACCCGGGTCCGGCCCTGGAGGGGAAGAGGCCAATTCAGGCGGCCACGCGCTCCCTGCGGCCAAGAGTAGCCTTTTCAGCCGTGACGGCTTGATCCGCTACATCCTTTGTTGCTGTCAAGACCAGTCTAAGCGGGGTGGTCTGAGAGACAAACCGAGCAAGTATGCATCTTGGTGGCCCTGCATCTAGAATTTCCGAATGAGCGCTGACTCGAGCCCGACAACAGGTTCTCCGACGCCTACCACACATGCTATGTACTTTCTGGCTTGAGCGCAGCGCAGCACAAGTGGAAGTTGAATGTTGCTCGACCTCACGAGGCAGATGTGACAGGCGACTCGTGGTCTGTGACACCGTATATGGATGGTGAACAGATATTTGATGAGGAGGATCGAGTTGCTACTGTGCATCCCGTCTACGTTATCCCGCAGCATAAAGTGGAGGCTATGCAGAGTTACTTTTCGTCCAAACATGGCTTCTAGATCAGGTAGCACTCGTGTAGTGCAGGATGGGGCTTGGAAGCCATGAGAAAAGAGAGACCATGCAGCTGAGACATGTCACTTTTCAATGTACTTCATATGCTGGGAATCTTGTGAGGGTGTATACATGAAATAGCGAGGATTGATGCATTGCTTGCTTGGGCACACAGATCTACCAACTCTGTGGTGGTTTATCCTAGACAGAGATACATATTTTGGTATCCAAAGCACGACATGGAACCTGCGTCGTCGAGGTTTGACAAACTGGGCTTATCCATCTTGGATCAGAGATACAGCACACGAACAAACATGGACCGCAGTGCATGCATGAATCAGAGTCAGAATCAGTGGATTCGCGGGGGGGATATTCAGCTTCCCGACTTTGATGGCGCCATGTCGTGTCGTCAACAGGCATGACAGAGTAACAGTGCAGCTAACATGCATTTCGATCAAATAACCAAGGCTGTATGTCTAGCTGAGTCATATACTGCTGGGACATTGAGTGCTTGGACTTTGCTCCACTGTAACTTGATCCTGTAATACTAAACACAGAAAACCGTATCGAATTGAGACCTGCATGGGGAATCGAGAACAATTTCTAGGAGTAGGTACGCACCAAGAGATGTGTTCTCAAAGGATAGAATAGAGTTAGGCTTGGATTTAAAGATATTATTGACTCCTAGTTAGTTCCTCTAGAGCCCAACATTTTATATGTCTTGCATTGTGAGGAGGTCAATGGTGAACTGTGCCTCTTTCTCTTTTCCACCAGCGACACTACATCTTAAAAGCAGCAATTAAATCCGCAAAGGACTCTTCTGCGGTGCTATTCGAAAATCTGCTTTGAAGTTACGCTTTGTGAGAGCTAAACCGGCACAAACCTACCCAGATATCCAAGAGGGTAGCATTTCACTGAAGGGAGCACGTTCTATCGTCTGGTCCTCATCGACAGCGATTCAGCTACTTTAAGGCGAGCAGGGCGAAAGCTTGAATAGGATTGTTCAATAATTTTGCTTGTTTGCGCATCAGGATGAACCCAATCGTTGCTCTGTCAGGTGAAATGTTGAGCACGAAGCCATCATATAAAGGACTCTTACTCTCACGCAAAGTCTAGTCTTTACTAGCAACTGCATGAGGGAGCCAAACGCTTTCAAACATGCCGTCAAAATGCCATTGGTCATCCTACATCCGCCAATGCCCTGTCATAAGTTCCTGGCTTAGTTCTAGAACCAAGTGTTCACCCTCTATGTGAATACAAGCACTTTTCTCAAGACTTGGGACTTGAACCTAGCCAATATCCATTCGCTACAGATGAACAAGTAGCATGGTACAAGCAACATCATGTCGATAACATTGAATCTGTGGGAGCTGTCCTCGCTGAACAGCCTAGACTCCATGTGTCAACGACAATTCAGGGCATTTGGTTCCCAGCTGAAAATGATAAGAAACGTCAGACAAACGCAAGACTCTGCATTACCTTGAAATCAAGTTCAGATCTCCCATCGCATGGCAGTGATCTTCCAATCATGGCTGAGCCAGTGCCACTGCATTATCGATATGAAATCGTCATCTGCCACCTGAAACAGAACCGACCAGTACTGGACTTCCAGATCTCACGATCAGATGTCGTGAAATCCTAGTGAGCTCTCTTACGTCTGTTTGTCTGGTGATACAAGTGGCGACTGAGATTTGAAAGCAGACAAAAGCAGAAAGTGCAACATCTAGCTTCGCCTTGAGAACAACTAACAGCGTATTATTACATCACGTTGGAAACCAACATTATGCACTATTGCTTGTCATAAACGAGCCAAATCGGCATGATGGTATCAGACATCTAACGTCCATTATGTAGCAGAGTTAAACTGAAGCGGGCAGTGCTCTTCTGTAGTCCAAAACCATCCCACAGAGGTCGTCTCGTTTGGGACATGCTACTTAAATTGAGAACAAGTCGATCTAGCCCGCCTCTAACACGAGGGGCGTTTAAATATTTGTCTCAGATATGGCAATAGCATTCGCACGATTAGATGGTTACAATTTTGCAAGTCGTGTCATCCTTCGAGATCAGAGTCCTCAGTATCGTCAAATCGAAGAGGCCCAAGCACCTTGATCGACCGGCAAGACATAACCGAGCTGGACCCTGCTGAGAACTACAAGGTGTACTACCGATCATACGTAATAAGTTGTCTTGTCATCTTACCTGCGGATTGAAGGCCATGAAGAAGGCCCAGGGCCGTCCATGCTACATTGTGACCGTGGACACAGAGCTTGAAACCAGGATATCTATGTGGTTTACGTGAACCATCTGTGATTCTTGCCATTGCCATTGGTATCAATTCTTCGAGCGGACAACATCTGCACCCTTGTTCCCTATCGAGTGGGCCTTGACGAGGATAAAGAAGATAAGTGTGAACTTCCACAAGACTTTTGAGAGACACCACTGTTCTATGTTTCTAAGATGGTAATCAGCTATCTTGGTTGGCAATATGTGACCTTGGCAGCCCAGGCGCCTGACCATCATGAATAGCCCCGAGTTGCTCATGCTTATCCGATTTCAAAGGAGCCTGTCTCATGGCTTTATAGCTATCTCTTATGGTTGGTTCATTAGCACTAGGTTGACAGCTGTCACGGAGCTCGAAAAGCTCAACAAGTGAGCACACGTAGAATTACAATGGCGCGCTGTTCATTAAGGCTCTTTTCTCTACCGTCATCGTCCATCATGTCAGCTATTCCGAGGTAGGTACCCCGCCTCCCCAATGTTCTTTGTCAGGAAACATGAGGCTGAGGTCGACAAAAAAGGGAACCAATGATATACGTGGGGCACACACAACTGTAGCCAGATGGAACCAGCAAACCCTCAAAGTTTTTCTGACGTGGAGATCTCACGATCCAGTCCTAGTAAGCATCCCACCTTTGTTAGGGTTGCTACCGGAGTAACAAAGCCATGCTAATAAGCTACAATGATTCGGTTTGGGAGGATCATATTAGTCCTTGCTCGTTACTGCTCCAGACCGCATAGGCGCCGCCGCATGCATCACAACTGGCGATACGCTGAAGGTGACAAAGCTCGCAAAAGTGCAATGCGTCAAGTCCTTTTCGTCGCTGGCGGTTATCAAGGTTTCGGATCTGACTTGTTTGTACAAGAAGTTTGGACCCAAACCCAAAACACTCGGAATCTCCATCCATCAAGTTCTAGTTTGGTGGGCAGCATCTTGGGACGTGTCGACATGTCATGGGGTTGCCTGAGACGGACGGTTGGACGGTCACGTCAGAGCTAACTAGCGGCACCCAAGATAGAAATTCTGGAAGAGTTCGAATTGTCGAATCGTTGTTCGATGTTGAAAAGCTCCAACCAAGCTCGCTCCGTCATGGCTCGCGTTTGCATGGGGGCTCCCTTGTCCCTCCACAAAGCCCACAGAATCTTTCGAGGGACGAATTTGAGCAACATCCCTGCCACGTCCTGCAGCTTGATATCAGTCCTGCAGATGCTTGGCAGGTCGTTTGTTTACCGTCGAATATGCTTTTGTCGTTAGCTCGGCCCTAGTAAGTAAAAGAACTAAGAAACTGGGCAATGCAGGTGTTGTTGGACCAGATATCCGATACCTGACATGGTGAAACCGCTGATTCGCCGCATGTGATTGATAACTTCTTTCAAAATGGATGCACTCGCGACGTTGCTGGGATTTGATATCGGCGCAGATGGAGTGAGAAAAGATGGCCACCCCCATGGATACAGTACAGTACAGTACATCAGCAGGGTGAGATGTCCGAAAGGAAAGGTAGGTACCTACAACGGTACTCTTTATCGACTAGCTTGTGCAGAGAGAAGATGCCGCCATTGGAAGTTGCCTCGAGGTTCCAGTGCAGGACAGTACATACCTTACTTACTACATAGAGTACCTACCCAAGTAATGTAATGTTGTTTTTATCAACAAAACGGCATTGCCAACACATCTATGCATGAGGTTAGTAGGGGCTGACCCCAAACTTGTCTGCACCTGCCTTACCTTGCCTTAGTCTTTGCCTCAACTTTCTTTCTATTGGGGTTCCTCCTGCCATTCATTTCCATACGTTACCCCTCCTGGCGTAGCTAATAAGGCAAGTACGGCGTTCGGACGTTCCATGGGCTGCCTTTCCCCCTCTTCGACACGTTGGCTTCCTTCTGCACAGGCCGCGCTCTTCCCTCAAAACTCTGTACCTGCTACCATGAGTACAGACTTTGGATCGCACTAGAGAAATTGGCTTGTCCAAGGTAAAGCTCAAAGGGGAGGAAAAAAGTTCTCTTGTCATCCAGTTCTATGTATAGTCCCTAAGTACATGGAAATCAGCCAATCCCTCGTTACACTCATCTTGAAGCCCCGTCTGTATCCTAAGACATTCGAGCAGAGGCTGTTGCTCATCATCCAATCAGTCTTGGCGCTTTCACCGTTCTTGTCATGTTCGAGCCACAGTTAACAAGAGCTCTGTTGCTTTTTCCTGCGTGCTGCTTGCTGGGAACAGCCCTAACGGCGCCCACACCCACGCCTGTGGATGCATGGCGCAGGGCATGGTTGGCAGGGGTGGAAGGGTCTGTAGTTGAATATCTGCGGCCAGCCACTGACTGTACTGTTCATGCACGTCGTCGCGCTGCTTCACCGACCCTTTCTCCAGGCCCTAGGGAGTGGGATGCGGAAAGCGTCCAAGTGGACTGTCCTCGCCTGCTTCGGGTGGTGTCACTGTTGAATTTGTTCATACCCTTTACTTGCATTTGTCAAAGAGTGACAGAACTGATAGCGGGAGTCGTATTCGAAAGTTTAGCGCTGCTGTCACAGCTTTCATGATGCTATTCCGAACTGAAGTTTAGACGCCCTTGTCACATCCGATGGCCAAGAATCGAAGCGCCCATCGCTAGATACAGAGACAGGCCCTATAGGCCCCAGAGCTGAGCAATATGAGAACCTGGCGCTCTACTTGATGTGCTTTTTGCCGTGTTCGGATCGGCCATGATCTTAACCGCCACATGAAGTTGAAAGAGAACGTGGCCCGCTCCCACTGAGTCGTTGTTGCTCGGCTCCAGCGCGACACTCTAGCGATCAGACTAGGCCGCACAACACGGCCGACCATTTCGCGCGCGACTGGCGAGGATCAGAATATGATCCTAGCATATGCCAATCCCGACCCTGATAATTTTCGCTTCGAATTATTAGTTACGGTTACAATGGACAGCTCGAATTGGTCCTGCAGCAACTCCGGCCACCGGGGCTCTCGGGGCTCAAGAGGAGGGGTTCAAGGTGGATTGCCCCTCACTGCAGCTCATCGTCCTTCTTTGGACACAAAGTACTACGTACTCATAGACAGCACGGTACTCATACAGTACTCCAAAGGTCTCACTGCTGTGCATTAGTGGCCGCCGAAACAGAGATCTCAGACGTCAAGATATGGATGGTGGTCAGAGTCAGGTACATGCTGTTGGTTACTCTGGCTGTCAGGTTGAATTGCAGTACTGTTAGTAAGTATAAGCTGCTTCTGCGGCGGCAGAGTGACTACTACTACCGATTTTGCCCCTCTCAAACCTACCGGGCTTTTCGAACGTCCGGCCTGGCAACAGAAACGAATTACCCGCCTCGGACCACTACGGTGATCTCCTCTTCGCCACTTGACTTGAAGCTAAAGCAAGTTGAAATTACTGCTATGTCGCAGTGCATCTTCAATCGCATGTCTGCATGAGCTTCACAAACGGGGCCCTTACTGGCCCCATCGCCCCCCATTCCAGACCATGCTCTTATGTTCTCATGTACTCGGCCGGATACAAAGCCTTGACCATGCTTACTTACATTTGTCCTGTAGATAACCATCACAAAGAGAAATGGGCAAGCGACCACAACAATATAAAGTTTGAACGAGGGCCAAATAAGGCCGCCAAAGAAGAATGACACCATGGAGACAAGACAGGAAAATAAAACATTGACCCGCGAGAAAGGTTCAGCTAGCTAAAGAGCAATGACTGAGACGGAAAATAGGAACCTACTAAGTTCTTTCGAGGTACGCCAGTGGCCGAAGGCGTTAACTTTGAGACTTATCAGAGAGATCGCCTGCTTGCTGCATCCTCCATGTGTTGCGGTGGAGTGGCCTAGTCGCCAGCGGTTTTGATCAACTGGCAACCAGGTAGGCCAGCACAGCAAGATGGGTCACACTCTTTCGAGAGCCGCATCGTTGCTTGCATCTACCTCCATTCGCGCGTCGTCCTTTGTCTCCAGACACCCCCGGTCCCACGCTAAAAAGCTGTCTGGAATAAAGGCACACACGTCTCGCCGTTCCATCGGCTCAACTCGACTGCAGCGGATGGATGTACATACACTCAGTACCTAGTATTACTCAAGACGGATATCTCAACACAGCTAAGGTTATCCTTGTGTATTTTCCCTCATTGCTCATCCTTTCAAATTCGTCTTTTCCTGTTTCAAAAACCCTCCAGCTCCTTCAATCTCTCCATCCCTCTTAATTCATCTTTCACGCCAGCCGTTTGAGCTTCTTTTGACTCTGGGCACAACGAACCGAGTAATCTTGACAGAACCCTCCTCCACCCTCAACAGCCGCTCAAGGCTTGCAAGGCCTGTTTCACTTGTTGCAATTCGGTTCCTGACATCCCTCGCGACCTCCACATCCTCTCTACCCGCTGTAACGCTCGATCCTGGAGTTCGTCCTCGGAGCTAAACCCTGTCTTCGGCATCAGTCGTCTATTTTGATCTAGACAAGCGTTTATTTTGTTCGCGTTTCCTCCATTGATATTCTTTGGTCATAAAAATATCCCCTCTCATGCTCTGCATTCTCTCCACCATCTTTGCCGCCTTCCAATAAGCTCTTATATGCTTGAATTCCCGCCGTTTTGAACCTTCAGTCATAACAGCAACTGCAACCTTACACACCGTCGACTTCACCACTCGTCACATTTAGTGAAAGCCAGCAACAGCAACACCACAATGGGCGGTTTCTACATGCAATATCTTGAGAGTAAGTCAACGGCTGCGAAGTCTATCTCTTTTCACCATTTTTTCAATGGCAATCATGTATATGGCATCAGCAACTTGTCTCGGACACAATTGGTTGAAGGGGCCAAAAAAAGTTCGTGTGCAGGGTAAATGTTCCCCTCATGTGGTGGCAGACAACTATTGTTCTACCCTTGTTGTGTTGTGTGACACAAGTTGAGCAGTATTTTGATGTCCTACACGATTGAGGGCACATGAAAAACCTTGAACTATATGCCGGGTTTGGCATCTTGATCCCTATTGTTCAATCTGTGGAAGGATGTTATGAACATCAGTTCGTTTGCATAGTGTTTTGGGCATCACTAGTTTAGAGACATGAACCCGTTTGCTAACATGGTGCGAAACAGGTCTTTGCCGACGCCGAGGATGGACAGACCCCATGTACGAGTGCTACCGGGACCATAGCGGCTATACTTGCCTTGTTCTCGTCAATGGACGCGAATACCAAACGGATCTCGCTTACGAATCTGATGTTCTAGCTCAAGAGAACGCGGCTATGCGTGCCTTCATGGTCTGCCGTAACTTTTCTGTCAATGGGGGTATGCTGGCCCGCAATGGTATCGTTCAAGGACTTCCTGCACAGGAACCGTCTCGCCGCCGCAAGAGCCGTCACACGTCTTCTCGAGACAGCGACCGCCACAGTAGGCGATCTGGTCACCATTCCAGCAGTAGCTCGACTGCCTCATTTGATTAGAAAGCATTAGGATGTAGCCATTGGCGGGCTATTGAGTCCAGCTTGGCAATACTCCGATGAGTTTGGATCAGTGTTGTGGCCAGTTCGTATGGGAGCATGTTCAAGAAACACGAGGGGAAGGAAACACACACAAGACGACTTACAAGCGGTTGAAATGCTTCACAGCAATCCCAAGGATATACCCAAACTAACCTCCCTCCTTGGCAATCTCTCTCACGAAGAGTTATCAGCTTACCCCTTTTTCCGCTACCACCACCACGTTTCGGCTTTTACTTTCTTTTTCTTTTTACTGTTTTACCTCATTGTTCTTCACTTTCCACTGGGGAGCAGCGATATATATCTTGATATATCCTATCTGCTGCCAACGAATCATGACGACACGACACGATTTAGATGCTATCTTACATTTCTACGGGCGGCATTTTCTTTTGCAGGTCACTGTTCGGTGTCCTTTTCCTCCGCGAGGGAGGATGTTGCGACACATTCGGCTTACTCTGATTTTCTTCCTTTGACTTTTTCCGGTGGTCTGTTGGATGCCGTCACACGTTGCATGAGGTTTGATATGGCAACTGGTCTGAAAAAAACACCACCACGTACCAACCCACCATCCAGGTTGATATCACATGCTCGAGAGCAGTGACACATCGAAGAACGGGATATGGGAGAGTTCAAAAACATTTGCATTTGGTTAAAAGTTGAATTGGTTAGTGGCATTATTGCTCACTTACCGCACAAAGCTGGGTTTGGCCCGTTGGACGACAACTTGACGAACTATGACAAAGAGAAAAGCACACTGTTCCGGGTGGTCATTGAACAATTGACGATTAGCGAGGAGTGGCACTTTACTCAGATCTCCAGATGGCGGACTCTGATAAGAAGATATGTATTCTGCTTTGACGGATTGAAAAGCACAAGCATGGTTGGAGCCAGCGTTGAATTTCACAATCACGATACGATATGAGAAAATGTGGAGGACGATGAGACTGGGATGACTTATGAGAACTACCATGGAATATGGAGCAATTTGATGGCAATGCGCTATTAACGACGATAATGATTATGACCCTTTTTATTACTATTACTAAAATCTCGATTGGCGGTAGATTCTTGTGTCTCGCCCTTGTGTTTCCTGATCTTGATGCATTCCTAATTGCTCATGTGATACTTGTACCACCTCTGCCATCCTTTCAATCGATGTTGTTCTTGGTGCTTTAAAAGAGAAAGATTTGCAAATGCTTTGAGGGAAGACCATTGGGCAATGAGGAGAACATATTATAGGTCCGCGCCAACCTGCCAATGACTTACAGGATGCATTCTGAGACCTGCTTGAATTACTAAGTGGTCCAGAGGCTGGCCCAAAGACATTGAAGTCAGGGCGAAGACCACCAACCGAGCGATGATCAGTCAGATGTAGCCACGGACTGCAGTGTCACACATAATAAGCTGGGGTATACCCGGTGTAACTCAGATGGCTTGATCCTGTGTACCAACAGTTGTCTGAGGTTGGCGGATGAAGTCAGCTCAAACTCAATTCTAACAAGATCCAAGCTTTAGGAAGCCACAATGTTTGCATATGCTACCAAGGAGCGAGGTTAGGTTGAAAGCGGCAATCAATAAGTAAACGACAAGTCAGACCAACAAACGAGTTTGTCGGGATCTGGGTAACGCGAGCAACTGTCAGCTGTTGACGAGGTGGGAACACAACACCACCAACCTCAAACTCTATTGCTGGCTCTGATAACTTTCAGCGAGGATCGCCGGTGCATCGTTAAGCTGTTACATATTTCAACCTCTATTGTGACGTCGAACAAGCTATGAGTATGGCGCCACCGTGAGACCGAGAGACTATGGAGTGAATAATCGAACGAGAGTTACATAGTGCATCAAACATTTCGATACATGTCGATCGTGATTTGACTGAACTGAATCCCGTACATAGGCACAGGTTCAATGGTGAGGGGAGGTTGACAGAGTTTGTAAGTTTATTACACATGAGGGTCACGAGGTGGTTATTGACAGCTCAATCAGAATAGAGAAGAGCAAAGGGAGGGGCTCACGCTAAACTAAGCAGACTTGTCAGATGGAGACACGGGAGAGGCTGAGAGATGGAAACGCCTTCGACGGTGAAGTCATATGGGGTGAGGTGGAACGTCTTTCTTTGTGTTACGAACAGTTGTTTCTATTCACGACGTGACAAAGACTCTGAATAAAGTCACGGGTTTATGTGCGTGCTATACTCGGAAGGTCATCACAGTTGAAAAAGCCAATGTAGAAATAGCCATTAACACGAGGAACTCTCGTAAATGAGCTGCAGGGTCCTTGTCAGGGGTTGTAAAAATGAACGTCAGCTTATGAGTGGTTGTGTGGCCACCTCCTGTCCTCCTTTAACTAAATCAATGCCTTGAGGAAGAGAAGATGGTGCCACTGGCTCGGACCTCGATCAGCTAACAACCTGATAGAAATGAGAAGGTAAAGACTGTTGGAATGGGAGTTGGGGCCATCACGGGGCCATCACTTGAGCCTTGAGCTGTTAGTATTGAGAATCACGGTCTGGCATAGAGTGATGCAGTGTAGGTAATTAGGGGGTCTAATCACTGATGAATTTGATATTGATCCCCAGACCTTCTCTAGCACAGGAACGCAACAGGTTTCAAGTGATGATTTGTTAATTGTTCTCAAATTCAATAAAAACCATGTCAGATATTAATCAATTTCTAGAATACATAACCATCCGCTGAACAGGGGGTTTAATATAATTTCGCCAGGGGACGGACAAGGTGTAGAGCCACAATGACCCGCAAGAACTTGTTTGATTGGAGTGAGAAGAGCACGTAGCCCCCTTGCTATTAGAGGACCTCGTGTCGCGGATCGTTTGTCTGTGTGGCCCGGATGGGAGATGGCAATAGTCTGAGAGGCGTAGACTAACTGACTATTGGATGTGAAGGAGTCCAGATGCATTCCTTGCGATGTTCTGGCCTGGAGATGAAGGGATCGGGAACAAAGGCGGCGGGAATAGCCATTGTGGAAGTTACTGCAGAAACATACTCTGAGGTCAATAAATGAATGACGTGAATGAGATACAAGCATTAGACTTCCTCTCGCTACTGGCAGATTAGATAACTCGAGCATCGTGAAACAAGTGACTGAGTTGCGTTTCTACAGAGATCTTGATCGTAGCTGGAAGTCAAATCTTGAAGCCGCTGAAAACTAACGTTCCTCACCTGAGTTAGACCCTGGGCTATGGCACTGGCAGCCCGTGTCGTCCCCTGTAATCTGGGCCCAGTTCCCCACTCTCAGCCTGCCTTGGTCGTCTCTCTGGCTGCATTTAACCCACGTTGGCCTTTTTAGAACATCCCCACTTCCCTCTGCTCGTGGTCTCTCTCCTGAGTTCAAAGTTGAGCTTCTTCTTCTTCTCCTTCTCTCCTCCTGATCTTCCCCTTTCTCTCTGACCTTCACTCTGATCCAGATACTCAATCTCTCGAGATACCCGATACCCTTTAAAACATTTTATTCTTCCTTAATCTAATCCTGTCGAGGTTTCTTCCTTCTTTTCAGGACCTCGCTGCTGTCGCTCTCTGTTCTTTACTTTCTCTGTCACTGTTGACTTACGTTGCTCCAACGCATTCCACCACGTAACAGTTTCTCAATACCGCAATCATGAAGGGTACGCTTTATCTGGCTACTATCAACCTCTCCAGCAACTAAAAATGTTTAGGACTTATTCTTGTCGGCGGCTTTGGCACTCGCCTTCGCCCTCTCGTACGTTACCCCTACGTTGCCCCTCAGGCGCGCAAAACTCATGTGTACCCCTCCAATATTTGTTTTGTGTGTGACTGACATGCTGTGACGCATTACAGACCCTCACTCTCCCCAAGCCTCTTGTCGAGTTCGCCAACAAGCCCATGATTGTGCACCAGATTGAGGCGCTGGTCGCAGCAGGTGTCACTGATATCGTCCTTGCTGTCAACTACAGACCTGAGATCATGGAGAAGTTCTTGGCTGAGGTAAGAACCTGGAGTCTTTATATTCTCCTTGACGCCATGTAGCTGACCTTTCTGCAGTACGAGGAGAAGTACAATATCAACATCGAATTCTCCGTCGAGACTGAGCCCCTCGACACTGCTGGACCTTTGAAGCTTGCTGAGAGCATTCTCGCTAAGGACGACTCTCCCTTCTTCGTCCTGAACTCCGATGTCATCTGCGACTACCCCTTCCAGGACCTCCTGGCTTTCCACAAGAACCACGGCAACGAGGGTACCATTGTGGTCACCAAGGTTGAGGAACCCTCCAAGTATGGTGTTGTTGTTCACCAGCCCGGTCACCGCTCTTTGATCGACCGATTCGTCGAGAAGCCCGTCGAGTTCGTCGGCAACCGTATCAACGCCGGCATGTACATCTTCAACACTTCCATCCTCGACCGTATCGAGCTCCGCCCGACTTCTATCGAGAAGGAGACCTTCCCCGCTATGGTCAAGGACAACCAGCTTCATTCTTTCGACCTTGAAGGCTTCTGGATGGATGTTGGACAGCCCAAGGACTTCCTCAGCGGTACATGCCTGTACCTCTCTTCCCTCACAAAGAAGGGCAGCAAGGAGCTCACCCCTCCCACTGAGTCCTACGTCCACGGTGGAAATGTCATGATCCACCCCTCTGCCAAGATTGGCAAGAACTGCAGGATCGGACCCAATGTCACAATCGGTCCTGATGTCGTTATCGGTGACGGTGTCCGCCTGCAACGATGTGTGTTGCTCCGTGGCTCAAAGGTCAAGGACCACGCCTGGGTGAAGTCCACCATCGTCGGCTGGAACAGCACTGTTGGCCGATGGGCTCGCCTCGAGAACGTGACAGTTCTCGGCGACGATGTCACAATTGGTGATGAGATCTACGTCAACGGCGGCAGCGTCCTACCCCACAAATCTATCAAGGCTAACGTCGATATTCCTGCCATTATCATGTAAGGATCGATCTAACGAACCATCGCCTTATTCGAAGCTCGCTGGAGGACACACCAGCAATTTCTCATCTATGCTCTAATCTCAAACGACAAGGACGAAGAAGAATTCAAGAAGCAAAATTCACCACTCTTGGGGAGATGTGCTGGCCACCATTCTATACCATGGAGGCGAGGCGGGAGGAAATCAAGAGCCTACCGCTCTCTCTATCTTAATACTTTTGTGCAATTGTCTAATGCCCCTTTATGCGTGTTTACCTGGCGTCTAGGTCGATATTTACAGAGGGAGAGCAGGCAGGCAAGCCATGGAAGGACAAAAACAAGGCAGTTGGGCAGGCAGGGTCCATGGCAGCTTTATGAGGCAGTCATGTTAAATGTCTATGTTACAGTTATTTGTATTAAAGAAGGTGGCTCAATACCATTTTGGAACTCCACTGCTTTTCCCTTCCCCTGTGAGATGTGTTAAGATTGCTCAGCAAGACAAGTTATGTGTAGTCGGGGCTTTGCTGACGTTTTCTGAGACATTCCCAGACATGCACTGCGTAGCTTAGACTACACTGTTGGTTTTGATTCAACTCCAGTGGAGGGATTAGTTCATAACCAAAGAGTGAGAGAATCGACGTTCAGCTGATGTGGCCTCAGGGAGTAGGAAAACTCAAGACTTTGAAAGAGAATATTAAAATAAACCCAGAAAAGAATCCCCTAAATTTAGACTAAATTATCTAAATCTTTATATTACTTAGGATTAAGCTCCTAGACTTTCTTACATCCCTAGCATAGATAATAGGTGATTCTATAGGTGACCTTCTACATGGGCACATAGACCTGCTCGAGATTCTTTCGGTCTGTTTATCATCAAGTATAACAGAGATTTAGTGGTAGATAATTGAAGCCTAAACTTCGAATATAGAGTTTGAATAACGTTAGCGAGTGTATTTCTGATTGGTCGTAGAACTGATCAACAGGCCAAACAGTAGGGAATGCGGTCCGGCGAGGACTGCGAGACAATGGCGGCTCTACTACATCCATTATCACGAGGACAGCTATAGAATTTGACAAAATCATTCAAACTTATAAAGTTTGGCTCCAATATTCAAGTGTAGTAGTAGCCCAGCGGTTGCTTTCATTTCATCATCCAGGGCCTAGAGTTTGAAGCAGGGAGACGTCAAAATTCGTTGTCAGGAACAAAAGACTCACCCTGAAGTGCAAATCAGGCCTCGAACCTAATGTTATGCACGGTGTTGCCAAAAGAGTGATGGCTTCTCTGAAGTTCTTGAAATCTAAGGAAGACTATTGAGCTAATAAGGAATTCATAAGAGGGCTTATTACTGCCCCGGGGTGGGAATGTGGCTCAACCTTTTCTTGTTTAAGGACGGTAGCTTATTACCTCTGTATGAAGAGCGGTGTCGTGGAATGGGGCGCTTTCCTCGAAGTTTACCATCTCTTTCTTACATTTGACCGGTGTTGTCTCTCGTAAGTCCTCAAAGTTTTCACAAGAACTACCAAGGAAGACGGAAAAGACTGAGCACGAGTCTCCAACCCAGAACTGGTTACTCACCCACCTACGTTACCAAGCCACATCTGAGGCATAAAAAGTGAAGCTATTTACCACCTGCCATTTTGTTCAAAACGTTTCTTTATACCCACACCACACCACGACACAGATCATCCCTTTTGTTCTCGAACCATTGCGGTATTTCGAGGATAAACCACGGCACGGAAGAGACGGGGGCATGTTGTATATCGTTCCTGACGTTGTGAATGCCAGTGTATCATTGTCCTTGAGGCTCAAGCCACGAAACGCTGTGTCGGGTCCAGCCCACCACTTACATTACACCAATCCGACCTCTGCAACACCCAACAGGAGACTCACCAGATCAAGCGCCGAAGTTCCCCCTTCTGAATCTCGCATGATAAGTCGGGGCGGCTCATTGAGGTAGAAGTTGACTGTTTCTTCTTCCGTGTCTGGTGCACCCGATACGGAGAAGACGGGCCGTTTCAAAAACCTCGATTCAGCAACGACCACAACAACGGAGATCTAGACTTTGCTAAGAACTCTCTGACTGTTTGTCACCTCATTGCCGACACTCTTACGATCGAGTGGTCATTGGTTCTGCGAAAACTCATCGGGAAGAAAATCTTAGACAAGCACGCGACCAAAGCAGGCCAGGAAATCTCTTGTTGAAATTCAACACCAGAGTGCACCAAGACACCGCCGGGACCCTGGCTTAGAAGTGGTGGTCAATTAGACAATGGAGGCACAGCAGGTGCAGGTGTATGGGCATGGACATGGACATGGACATGGACATGGACATGAGATTAAGACGAAGAAGCGCCCTTGGCCTCGGTTCCTTGTCTCGTGTGTAGCTCTCATGCTGATTCTAGTGGTAAGTTGGCATTTCAACACGGCATTCTTTTTTCCCTGTGCTTGCTTGGTATTTTCTGGGGCCATCATATCATTTTGCAGTATCATTCCTACCCCGTCATCCCGCCTTTCACCCACACGTCCATTTGTCTCCCCGTTGCCCCATCTTTGGCTCTCCAGCCCAAAAATCACCCGTCCGTACCGCAAGACTGGGACTGGGACTGGGACTGGGATGAGCTCGGCTCATGAAGATGATGCATGGCATGACCTGATCGAAACCTTACTAGTGAGGGTACATACAGTTGAGGGACTTGACGATAGCATCATCTTCACGGCTGGGCATGACTGGCAACTCTTTATTTAATTTTTATTGGGGCCAAGTTGGCTTATGACGGCATCCCAGTGGATATGCACGCGGGACATGAGCCTCAAGAAATAATTATTATGGTTTATTAGAGACCAAGCACCCTAAAAAACAAGAGACTGCAAGCAAGACACGGCCAAGTTCGGCGTATTAGCGGAGCCTCTATGAGCTTTCTCCCCCGCACCCCGAGCACCACCGACCACACCTCCACCATCTCTCCACTTGAACGGCCTCTCCACGGCCGCCCGGCGACACTTCGATTGGGTTGAGTGATTCAGAACCATGGGATGGGCGCCTCAATCAGGAGAAGGAAGCAACTGGAGTGAGGCTCGTGGTATTGAAAAATCCACTGTAATTCGGGCCCATTCGGCGGCGCTCAATGGCAATGCCCAGTCTCAGAAACTTTGGCCCTTGTCATCACTCACGTAACGCTCCATGATCCCCAGGCCCCAGAAAACATCCCCATTTCCAGTCGTCATTGGTAGTTGATCAGCCACTGACACAGGTTCCGTCAGCAGCTCTCCCAGCTTGTCCTCACTGACGGTGACGCCAAGCTCCAGCAGCAGCCAGAGCTCAAATTCCCAAGAAACCTTTTGACCTCGTTGTCGTCCACCAACGCCTCAATTTGGTTTTCCTTCTCCTCTCTCCTCCAATTATTTTCTCTACGAAACCTTCACCTTTTATTCCCTCAATTGTCTCTCTCATCCCCACCACCAATCCCTTCAGCGTCCGAAGCTGTCTGCTACATTCCCCCTCTCTTCACGACCACGCCGCCTACCTCACCAGCTATCACCATGGCTCTCGCTGACGAGTCCAACCGCATCGTTCGAGAGTTCGACTTCTCCGATGAGGAACTCAACAATCATGTGAAGGAGTTCTTGAGGCAAATGGGTATGCTCACCCCTCGCTCCACGTAGAATCTGCGCCGCGATGCTACTGTAGCTCGTTGTCATGATGCGCATTTTGTCCCATTTTGGCTTTAAACCCTCAACAAAACCCAAACTCACAATTTCCTAGACGAGGGCCTTCACAAAGAGGGTACCAGCCTCCAGCAAATTCCTACCTACGTCACCGGCGTTCCCAATGGCACAGAAAAGGTAATTTTTTATCCACATGTGGCTCGTGAAGCTGCCCAGACTGATTCTCCCTCACCAGGGTCTATATCTGGCCGTTGATCTGGGAGGCACAAACTTCCGAGTTTGCTCCATCATGCTCAATGGTGACACCACCTTTAACCTCACTTACAACAAGGTTGCCATTCCGAAGGAGCTTATGGTCGCAAAGACCTCCGCACAGCTCTTTTCTTTTCTCGCCAAGCAGATCGAGATCTTCCTCAAGGAGCACCATGCCGACCACTTCAACTCCCACCTCCGCCGTCGCAACACTGCCAGCACTCCCTCGGGCTATCGCGATGAACATATCTTTCGCCTGGGATTCACATTCAGCTTCCCTGTCAAGCAGCTAGCTATTAACAAGGGCCTGCTGATTCGATGGACCAAGGGCTTTGACATCCCCGATGCCATAGGCAAGGACGTCTGCGCTCTGCTTCAGACCGAGATTGACAAGCTCCACCTCCCCGTCAAGGTTGCGGCGCTCGTGAACGACACTGTCGGCACTCTCATGGCTCGATCCTACACTTCAACTAGCAAGAGCCGATCTGTTCTCGGTGCCATCTTTGGAACGGGTACCAACGGTGCCTACATGGAAAAACTGAGCAACATCAAGAAGCCTATCTCTGGGGAGTATGATCAATCAACAGGAGAGATGGTTGTCAACACAGAGTGGGGTTCCTTTGACAACCAGCTCAACGTTTTGCCATCAACACCTTGGGATAAGGCTCTTGACGCCCAAAGTGTAAACCCTGGCCTTCAAATGTTCGAGAAGCGGGTGTCTGGCATGTTCTTGGGTGAGATTGTCCGACTTGCGATGGCCGATATGATCAACAATGAGAGCTCGTCTCTGTTCAAGGATCTCAACTCGAGCACGAACGACTGGGGCACCACCACAAACATCGCGCCATCGTCTGGCTTCCTCAAGCCTTGGGGACTCGACAGCTCCATCATGTCCGTTGCAGCCGCCGACAATACTCCTGAACTGTCTACCCTTCGCCAGGGGCTCGAAAACCTTCTCAGTGTTTATACTCCCTCCCTCGAGGACGCCCAGGCCTTCAAGTCTGTTTCCAATGCTGTTGGTCGTCGCGCTGCTCGATTGTCAGCTGTCGCCATCGGTGCCATCGCCCTCAACTCTGGCAAGCTCAATGATCTCAATGAAGAGGTTATTGATATCGGCGTCGATGGCAGCCTCGTCGAGCACTACCCTTTCTTCCGCGATATGATCTACGAGGCCCTCCGTGCCATTGACGGCATCGGAGCACATGGTGCCGAGAAGATCCGAATCGGTATCGCTAAGGACGGTAGCGGTGTCGGCGCCGCCCTGATTGCCTTGGTGGCTGCTGGCAGGGAGAAGCCCGAAGATTATTTGACTGACTTGAGATCTGAGTCCAACCGCGCTCGCAAGTCTTCTGATGCGATCCGTACGTTCTACCCTTTATCCCAAGCCAAATAGACTTCGGCTTCTGCCTAAGCGACATTTGCTAACAATTTAATAGTCGATTCAGCACCAGTCTCTAACCAGGCACTCCTCATTGGTGGTGCTGTTGGTCTCCTTGCACTAGCAGCTATATGGTATAACAAGCGTCGATGAGCAACAACATGTTTTGGTGTTATGTTTTCTGAGTTGATAACTCGTGTCAAGATTTATGTATATGCGCATGTGATGGGGTGTGGTTATGTTCATTTTTGGGCCCTAGGCGTTTTCTTCAATATTTTCATGTCCTCGGCTTTTTTATTATTCAAAAGTTGTATAATTATGAGGCAACCAAGTTTTATGACGAGATAATCTGATGATTCCTTTTCAGTTTCCCGAGGAGCAATTGGATTGATTATTGGGTTATTATTATGGTAAGTCTAATATTGTGTCTTTTCGTGAAGCGAGTCTAGCCCATCCGAACCATTGAAATCGTATACCATCGTGAAGCAGTCCATTCTTCTTTAGTAACAGTTTGTGTCAATCACATCTCTCGTCTATGCCTCAATTCCCAAAAGCAGCTGCGGGATAAGACCTATCCCTCTTCTTTCGCGCCGCAGAGCTACTTCTAGAGCTTGCACCAGAGCCAGTACTTCCTACCCGGGGCGGTGGTGCGAGACGGCTGTTTGCCATATCCTCAGGAAGATCATTCCACTCCGTCTCAGGCCGCTGATTTTGATAGGATTTCCCAGACTGAGGCATGGGAGGTCTCGAGGTGCCATTTCTGGGAGGACCTGACGCTGTGTCCATGTTGGCAATATCAGCAGTTACGCTTGCAGGCACACTAGGTTGAGGCGCTGGAGAGGAAGAAGGTAGCAAGTTCCGGACAGAAGCGCCTGTTGGGCGGCTGACTAGCCAGGCTGAATTGGGACGCAGCTTGAGATAGTAGCCCTCAATAGGCTGGTTCTCGCGCTTGAAGCCACGACCTTCATACCATTTCAGACCCTCCTCATTCTCAGTCCAAACATGGGCCGTGACAGTTGTCACATTCAAGTTGGGGTCCGATACAGCACCTGCAATGATATTGTCCACTGCAGCGTTCACAAGACCCAGCGATCGATAAGGCGAGAGCAGACATAGCGACTGAATGTATAGATTCTGGGGCATGACTCCCTGGCTGTTGGAATCGAGGATGGGTTCAACGCGGCAAACGACGCCGCCAACGACCTTGGCTTCAGAACCATCGTGAGTCCAGGTGATGACTCGGGAAAAGCGACCAGATGTCGGATCAACTGCACGTTGATAGAAGTTGTCGGGGTAGCTAACGGGAAGAAGAAGGGCGTTGATACGGCGTAGAGCGTTGATGTCGTCGTTCGAGACCAGTCGGATCGTAGCTTCTTGAGGGAGAGATGTCGGCAGAGGCGGGATTTGGAACGAGGCTATCGTGGAGTCTGGCGCCTTCGAGGTTGGTGGAGGGGCAGCAGCAGCAGGCGGCGGGGGAGGCTGCGAGAGCTCTATGGGAGCCCCCTGAGAAGGCGGAGGAGCATATTTGGGTGTTTTTGCCGTGAAGAAGGATCGGATAGAGGTTTGGGCGGGTTTTGTGGACGGAAGTGACATATTAACGCGGAGGTATGTAAATGTGTAGTGGGAGGTTGATCGAGAAAAGTAGAGGTTGTATGTTGTTGAGAGAGGACGGAGGTTGTGTATGAGACAGATCAGATATCGACAAAGTGTAAACAAGGGAAAAGAAAACAAAAGGTTGGGAAACGTGAGACAAACAAACACCCGGCCTAAACCCTAAACCATGCACTCTTTGAGTCTAAGTGTCAATCCGGAGCAATGAGGATTGAGGATTATGCTTTCGTGGAGGTATGCATTCAAAGGGTCGAGAAAGCATGGAAATCCAGAGGGGATGAGGCTCTTGGATAGCCACTAGCGCAGATCGCCCAATGAATGGCATTCAAGATGAAGGGATAGCCAATCGCACGTGAGAGATCTAGATTGAAGTCGATCGCCATTCGTTAAAGGGAGCCCCTTGATGGGAATTGGATAAATTTAGCAGCGGCCGATATTCTGAAGGGTACCCGCCCCTGAAAGTCGATTGACAGGTGTTGTTTGTGAGTTGCAGGATGAGTAAGTGGTTTGGTCAGTAGATCTATGGATGGATGGTAACACATGGCACATGGGCAACTCTAGGGAGGAGTATAACCATTATACGGTAAGGGATATATTCTGTTCATACTGCTCCATCTGAATAGACTCTTGTATGTTGGGGTTCCTCAATTCTCTGGGCATTCTTTGGTATAAAAGTCGTACACTATGAGCTGCATTAGTGACATACAAGCCAAAGGTGATCGATCGCCCCTTGCATCTGCCATGGTTGTCAATTAAACTTCACATAAGCGAAGCTGCTGGATCTTGATTAATCGATCTTGATGACTAGTTTACCTCTCACATGGCGTCCGTATGATAGACTCAGTACCTGAATAATAACATTACCGGACTGTAGCAAGATACCTTAAAGAACAACCCCTAATCTTGTCAGATTCGTTATATGGCTGGACATGGCTCCATGTCCCTTTCCTTAGGGAGCAAGAAGACATCAGACTTTAATATAGAATATCAAAACAAACTCAGCAAACGGTATCCTAAAGATATCCTAAACTTATACTAATTTACCCAAATCTTTCTATCATCTAGGATTAAGGTCCTGAGTTTTCTTTCCTCCCGTAGCCTCTCACAAACTCTACCTCTTTAATTTCAGTGGCTGATACCGTGAGCACTGGGCGCTGGGGCACACTGACTCCCGCTGAGGCTCAGGCTCAGTCTCGGGTGGCTTCTGCTAAAACGTTGACTTTTAATTTTTTGCTTAAAATCTTCCCCTTGACTGACTTTGAACCATCAAAACCAACCGTCTCGTCATCTTTTGTTCATCGCTGGCATCCAAATTTTTGTCGCTGCTTTTGGGGTTCTCTTGTTCTTTTCGTTTTGAATTACTCGCTTCAACAAGCGAGCCATCTATTTCGTCACTTTGGGCCGTTCGTCAATATCGATCCATCTCGTTTTTCTCCCCGGTTGCCGAACGCAAACGCTGAACTTGTAGCGCACTGCACTGAGAACCTCCTACAAACGAAGATTGGAGTAGAAACTCATCAATTGTTACCTTATTCATCTCACCACTCCCTATTGTTAACTCATTTGGTTTACTCATTGTTTCATCCTGATCAGAGTGACAATTACTCGTCATTCTTACACATTCCCATTTAATCATTCCTCCTCTTTCACGATTAATTCTCTCACCTTCAACTTCTGATATTTTCTCCCCCAAACTTTTTTCTCTTATCGCAATAACCAGCGCCCCTACTCCGTATTCACCTCAGTAACACTACTGTACCCCAGCTGCAATTCCGTGCACACCCCCCCTCCGCCCGGTAGCTGCCGTTTCGCTCCTCGGCATCATCACACGATTTCAGTTACACACCCTCCGCTTTACAGTATTGTTCCTTACAAACTTGTCGGCCCTGGCTCGGACTCAGGATATCCGGCGACATCATGAATGCTGGCACGGGCAGGGCGGGCGTCATAAGCGCTCCAGATGATGCTGCGCCGATGGATAAGTTGGTAAGTATTCGGTCTCTATCTCTTTACTCGTCCACCTCCCTGCGATGCGAAACCAGTCGTCGTCCGCGAGCGCCATCATGTCCTCTGTGGTGATTGCTCATCTCTGCGCCCCCTATCGCAGCACCATTGCATCGAAATTGTTGCTCGCCATCCATCGGCAATGCCTTTTCTAATAAATCGCTAATAAGAACCTCCTTCAGGCACATGCTGTACTAGATGATGTGCTTTACAACGTTCTGAGCGATCTATTGATGAAGACGCACCGCGAAGAGAAGACGGCGAGGGCTACCACCGCTGCCATTCGCATCGAGAAGCTGGCATCCGACGCGTCCGACAGCTCAACGCCAGACTCAAAACCGGACGTACGGATTGAGACCGACGCCGCCATATACGAGGATGGAAAAGTATTGCTGAAGGGCAATCCTCTTAAGACGACCGCCGAGATTCTGTGCCCCCGATGCCATCTGCCCCGACTCCTATACCCGACGGACGGAAAAGGCGCTCAAAAACCCGATCCCGGTGTCATCTACTGCAAGAAACATCCTTATATTGATAAGCCTGGGTGCGACATCTATGGCCAGAGCTGGGTTCCTCAAGGTCCTGGTCGAGGTAAGAAGAAGAAGGACATGGAAAAGAACACCGACTCTCCCAATACCGAACAGCGACCACCCAATGTTCTCTCTTTCCCCTCAGCTACTTGTAGCAAATGCAAGCGTTGCATTCTCGTCACCCGACTTAATAACCATATGGGCTCGTGCATTGGGAACAGTGGTCGCAATGCTAGTCGAGCTGCCGCGCAGAAGTTGAGTAATGGCGGATCTCAGAATGACACAACGCCACCCTCATCACAAAAGGCGACTCCAGCGCCAGGCTCCCGCGCCGCCAGCCCGAAAAAGCGCGATGCCAGCGACGAAGAGGAAGATTCCGAGAACAGTCACAAGAAAAAGAAGCTCAAGCCTGCTTCCTCAGCGGTCACCAAGAAGGTGATTCTCAAGACGAAGCCGAGCCTCAAAAAGGACAAACCCAAGGGTCTGTCGTCCTTAAGCCAGGAGCAAAAGGCCGACTACAGTAACAGTGAATCCGTTGAGGTGGCACCCAAGAAGGTCGTGTCCAAGGGTATCAGCCCTGTTAAGAAGCTTAAGATGAACAAACCTCCCCTGGGGTCACCCAAGCCCAAGCCTAGCCTCATCCGCGAGGCAACTGGAGAGTCAGAATCTTCAGACACTCTCTCATCCCCTCCTCAGTAGACCTCGCTCGGAAACAGTATCATGAGCGATATATCATCGATCTGATGGCGTGTTAGGCTGTCCGCTTGGCGTCAGCCTCGTACAGGCATTAGTATGAATCTTATGGTTGGATACGATAGAAGCAGGCAGTACGTCACGCGACAAAGGACATCATTTGCTTAACGCTTGCTTCTCAAGAACATTTACTCTACTTGTATTATCATCAATACATCATTGCATTGGAATGGCGAGCTGGTTGGCTAAGGTTACCGGGACCGGATATTTACAGCATCCATGGAAAAGGGACCGGGGCGTTTTTGGCGTAATGAGTACAACAACAATGGATATTTGCAGAAATTTGATCTTGAACGCGACCTGTGACTTTGACCGTGACCGTGACCATGACCATGACCATGACTTGTAACTTTTGATCCTGAACGCCAATGCTAGAGATGTCTCAACCATCCCGAGAATACTTTCTAATATCTAGACCTCCTCTTCCTCCTCTACAATGCGAGCTTTGACAATCTTTATGTCCTCGTTAGGCCTGTCCTCAGACCCAGTCTTGACCATGCCCATTCTCTTCACAGTACTCATGCCGGACTTGACCCTTCCAAATATAGTGTGTTTGCCATCGAGCCAAGGCGTAGGCGCAAGCGTGATAAAAAACTGCGATCCGTTTGTGTTGGGGCCCGCGTTGGCCATGCTCAAGATGCCAGCGCCGGTGTGCTTGAGACCCGGATCGATCTCGTCCTCGAACTTGTCGCCGTAGATGGAGCTTCCGCCGCGACCCGTTCCTGTTGGGTCGCCGCCCTGGATCATGAAGTTGGGGATGATGCGGTGGAAGATGGTGTTGTCGTAGTAGCCGCGACGGACGAGAGTGGTGAAGTTATTGCAGGTCTTGGGGGCGTGGGTGGTGTAGAGCTCAACGGTGAGCGAGCCCTGTAGCTGGTCAGTACTGTACCTAGTACCCAGTTGTAGTCAAAGTTGAGAGTTTGCGACGTACCATTGTGGTCTCGAGTGATATGTTCGTTGTCATGATTGCGATGCTGCAGGGTGTAAGTTGTTTATGAGGGAGGGGAAATTTATGATCTGCCAAACCCATCCATTGACACAACCAGCTTTATTTAGGTAGGTCACTGGTGCTTGGGCTATATAATTTCGAGTAAACATTTCACATGAAATGTCCTAGTATCACTACCTACTGCCAAGGTACATTGTTTATATTCTTCCTGCTGTCAGCATGTATTGTGCTTTTCCTGCTAAAATAAGATCAGCATCTCTATCTCTAGGTATACTCAACATGATGGTGGGCGCAGTTTGCATGCACCTTGAGTCCTGGCGTTTTTAGCACTGCGAGCTAGGTACATGATTGGTCAAGCAATTCTGTAACAAAATGCACACCACTCACTATATTTCAGCCCCATAATATTCTGTTTCCGTTCAGCTCAGTGAGCTTTTATACTTGCATCAGACGTCATTCAACAAAGATTGGTACTGCATGTCAGGACTTTCTTTTCCTTTTTCTGTGCTTTGTTAATCTTTTATCTTTCTCCCTCCTATCTTTGAAACTTTACTGCAATTCTTCTCATAAAAACGGAGTCAACGTGCTGAAGATTTGTCACGAAATGTCATGACTGTGACCCTTAACTCTCACTTTACACAACTTGTCCAGGCTTAGAACACGTTGCTTTCTCTTCATCACCAACAGCATTAGCAACGTCTTCCAACCAAACCATGGCGGAAAACGCTACAGATCCAGGCGCTTTGGAGGGCTCTTTCGATGTTCTAAATTCTACCCTCGCCAATGGGCAAAGTTGGCTCTCATCTTTTGCCCATATCAAAGATCTGAGTTTTGTTATGCTTGAAGTCAGGCTCGTCCTCAGCGCTATTGGCATCATCTATCTTGGTGCCCACGCTGCTCTTCGGCGACCCCCATCTGCACAAATTGCGAAGAAAAAGAAGCCCGGCTCCAAAGGCGACGACGAGGAGAGCTTTGCCCAGGGACTAGAGCCCTCCGATGCCATTGTTTTCCCGCTTATGGCTGGTGCTGTCCTTATCGGCCTGTACTACCTGATTCAGTGGCTCAAGGACCCTGATATTCTGAACAAGATTCTGCGCTGGTACATGTCTACCATGTCGGTTGCTAGTCTGGTATCAATCTATTCTCATGGTATTGAGGTAGTGACCAGCTTCGCCTTTCCACGATACTGGCGCGGCCGTGACGGGCGACTAAGGGAAGCGGACCAGAAGACAAGATCAGTACAAGTCTGCGATGATGCGGGAAACCCTGACGCAGCCATCCCTAAAACCCAGAACCCCTTTCCTGGACCATTTGCTTGTTTGGCGTTCTCGGACAAGATCCGCAAGTCTGGCTGGGAGCTTCGAGGCCTCCTTAAGCGGCATTGGGCCATCAAACTCTTCATCCATGGGATGGGTAAAGAGGAAGGTCGAATCAAGTTTGCTCATGTAGTGTCCTTGGTTATGGCACTAGCCACGGCGCTCATTTATTCATCAACTAACTCCCCGTTGTTGAGCAATATGCTTGGCTATGCCATGTGCTACGGCTCCCTTCAACTTATCTCGCCCACAGATTTCTTGACTAGTACTCTGATCCTAGTTGGCCTGTTCTTTTACGATATCATAATGGTGTTTTACACGTGAGTTATAGGATTGATATTGATGTTGACCCCAAAGCTAACCATTCTCAGCCCTTATATGGTTACAGTAGCAACCAAGTTGGAGGTTCCAATCAAGCTCACTTTCGAGGCTGCAGATCGCAAGAGCATCCTTGGACTGGGTGATATTGTCATTCCAGGCATGGTCATGGCCTTAGCCCTTCGATTTGACCTCTGGCTCCATTATGATCAAAAGATCAAGTATGAGAGCACTGACCTCAAGCTCATTGAGAAGGACCCAACATCTGGCGCTCTCATCGTACGGAGCGAGACTAAACACAAGGAGGTCAAGGCCAAGTACGTTAACGTTAAAGACAAGTGGGGAGATGGCCTTTGGACGCGTGGGGCATTCTTTATCTTTGGGTCGCAGCAGCTGCCCCCTGACTTGGCGGCTGCATACTTCCGCAAGACTTATTTTCACGCCTCCGTCGTTGGGTATCTTCTCGGCATGCTGGTTACCTTGGCTATGCTCTTGATTTTCAAGCGTGGCCAGCCTGCATTGTTGTATCTCGTTCCTGGTGTTCTGGGATCTCTCTGGCTGACAGGACTGGTGCGTGGAGAAATCAAGCAGATGTGGAAATACACCGAAGATGGAAGCCTCGACAAGATTGATGTGGTAGTGGACTTGGATGGCGAGGGCAACGCGATCAAGACCCTCGGCAAACTAGAAGATGGCGTCGTGGATACAACTAAAAAGGACGAAAAGAAAGACGGAGACAAACACAAGGATAAAGAAGATGGGAAAGCAAAGGAGGGGGACAAGAGCGAAAGCAAGGAAGACCGTCATGTATTCTTACTCTCCGTTGATGCTGAGTCGGATACAGAATGAGCGGAGGTTTCATGGCCGTAGTCTTGATAACGTGAGCTGATTGCAGTAGCAATGCCTCGCCAGAAGTTCATAGACATTAAACACATGAGTGTCATAGAGTAGACATGAACTAACTGTTCAATGCTTCGTCCATCGGCCGGTTCTGTGTCTATATACATCAAGCAATTTGTCCCACATAAGCAACTACCACTTCTAGGCAGCCGAGAGAAGGGGGGGTTTTTTATCATTATCGTTAACATTAATATTAAATCTGGACTGCTTCAAAATAAAATAAGAATCATTATCTCAGTGTCTCCGTATCCATCCACATCATACGCGTACCCCGTATCTTCTTATTAAAGACATAATTTCGAGTCTGTATTAGTAGACATCGGCCACCACCAACGTCCTTAATCCCCTGCACCGCGTAAAGGTTCAGACTCATCGCAGGGGTCGTTCCATCCACTCGGGTCCAACGTAGCAATTGCTTTGCTTTGCTTTGGACTGTGCTTCCTCTGGAGTTTTGTTGTGCCCAACACTCGGCGTTAAGATGGGCGGGTGAATAGTGAAAAGTCGAGCGTGTTGCAAGCTGAAAGTGCATCTTATGTTCTCTTGACTGAAGCTTTTGTATAATCTTTATTGTTTCGTTTGGTGATAGGAATTGGCTTAGGTAGATACACTGGTCGGCGCAGCACAGCTCGTTTGGCTTAAGCCAGCAAATGGTAAAAGTAGAAGATACTGCTATGCTGAGAAGAAAAAGGCCTCAAGTATAGCAGAAAAAGAAGTCATATAATATAAGAATGGAAGTCTCCTCTCGGACATAATGAGCCGAGGTGGTTTTAATGGCTGATCATGGTTGTGGTTGTCAAGGAGAGAAAAAGGGTGCAGGATTCTTGTACAAGACTCAACTGCATAACTAGGTCCCAAGAATGAAGAAAGTGATGAGAGCCTGTAGAGCACATTCAAAGTTCTCTTCATGGCCTCTTATTATACTTTACTAATTTCCTATCTCTGTAATTACAATAGTAGTTATTAAGACTATATAAGAAATAAGCCCTTTCGGCCGGCCCGTAATCAAGACCCCACCTCCGACAGGCCCGGTTTCGCCTTTTCGGCTTCCGAGTCTCACCTGTCTTGTCACAGTCTCGTCTCAACTCCCATCACCTACTTCAAATGGTTCAGTTGAAACGCTAGCTCTCCAGCATTGCAAGGCAATAGTGGTAGCAACGATGAGTAGGACCCAATCCTCACCTACGGTCATCCAATGGGTGATCGACACTCGCCCACTTTGGCCCTCCGCTCTCAAGACCAAAGACCTCACATCCGCTGTAAGTGCTCTAGTCATCCACTTTGACCTGATACTCATATCATACCTTAGGCTTCACGTGCCCTCTCACTTCTTACCGAGGAGGAGCAATCATCTGTTCTGAGATACTATCACGTCCGTGATGCCAAGCTCGCTCTCGCTTCGGCTCTTGTTAAGCGCTACGCAATCTCTCGCTTCTGTCACGTCCCCTGGTTCCAGGCCAAGACTACGCGAGACGCTCGAACTAAGCCCGTGTTTGTTTTGCCAAACGGTGATGAGCCGCTGATCTTTAACGTCTCGCATCAGGCTGGTCTCGCGGTTCTTCTGGCCGTTTACGATCCGCCAAAGGGCCTTGCCGTGGGAGTTGATGTTGTCTGTCCATCAGAACGGCGAGATCGAGATCTGAGTCACTTGGAAGAAGATGGGTGGGCTAGTTTCGTCGACATTCATGCTGATGTCTTTGGAGCGGGAGAAGTCTCAGCGCTTAAGAGCATGAACCCTGTTCCTACCGTCCAAGAACGAGATCGTGCATTGCGCTACTTTTATGCACTATGGTGTCTCCGTGAAGCCTATGTCAAGATGACAGGGGACGCTCTTCTGGCAAGCTGGTTAAAAGACCTCGACATGCACAACTTTGCCCCGCCAGAAGACATGAAGGAAGCCCAAGAGGTTCGACTGAGGGGCAAGAAGGTTGAAGGCGTGGACGTGAGACTGATGCCGCTACTCGAGGAGTACATGATCTCCACAGCTATAAGGAACGGTGATAATGGGGAGAGGGTCGAGCTCGGAGAGTTTCAAAGTCTTGACATGGAGGAAGTATTGGCATTTGGTGAAAAGGCATCTCAACCATGAGTATAGAACGTTTTATGAATAATGAGAAATGCAAGCGCAATTGTTTGACATGAGTGTTTTTATTTTCTTTGTTCATTTCTCATAGGCTAGTTACATCGCATCTCTCGATAGATAGACATCACATTTCCATCTTTAGAAGTTCTTACCAAAGAACTCAAGGACTGTCTTGTAACCCCTCTCATACTCCTCCTTAACGCGGCTGTCACTGAGATCGGCACGAGCGGCCATCCAGCCGTGGATCTGGTCCTTGAAGGTCTCTACGTGCTTGGGCACGTTGAGGTTGTCCTCAAACTTCTTGACCTCATCATCAGGCTCCTCCTTGGAAGCAAGAAGCATGGTAGGGACCGAAAGGCCCTCAGCATCAGAAGCGTCTACCATGGCGGGGTGGATCTGGGCAGCAATGGAGAAAGGGTTAGTCTCTGCCTTGACGCTGAGAGCAACGACCTTGCCGCCCCAACAATACTATTTAGACTTGTCAGTACTGAAAAAAAGGTGCGACCAAATAGTACTTACTCCGAGAATTCCGAACTTCTCAATGGAAGAGTCCTGGTCCTTGACAGCCTTTACATAGTCAGGAACTTGACCGGCAACCTTGGGAGGAGGGTAGGTGCCGAAGAAGTCTCCCAGCTGCTTCTTCTTGTCGTCGTTGTCGGGAGGGTAGCTGATATCGAAGTAGCGGTTAGTGAGGCTCTAAATAGTCGTTGTTGGAACATATGAGAAGGTGAGCTCTTACATCTCAATGGGGCATGGGCTGCCCTTGAACCAGTCAGGGATGAAGACCTTGTACTTCTGGTGAGCATCGCTGAAGGCGAGGATGTCAGCTCCCTGAAGAGTCTGATCGAAGTATCCAAAGATGTCGTAGATCACGACAATGGCCTTCTTAGCGTCGACGGGACCAGTAACATCTGCCCAAGTTAATTGGTGTCTCTTCATGTGTGCTAGGAGTCGTTTTACAAGTCTTGTAGCCTCCGATTTCCTTATAGGTTCCCTTTGCTTCGTATCCCTTAGAGACAACAGGAGGTATGTTGCAGCAGGCCTCGTTGTGGCCGTGAGATGCGGGCATAGTCGTCATGATGGATGAATTAGAATGGCAATTGCTGGGGTTCGCCTAATGGATGAGATCTCTGCTTAGCTGAGTCTTGCGGTTGATAACGTTTGGGTTTCAGCCGGCAAGAGGAGATTAAGGACTTACAGGGCTTTTTCTGTAGCAAGTGAGAAAGAAAATACCTAGTCAATAAGGTGATTATAGAAGGTGACGGAATTATTAAAGTGGTTGATTCCTCGATTGCGGGGAGGTACGGGAGGAGAGGAGGGGTGATTGGGGAAAGGACCAATGATGTCACAACTAACTCAGGAACAGCACCTTGAAATTAGATGGCAAACTCTCCTCTCTTCTCTTCTCTTCTCTTCTCTTCTCTTCTCTTCTCCCTACCTATTCACGCAATCGCTTCTGTTCCATTAATGCATTTACACATATCTCAAGTTCAATATTTCATGCTCAATTGAATTGCCATTCAATCACGAAGGCATCATCACCTCCCCTCCCCTCCCCAAACTACGGTTAGATATCGGCCAGCGGCCCCATCCGGGCCCGGGTGGGGGAGCATCATCGTCATCAATAATCTCGCAACAACGGCAAACAATTGCTCTGGTTATGACTGATACATTCGTTTTGTTTTGTTTTGAATCTAAGACTTAAAAGTGCTATCGCTTTGCTCTGAAATTTCATTCATCAGACTCCCGTTCCCTCAAAGGTGGTCAGTCATTGCCCATTCAACGCTGTCCCATACCGTGATATACGATTGTTATATCCTCAAGCCAAAGACCAAAACTCCGTTATGCCTATGCATTTATGTACCAGAACTCCTTCTTATGCCATCTTTTTATTTACCCGCCATGTTTCGGTTGGTAATTCCACCAGTCTCAGCCTGTTCCAGACAGCTTGAGTGAGATCAAATACACGATGCTCCCGTCTCTATTCCACACGTAGTCCCTGACCTTGGTCAACGCCAGCATTCGTGAATCGAAATGTAATTCCACCTGGGCTGTAGCTGTTTTCCAGCCCTCTAAACAATGCCAATCATCTCACTGGGGAGTTCGGGCTGAGTCCTCCCATGCGCCGTACCACCACTTGCATCTTCTCAATGAGCTCCGGTATCCTGTATGGTTTTACCATAACGTCGTCACACCCAGCCTGCTTAGCTTCCATGACCTGTTCCGGTCGTGCGTTGGCCGTAACCGCAATGATAGGAATGCGGCCGCTAGACGCACAGAAGATTTCCCCTTCCGCTTCTAGTTCGCGAATGATTCGCGTGCACGTCAACCCATCCTGAATCGGCATCTCGATATCCATAAGAACGAGATTGATAGCTATAGGTAGTGGGTTCATGTTACTCCTCCCAGAGTGGCTACTGCCTGCCCTGAGGCCAAGTCCCGGGGTACCACCTTGCCGGCGTTTCAGCTTTTCGAGGGCTTCAATTCCATGATTAGCGACATCTACCAGGAAGCCTCGGTCCGTCAACCCGCGTCTCGTGATTTGCTGGTTGATCAGGTTGTCCTCGACAACAAGAATCCCATCAAGCCGAACATTTCCTCCTGGATTTTGATGCTTCTGCAAGCGAATATCTCGACAGGGTCGTTTGCCATCAGCTTCTGCACCGTCAGCACCAGTAATCAACCTGGCTGCAGCCGCGGCAGCGAGAGCTTCATTCCGTGACGCTTCACTTGGCACGAAAGCCTCAATGTAGAACGCGAACGTTGATCCCACGCCAGGTTGGCTGGAGACACCAATCGCACCGTTCTGGAGTTCTGTCAAGCGTCTGGAAATGAACAATCCAAGTCCTGATCCTCCGTATTTGGTATGTGTCTTAGCGCTTGCTTGAACGAATTTATTGAAGAGGCTGCCCATCTCTTCCACCGTCAAACCCTGGCCCGTATCCTTTACTTCGAACAAGAGATACACAGACCGACTACGTCCCTTAAGCGCGGGTTGGTCATATTCCTCTGAAACATCGCAGAACCGAGGAATAAACTGAACCATTGTCATAGCCTCTCCTGGTGGTTCCAGAGACCCTTTCACCCCGACAGTGACATGCCGGGTGGTGCCAGACTTGGTGAACTTCAGCGCGTTCGTGAGGAGGTTGATCAAGACTTGCTGAACTCTGCTTGGATCCAAGTCCAGATAGTCATATGCGAGATCCTTGTACGACTTGTCGACATAAGAGGTCAGCTCAATGTCAACACGGCGAGCCTCCACTTCAAACATCTTGAGAGCGCCTTTTACAATCTGGATCGGATCTACCGTGCAGGGCGTTACGGCTAATAACTTGGAGTCGAGTTTAGACATTGTGAGAATGTCATCAACAATGCGTTTCTGGTGTTGAGCGCACGTCACAATGGTCTCGGCATTTTCGATGCTGTCCTCCAGAAGCTTCTTCTCCTCAACTGATCTTTCGACAACACTTCTCTCATGGTCTTGAGAGTCGTTCCGTGTTGGTGTAAGAGGTGCAGAGTTATCGCCGATGTCTTGCACTCTCGCAAGAGAGGCAATGATTGCGTCGGTACAGTGAAGGATAGCGCTTAAGGGATTCCGCATCTCGTGTGAGGTCATATCGATAAAGTTTTCCTGCTGACGCTTCGACTCGATCGCCTCTTCCTTGCGAAGCTTCTCTTGCTCCAATTGCCATTTCTGTATCGAAACGTCACTCAGACAGCCGGTAAAGGATTGAATCACGCCGTCAGAGCTTCTGACTGGCATGAACGTAGCAAGCACCCATCGCGGGGCCACAGTTGAATTCCCGTTGGTGTCCTCTGTCACCAAGCCGTTGCGGAGTCGAAACTCGGCCGTTTCGGTTCGTCCTGATACGACTAGCTTATCGAGGCTTTCCTGTAGGATATGCAAATCTTCCTTCACGACACATTCTGGCCAAGGCCTCACATCGGTCTTTGTGAGATCGACCTTTTCCAAGTCTGTCAGTTCCCAGAAAAGATTGTTCGCGCTAAGCAATCTTCCATCCATGCTGACATCGTACATTCCAACTGTGGCAAACTCGGCGAGGCGCTTTAGATTCTCTGCTTCTTGTGCCCTGCGAACCGCCTCCTCGGCCGTGTCTTTTTGTACCGTTACGTCAGTCAAGCAAGTGAGTATTCGGATGACACTGCCATCTGGAGCTCTCTCGGCCTTTGTAGAAGCCAGGATATGACGCAAGACTCTTTCGTCGTTTGAAGATAAAGGACCTGTAGAAGACTTGAAGCTCTTCGGACCCGCTGTGTTCTCGTTTCGGGCGATGCGGTATTCGAAAGTAACAGTGTCGACTTTCTGGACGTCTTTGTATGCTTGTATAACTTTTTTTTTATCTTCCTCGAGCACCGACTCGAGAAGTGTGCTTTGCACGATCGGTCCTCTTGGACATCCGGTGATACGATGCCAGGCATCATTGGCAAAGGTGATATTACCCTCGACATCCACAAAGCACATACCCACGGGGATAAAGTCTGCAACCGCGGTAAACGTTTGCATAGATCTCTCTGTCTGTTCGGTTTGGTACTCTAGTCGCTGTGTAAGCATAGCATTGTCGTAAGCAGCCTGCTCGGTGATGTTGCGCCGCCGCCGTGCCTCCTCTTCCAAGAGAACTGTGGAAGCAAGAGAGCTTGTAAGCTTCTGGTTCAGCAAGGATATGAACTGCCGATAATCGTTATCGTATGGGCGTCGAGGATTCAAGCCTAAGAATAGAATACCCATGGTGTTTTCCTCTTTGGTTGGACGAATAGGCAACACGATGGCAGCCTGGCAAGGGTCACCAAAGCCGCGCCATGCTAAGCCGCGTAACAGGCTTTTTGGCAATGTGTCGTCCTTTGTCTGCAAAAGAATTGGTTGGCGGTGATCCAATGACTTCCTCATGACAGAAGCCAACCCCTCATCTGTTTCCCTGAGACTGAGGGTCTGAGGAGCAATCGCATGTCCCTCTGGCACGCCCAGCGAGCCCTCAAGATGACAAATCTTGGGGCAATTATATTTTGAAAGGGTAGTGTCGGATTTGTCGTCTGCTACGGAGTACAGAAAAGCCAATGGGACATCGTAGGTAGGGCTCCAGCGTTCCAATTCCTCAATCGTCCTGGACCAGTACGACTTGGCATCCTTCGTAGAGACAAGGGCCTCACCGAGATCAATAAGCATTTTCATCCTTCGCTCCCAAAGTCGTCTTGAGGTCATTTCAAGTAGCGAATGCTGGATTCCGAGGCATTTCTTGTCGTAGACAATGGGGACCATAGAAGATTTGACATATGTCTCTTCATGCGAGCCGTCTGCCAAGGGGATGAAAAATTTGGACTCATCCTCAGCATTCGAATAGTTCTTCGATGGCGAAGCCGTCATTTCATCGAGCCTAGTCTTGAGGTGAGGCCAAGCTTCAGGTGCTGGTCGTCCTAAAAGTCCAGGATGTCTAGCGCCGCAGTATTTTGAAAAGGCTTCATTGTAGATCGTGACATACTCGGGGCCCCAATAGAGCGCCACTGGTCGCGAATCTGAGACGAGTTGATTGAATGTATGCTGAAGTTGGGCGGGCCAATCTGACATGGGTCCTAGAGACGTCGACTCCCAATCCACATTCTGAACCACGTCAAGAAATGGCTCTGCTTCGGAGTCGGAGACCGGAATCATGAGCCCTGGGTTTGATTCATCGCGATAATGCAGTGGAGTTTTGCTCTCCGACTTTTTTCGGGACGGTAAACGCGCATTGTCCAGTGGCGATTTTTGGGGATATCTTCTAGTTGTCTCACCCTCCTTTCCCTCTATTCGAACTTTGCGCGGGGGCTCTGAGGAAGGAGGCGTTTCATTTCCACTCATCACCACCCATTGACCCAGAACTATGCTTCGTGTCCAGTAAACACCAAGATATGGAAGTGAGTGTTGCGTATTTGTGGGTGCAGGACCTGTGGCATCAGTGTGAGACGTTGGCGCAGATGGCGGGCTGGTGACCCAATTCCAGAACGGCGAGTGGGAAACATCTTGAGGAATAGAGGCAATGGAGTGGTCGAGGGTATAAGAGTTCTGTAAGGCAGGGTTTCGATACAGGATGTCGGCTGAATAATGGGATATCCTGGAGGATGTTTGCTCGGGCAATGCAACGACGAATGTTGGTCGAGGGTCAGAAGCGACGAGGTCGATAAGACCGAGGTGTTGGAGAGCTGGAGGCGGCATTGAGCAGTGTGATCATGTCAAAGCCCAAACTATGAGACTATGAGGGCTGGCAGAGATCGATACGGCTCAGCAACTACTGGGGGAGCGGACGACAGCCGCCCTAAAATTGAGAGAGAGGTGAGATATTGGCCGTATTTTGTGTCGTCATTGCAGTCGCAAATTGGAGGCACCTCGAGGTAGGATCTTAGTGATGATCGAGGTCGTGAAAGTCGCACGCGATCAGTGACGTGTAATTGGAAGCGAAAAGAAAGCCCCGGGTCTGTTCAGCCCAAAGAAGAACATGAAGCCATCGTCTTGTCGTGATCAGGAAGAAGTTGAATGGGTATGGGCGTGTTATGTTGGCCTTGGTTGGTACGGGACGGGAAGTTCTGAATCGCCAGCGCTAGGCAGGTGCTAGGATTGGGGATCTACTGTAAGCCTGTAATGTGCCCTGGTGGGGTATCTTATGCCTTGCGCCCTGCTGTAGAAGAAGCCTGAGTGGATGGGCGGGTTTGTTAGCGGGTGATGAATGATGAATGACAAAACTTAGTGGCTTTTTCCACCAAAAGAGGAACGGTCATTTCAGTGGCTGTCTCCACTACAGTACCTGCTTCTTGGTTCTTGGCTACCGGCGAATTCCTGGATTCCAGGCTCTAAATCAAGCTTCGATTTCTTCTTACTCATATGACACTGAATAAGAGCCGCTCCATGCGATACTCCCCATAGTGAAACTCGAGGTCATTCAAACACATGAGTCTGTCTCTCCAAATAGATCAGCAAGACCTCACCGTAGTTTTTCGGACTCGCCTTGCCTCGCCTGAAATAAACCCCTTACAGACCACACACGCTAACACACGCCATGCACTATACTGGAGATCAAGTAGAGATGGGGGCTGGGGGTTGAGAGGCTAAGCAACAATTGCTCCGGTGGCCTATGAAAACCAGCATCATTGAAAGAGGCGCCGTGGGCAAAAACAGAAGGAGAAAGAGACGCCATCCCTGAAATGGAACATGTTCTCTGGAATACGTTGTTGGGATGGCAATGTCTGGGAGATGGTGTCGAAAGTGACCGAAAATGAAAGTTGCCGGTGCCATGACTCGAGATGTTTCAACTGAGCGAATTTTCTAAGAGAAATTCGATGAGACAAAAACCCCATGGAGAGGGATCCTGGACCATAGCTGTTACAAGGATTCAACCAAGCACAAAAATATCATGTTGAGTGCGATGAATCAAAACGCTCGCAACTTGAACTTCGCCGCTGCAACAAAGACGATGTTGTTTATCGAATACTCATCAGAAGAAGCAGCATAATTGCAATCGCAAGATGAACAAAGCCAACTCGAGCATAACGATAGCCTGAAAGCATGCAGCTGCACCTCGCTAACTGCGATATCTGATTCGCTGCATCGACACTAGGTATGTGGTTTCTGATGCAAAACGGAACTATGTGCGTGTAGCGCAACACCACGGCACGCAGCTTACGGAGGCAAAAACTACTTACCTACGGAGTAGGCAGACTGTCACTCAGTCCGTCCTTCGGCGCTAAGAGCATTGCAGCCATGAGCTGCCCGTGTTGGAAGCCATCTCCGTGTCGGCGAATTTGAGATCGGGGATATTATCTCAGAGGCACGTTGTGATATTCGCAGCCGACGCCTTGGCAGGACTGCACCCACCGATCTCGGAATTTGTCTCACATGGCGTGGGCATCGAATCGATCGATCAATGATGATGGATGGTGAGTAAGTTTACTAGCTTTTCGGGTGACAACTGTCATCCTCGTGCACATTGCTTATCCTACCTGTTTGAGTTTGGCTCGCACTCGGGTGCTTGCGCATCTCCCGAACTCACCAAGCTCTCGGTACCGTGCTAGTCAACAAGCTTCCAGTCTCCAGTCCCAAGTTGGACTTGGCCGCTGCTAAGAAATGCTGGTATCCAATCTCAAGTAGGTAGGTAGGGGAACTCCGCGATGGCCTAGCCCACCACAGACGCAAAGGTTCCACGGATGAATTCTACATATTCTAGTTGTTGAGTTGCTGGATGAATTCGCAGCAGAGAAGTGAACTCCGTACGAGGAGCAATCTCTTCCAATCCTTGGCAAGTCAGCCGACTAGCACAGCATTGGATAAGGTAATATCATGAACAATCTAGGTAGGTAGGGGCTTGATCTGCCAAAATGCTTGGCCAGATCTCTTGGTAGCCCTTATCAGATCTGGCCTTCCAGTTTGATGGTTGGTGAATGCCTACCTGCCTTGGCAACTATCTCCCAATCGATAGGCGCCTTGCCTAAGGTACCTTACCTAAACTCCACGATGGCTTCTGCGTGGCGCGTTTAGAGCAGGTACAGTATCCAAGCTGAGTAAGGTATCAAGAGGTGCCTGGCCCAACAACCTGGCTCCTGGGCGTTTATTAATTGTCCGATAGGCGTCACTGGTTCCTGCTTGCCACTACAGATGGATCCTTCCAAGCCTGAGGTGCATCTGCTGAACCTGAGGCACAGAAAATCCCTGTTGCCTTAGGCCCTCACTGTAAGGACTCTATTTGGGCCTATTGGCATAGGTAGTGGTTTTTGTAGGACTACATTCAACTGCTATCCTTTTCAACTTTACGAAATATCTCACAGTCTTTCGATTTGAAGACAAGCACTAATTCACGGGAAATCATTCCAATCATCGTCTCTCACTTTCATTCTATCACAATGTGCAAGTGCTTCTCCATCACCACCAACACTCACGGTGTCCTTGAGCGCCATCAGTTGTCTCACAATAGCCTTTTCACTGGGCGACAGGCATAGTACTTCTGCCCAGTCCACGAATGTTATCATGCCATATGGACAACTCGACCTGTGATTCAGCCTTTCTGCGGAGATTGTGCTGCCGTTTTCTTCCACGGGCATTCTTATGCCTTTTGGATCCACCCACAAGACCTCAAGGCTTCCGCGATCGAACTCCCGTCAATAGCACATGGGAGCATGGCATCACCTACCAATACGAATAGCGATACTCTCGGTCGGGCTGTCGATATGCAGAACTCTAATACCTTTCTGGACATACCCGACCATCATGCACTACCTTATACCGATATTACATATCGTGGGTTGTCAAGTATTTTGATCGAACATCCTCGCATACCGGCTATGTTTCTTCTAGAGTTCATGACATTCGATGGCCTTCATGCTTACCAGCCTTGCTGCGAGAACATCGATCACCTTAACATCCTCAGATCATTGCGCGCTATTGAACCCGATGGCGATCCAGTTTTCGAGGCGGCTCGTGAATGGTCATGCATCATCCAAGCCCGCCAAGACTTACCCAAGGATATCAGATAGGTACTGGCACTCATCTACAACTTTTCCTGCGCAATGTTGCAGCCCGGGCAAACCGAAGATTGCCTCTAGAAGATGCGGTCCTGGCTTATGCATTGGTATCAAGTTGCCGACAATCTCTTCACAAAGTTCAATGTCTTTACCACAGCACCAGAACCAGATTGGTTCATGAGACCTCGTGCGCGCCCCAGATCACCCCTAAGACCAGCCGAGCAGGTTGAAAGCACGGCAGAACACCCGCCTTCGCCCATGTCCGACCTCGTAATGAACTCGGAAGTAGACGATATAAATCGTCTGGCCGTACCAATGCCCTCGAGTGTACTTGAGCAGTTCAACCGACCATTTGAAGCAATCGGCATCAATGCCCATGGTCAACCAGCCACATTCGACCCAACGCCAGGTGGCCGATCATACTTTGCTCCGAGACATTTTGGTAGTGTAAGCGCCAGTGTTGTTTCAAGGCCATGGTTTCGCTACGATCATACTGTTGGGGGGGCATCACCTCTCGGTGTTACAGACACAACCTCTCCTCGGCATAATCCTCTACCTCAGCAATCTGTGCCTCTGGAGGACTTTAATGAAGAAGATCTGTTTGAAAATTCCAGCGACATCTCCTGCTCGGTTTACGAATCGCTGTTTGATTGGGAAGTCGAGAGTGTGTCATCAGAAGCACACTCTGACACTGGAGAATCAGCATAGCTTCGGGAAGTTCTGTCAGTGAGTAGTTTGAGGTATTTGAAGGCTTGAGGTTGGGAATTTGATATGCAAGCGTAAGAAATGAAGAGCGAACAAATATACAACAAGTTTGATTCAGGTTTCAAGGTCACGTATATGCTCATGTTCTGCTGCCTCCGTTTAGACCAAAACTACCCACCAAAGATTTCTCGGTATCCCGTGTATACTCGACTGAGTTGCTGTCTGTCTGCCCGTATGCTTCGGCTTAGCCAGAGTCTATCGCTAAAGCCTACCTACATCGCTCCGGTTTACTGGGCAGCAACTAGACTCATATAAATTCCCCACACAACACCAGCCAACGCACCTACGAGGTTGCGTCCCTCAACGGTTTTGACCGCTGCAAAGTTGACAATGCTGACAGCAGGCCAAAGTTTCCATCCAGCAAATATAAGGGGAGCAAAATCGACCTTGGAAGCCTCCCAAACGGCTGTCCAGTTGACACGTCCAAAGTCCAGAGTGCCTGGCGAAGTCCAGTACGTGATGGCCTTGGTGAGACTGGTGATGACGGGGGCGGGCTGTATAGCTGAACGAAGAGCATGGGTGTACATGCTAAAGAGCAGGGTGTTCACAGCAGCACCAACAGTCTGGTCGAGAAAGAACTTGATAAGTGTGTTGCGTATAGAAAGCTTGGGTTGGGTCTTTTTAGCATCCTTGGAGTCCTTAGCTTGAGGAACATCATCAGGATGAGCGGGAAATGTTGATTCAAGAAAATCTTGCCTGGGACGTGTCAGTCTGAAGGCTCCAAAGGGAAGAAGAAGCATACCAGTAGAAGTTGGGTGGTGTACAGATAACGTTGAAGAGGAGGAACTGGAACACAGGAATCCAGTCTATCACAATATCGTTCTAAAACGAGAATAGTCAGTACCAGCATTCAAGCATCTGAAAGTGTATTCAATTACCAGATTTACCCCAGCTCTGTAGGCCGAAATACCTTGAGCCAAGATGTTGGCGATGCCACCCAAGGCGGCACTCTGAATAGTGGCCATGACGACGGGAGGGTAGTCCATCTTTGTTATTATTACTCAAAAACTCAAGAGTTCGTGTGAATGGAAGAGAAGACAATGTTGAAGAGGTGATAAGAATAGAGACGTGTTAAGTTGAGACAGTGAGATCGGCGCTAAGATAGGCGAGCCAAGATTTCTAAGGACACTCTACCCAGGTACTGAGAGTGCTGGGCTGTAGGGTTTCACAAAGGCAGCTCGTGAAAACGGTGTATCTTTTAAACGAAACAAGAGATACAGGGGCACGAATGAATCATTAAAGAGATGGGTGGAGAGAGATGTAGTTTGATGCAAGCCACGCCTAATTGGTTGATAGCAACTACACTCAAACGTTACTACCTAGACACGTATGTGCTGCAGGTGAGTAGTCATGAAATGGCTTTGGGCAAATATCGTTGAAATCTATAGCTCATGGTTGAATAAATTAAAATCATTGACGTTTTTTATGCTTCGTCGCTCAGATCAAGCTGCTATCATACATCCCCAGTCATCCCTCATTACCTTCTCCGCCCCATTGTTCGTTGACCAATGTTAATGTTTATGTCTCTCAGATGTCTCTAAGCCCCCTTTGAGAGCAATGCAGATATACTGGACATAACAAGTGATTCACTCGTGAGCCATCACTCACTATGCCCTAGTGAGAAGCCACATGAAGAAGAGCTGCACAAAGTAGGAGTAGATGAAAAGAAACTTTGTGCGTTGGCTGCGCTTCGCCCGTGAGTCCGTCTGCATTGGCCCGCTGGAGCCGGCAGATGTTTCGGGCAGGAGGACGTACTTGAGTGATCGCATCTAAGCAGATAGTTAGCAGGTGTATGTTTTCATTTGCCAACTGTTCATGCAACTTACCAAGAAGAGCGAGTTTGCAAGGTAAGTGTAGACAAAGACCAACCAGCCAACCCAGCCACCGGTACCCTTGCCGCTATTAAGGATCTCGGCAACGACAATAGTGGTAATAATCCCGACAAACTTGTACCCGGAATAGGCAATCAAGTCAAGGAGTTGGGATTGGCTAGAGATGCTCAGGAGGTAGCATCCCAGCTTCAGGAAGAAGATCTCGACGATGACAACAATTAGACTAACTGTAGCTGTCTTTCCAAGAAGTTCTGGTTGGAATTGGTTGTTAAGACCGGCGATCAACGTTGAGAGCAGAATGTATGTCACAAGTGCCATAACTGTACTACAATTAGCCAACTAGTCCAGCTGTGACGGTCTCCAACCTTGGCAGCGTTACGCACCTGGAATATACATATCGGGACTGTTGATGTCTTCTCGTGGGGGTAGATACCAGCCCTCTTGTCCATTCTGCCCAACAGCCTGCTTGCGAGACCAAGGCTTGTGTCTCCAGGGGAAAAGGACGAGGAAGAGTTTATTGACGACGTATGAGTTGGAGACATTGAAGTAATGCTTGAGGGCAGAGACGTTGACGTATCGGCCAAACTATCACGGCAGTTAGTACCAGGTGCCACAAAAGACCACCGTGTCGCTGGTAGGACTCACGTTCTGCTCCATATACTCCTGTCCATGCTTAAAGGCCGTCTGTCCAAACTGCGCCGCCACCTGCGCTGTAGGGTCGTTCATGAAGTTGCCATACTGGCCAAAGACGTTGCCGCTGGTTCCTCCCTGCTGCTGATATGGATTTCCTCCCGCGTTGGCAGCGTAGCCTTGCTGTGATTGCGCGGAGCCTGGAGGAGGAGGCGGCGATCTTAATTGAGGGACGGTCGACACATGCTGAGGAACTGGATGGTGAAGGGGAGGCGACTGTGCGTATGTCGCTCGCTGCATGACGGAGGAGAGTGCGTGTTCTTTATGCGCTGGGTATTCTTCTGCTTTTCTCCGCCGTTTCGAGGTCTCGAGCTGGGTTCAGGTGAGTGGGCGATGGCTGATGACGAGGTTAAACGTAAAGCTGGTGTTTGTTCAGTTCCTGGTAGGTCAAGTTCAGGAAATGTGTCGATTTCATCTGATTGGGCGCTAGCATCATGGAGAACTCCAGCCTGGCAACCTCCACTGCCACAGTTAGGTAGGGAGCTCAACGTCAGCCCCTGGTTCTTTAAGTTAGAAGGAACACGTGATTGTTTCGATATCGAATTCAACAGAGAGGTAGAGACGCCTGAGTTTATTCATACGATATTTATCATTAGGCAGTGAAACTAGAATATTCTCAGTTGACCTGATTCATATTGTCATGTTCACCTCCGTACTCTCAATGATTGAAATACGACTGCTCCTAGGGTTGGATTCTCCCTCCAAGGATGGCCTAGGCCCAAACGGCGTGTCCGGGTCGAGTCCCTGTTCTTTCTTTTTGATGTGCAGCGGTTTTATCTTATCTCTAACTAGACTTGCCCATTAGTTCCATAGGCCGCTTTGTGCTCTGCAGTAGCCACATCTACCAACGAATATTCGCCTCCACGTTGGCTTGCACCTTAATTCTCCCACCAGCATCATCATTCCTCTTGTCTAACACTCGAGAGAGATACTCGCAAAATGTTAGATTCCTTCGAAATATTAACCACCTCGGGCGTGGTCGTCTGGTCTCGCACTTACACTCCCATAAACCCTTCCATCATCAACAACTTCATCGCAGACACTTTCATCGAGGAGAAGAGTGGCGCTATTGCCCTCAGCGACTCAAGGTCCGCGGCTGCCAACATTCCCTACAAGAGCGATCAGCATACTCTCAAATGGACTCTGGTTAAGGAATTGGGCGTGATCTTCGTCGTGAGTCCTGAGTCTTACTTGTCATGATGGCTTCTCCCCTGTTCCTCAGCGCTGACGTCTCCACTCCCTCTCTAGGCCGTCTACAGATCCCTCCTCCACCTCTCATGGGTCGACAAGCTCGTTGATAATATCAAAACTATCTTCGTCAACCTCTACGGTGAACAATTGACCAAGCCGCATACTACCCTCGTTGAATGCCACGCCTTCGATGAATACTTCGACGTACAACTCGAGGAGCTCGACCAGACTAGTACTAAGGTTCCCTCCACCACCATCACGGCTGGCGCAGTCCCGTTAGAAGAAGAAATCATCTCGGGGAACAATGGCGACAACCCTCCTGTTGCGCCAGGTCTAACATACCGAGGGCGCCACCTCAATGGGCCTCAGGATACTCTTTCAGCCGACGAGTCAACCCCCGCTTTGACACCGAACGGATCACGACCCGGAACACCGAATAACCATCTCCTTGTCGCAAAGGGCGGTCCTATCGCAAAGATTTCTCGCCGAGCGCGCAAAGCGAAGAACCAGACTTCAGCTCCGGTGTCTTCCGGCGACGAAGCGCCGCGAAAGAAGAAGGCAGTTGCCAAGAAGGGGCGCAAATGGGACGCCGATGGCTTCGCCGATGAGGAAGACGATGTCCAGCTTGACTATTCCGCAAAGGCGCATGCTACCAGTGACTCTGAGGTTGAGGCAATGGGGCGATCAACAGCAGTGGATGAGATTGATTCCAACACATGGGGTTCAACATCAAAGGGCAAGTTCGTACTCAAGGACCTTGGTGATGAGGTGCACGAGATCCTAGCTTCAGAAGCAGAAAAGGCAGCGGGAGCAAAGACACAAACCAGGTCTGGCCTCCTGGGGTCGGGCGTCAGCGCTATTAGCGGTCTCTTCCGCAACGTTGTTGGAGGCAAGACATTGACCAAAGAAGATCTCGACAAGGCTATGAAGGGTATGGAGGAGCACTTGCTTCAGAAGAACGTGGCACGAGAAGCTGCTGTCCGTCTATGCGAAGGCGTTGAGAAGGAATTGCTTGGTGTCAAAACTGGCAGTTTCGAGAGTACGTTCACTGACCGTTATCATGTCCTGTTGACTCCATCTGACCAGTTTCGCAGGTATTAATGCCAGAATCCAAGCCGCCATGGAGGCCTCGCTCACAAAGATGCTTACGCCAACATCATCCCTCGACCTTCTTCGCGAAATAGACGCTATCACAGCTCCTCCGGTGACATCTCTCCGCAAGGCTCGTCCATATGTTATGTCAATTGTGGGTGTCAACGGTGTAGGAAAGTCCACCAACCTCTCCAAAATTTGCTTCTTCCTCCTCCAGAATAAGTACAAGGTTCTGATCGCCGCTGGTGACACTTTCCGCTCCGGGGCTGTCGAGCAACTTGCTGTTCACGTCCGAAACCTCAAGGAGTTGACGGCTCGTGAAGGTGGTCGCGTTGAACTCTACCAGAAAGGCTATGGCAAGGATGCCGCTACGGTTGCAAAGGATGCCGTGACCCATGCTGCGCAAGAGGGCTACGACGTCGTTCTCATTGACACAGCTGGCAGAAGACATAACGATCAGCGTCTTATGTCTTCTCTTGAGAAATTTGCCAAGTTTGCTCAGCCTGACAAGATCCTCATGGTTGGCGAGGTATGTCGTCCGTTCATTGAAACCCATTTCAGCATTGGCTAATCTCAATCTCAGGCTCTTGTAGGTACCGACTCAGTCGCTCAAGCACGCAACTTCAACGCTGCTTTTGGTGCTGTTCGCACACTTGATGGCTTTATCATCTCCAAGTGTGACACTGTTGGTGACATGGTCGGCACCCTTGTTAGTCTTGTTCACGCGACAAACGTCCCTGTACTTTTTGTTGGTGTTGGCCAGCACTATTCAGACCTGCGGAACTTCTCGGTAAAATGGGCGGTAGAGAAGCTTCTCAGTAACAACTAAAAAAGAAAATAACAGTAGTCTTGGACATCGTCAGGGTGGTTTGTTGATTCTGATAGCTATATGTCACATAATCTTAACAAGAGAAGGATTCCCACTGCTCAGCTATCTGGTTACTGTAGCCTGGTTCAAAACAAGTGTGCCGCCATCTTCATAACAGCAGTGCGTCACTCCAATAAGTTCCAACTGTTTAACAATTCATTTGAGAGTAGATTATGATTATGTACAACGAGCAATCGTCTTCGATGCTGTACCGCGCCAAATTGACGTCCATCACACGGCTATGCAAACGACAGTGAGTAGAATAACTAAAATAACAAAACTTGTTGGTCCACTATCATTTTTCAGCCGTTGTTTTTTCGTCCTTTTTCTTGTATAGGTTTGGCCGCCTTCTTCATTAACTGTCCTCCAAAACACGAGCTTCATCATGAAGTTGAACAATGCGAGACAAATGAAAGACTCCATGAAAATAAAGAACAAATAATCCCAATCTGTGTAGCATAAACATCAATCCAAAAGGGGGTATCTTTCTAGGTTCGCAGTCTTGGTGAAACTAGTGTAATAATGTGAACCGCATATGTATGCATCGGCCGTAGTTGATGATTTTGACAAAGGAAATAATTAATATAAATAATCATGACAGAGTATCCCCTGCTGAAGCCGATACGTCTTTGAATCCGTTCAGTCTTCAAAGAAATCGTTATCGTCAAAGTCTCCAGGTTGAGCATCCGAATCGTAGCCACTAGTTCGCATCATTGTGGGAGTCATGGGTTCATCTTCCGACTCCCTAGGCGGTGGCGTCGCAACAGTCGGCTCTGCTCGATGTGAGGTGTTTGAAGCCCCTCGTGCTCGTGCAGAACCATAGCTTTGTGATGGAAATCGGCGCCCGGTGCTGGCAAAAGCGGTAGGCTGAGGCCTATTTTCTTGTGGAGGCGTTTGACGAAGGCTAGAAGCGGGAGGTGTCATGAGGCCTCCCAGCGAGTTATTCTGGGATGTCGAGTTGCTACGCGATGGCGTGGCGTTTCGACGAGGAGCTGGCGAACTGAGGACGCCAGACAGGCTACTGAGGGATGGTTGACTGCGGTTCCCCTTTCGCCAGTTGCCCCAAGCAGCCGCGAGAGGGCCAATCGTTTGTGCCACACGCGGCGTAGCGTTCTGAATTGTCTGAGCAATGTTTGGTAGGTTGATGGCAGAACCACCGTTCATGGCTCTCTCTCGTTCCTGTTCCTCCATTTGGAGGTTAGCCTTGAGTCTAATCGCCGCATCTTTCACTGCGTCACGGTCGAAACGATCACTTTGCAGGGCGGCAATAATGTCCTGCAGGTTCTCATGTCTGACCGCGAGAAGCTCGCGCAGCCAAGTAATTTCATCATCGCGTTTGGTAATCTTTGTGGGGGCGTCAGGGTCCATCTTGGATAAGGAGTGTTCAAGCTCCTCAATGCGTTGCTCGCGGGCCTGGAGTTGCTCCTGGAGAACCATGATAGATTCGCGAAGAGCTTGGGGAGAGATTCTCTCAGGAGGTTCAAGATCCCGGGGTGCCTGTCTAGGCTGTGCAACAGCGATATTGATATCAGCTCCGGCAGATTTGGCAGCTTGAGCCGCAGCAGCAGCCGCTTGTTTGGCAATCTCCAGCTTATCTTCAAGGTGCAAGATGCGATCCTGAAGATGCTCGGTCTTGGAGGTAGACAAGCTAAGTCGCTCGAGAAGATGTTGTTCGGCTTTATGAGCATCTTCCTGCGCGTTGTGGACCCGGCGCTCGTACCGCGTCTGGAGATCCTCAATTTCATTCTGGTGCTTTCGCGTAAGCTCTTCAATTTCAGCTGTCTTGCTATTTTCAGCCTCTTCAAGAAGCATCTCATTCTGAGCCTTAGCTGTATCCACTTCGAGTCTGACGTTATCAAGCTCAGCGCGAAGCTTAGAATTATGCTCCTCGAGTTCCTCGCGGATGTAGTTGACTTGGTTATTAGCGGCGTCGATCTCGGTCTGCAACGCCATGCGGGTCCGCTTAACTTCACTCAAACCAGACTCGCGAGCTTCTTCAAACTCGCGCTGGTAACGCATGGCCTTCTGCTCGAGTTTGTGGTTCTCTGTCTTCAGTTCGCCAACAATGCCTTCAAGCCGAGCACACTCGTTAGTTGCACGCATACCAGCTCGCTCGTTGGATTGCAGACGCTCCATCTCAATCTCCAAGCGCTCTCGGGTCTTAGCCTCAGCCTGGAGACGAGCATCCAGGACCTCCTGTCTAGCAAGCATGGCCTGATCCTTCTTGATACGGCGGGCGTTCTCTTCTGCAATCTCGCGAGCTGCCCGTCCCATATCTTCTTGAAGAGAAACAAACTTGCCACGCCACATTTCCCGAACACGCTCGTTCTCCTCAAGTTGTGTCGTAAGAGTAGTCAAGGACTTCTGCATATGCTGGTTGTCTTCGAGAGCACGGATTAACTCGGCGCCCTTCTGTCGAGCAGACTCGTCATATCGCTCGGCCTCTGCACGCCAGTGGTGGTTGTCTTGTCGAACATCCTTGAGCTCAACTTCCATGCCCTTGCACTTGGCAACAGCCTCGTGCTGAGCCTGGGTGGCGTTATTCTGAGCAGCCTCCAAGAGGGCAATGCGCATAGCAGTCTTGCTATTTGCCTGCTCGAGTGAACGCAACTTATGATCTCTTTGCTCGACCAGCTCGCGCAGACGGACCACCTCTTCGCCAGCAATCTCACGCTGAACACGGGCTTCAGTAAGTTTATCCTCAGCAGCACGGCGAGCAACAACTGATTCCTCGCTGAGTTCTTCAGCTCCCCTAAGTCTCTCCTCCAAGTCGGCTACGCGCTGATCAAAAACGCTGCGGTTTATGATCTCGACCTCAATACGGGTCTCGGCAGTTTGAAGCTTGCGCATGAGTTCAGACGCCAAGTCCTCAGCCGCCCGACGTTCAGAAACCTCATTCTCAACCTTGGTCTGCTCAAAATATAGACGCTGCTCAAGATCGGTGATCTTGTCCTGAAGCTCATTGAGTTTAGCGTTCTCTACCTCCTCAGACTTGGGGCCAGCAGGGATGCGTGCCTCGATGGCTTCTTGGATCATCTTCTTCAGACCATTTTCACGGTTTACGTTGTTTGTTACCTCCTGCTTTAGTCCTTCCAGGGCCTCAAGGATAGCAGTGGTCGGTGCTTCGGAGCTGGCTGGGGCAGAAAGGGGGCCAGGTGAGGCCTCAAGCTTGCTGCGTTGCTGAGCTTGAAGACCCTCCATAACAGCAATCCGAATCTGGTCCAGACGTCTGTCCCGTCGAGGACTCATCGAGCGACGAACAACGGGTTCTTCGTCCTCGTCATCGGCGTCGCTCTGCTGGAGCTCAGCAGAGACGCTACGCATGTCGCGTCGGGAAGAAGGTGTACGTCGAGCTCGGGTCGCCAAAACTTGCTGGATGGAGAAGAGTGTCTTCTCCAAGGGCTCCAGGCGTGAAGCCAATAGATTTCCAACAACTTCATTGACACGTCCATCGAAGAACTGTGCTCGACTCTCCAGTTTGTCATGCTCGTCTTCAGTAAAGGCGGCCTCCCAGTCACTAGCGGGCAGGCTCTCGCCGTCAACAGCATCAGCACCATCGGCAGTGATCAATGTTCCAGGAGGATCCAGGAATGGGTCCTCTAGCTCAGTGCTTGGTACCGGCTGAGCAGAAGCGTCGGAAAGCGGGTGGTATTCCCGAGGCGTCAAGCTGGCTTCATCACGGTTGTACTGATCGGCAGCAGGTTCCAATTTGTAGGGAGAAGAGGTAGCCATAGACGCAAGAGTGCGAACTGGGCTAGATTGCTGCCATTGTGAATTTTCGACAGTCTTGTTGACACCCATCGTAGGATCATCAAAGAATTGATCCATAACAGCGTCAATCTCCTCAAATGTAGGCTCATTATTGCCACGACCAGCGAGATGCGTTACAGTAGCAGACAGCTCAGGTTTAGGTTCTTCCTCCACTGATTCAACGACATCGTCTTCGACTGGTGGAGGAGGGAGAGGCTTCTCGCCGAGAGTCGGGCTGCCAGCGAATCGGGATGCAGCGAGACCCTTAGCAGGCTTAGGAGGATCAGCAAACCGTGAAGCACCAAGCCCCTTAGAAACAGTTCTCGGTGGAGGCTGACTGGTGTTGAGACGAGAAGTACCAAGCCCAGAAGGAGCACGGGCTGGCATAGGGCTGGCCACGGGAGAGGCGTCCGATTCTTCTTCATTTTCAGTCTGTGTGGTTTCTCCATAAGAATTCGCACCAGGCTGAAAGGGTTCGGCAGCGGCGGAGAGAGTCTTCTTGTGCTCGTGCTTGAAGTCATTTTCACCAAATGGTCGAGCATCGTTAAAGTTCTGAATATCCTGGTTGGAATGAAACTCGAATGGCTTCCAGTTATTATTCTCATTTGTGGACGTAACGGAAGGCGCCGCAGAGGGAGCGGCTGTAGTGGCCTTGGTGTCGATCTGGTCCGAGGTGACAATAGAAGACATTGACGTGTCAGCAGGGAGAACATGGTCATCTTGTGTGGCTTCCTGTGTTTCTTCGGCTGATCCATCAGTCTGGGTAGGTTGTTCAGCGAACAATGGCACATCATCACCGCCAGGCGCAGAGCTACGTGCTCGCTTAACTCTGTTCTCATCAGCCAGAGGTCGACCGTCAACATCAAACTGCTGCTCGGCTTCATCAGACTTGGCAGATGATTGACTGGACGGCCTCCTGATGGGAACAGCTTTCGACTTCTTGCTCGACTGCATGTCACTGGAAGAAAGGTCAATACTTCCAAAGATGCTGCCATGGCCCTGGCTGGTTGGGCTTGTAAAGGTATTAGAGTGAGGCGTAAATGTAGGCGCAGCAACGTTGAATTTAGGGCCTGATGTTGAAAAGCTAAACGAACTGTCGCCTGGGGAGAAAGCCGGCGCATTGACGTTGATTCTGGCTGGTGTAACATGTGTAGGCTGTTTCGCAGGAGGTGACGTAAACATGTTCATATCAGAAATGTGAGTGTTCGCCTGGAACACTGAGGGCTGGAATCCAGATGCCTCGAAACCGATACCCTGGAATTTGCCAGGTTCAAAGGTGCTGGCAGTTGGTTGGAAGCTACTAGCACCAGGTCTGAAAGCAGTCGCGCCAGGTTGAAAGCTAGTCACACCGGGTTGGAAACTTCCTGTGCCTGGCTGGAATGTACTAGCCGCCGGCTCAAAGCTACTGGCACTAGGTTGGAAGGTATTGGTCTTGCTGCCAAAGTCAAACTGCCCAGGAGTGAAGGAACTCGTAGGGTTGAACTTGAACTCAGGTGCTTGCACATTAAGCTTGGACAGCGAGGGTTTGCTAGCATGGCTAGAGCGTCGATCCATCTTGTTCCCGCTATCAACTGAGCCAGCATCGTTCCATGGGTTGCTAGCTGTCGAGAAGTTCTTCTGGTGACCGAATCCAGGGAATTCAAATTCTTGGACAGGTGTGCCCAAATTACTGGGATTAGTCTCAATCTCATAAGCATCGTCAGGTTTGTGGGACTCTGGAATTTCATTCAGGCTGCTGAACTTGGTGAGATTGCTCTCATCAGCAGTAACGCTGTTCTCGTTGTGGTCACGGAAGTAACCCTGTGACAGAGAGTGGCCGCGGCTGTGAGGTCGAGGATGATGCAGAACCAGGGGTTTAGACTGTTCACTGGCAAATCGCTCCTGGACAGTGAATTGACCAGATGCTTGATGACCATGAGCCGGGACAAACGGATCTGGGAGGGTGGCAGGTTGCTCATTTTGAGGTTGGGGGTTGTAATCCTCGTGCTCCAGTTCGTTACGAAGCTGCTCTTCCAAGTGGTACTCCGCATCATCAATCTCAGCCTGGAGGGTATCCGTGTTCTGTTGCTGAGGGGGTTCGGGTGTCTTTGATGGGCTCTTGCTAGCAGGCTCTTCCTCGTCTTCGCGGACCTCTTGCAGGCGGGGTGAGTTTCGAGCAGGCTGCAAATATGAGAATTGCTGATGAGGTAGCATGGGATATTGTAAAGACTGGTGACGCTGGTGCAGGTTCATGGCAGCAGGGCTCTCTGCTCCGAAGGGGGATTGTGGAGTCATCATGCCCATGAGAGAAGGCGAATCATGGCGGTTAAGCCCTGGCCAACCCGATGGAGATTGTTGTTGGAAGCCAAATGGCGAGCTGTTGGCAGGGAACGAAATGGATTGCCGCGGATTGAATTTACTGGGCATACCAGCGAAAGAAAGTGGTGAGGCACCATGAGAAAGACCCGGACTGTGCGTCGAGGGCCGTACGAAATGGCCTGGTTGGAATCCCGGCATACCATGGTTGCTTGAGGCTGATGATGTGGGTAGGGGAGGAGAAAATGGAAGAGGAGGATACTGAGCCGAGGGTTGACGGCTGAGGTCGGTTGTTGCAGGAGAGATAGAAGGTTGCTCAGGCTCATCATCACCAAAAGATACACCGAGCGCTCGCAGCTTCGCTTCCTGAAGCTCATTCATATAATCTTTCCAAGCATTCAAATCGGGAAGAGTAACTTTGAAGCTGCGCTCTTCCCTCTCTTTAACCACCTCATCAAAATCTGGCCAGGAATCTCGGGTTTGAGAATCCGCTGTGCCTTCAACCTGATAGCCTTCGACTTCCAAGTCAAAGCCTGAAATATCATATCCGAGCTCTTCCCATGATGAAAACATCCTCTCTATCTCATCTTGACGCAAAGGCATGGGCGCTTGGCCAGGTTGGCCTCGTTCAGTGTCTCGCGGTATGAGAACCATGATGTTCTTGCCTCTCCATGGAACCTTCTTTTTTAGTCGAGGTGTTGGTGCCGGTTCTTTGGGAAGAGGTTTTTGAGTGCCCTTCATCGGCGTTGCAGGCAGCGCTGGCTCCCCATTGACAGTAGCACTGGGGATACGCTTCTTCGGACTTTCTGCGACAGGTACATCCGGGGTGGAGGCGGCCTGAGACCTGTCGCTCGCCGCATCGTGCGTTACTGGCGCGGCTTCGGAGGTCGCCATACTGCTGTTCTGTCCCGTTTTGGGACTGAGAGAATCTCCTGGTCGGAGAGTCTCGATGCTAGATCTGGCCCGTGGATGGTGTCCAGATCCTTCTCGAGACAGATCCCTTGTTCTCTGAATGGGTCGGGGAGTGCGCGCTTCGCCCTCTTCCAACCATCCAGGTTCAGAGCCGCTCACCGAAGAGTGCTCGCTCCCACTTCCGTCACTAAACCAGTGTCGACTCTCTTCGTTTGGGTCGTCAGTGGTGTGCGTACGTATCCAATCCTCAGTAAGACCACGAGTCTGCCGTCGAGCACGATTCGCGAGGACGGCGGCGGCAGCACTCAGCGAAGAGCCTGGCGGGTCGGACTGTGAACGTAGCAGATCAGGAATTGGGCGTAGGAAAGGGGTCTCGATGTCCAGGTGATGAATTGGAGAGTCGTCCGAGGCTTCACTTCCAGAGCTATGACGACGAAGGTTACGATCTGACTGGGGATATGGAGAGCCCCAGCTGGCGGTACCAAACTGCGTTTCGTCGGGAGGTGGTGTCCTCAAAAATTGTAAAGCTCTTTCCGGTAGTCGAGGAGCTTGAAGCGGAGGAAGAACTGGCGAAGACTCGATCTCTTCTTCGCCGTCAACAGTTGACGTATTCGAAAGTGTAGGAGAAGCCGGTGAGGCAGGGCGGGATCGAGAGTATGAGGCTCCGTGACCGTCCTGTGCGGATGCACCAGGAGGAGCAGCCGACAACGTTGTAGAAGACGTCTTTACAGTGGCCTGTTTGTTTTGTGGCGGACCCGGTCAGCAACTGTGAGTTATGCAGTGGCGTCTGGAGATGAATGTGTGCTCTGCCAGCTCATACATGTCCAAGACCAAAATAAGGAAAATGTGTGTCAGTTTACTCACCCAGGGAGATCAGTGCAGACTAAGAATATGTCTGCAGCTGAGTCTCAAATAGAGCCAGTCCTTTCTCTCAGGGTCGGTCGCTCAATTGAAAAGCCGATCTCGAAGGCCTGAGGGAGGGGACACAGGTTTGCGAAACCGTAATCGTGGCCGGTATTTCCTAACGGTCGAGAAATACTTGAATACTACGCGACGCGTTGTCCAACTTTAAGGGGGCGGACGGAATGACGGTTTGCCTCGAGAGCTATTTAGGTGGGAAATTTCCGGGGTGTGGAAACTGACTTCCAGGGGTGTCGCGCGAAATACAGTAATAGAAAAAAAAAGTGTCTATCGAGAACCTAACAAAAGAGCTTCATGAGAGAGAAAAAAGAGTGGCCAGAAGACAGCAAAGATGAGAAAAGGATGATGCCGGCCGGGCACATCGGGGTTTTGGGAATGTTGTCAGTTGCGAAGTTGGGCGGCCAGCATTAACGGGAAGAAGTAGGAAAAGGACAAGATGGGAGGAGATGCGTGAGAGAGAGACACAGTTGAGCAAATTGAAGATGTCTCTCATTCGAGGGGCGCGATATGAGATTAGATGAGCCCTTGAGAGCTTTGTTCGATAATGAGTGGACAAGGCAGCTCAAAACTTCATGCTAACTTGGACTAGGTAGAGTCAAGAGAGGGTCGAGTGCCATGTGTCTGTGCCTGCACATGCAGCTGCCTCTGGTGTCGGTGGTTTTTTCTCGCACCTGCGCTGGTCGGCGGCCACTTCCAAGTTTGGGCGTGTGTGCTGGCCCAGCTTTTCCTTCTTGGTGACGCTGTAGAGCACGAGGATTGACAGCAAATCATCCAATTCAGACACTGAACAGTTGGCCACTTGGAAGAATCGCTGTACATAGCCTCGCTAGCCTCGTCCACACTCCACAGCGAACATCTTCAAGAGGGAGCTATTCTGTAATGAGACCCGCTCTCGTCGGTACCCGCACTGGTCACGACGTAATTTCGCCAAGGGCCCCTGGCATCTTGGAAGAATTTCGAAGTGAAGAATAGGTTGGTAGGGGATACCTTTGTCTGCATTGTGAATTGCGCTTTGATGATGTATCATTCATCATTTCCATATGTCGTAACTAGCAGTTTCAACACACGACTCGTCTTCAGCATTCTGGAACACGACAACTGGTCGAGATCGAGCACTGGCGGCTGCGACGTTGTCACTAAGGCTTCTTTTTATTTGCTCGTGATTATTACCTTCAAATTGGAGCAGCGGGTATGGCATTACTGGCCGCCAGCGCCTGTGTCACTACACCACACCACTGTTGAACACGGGTTCCGATACTCTTCTATTTCTTCTTCTATAGTTCGAGGATGAACATGCCTGCACAGTCCCATCCATTTTAGGACAAGTGGGTTGGCATTGAATTTGTCCAGGTCAATCATTTCCCCGGAGTTTAGGTCTGGTCCAGTTTGACAACTCACCATACTACCTCCCTGGCCGACCCTACCTCGTAACTACTAATCATGGTGCTACCAACCAACGGAATGAGAGGTTTGAGAATCATGCCCACCTACAATAACTCCAAACCCTTCCTTTCTTGTACTGAGATTTTATGAATTCAAAGTTCTTTTTTTTACCCCTTTCTTTTTTGCTTACCTCTCCACTAGGACCCTTAAAAAGGTCGGGTCCGCATCCGCCCGTACCTTGAGCTAGCTTGGGCCTCCACCGTCGCTAACCTTTGGAATGCCAGTTCAGGAACCCGGGCTGTCGGCCTTTCCACTTCAGGCCTACAAGGGCTTCTATGCTAGGCCAGGGCTAAGCTCAAAGTGAGCTGAATCTGGCGGAGCCCGAGTTTGGTGCCCTTACCCTATATCAAATATACCGATGCTGTTTGGTACCAATACGTATTTATGGTCCTTCATACCTAAGGTACCTATTGAAAGTGCTAATCTACCTTTGAGCCCTTCGATGAGCTCATTCTTCTGGACTTACTTGACTTACTCAGTGTGGCATGTACCGCAAATGAAAGGCCCCAGTTCCCAGTCTGGGATACGCTTACAGTGCATACGCACGAAATGCTCAACCATAAGTTTCACTTTACGAACGACACAGTAGCCGCTAAACAGTGATTCAAAATGAAATGTTACACAAACAACAGATTTAGATATCCATGGCCCAAAAACGTGCGATATATTCGGATGGACCTAGACTACTTAAAGGAAGAGATGTTTTCGTTGATGTTAATGTGAAGCATGATGCTCTGCATCGTTATTAGATAGGTGCTCGAGGCAATTCACACAAGGTCCACCACATTAAATAGAGCAAGATGGGAGAGCAAAGTCCTCACCACAGAGCTTGTCATCCAATAAAGCCTTCACGACGCAGGAGAAAGCCCGGACTCCTAGCCCAACCAGATGTTAAAGGCACTGTCAAATCAACAATAACCGACCTCATCGTACGTTTGGAGGAACACTGCTTCACGTACACACTCATAAAGATCCACCTCACTCATGCTTGACCTTAAGGACGCATTATACAAGCCAGGCTTGAGAAATTATTAATTGAGTTTCTACATACAACAATCCCATTATGTAGCGGATGATTGGCTTGGCTGCGGGAGGGAAGAAGTATATGTCATATGCAGTATGAGCAAGCCCAGAAAACTCAAAAACTGGCACCACGAACCAGATCATGCATGCTGCAAATAATTTCCCCTGAGTACCGCAAAGTTCTGGAACCAGGGATATATGCTGCTTCAGCTGATTGCAGCCGTGACTTTCGTTATCAAATTCGTACAGCACTTTCTATATGACTCCCCTGTGAAAAATATTCGTGTCCGAAACGCCTATGAACTCCATGACCCCATCGAAACGGATGGTGGAAAATGTGAAAATAAAGGGAAAGAGAATGCTTTTTATCAATGATGCAAAGGAAATATGAGATTCCGTCGTTAAAAGTTGGACGAGGCGTTCACGGGCGTTGGTTGGTGATAAGTGTCTAGCGTGGATTGGAATGGGCTGCGTTGAGGCCCTGAGCTCCCGACACTGCCGTACTCAGTCTTCTCAACGCTGTGATAAGGGCCGTTGCTGCTAGGACGGCTATTGTTCTCGTTGAAGTCCATGAGACCATCGGCTTCCTCTTGGTGCTTCTTGCGGCCCCAAATTCGCCATGCGACCAGGCCAAGGGCACCAACGACAATTGCGCCACCAATACCGACAACAACTCCAATGACTGTATTGCGGGTCTTGGCCGACATGCCTGAAGAGCTTCCGTCGTCATCACCGTCACTCAGACCAGGTGTTGACGTAGACACACTCGTAGTGGTCATGGTCTCAAGGTTACCATCGCTGTTTGTCCTTGTGACGACGGCGACGTGTGTAGAGGTAACAGGCTTAGCGGTAGTTTGGGTGTTCTTGTCGGCGGCAGTGCTGGAAGCTTCGTCGTTGTTCTCGCTGGCGGTGCTACTGGCGTCGTCACTGTTCTGGTTGTTGCTGGAGGTGCTGGTGGCTGCTGGGGAGTTGGCTGTCGACTGAGCAGCAGTTTTGGCGTCAGTAGCAGAAGCCGATGACTCGACGTTGTCGGTAGCTTCAGATTGGGTGGCAGCGGCTGTTTCGGAGGCCTTGCTATCAGCAGCACTGGACTTCTCAGCGGGCTTGCTGGTTGGAGAAGCGTTTGTGGGGGAGGTATCAGCAGCGGTTGTCTTTGCGGAATCGTTGTTGGTAGGCTCAGCATCAGTGGCAGATGCTTTTGTTTGGTCGTTAGTAGCCTGAGTAGGCTCAGTATCGGTTTTGGCAGAGTCATCCGAGGTAGGGTCAGCTGCATCAGTAGGAGCAGGATCGGATGCTGAGTCTGCTTGAGTAGCTGAAGGGTTGCTGTCAGATGCAGTTGCGCTTGGTTGAGAGTCATCGGACTGGCTTGGGCTTGCTCTGCGGACGAGTCGACGCTCCCGCAAGTGAATCTTGTTGATATCAATCCATGATGCCTGAGCGACGCAGACAACGGCAAGCGCTACCATTAGCAGCTTTACAAGGCGTGTCATGTACATGGCGGCTGAGGTTGCGAAGTGTCGCGAAAAGAAAGGTTGACTGGGTAGGCAGGATATGCCAGCTGAGATATGTAGAGGTTGTCGTCCTGGCTCACAACTACCAAGGGGAACGAAGGCGTGATGGCGCTTTAAACTGGTCGCTGACGCGAACTTCGGAGCGATACGCAGCCAAGTGAGGAATCTGGATATCCGTGATCAAGAGTTGTGTCAAATCGTCGTTTGTGACTACCTGAACGAATAGGCGTGAGACGAAGAATAACAAAACTGTTTCTGGATCTGTAGTGGATAGAGTCGTTTGATGCAAATGAGTTGCGTGAGCGAGAGTGAGATCGACGAGCCAAGGCTGAGCTGAGATACGATGTTAAATTAAACGATAGAGGAAATAACAAAGACGGAAAAGCGAGAGTGAGTAATACGGAGGTGAATGGAGTCACGAGAGTAAAGATTGTGTGACGGCACCGACGGGAATTGAGACTTATAAAGGGACAAGGGCAGGCGGACAAAGAAAAAAATATGGGTAAACTTGATGGATGGATGGAATGGCAAGAATGGAAAGATGGGTCAGAGACTTGTGAGGTCTTCTCGTATTTGCATGCATGGATCCGGTGGTACTGGATGGAGGCTGTGCTTGTCCTAGCAGACTGGGCAGGCCACTGCTGAGGTCGGCTGCGTTTGGGTGACATGCGCCAAAACTTCACCTAAAGAGCCGCCTAAGACCACATACCTACTAGGTACCTAACCGAAACAGACAGCCCGTTGGTGGCGGCCACACTGATACGGACGTGTCTAGACCATGCTCGAAGCTGGGTTAGGTTTACCAGTGGAGGACTTTCGATTTTTTTTTTAAGGTTGCCCGTGCCGATATGGAACTTCAGTCAAAAAGCCACATAATAGAGCCAGCGTTTCGTCTCGGTAGATGTCACTAACCGATTCGACTACGGCCTGTCTATGCCAGTTTTTGGGGCGATCTATTGTTTCTGTTTCTGCACGGTCCCCTGAGCGACACATATGGATGATTTGTTTTTATATGCAAGTGCGCTGTTGTTACAGGAAGACACCAGTTAGGTAAGGTACCTAGGTATTTGCCGACGATATATGAATGAGACATTCCCGACTCCTCCAAATTGGTATAGCTTGACGTCCTTTTTCACATCAGGCTCTCTTCATAAAGCGTTGTGTTCCTCACCATAACCTACTCAGCTATACTCCGTATGCTTCACAGCTTCAAGTCAACTGGCTACTAGAGGTATAACATCCATCTCGAATGGGTCTCCTACCCCTGTCAGCCAACCCTCTAGGAGTCGTCGTCATCACCCTTCTTCTGCACCCAACTGCTCACATGTCGGTAGACGCCCAGACGCCATGAACAAACGGCTCCCTCCAGACCCTGGCACATTCTTATGACATAGCTCATCGTCAGGGTCTTGTCAACGAAATTACAGTATTATCTCCATCAAGTGATTATCCACTCTGTCATTGTCTGGGGGATCAAAGACGAAGCAATAAACGGGAGGCTGGCGTCGTCCGATGGGGAAACGGGCATCGCGCATGGATGTATCCCCTAAAAAGATACGTATCCATTCAAAAATAGCATCGACCCACCAGAGAACCTGATCCCCCCGGAACGCCATGCCAAAAACTCCCCGTCTTCCCGGATCGCCAATCATACCGTACCTAATAAGGAAGATATCTATCCGTACGGTGCACTTATTCTTTCGTTCTTGGTCTTTTCACCCGTCTCCATTGTCGTCATGTTATTGCTCCCCAGAAGATCTTATAGCCATGAGGAATCCACCTTCTACAGTATGTCATCGAGGTTGTCTCTTGTTCTTAATTTACAGCATCATGCTAGACCTCCATCTCTCCCCACGTACTAAAACGACAACTGTCTGAGAAGCGTGGTAGTGTTCCCAAGGCCTCTGCCCCTGTGGCCCTTCATGGTTCCATGTGGAGGTGTGACTTGTCACCAAGTTCCTCCTTGCTTATTATGGTGGTGTGAAGGATTTTTACTATGTAGTCACAGTCAGACCAGCGCAAATACTGTATCGCCAACCTCGCTTCCTACAGACAAGTCTCATCAACCACTCAGATCCTTTCTCGTGGTCTCGTCTGTTGATTTGCTTCATATCGAGAGTCGGGCAGTAACGTGTCTTTCATGTTACGTCACTCTAGCTGGATCCTTTTGTCGATCTGTGTGAGGCTGTGTCGGGAATCATGGGGATGCTTAATATCAGCCCAACTAATCCCTTTCTTCTGCCCCTATCTCGTAGCCGTAGCCTTCCAGGTCATACCCACAAAGAGCAGGGCTAAGCAAGCACTAGATGGGCAGGCGGAGGAAGAGCGAACTAGCTCAGTCTGCTGTCTGTCATGAGGTTATCCGGACTAGTTCATACACACGATAGTCAAATGGTTTCAACGGAGAAGCACAGACTAAGTCATTAAATAGTATTGCACTATGAGAATTGCATTTCCTATCGACACCTCTCCCTGGACGGGTTAACGATGCGCTGTAAGATAGTAAAGATAAGATATTGAATCACACATCGCCTAAAATGACCATGCTTTTCAACAACAAACTACCAAAATTAACACAAACTCCAGCCCTGGAGGATGTAGCTGTCAAGTCTGATAACACTTTCAACATGGTCGTAAGAATGTACATGCAATTTCTTAGAATGAAAGACAGTGTGTGACTGATTGAATGAATGAATGAACGAAGGAATGCGTGTGGACGCTGTGGGCCAATTCCAGTACTCCAAGGAAAGGCTGCCTTTACCCGAAAACGCCAAGCAGTAAAAGAATCAATGAAATTGTAAACCATTTTCATCATATATGGTATCTCGATGAAATCAAAGAACTAGGCGAGCCAACTGTTGAGGCTCTGAGCTACTGGCTCCATATAGGAACGTTTCGATATGCTGGGGAGTTATAGCTGTGGAGGACCCGAAAAGGGGGATCTTGAACGTACATCCCACCCTGGGAACCCTGTCTACCATGAACAGGATGATTTGGGACTGGGCTTGTAACGTATATGTTTGGGTATTGTTGAACCATGTTTGGTGCACCATAGACAAGCGCTTGATTCTGCATTATATAGTTCTGCTGCAGTTGCTGATTGAGGCTGTGCATGTCCATTGGGGCCCATGATTGGACAGATGTTCGAGGTCGTCGTTGTTGGTGTTGCTGTAGCATCTGCTGCTGATGCATCTGCTGCTGCTGTATTTGTATAAGTGTAGTGCTGCTCCGAGAGCGAGCCATGTTTGCATTTTGGTGCGGCTGCGCAGGTGCTGATACTAGCCGGTGATGCTTGACTTTTTGGGCAGCAGGACCACTCTGTTGCGTACCATTACTCGAGTATGACAAAACTCTGGAGTGTTGAACAGCATTGACTTGCTGGGAGCTTAAACCTGCGGTAGGACTCATGGCCATGCCTCGACTGGAGCTGCGTGACTCGGTACGGCCATGCGAGATCTGGCGGCTGTGTGGTGTCATGCGACCATAATCTTGGGGTAACGACAGTCGACGACTGGCGTTCGGACGGGAGTTAATAGGGAAAGAAGGTGTCATAGCTCGATTTTGCGCCTGTGACTTTGCTTTAGGAGGCTTACTGCCTCGATTCTGCATACTCACCGGTGGTGAAGTCTTTGTTCGCAGCGTCTGATCTATCTCAAGCACAGATGGGCTCAGGGATGATCGACGTTTCGCTGACAAGTTAGGTGCGGAAACATTCGTGCGAAGATGGGCTAACTCTGGTTTATCGCGGCTCTCCTGTATGCTCGACTTGTTGGCCATCTTCCGGGTCTCTAAACCCAAGCTGCCAGAGCTACTGGCAGCTTTTCTTGGTGCCGGACGAGATGACCACGAGCTCACAGCTCGAGGGCTGGGAGCCGCATTAAAAGAACGAGAAGTAAGCTCCATGGCAGTTGATGGGCGCCTTGGTGTGGGCTCAGGCTCAGGTATGGAACTCAAGGCAGGGCTAGCGTCCGCGCTTCGAGAACCAAATAACTGAGCAATTGATTGGCGCCACGATTGACGTCGAGACATCTTCTTGATAACGGTCTTCTTGACCCCTCGCGTTACGTCCTCCCCGCGTCTTGTACTCCCAATCGCATCCTGGCTCCCAACACTCATGATAGTATGCAGAGTGTCCTTGCTCGGCTCCTTTCGAAGCGAAGGTCGGTTGGGTTTAGGAATGGAGCCTGTATTTAGCCCTAAAGGATCGGTGGTGACTTCCTGCTCGATCGTAGTCACCGCCCCTTTCTTTAGGGACCCTTTCTTACGGGAGCCATTCAGGAACCTGTATATCTTACTGCCACCACGACCAACATCTACGGTTGACGAGGGTAGCTGTTCCTGAGAGTCTCCTTTAGAAAGGACGATTGGCGATGTCGCAGTGCTCGACACCCGTGGCTCGAAACTCTTGTTTGATTTCAACGAAGAGAGGCGCATGCGGCTGCCACGACTAAATGGCGAGAATGGACGACTAGCAGGGCTCGAGGGGCTTGTTGGACAAGTCGAAGAGGTATCATCATCTGTCGACGACAACGGGACCTCGAGGTGGATAGGCAGCCGGTTACGTGTCTGAGAAGGCACTAAGGAAGAAGTTCGAGTCGAATTCGAATCCGAGGGCGAACACATCCCGGACATGTCCACGTCAAGCTTTTCGGAGGTCATGGTGTTCTTGTCCGTGACACCGGATCTCAGGCTGGGCAACGATCGGAGAGAGACATTGGAACTGTAACCACTGTCGACTCGAGACGCAGAGCGGTGAGTTTTCTCCGACGAAGGACTTGGAATGAAGCCACTATCAGATCTTGACAGTCCTTTAAGCATTTTGTTTTCGAGTCCAAGTTGCATTTTCTTGGGGTCGGCCTTTGCATTTGGATCTTCCCTTACGTGCAGAACCTCAGCAACCGGAAATGAGACAGCATTCCCGTTCCCAGACATTCCGCCATCGGCTGTTCTAGATTTTTCTGCATCGCTCGAACACTCGGTAACACGGCTTGCCACTTTAGAAGTAAATGATTTCTCACCCGTCACTAGCTCATTGGTCTCTGTCATCGTCGAGCCCTGATTCCTCAATCTGAGTGGGTTCTTGGCTTGCTCATGAAAGTATTCCGCACGAGGGGTTGCTAGTGCCGACTCAGAAGCCCCTTGCTGTTTGACGTCATCCTCAGGCATTGGAGAAGTTCCGGGGGCCCCGTTTGTGATGCGTAAGGACCCAAACTTCATACCACCTAGCTGTTTATAGTCAGCTTCGACCGGCGTTACGGCTCGGTCCGGGGATTGTGCCTGGGAAGGGATTGTCGTAGGCATTGACATGCGTCTCGCCATGCCAGATTCTATCGAATTGTGCCTGGACTGAGAGGGCGTAGCTGGGAGACTTTTGCGGAAACTCGACTTGGCTGAGACTGGGGGTTTGGAATGATGAGCCCTGGTTGCTATGCCTGGAGTTTGAACGACCGAGCGGCGGCGCATTGGCATGTAAAGAGAGACGTCTGAATTTGTTCTGCTAATGGACGAACCTGCAGATTGGGTGGCGTTGATGGTATCATCCGTCACATCCTGACTGATCTCATCAGAATGCTTATTGGACTTGGAGATGATGGGCTCGCTTGGGAGCTTCTCCTTTGCATTGAGAAGCTTCTTGGCCTCGGCAGCTCTCGTATCGTAGCTTGCAGAGCCACGCCGTACAGCAACAGGCATGCTATTTTCAGGCAGTTAGCTCTATTTATCGACATGGAGACATGTTGCACAAACCTATCAGCGCGCGTCAGTGGGCGGTAGCTGCTGTCCTGAGCAATAGAGCTGGTCCTGGAGCTGTTGACGAAAGCTGGCAGTATAGGAGACTGCTCTGACTGGATAGACCGCGTACGCGATTTCAAATCGCGCACGGGGTCTCTACATGTAGGTGATTGTATAGGACTGGAAGCGTCACGAGCTGGGACGGCTATACCGAGCCCAGGCGCCACTCTTCTCGTTGTAGAAGCCTTATTGGGAGCAGGCGGCAGCGATCCGACCAGATACGAGTTGGAGAAGTGCTCACGATGGGGTGTCACAGCAGTAGCAGTGTATGGCAGACAAGCTGCAGATGCCTGGCTGCAGTGAGGTGGCTTGGATAGTTTCCGATGCCCGCGAGGGGATTCGGCGGATTGTTCATTGCCCATTGGGCCAAATTGGTTCAACTCCTTGCTCGTGAGATGATATCGGAAGGAGAGGAGGTTGGTGGCTCGTAAGAGAGCTTGTGAGATGCCTCAACAAGCAGAAACGACCGTTCACTGGTACATAAACGCCTCCATGCCGTCAAACACGAATTATCTCGCCTTTCAATTCAGCCGCGAGGAAGGATGAAATTGAAGCTCAAGCTTCCCGATATACAGGATGGAGGAGTATATATTCGTAAAGTTGGTTGATTGCTTAGTCTATGATCTAGAAAGAGGACTGAGAATAAGAAAGAAGCTCGGTGATATGAGAATAGAAGAGAATAAGATAGAGCGAGAGCGAGAGAGAGAAAGAGAGGAGAGGTTGGACGAGGTGGAGTCGAGTTTAAAGATCCATGGCATTTTTGGCGGAGTTGATTTGAAAGTCGGCGTCGCATGAGGGGAACTCCCGGGCCAGGACAAGGAGAACCTGGTTGTTAAGGTGAGGTATGAGATCCATGGGAGGGGTGAGACCATAACCAAACCATACTAAACTGGACAGGGAGCGGAAGAGGCGAGACGAGACGCTCGCATCAAACAGCACAGCACAACACAGCACAAGTGACCACAGCCTTGAAGGGAGCAGAGCGGAGAATAGCGCTGATGCGATGTGATGAAAAGAGTAGGTACAATAACTTGCTGAGGGGACACATGCAAGAAAAGAGGAGCTGCGCGTCCATGTCACTCCCGGATTAGACGAACTCTGAAGTTTCCCATGTTGGAGAGGAACTAGGTAAGGTAAGCTAGAGGAGCTATGATATGACGGGAAGAGAGTGGAGCTTGGAGAGCTTGGAGGTTAGCAGCCTTAGCAGAACACCTAATGGTCACCAAAAGGCCACCCACCAACCAAGGAACCAAGGAACCAAAGGGAACGAGCTAAGGCAGCCAGGTAGCACTAGCCAAAGCACGTCCATCGATACTTCCGATCCTAATACGGTTGGACTGGATTGCACGTTTCGGCAACCGCCCAGCAGCCAATCAACTGGTTGGGAGGGCAATTGACTTCGGAAAAATGCCCTCGATTCAGAGGCGCCAAGGTTTCAATGCATCTCTGAAGCCTGGAGATAACAACAAGTCATGTCACAATTTATGCGTTGGAGGCTGACTTTAGCGAGTCTTACCTATTCAGCGATCATCCGAGGTTATCTCCCTTAGTACCTTAGTAGGTAGATACCTATAATTGAGTTTCCGCCATGAGGTGGGCTTCTTGCACTCGATCAACCCTTTCCAACAACCACATCCATCTGGAGTGATTACGAGAATTGAGTTACAATTATGTATGCAGCCTCAGCAACAAGCGAAGTGAACATGGATGTCGTGCCGTGTCATCTAGGGATGGCAGGCAGGTCGATCAGGTCTTGGATTTTTACACACCATGATGATCCGCGAAATTATGCTTGTGTAAATCATCATCTTGGACGACTTCCGCCAGCTCCTTTGTTTTATCCGTCTCATAGACGATCCTGCCAAACATGAATCCATAGCATCCCATTCATCCATATTGGCCAATAAATAAACCCCATTACCTATGGAACAGGCAGTACCACTTTTTCTTATTGCAGTACGAGTCGGCGGGCTGTTTGCAAGTTGCGGAGAGCATTCACTCACACCCCCTGTCGGCCTCTCTCTCGGAACCTCAAGCCTCTTTTCTCAACCTGTTTCTTTTGTCTCGTCTTGCTCAGATCGAACTCCATGTCGGTCGAGGCCACCCAACGAGGAGCTGACATGATGCTGTCCAACTAGGGGCTGGGCTGCAGCGTTACAGATCGAGTGCCGTGGATAAAACCTATTCTTGACTCGACCCGACTCGGCTGCAATTGTTACTGTCAGCTCTAGAACACACCAAACGAAACACGCAAGCCGTCCGAGCGCCCTCCTCGTGGATACGATGCGATGCTGATGCTGTATCATCGGAGTCGGCATGTTGTAGAATGGAGACCGACGCGCACCATGACTTATACTCAACACGATACGATGCGATACGATATGGCTGCATCATGATTTCCCCATGCCGTCATCTTGTCATGTTGTATAGCAATGCTCCACCAAGACCGAAAGCAGCCCGCATAACACAACATAACTGAACGCACCTACCACCTCTACCGGAGCGTTTCAAAGGGGATCCATCACTCAACGTACGATACCCATAGATACCTATGTACCCTCAGGCTAGCTCAGGTAACCTAAAGGGTTAAGGTAGCAAGCAACCTTGGTACTACTTTGGGGAGAGCGAAAGCTCCAAAACCGCAAGGCAGTCTAATAAGCCATATAAACCGACTAGACCAAAGTCAGACCGACACCGTCCGCTTACTATAGGTACCCAGGCATTCTATTCATACAATGGCAGTATTATATCACTCAAATCCAGGCATTCTGATACTTGTTAAATTCAAGTTCAAAACTTGGTCACGGTTAATATGTCACCAAACTCTGTAGGTTGTCTATCCACGCGTATAGCCACACACGCGCTCGCCATGCCCACTGCGCTTTGCAGCCAATAGCTCACGCATAAGCCAAATAGCCTTTGAGCCTCCCCTCTTGTTGAGCGCGCTAATCAACTCATACTGCCAGTTTTCTGGCACTTATGTCAATGTAAACATGAATAAACACAAGCAGACTTTCATGGCCGACATATGCCGCCGAGAGTTTAGCAATCCTAACGTGCATTGCATGCATTACGAGGCCTCTTTCTGACCCCTCACAAATATTGGCGTGCAAGGTGAGGTCTACTCAATGTTCAATGACTTTGGATGCCTTGCCATGAGCCTTCTGCGGATGAGACTGACCGCCATCGAAGGTAAACTTAGACTTAGTTGATAGAATTACCTGGTTTCGCCTTTTTAATACTCCGTAGTGAATGTCTAATTAACAAGAGCTAGCCTCATTCCCGACCTGTTCCGCATGACGCCTGACCTCCTGACTTCGAATCTTCAATACAGCAATAGTTATTCTGGATGATGTTATACGAAATGAGACTCTTGAGTGTGGGGAAATGCTACGGCTCAAGGTCAAGCCTAAAGGATCGGATCCATGATCCATCCATCGGCCGACAGGTCAAGCGGAGATAGACAGGGTTCCATCCTGGGCATTCGACATGGGTTTATTTAACATCCAAGATGACAAGCGAACTTGTCTGATCATGGCTTTTTGCTTTCGACCAGTGTCGACCGTCTCATCTGTTGCTCAGCGAACTCCCTCGACTGCGTTCTCACATCAGAGCTCTTAGACACTGGATGGTATGCTGACAGATTGGGGTTAACACAAGACGCAATCATCACATCATCAAACCAAGTCATAGACTCCTAGTGCATGATGTTTGCAGGATAAACCCACATGGGAATCGCGAACTCGTACCATCGAATTCTCCGGGATCGACATGAGAGTTTATCTACCATCACATGCGGCGTGCCATTGGCCCGCCTTTTCAGATATCCAACACCCCACGATGTGAAATTCGTGTCAGCAAACTCTCAATTGTTCTTCACATGCATACCCAACCTCTTCACTTCTTGACGTTCCCCGCAGCGATTTGATTCCGAGAGTACAAAGACAGAACCCGGAGCAGTACTGTCATTACTGATACATCTTACTAGCCTATTCACAGGCTTTCAACAAGGTATGCAACCTGTACCGGATATCCTCAACTGACGCAAAACGTTCTCCGTAGATTGGAGAACGAGTGGAACTTGACAGTGTCCACTTTGCCAAGCGCGGATATTACCTACATCCTTTGAAGCCGCAACTCAACAGTTCCGGGCGAATGGTTTAATGGTATAATACTCCCTTAGCATGGCTTCGTTGCTCATCAACCTTTCATCCGGGAGTGGTCCAGGGCTCGATTCCCTGTTCGTCCAACCATGGTAGACACGTTCTATCCTCTCACTCTTTTTGCTGCTCAAATACTCGAAATGCTTCCAGAGCTCTCAGCAGAAGACGTATCAACACTATACTCCACCCGCTATTTCATAACGCGTATGCTATTTGAGCATTGTAAGATACGTATTGAGCCTTAGACATTGCTATATACAACGTGTATTATGTGAAGACATAGCCAACCCAAACCATGAACTCAGTGGCCTTGGGGTTGAGATCAAGTCTGAGAATTCAACACAAAAGCGAAACTTGCACCTTTTCCCTCATTCACCTATCACCATAGTACAGCCACTTCCACCAACCTGAACCTCATGGACCCTTCCTGCATCGACGTCAATACGTGACCCTACGCCATATACCTGCTTCTGAGTGTCCTTTTCTCGCGGATACCAAAGAGTTATTGAGCCCTCAATGATTAGATGAGTCGTAAGAGCGGCGTGTGAGTGTGGCGGATAGTGAGTGTTTCTATAATCATGTATCAGAAAGGATATGTGACGTGCAGAGGCTGCAGGAATTCTCGCTGTGAAGACATTCGTATAGCAAAGGAGACTTACGGCGAATCACTCCAGGTAAAGACGCGCTCGAAACCCCACGCTCGAACTTGCTCTTCATATTCGTTGCCGAAGCCCATGATGTTGAAGATGCAGTATTGGTGGATGTATATAAGTCAGTCTCGCCAGTTTGATCAAAAGTGTTTGGTCTCGGTGCAGCTTTGCAGAGTAATAAGGTATGATACATTTAGCTTTGGAGATATCCACGAAATCCCACCAGTCTTTGCAGACGACTTCTCCAATTGCTGCAGTCTTCGAGTAAGTAAAACCTTGGGATGTGAATAACGCTGTCATTGAGCCAAGGTATGACCTCACTGCTTACTACTTAGTCAATGATGCTTCGGCATTGCGCCCCACTCCGGCCCCACCCGCACCGTGCCGTTGAGGCGTTTCAACGATTGACTGGATTCAAGTTCGGAATGCTTTATGCCTGCTGGCAGAGCATAGAAGTTACTGATTTGCTACTTTGAAAGATCAATCAATTGGCTGAAGCATCTGTGAATCTGGAGAATAGCAGGGCTCATCATTGATACAATACAGCGCACAGTAACACATGGCAGCGTAGCACAGCACAACATGATACGGCACAGCCCCCATTCCATCAGGCCGTTGCAATCATTCTCACGCAGTCATCCTCATTCTGAGGACACAACAGCCGTGGCCATGATGCTGCTTGGTCGCCCTGCTTCCTCTAGACAGTCAACTACGGCCTCTCCAATCATCTCTTTGCCCCCAAGCCTCCATGGTCCATCCAATCTTTTCCAGCCCTGGGACTCGGTATCCATTCTTCTTTCAGCCCGTCCCCTGCTCGACCCATCCCCTAGGGCTGTGCTGCAGCACGCTAGCGAGAACTGGACTCGGCTGCTAGCTTGGCTACTGAACCGGGGAGACCGCCGTATTAATTTATCGCCTATCAGACAAGCGTGCTGACATCCAGTCCATCCATTTTGTCGCCTTTCTTCCCCTTCTTTCAAACACCTCGTACTTACCAACGCTCAATCCAAGGACCTCTGCTCTCAAGATCGGATATTCGAGGTACCGATTCTCAACTGCAAAGCAAAAGAGTCCCGGGCTTGCAATTTTCTCATGCTTGGTCGACCAACGGGGCAGCCTTTCGCTCCAATGGTTTCTGCCATATAACCGTCGCCGACATCGCCAGCTTCAAACCCCAATTCGCCCCTGGGAACCATAGCTCGTCACCATGTCGCTCTTCTGTGGCCTCATAGTGAGCCATATCAGCATCTCAAATCTCTCGATCGTACCCACTAACATTAGACTCCAGCGGCGCCGTAGCGCAAAGGACGACAAACCTCGCCGCGCCCGTACTATGTCCATCTTTGGTAACTCCAACTTCCAAGCCATAGGCGCTCTCAAGGGCATGGTTCGTTTCACCACCGCGGCATCCCCAGCTCCCATGTATGGCTGGGAACAGCCTGCAGCACAGAAACAACCGCCGATCGACGAATGCTCCAGCCGGAGTTCTGACCAGCAAGCGCCAATTCCCGATATACCGGACATTCATATTACTACTGAGATGCATGAGGCCCTCGACCGTACATACCATGACCTGCGAGGTTCAGAGCCGCGACTATCTAAAGCCAAGTTTGCCGAGTTCTTGCGAACTGTCCAGGGCGAAAGCGAGAGTGCCGTGAGCGAACTTGCCAAAGAGGATTATTCCTTGGGAGATTTCAAATACACTTGGGTTACCGACTTCTCATGGGAGGCCACTGGGCCTTTGCCGGAGAAAGATCTGTCAAAACCTCTCACAAATTACTTTATTAGCAGCAGTCACAACACCTATCTGGTTGGGAATCAACTGGCTTCACTGAGCAGAAGCTCCCCTGAAGCATATAGAACAGTACGTTTGTTCGATGGAATCCCACCAGCACTTTGAAGGGTTGTTTAGCTGACATTGGTTACCAATAGGTTCTTCTTCGAGGATGCCGCTGTATCGAGATTGACGTGTGGAATGGGGATACAATCATTCCCACAACGAGAGGCAGAGCCACCAAGATTGACCACAAGCGTGGACTCTCGGGAGAATCGTTTCCCAATGTCGCCACCACGGTCATCGACAAAGTTGAAGGCTATCTTGGTGACAAAACCGCCAATCGCTCTCGCAGTACCAGCTTAGGAAGCCGAAACTCCTCCCCACGATCGAGTTTGAATCACGTTTCGCTCGAGACACGAGAATCTGGAGACCGCCTGGACGTTGCCAAACCTCTTTCACCACGCACAAGGCAGTCGTTCCCTAAAGACGAGCCAATTGTGACCCATGGATGGACTCTGACTGCGCCGTGTGGATTTCGAGAGGTGTGCAGAACCGTTGGCGAATCTGCATTCGTCGACAATGAACTTCCAATTATAGTCAGCCTTGAGGTGCACGCAGACGAGGACCAGCAAGAGGTCATGGTTAGAATCATGAAAGAGGAATGGGGTGAGATGCTTGTGGATAAAGCATTCGATGATACTGGCCCGAGATTGCAACTCCCGAAGTTGGGCGAGCTGCGAAAGAGAATTCTTGTAAAGGTCAAGAAAGCTTCTGCAAAGATCGTGGTGCCGCCCAGCACTATGGATTTACCTGCTATTTACGCACATGACGAGGATGCATCAGGGTCTGAGGATGAGCATCCCTCGCAGTCCACAGGACCATTCCTGACAGGTTCTAACAGTACGTTTCCTTCACACGAAAAGAACACAAGCTCCAAGGTCCGGATCTGTGAGAACCTTGGCAGGCTTGCTGTGTACACACGCAGCCAGCACTACAAGGGTCTCGCAACTAAGGAAGCCAAAATCCCTGCCCACATTTTTTCTATCAGCGAGAATCGTATCCTGGAACTTCACCAGAAGCAGCATCGCGACATGTTTACCCATAACAAGGGATACTTCATGCGCGCTTTCCCTGCAGGTCGAAGGTTCGATAGCTCAAATCCAGACCCAAGTCTCTTTTGGCGTGGCGGTGTTCAGATGGTCGCCATGAATTGGCAGTATCTGGATGAAGGCATGATGCTCAACGAAGGCATGTTTGCAGATGAGAAGGGTTGGGTCCTTAAACCAGAGGGTTACCAAAGTTCAAACAAGTCTGCAGAGACTCAGAGCGAAGCCACGCCAGGTCGTACCATTAATTTGAGGATCATAGTTTTTGCTGGACAACACATTCCGATCCAAGCTGGCGACTCAGCAGACGCCGGTCGCTCAGCCAGCACCCTAAGACCGTTGATAAAGGCAGAGCTCCATGTCGACAAACCAACCGACACTGAACGTGACGCATATACGCAGGAGCACAAGTACAAAGATAAAACAGATGTTGGTAAGACGGACCATCCCGATTTCGGCCCCCACGGCTCGACCCTTCAGTTCTTGAACATTCCCAAGGTGGTTGAAGAGCTCAGTTTCATCAGGTTAGTGGACAACTTTCTCAATTCTGTCATGTATCGGTATCCCATCCTCCCACCCCCTGCTCTCGGACCGTCTCCTGTGTCTTGCCAATCACAGGTGTGTCGTGGAAACACTGCAGTGAGTCTTTTGTGGTCAAAGAGCCTATACTATAGCGGTGAGCTCCTTTCTGTCCTACGGTGGTAGCTATAACTCATCGGCTTCCTTGGGTATCAAGGATCGGCTGCTTTCCAATACACGCTCTGCCCCCAGGACACAGACCTCCAGTTCGGTCTGAGGGAGGCGCAGATCACAGATCCAAATGCGGTTAACCATGTCTGATCATCGGGTTGCTATCTGCCGTTTCCCACACTATCTAGACTGGTATGGTCATATCTGGTGCACCATGATGGTGACTCGTGTCATTCACCTCCCCATCCTTAAGGTCCGCCAAGTTAGCGGAGCGGGGCGGGACGCAAAGCTTGTTGGTCGGCAACTCTTGTTTTATATCGTACTAATTCGATAAACTCCCTAGGTTCAAGGTCGAGGACGATTCAGCCAAGCTTGGCAGCTCGCCACTGCTTGCCTGGGCTTGTATCCGCCTAGACCGTCTACGACCCGGCTATCGTTTCATCCGACTCATGGACTCGAAGCCCCGCGCTGTACCAGGGGGGAAGCTGCTGGTTAAAATTGAGAAGACCTTGGTTTGACCGATAGCATAGTTCATCCTTGCGAATGATGCTGTACATCAGATCCCAAGGACATTACTCCTGTACTGTGGCAACTTCCTGCTGTGATGGTGCTTTGTGCATGCTGCACAGCACTACGCCAGCGTCTACAGCGATCCGCGTCACACACTGGCTGACCATAGGTCTTTGGCTGCCAGCATATTGCACTTTCGTCATCCTGAGGTTTAGCTCCGTCAAGTCGTTCAGGCACTTTCGCCCTTCGTGAAAATGTGTCAAGTCACCGTCAGATCGTATACACGGATGAGCCCCCATTTTGGAGGGGGTTTAAGTAACTGGCACCCGTTTTGCTCTCTGTGGAGGTGTTTTAATGAGCTGATAATTGTATTGCTGGGATTTTGGTTAGATTTTGACAGGAGTTTTGGGATACCCAGGAACCATGAATACTTTGTGCCATTTCTCTTTGCCCTCGAGCTTTCCGCCGTTTGTCGTAGTCGGTGCTGAACCGAATTGGCGTTGCTCGTCCGGCTATTTGTGAGTCGAGGAACGTCCTTGTTCACCCGTATGATAGGTAGTGCTCAGACGACGTGCAAGTTGCCTACATAGCTCTTTCTCACCCGCTGCAGTATCGAGCGACATTGCATGCATAAAGAACACACAACACCTGGCTAGGAGCTTGGCGTGCCAGCCTAGCGGCACTTAACATGCATCACAAGTAAACTACTGCATACACATTGCGAGGACACTACCCGCTCACATATCATGAGTTGATCGAAATTTGCTCTATTTGAAACGTGCTCGTGTAGCTATCCAGAAAAGAGCAATTTCACAGTTCGCTGTTGTGCAAGTCAAAACCTCGTTGGGAACTTTCTGACATTGTGGTTCAGCATCCTGGATTTCCAAGGTACTATGGACTTGCAAGGAGATGAGCATGGGCCAAGTCCTTGATTGACCAGTATCGAAGCGCTGATATGTCCGGCTGTCAACAGTACGCAGTAGTAAAAGTAGTAGCGATACTGCTCATCCTCAACAAGCCGCTGGTGTTAACCCTGCGCCCCTCGGAATCCCTAGCGCAGTAGGAGGGATCTCACTAATCGTTCATCAGATGGGATACGATATGTTTAGTCTATAGTACTAAGCCTGGCTCGTGTGGCGGTCTCTATGTTGCAAAGGATGGCCAGTCTTTTAGGAGTACTGAACGTTATCCAACTCGAGGAACTTCGAGGCTATAGTATTGGCCATGGTGATAATGGTAGTCTTGAGAGCTGGGCGCTCGCACTCTCACTGCATATGTAAGCTAGGTCTGGGGCGTATGATGGCAAGAGATTGTGCAAATATTGCCGTGTGGTCGTGCATTCAACTTGCATATCTTCCAATCTAGTTAATGTCCTGAAAGGGCTGAAGAGGCCGGGAATTCCAATCGGGCACAAGCGGTACTAGTTTAGTTCATCTGAAGGCGAGTTGAGCACAGGTGCATACAGTAGAGATAGCCACATGCAGGCCCAGGGGGACAAGATCGATAGTCGCCGCGGCTACTCCGTAGATGCAACCAGTCTGCAGGGTGATTGTTGGTGCCAGAGAGGGATGATGGGGCTGGTGCACAAGGTTTGCTACCTGTCACTGGCCTAAATACTCGAACAGCATAACGGTACCCTAGATTCCATGCATCTCGTTGCGCCGTGGCCCGATCTGTCCATCGCAAACTAGGCTTGACTCGGAATACCCATGGTTTCTTCTCAGCTGTAGAGCGGGATATGCGCCGTGTCCTTTGCTCGCAGTGACAGAAGTTGATTTCCGAACAAAACAGCCTCAGTGGACTGACCACAAACGATACGGAGTAGAGCCTGGACCTATCGCATTCCAAGTTGTTTGACTGTTGATTAAAGTCATTGGCCCGTCATTGAGCAGCTCAAGGCAGTCGATCATGTTGTTCGTGTACTGTGGCGGATCCTTCAGAACTTCGGACATGATCCTCCTGTTTGCAATCACGATCAGTTGTCAGTGCGTATTTCGTTTATGTCCTTCATCCAGTACTGTACACGTATGTGCTTCGTAGCCATTAGAGGCTTTAGGTCAACACCTACGTTCCGCATTCAACCCTTCAGGATCGATTGGAGATTTCGTTGGTACACGCTCCATCGTATCAAATGCTTGAACTTTTCATATCGTGGCCAAGGTCCCTCCCTTTCCACAATACAGCGCACGCTACATCTCATGCGAGGTTCAACGGCGGGCTTGTCTCAGCAAGGGAAGAGCTTTATGGGTCTAGCTGTGGCATTCGACGGAGCTAGTCATTGATACTGACTTGTGGCTGCAGTCTCAACGGTCCCGTGATAAGGCCTACCTGTGGCTACCTTACTGTGGTGTGGAGTCGTTCCGAGGCTTGGTTGTTGGGTTATCGTGACCAAAAATGACGAATTGCCCAGGCCCCGGGGTGTAAGAAGACTTCTGAGGTTGATTTGAGGTGCTAAAAATACTTAGTCTAAGATCCTCTAAATCTATACTAGATTATGCTACATTTGCTTAAGTTTACCCAAGGCTTTTTGTCACCTTAGATAGAGGTCTATCGTTTCTATCACATCCCCTTGCCAGGTTAGGTTTGCTAAGTATGTTGGCTAAATCTAACTTAACTGATGCACCTAAGCCTTGCCTTGCAGTGGGTCAACGACCAGTCTACTCCGTAGGTGCATCCTTAAACGGAGTCAAGACGCGCAGGGTAGAAGCCACTTCCGGGTTTAGGTTGGTAGGGACGAAAACACGAGACTGAAGTTTGGGAAATGGGTGGATTTCGGTGTGAGACAGTTTCATGTGTACCCCCGTCCCCTAGGCGTATTACTAAACGCTTACTCCGTACAGCAAAGCATTTTGTCTGATTTATTATACCACTCGAGGTTGTGCGGTGGATGGCTGTAAGTGCCAGTCAGTTAACCTAGAACACTTGCAGTATGCCGCGGTAGCAAAAATTGCTCAGGCTCGACTCAAGGGGGTTCGTAAAGGAGAATCTGGCATGACCTGTTTGCGGCTGGCTGAGCACACCTGTCGGAAACGATATCCCTCCGTTAAGGACTGGTCATTTTCGCAGTGGCTGGCGAAGAACCGACTTGTAGACACGAGGAGTGGAGCTCGAAAAAGCAACATGAAGTTGAAGGCTAAGGTAGCTGGGTAGGTAAGGAGGGAGGATAGACATTACATACAATTTACCTTAGCTATACGCGTCAAGACCATGTATGCCTAACAAAAGTAAAGTCTGATTCGGCTGTTATACGCTATCCGCGCGAAAAGCTTACTAACTACCTACCCAGTAAAAGGCCGGACATCGAGAGGACCCAATCTTTGGTACCTCTTTTCAGCTGGCTCGGAGATCGGCTCCTAAATCTGTCAAGTCTCTGGCGGTGAGTCGTTTGCGAAAACGCCCAGCGTGGAAACGATTTATAACACCAAGTCGGTTTTTTTTTTTTTTTTTGGCTTTCAAGTTATGCAATTATGGCTCGAGCTATTCTCTTGTTGATTACTGATGTTGTATGGGCTCTCCACCAACTCCAAAGGGGGTGAGTAAGTACTAACATATCAATCAGTTCTTATCGAGATCGATCGACTCCGGAAGTGGCGCATGCAGCGGCGTTGCCTGTAGATTTTGTTTCGAGTACTGCATGGCCTGGTCTCTCACGGCCAACACCATGAGAGATGATCCAAGTTAGTTAGTAGATCGTACTGAAGTAAAGGCGACCCAGCCATTAAAGAATTCAAGAACAACAGATGAACAGAGCTATGATGAAAAGGGAAATTCAAGATGAACATTGAAAAGAAGAAAAGAACGCAACTGACGATTTTCACAACGAAAGCCAATATACCTTTCATCCCACCCCCCTGAAAGCGAATCGATCGTGGCTTGCTAGGGGGGTTACGGTGATCGTACGCAGTAGCCAACGATATGGGTTTTGATAGTCACCTCACATACCTTGAGTATTCTGGTCGAGGTCGTTGATATCATTGGATATTTGAGGTATATCGCTGGCGCATTGTAGGGTAAAATTAAAATTTCTACTCTGTCCATAGTCTATAAACGTTAATGACGTCAGCGCCGAGACTGTCTGTAAAAAAGCAATTCCCCGTTGGAACTACCTATCTTTCGAACACAACCTAGACAACTTGCACATTGGTGAATACCTAGCTTTATTAGCGTCGAGGGTGCCATCAGCTCAAACAGTGAGGGCAATATCGCTCACTGTGACGAAAATCGGTACTTGTGCATTGCCAACGGAAATAGCCAAACCAGCACAAGGCATGGGAATGGAGAAGGAAGATCTCATGCTAAGATTGAGTTTGAGTTCAAGATTGGAGAAGCCGAGATGAGATCGATTCTCAATCGAGGTCGATTGGAGGAGGGGCTATGAAGACGAGGGGCTACAGCAAGCAGGGGAGATGCATCTTTGACTGCGCAGTTTTCAAGGGCACCCCTGCTACAGCATCCCGCCTATAGGAAGATGTTTAGCACCTTGTACTACAAAACTAACACTTCATGGGTAAGCAGGTAGGTACTCCTAGGTTCCTTAAGCATTACCTCTGTAGGTTGAAGAATCTGGCCCCTTCCTGTCATTTACGAGTCGTGTAAACCCCAAACTGTGTACTTAAAGCCATCGTTTGAGTCAAAACGTTGGATTTCAGCTGTGACATGAAGCTGGGCTTAACCTAGGCTAGCTCAACTATCAATGGCTGTGTGTAGGTAGTGGGGGGGCCGCTCACACTAACGATGACAGGACTACGATGTTGGTATGTCACTGGAAGAGTTCTAGAGCTTCCCAGGAACTATACGACCTAAAAGCCACGGAGGAGCTTTTCCACGAAAACCACTCGTGGAGAGAAGCCAAGGTTTTCTTTACTCGAAACATTTCTCGCATTTATGCTACTTTCATATAAGTCATGAGACTAGCGCTGGATGGCCGCAATCACTTATATAGAGTATGTGAGCCTTGCTTGGACAAGAAGGGACATCTTCGACTGGGTGGACTGGTTGCAGCATGATATTTTTGAGGGCACGTCCTATTCGAAGAGTTGATAGATTAAACAAAAACTGCAGTCTTACCCTTTGGTCACCATAAAAAGACAGCCATCGAATCTGCACAAATATCTTCAGCTCCAAATGAGGTATGATGAGGTACCTACCGAACATACATACTTACATACAGCCGAGATAAGCAGCTTCCATCTGCACTGTAACCAGATCTACCCATGGCTGGCTAGTAGGCAAGCAGCGGCACTTGGCGGGTCAGATGCCGATCAGATCCAGCCTGACAGTATGCAATGCAGAACAAGGTAGGGCAAGACGAAACCTGGTAGGCATCTAACCAATCGCAATACCAGCCTTCCCATCCATCTCGTCGTCACGAGAGGGAGAAACCACTCACTTCGACAACAACCTCCCCGACAAGCATCAAGGATGACGGATTGGTAAGGTAAGGTAAGGTATTCTGAAGCGTTGAATCCTACTTGGGTTCCGTTGCTTCTTGGAAGACTGAGCCTGAGACTACCTAATTAAGCGACCTGGACCTGGACCTGGACCTGGATTATCCGCAGGTTCATGAACCCCACTGACCCAGTTACTCTCCACTCCATCTCAGGCCGGTCTGTCAAGACCCCAACTAATGGTCCGCTCTCCCAATTAGACTGGGTTTGTCTATGAGCGTGCACGAGTCGAGACTATGACGTGAGATTTATATGGCTCGCATGGCAACGAACAACTCGTATAGCTGAGGACCAAAACCTCCTTGCCAAGACGCTCCTCGACCTGACATTTGAGGGAACAAACAATACATCAGTAGTCTATACCAAGCGTGCCTGCGAAACCCGATGATTTTCGGCTCTGCATCCATCAAGCAAAAAGATTCTCTCACAGGAAGAGGCAAGTGGAGCACAAGGCAATGCCTTGAAAGAATTCCGAGTGGAACTGTGGACGCTTGACCACTACCCCTCTACAATTTTACGCCAGCTCCAGCTGGTCGGTGAGATAGCTTGACGCACTGGCGATCGTTCCAGCTTTCAAAGGGAGGGGGGCCTTTGAGCCGGCCCTGGCGCGGCATCTGATGGATTGGTGCGGCTGTTTTGAGCTTGAACTTACAAAATGAAGAGTGACGAGGATCCCTCATTCCAGAGCCCTGGTGCCCGCCAAGTCCTGGGGTTGGTCCGTGGTCCGTGGTCTGTGGTCCGTGGTGGTGGATTGATGGTGGGTGCGCGCGACTGGGGGCTTAGATCGCATTCTTAGGGAAATTTCCCATGGGATCTTCAGATTCATCACCTTTGCATGGCGCACAGACTCTGTGCGAATCTTGTCATGTTGTTCGTCCACTCGGCCCAGCTTAACAGGCCATCCAAGTATGTCCAAGGGTGTCTCTACCTGCGAGCCAAGCCAAGCGGCTCGAGCAAATCCCCTGGCCTTGATGTTAATTCAAGTTAGCAAGTCAGCACCGCGGGCTCCTTGTCATCGTGACCCTCTTCAAGACGAGCAGTCACAACTTTGCTTTTCTCTGTTAACGCCTGTTTATCACACCCCCCATATCTTGGCCAATTAGATGCTCAACCGCCGGCCCGGTCTATATCTCCTTGCCGCTAAAAAAAAAAAAAAAGAGCATTTCTCTCACATTGCCAGTTCAATTCGGATTTCAGCCGGCCGAAAGAAACAATTTTTACGAACGGTTGTGAACGAGAACAGATACTGTAATACAGAAATAGCAGAAAACCAACGCCATATTTGACTTGTGTTCTACAGTGTCTTCTCTTGTTACTGACCGAATGAAGGACGGCATATTTGATCCCTGCAACAAGCAGCGACTTCGAGGTTCAGGAACAGACCAAAAGAGAAGATCCAAACAAAGAAGGCCCCGCCTCCATCGATATGGCCCACAGTCCTGCTCAAGGGCGGCGCCACGCACCTCCCTGGCAAGCAATGACAGCTTGAAGACTCGCAGGTAGTCGATATGACAGGTCTGATGCTACCACCGCTGGGCCCCATTATGCCCACCGAGACTACGGTAGGTTGTGCACGCTACTGATCATCGAGTCGACGGGAGCATCATCCTTGTGTCAGGGTATTGCGTACCTGTCTTGTCTTTGAGCAATACCCATACTTTGTCTTCGACCCCTTGGTTTTACCCTTCCTAGACCTCCTCAGTTCATTTACACACTATTGCTAGTCCTCGAAAACCATAAATCCCTTGCTACCCCCACAACTTCAACAGCTTGTGCCATTCCAAGCTTTATAATACATTGCTCTTGACTTTGACTTTTAGTATATATTGCCTGCCCACAGAGTCATTCTTCTCTTGCACCAAGCTGTCAACCCAAGATACAACCTCCATCATGGCCCTCCATCAAGACATTCTACCCATCCCCTCGCCTTCCGTGCTGTCCCACGGAGACCAATACCAAGACGCAGCCTCCTTGTTGCAGCCGGAACTAGAATGTAAGGCTGTAACCGAAACCCTCAACTCTGCTGGACCTCTGGTCTTGTACAGTCCTTTCAGAGCTCAGAAAGTTCCTGGCACTCGATGTCCCACCTGTGCCTTGGCTGGCAAAGAAGTTTGGGTAATTCCTGGCCGCTGCTGCGGATACTGCGGAACTCCTTGTGTCGACTAGATCTATCCCAGGGTCGAGGTGAGTTTATGAGAACCTCAAAGGAACATGTAACTAATTAACCCAGTTTTGACTGCTTCTACCCTGGTTCAAAGCTTGCCCCAAAGCACAATGCCAAGATGTTGTCGAGCACTTCTCGGCGCTGCGAACCACAGGACTGTGGATCTCAAGTGTCAGCTGAACATGACATGAGATATCCTCTTCCCTTTTTCGTTAGCATGGATGGTCAAGAAAGTTTATTCCGACTAAAGGGATCTGCGACAAGTCAAGAGTGACACTTGCTACAGCACTTCAGTCAGCTCACGTCGTGAACTGGAAGCCTCCACGACCTCTGATTGGCACAGCGGCACTCGGACCTATTATTACGTCGTCGTCGACTATGTCTTAGAATGCTAGGGCTTAGGGGTATGATTTGGGTCTTGACAGCGATGGTCTGCCACTCCCCTGTAACTCAACGGGCACTTTCAAACCGTGCTCGTGCGAATCACGGCAATCTCCGAGTCATGCTTAAAGTTGATATATGATATGATAGAGGGGGGGGAAACTCATGGGTCGGTCCAACGCACTGCCATAGGCCAGTGCAGCCCAACCAGGATGTCGGGAGTGACTTGGGTCAGCCACCTTGTCACTTCGCTGAATCTTAGAGGGCAGCCACACGAGGTGCATCAGATAATCGAGAATCATTTACCGATGGCTTTACTAGGGTCCAGGATTAGTTGCATAGCCCAGCCCATTCGTGGAGACGCGAAGGATTTGTCACAGCACTCCAGCAAGAGCTACACGCAATGATCGTCATTTTTTGTAACGAGTATATCTTCATAATATCCTAACTTTTTGTGTGAAGTCAAAGATAAAACCAAAGATTGATATGTGACTCCTCACTTTGGCATCCCTGTCTATGGCTGGCTGGTAGCGACCCAAACGCAACTATAAGACAACGGAAAATACATATCGCTATTGTGTGATCACCTCTGTCACTAACCAATCCTAGCTAAATGGAGTCTTGGCATTGAAGTGAGAAGTACACTGAGAAATACTAGGGTTCTGGACTTTCTTCCCTGCGCTGAAAGGAGAGAAATCTTCATCAAGTGGCTTGGGTGACGCAACGAGGGATGCTGAGACATCACCTTTGACAAGTGCAGTACGTGCTGACTTACCCGGGCCGTTGGCACGGGCTACCTTGTTAGTGAGATGCCAGCGGCTACTCTTAGGTTAATGAAGGGAGTCACTTCAGCTGTCAAAGTTTGAGGGCGACGCAAGGGGTAGCTAAGGAAACTCCCCTGATCAACCTCATGTTTATCGAACTAACATGGAGGAATGCGTTCATCCCAGGCGTAAAGCTCAGTGTTGTGTTATTCTGAGTTTTAGCTGTACGACACTTCGCGTTCACCGTGACAATGTGATCAATACGTGCATTTGCGGACTCGGCGCCGGGTCCGATCACGTTGAAATTGGCCCGGCTCCGGAAAGTGGGGCTCGACATCCTCAGCTCCTGATGGTGAAATTGAATTGCCGCCACTCGCTGGACAGCCGCGAACCCCACCAAGATCTATTGACGCTTGCCGCCCATCTCCCGCCCCCCGCCCCCTCTCTTCCGAACTACAGTACAACGGCATTGGATTGTCTCGCGATCCCCTCAACAGTCAGTCAGCGATCCCTGCTGCCTTGGCTCAACGACTGGTTTCTTCTTCCAGTCCACGTCCGGTTAGCCAATTGTCCCGCGGCCAGAACGGCACAGTCCGGCTTGGTCTGGTTTTGTCTGAGGCGACGGCTTCGAATCCAATGGCGGCCACGGAGCAGAATGGCATCGACATTCTTTGCGATGCCGCCGGCTCAGACATGCTCCTTTCGTCCCTGTTCTCCCTCGCAACGCCTGTGTCCGTAGCTGATTCGAATCAACGGGCTCAGCCACCCTTGCAGCAGGAACACCATGAGTTGCAGCAGTCACTGCCTCCCCCGTCGCCCTCGAAGCATCAGATCTTTCAACAGCAGCTAGATCCCGCACTACAACAACACCAAGGGGAAACATCCCAGAGAGTTGCCTCTACGTTGCCTGCCAAGAGAAAACTTTCTGATGTGTCCGCCTCATCGCCGTCTCACGTCTGCCATATCTGCCGTCGCGTCTATGAGCGAGCCGACCACCTGACCAGACACCTCAGGTCGCACGAGAATGCCCGGCCGTACCAATGCACCCGATGCCCCAAGCGTTTTAATCGCGCCGACCTCTTGACACGGCACGAGACCACACACGATCGAGATGGCGCCGCAAAAGACCGCCCGTTCATCAGAAGAAGCGACCGCGCGGCCGAGGCATGTCTCAATTGCGCTGCTTCCAAGGCAAAATGCGAAGATCAGAAACCGTGCAGCCGCTGCCGTAGTAAGAGTTTGACATGCCAGATGCCAGTCAGACGCGGGAACCAATACCGCACGTCTGAGTCGCAGGCTGGTATGTCACCCTCGGACAGTTCAATGGTTGCCTCAACTACAGGCAACGACAGCCAGGTCTTTACGGCCAGTGAAGCTACCTATGCTTTGCCCCAATCAGCCATTGCTAACCAAGGTCACGCCGTTGATGCTGCCGTCGATTACAGCGTCACCTCTTTTCTCGGCGCGCCCAGACTTGAGGATTCACCTGGGGAATCTTTGTTTTTCGCCGCGACGCAAAGCATCTTTCCGGAGATTGAGTTCCCTTGGGATGTAGATTTTGGCTCGTACAAGATTCCAGGCTCCGGTGTAGCCGGACGAAATCCTCAGTCTGGCAATGCAGGAAAACGCACATCACACCAAGGCCGTAAAGATACTGTCTCGGTGGACGCACCCCTTCAGCGTTCAGTATGGTTGTATGAGCCCGAGGCCAATGGTCAGGCCGGGAGCCTAGTGTCTCGCTCCGATATCGTTTCACCCTACTTACGCGACAGCATGTTCGCCATGGTTCTTGCCAACAATCCGACTCCACATCGAGTACCAACATTCCCATCAGCTGAGTTATTGGGCTTCATGATCGAGACGTACTTCAAAAGTGAAGACCCCAAGAGTGAGGCTTTTATTCACAGATCGTCATTCGATCCCTCGACAATTAGCCAAGAGCTTTTCTCCGCCGTTGTCTCAAGTGGGGCTTCATGCATATCTACTCCGGCGATATGGCAATTCGGCCTGGCTCTCGATGAGATCACGGGAAGTGTCATTGGGAAACGAGTAAGTATGGACCATGGTGTAGCGATGGTGAGCCAAAGATATTGGCAAAAGGTTAACCGCATACTGACTGCCAAACAGCTTGAATCTTCATGCCTGGCCGTGCGAGATATCACACTTCTTCAAGCGTCTGTCCTCCACCTTGAAACTGGTCAATGGAGTGGCTTCAATCGTCAGGCTGAGATGGCAGAAAGCTTTGCGCCTCAGCTTTTGACTGTAAGTCTATTGTGATTATGAGTCTGGCTAGCAGGCTAATCCCGAATAGCTGCTTCGAAAAGCAGGGAAGTTGAGCTTCACGTCAGACTTGACTACACATACGCCCAACGCTGGCGACTCTCCTGAGGCACTTGAGTCGAAATGGCAGACATTCACGACAATTGAATCTTACAAAAGGTTACTTATATTACCATGCCGAAGTCGCTAGCATACTAACTAGCGTACAGGTTAGCCATCCGTGCATTTCTCCACGATATGCAAACATCGATCGTGTCGTGGAAAGGACCCACGTTAGCATACAGCCAGCTCGACTTCGCACTTCCGGCGGCCCGTGATCTCTGGAAAGCTGGTGATTCCCAGATATGGTGGGACTTGAACTTGGCCAAGGGATTTTTCCCTCCTACCGGTTTCCCTCGCCTTTCCGATGTGAGAGACTGTCAATTTGTCATGACTGAACAGAACACGTGGGTGGACACAGAATCTTGCTGCAAAACTGCTCTGCATGGGCTGTGGGGACAAATCTGGACGTACCGTAACGCCATCGCTCAATGTCATCACGCAGCTCCAGACCGGCCGGGATCTGATGTTCCTGAATGGGCACGCTCCCTTTACCAGGATCTCTACGAGGGCCTTCGTAAGCTGTCAACCCAGCTCAAATCTGCACAGACACCAAAACCTGAGCTATCGCTTCTTTCAGACTTTTTCATGATGATCATACATGTCTCGTTGGACGACGTACAGCGGCTGGCGGGCAGAAAGGGCGACGAGGAATCTCGCAGAGCAATGCAGTTATTAGAGAGTACTTGGCTACCTGGACCAGAGGCCCGGTATGCTGCCTGGCATGCTGGACAGGTCCTCCGGCATGCACAAGAGTGTATACCAACAACACTGCGAGGATTCAACGCTATCGTTGTTTACCTTGCTAGTCTGACGCTGTGGGCGTATGGCTTGCTTTCGCAGAGAACAGCGAACGGCGATCAAGGGATGGGACAAGAAGTTTTATCACTTAATGAACCAGAGACGAGGGAGACGACCATTTTCCTTGAGCTCGGTCAGGGCGCCCCATCGCTTTCGTCTCCAGAAGGGTTGCGTCTTCAATTAGAGCCTGTGTCGAACTATGTTGCAGTTTTGTCGCTGGCAAGGCTCATCTTTCGACAAAACTACCCTGTAGCAAGTGAGGCAATGCCTCCGCTTGTTGAAAGCTTGTGTCGACAACTTGGCGACCTCCAAGGTGGATTGGAGGGTTACGTGGTAACGAAAGCGTTATAGACAGCGCCTTTTGTCAGAAAGGATATTATGTGCGCATTGAGGTATTTGCAATAAAAGTGATTTTTATTGTTTTTATATATAGCAAGTTAGCGAAGGAGTTAAGTAGGAAAGCAAAAAGGGAAAATAAACGGCAAAGGTCTAGGGTTAGATGAAGAGATCAATGGAGACAGTGATTCATCGAGAGGGAAGGGGTAGAAACGCAGTATAGGTAGGGTTAATCGAGTGTGTAATCGACAGCTTGGTTATCATGTTTGACTTTGGCTCTGGATGTGTTAGTTACGAAAGAACTGAGAAAAGAAAGCAACGACAGGAGGTAATCGTCCTCTAAATCGTATCCCACAATGACAGCACAAACAGTTGAGTCAATGCTAGCAACAGTGAGATTGACTGCCAAGCCCACAAGCCTATGAGATTGCCAATGTGCCTTTGGATCTCCTGACCAAAGTTAGGGTCAAACACACCCATCATTGCTAAAGAAGTTGGTGTTGTTGGACTGAGGAGTACATTTTCGCTTACTAGATACCCAGACGCAGTATAGCCTGATTGGCATTCATGCACTATGCATGGCGCAGGATCTAGAACAGATCTGTGCCTGGAATAGAAGGAGGAAAGCGACGAAACTGGTACTCTTTTCGTCCATGTCATGTTCATTACAGCGATAAGGTTAAATCTGCTGACCACTTAGAGCTGGGTGAATCTGGGATAATCCCTGAGCCGACTGATCTACCGTGCACCGAGGTTTCAGATCCATTGGACAACACAGATGGAAAATAATTGTCCCGCCAATATCGCCTCACAGATTACCGGCTGTTTCGGCCCTATGTGCCCTTTGTTCATGGCTGAAGTTGGAGATTCATTTGACAGCCCGGCTCGTGGGGGCGGGGTAGGTTCTGGAGTGAAGTTGGAAAGCTAGGTATGTCAGTCGGAGATATCGCCAAGTAATTGATATTGACACTCGACTAAGAATGAGTGAGCCTTGGACTAGGAGGAAGGGGAGCTAGAGCAATTCTCTGCTAGCTTTAGAAGCACATCGTGTCCAAGCAGAGTAACTCGTCAAGGAGCATCAGTGAATTCCGTTTTTGCGGCATAAACAACGGAATGACCCGGGCTCAGGTGCGGAAACAAAACTCCATGATCCCAAGTACATACTTCGTACTTGGTTGTAAGAAATAATGAAAGATGATTGGTTGGTATCTGTTAAAAAGCAACCTCCAACATGGGGTCCATCTTCTAGACTATGTGGGCGGGGATAAGCTCCTGAGCCGCCCCCGCGTCTGGCTCGCATGAAACCGCCTCACGCATTGTCTTCGTTAAATACTACTCAACTATCTAATTCGGGCATTGCTTACCTTGACACTGCCCTCATTGTGCTTCTCCGAGCTATCACACGATCATATATGAACTCGAGGCTTGTCTGTCGAGCTCTCACCTTTTCTTCTAGCCGTATCCCCACAAACCCCGCACGAATCTCGCAACACATCAAAGCCGTATCCAGACCTTTTACTCAGATCCCTACCGTCAAGATGGCTAATCGTGTGCACCGAATCACCATGTTCAAGCTGCCAAGCAAGGACGAGCAGGCCAAGCTTCTGAACCAGTACCACAAGCTCAATGCCTCTCAGCAAAAGGTGAGTCGCCTCAAGTCGTATCTTTACTTGCACATATCTGATCATCTATCTGCTCAAGGATGGCAAGCCCTATATCCTCTCCATGGTTGTTGGTGCCGCCGATGAGGATGCTCGGTCTCAGGGATACACCTTTGTCTCCAAGACCGAGTTCGCTAGCATGGAGGACATGAAGTATTATGACGAGGGTTGCCAGGCTCACCAAGCGCTCAAGGATTTTGTCAAGGGCTCGCTTAACCCTCAGGGGGTTATGACTGTCTACTTCAAACCCCAGGCTGTCGGTGGCGCCGATCACTCTTCCTGAACAGGGAATCACGAAGTAAATCGAACAGCTAATTTTCCTTCATACATGCCAATAGATTGAAGAGTTCCGCAAAGTGGCATATGTACGTCCCTATCATGAATATTCACCCGTGAACCGAACTGTGAGCATGATGGCGTGAAAATCACAGAACGAAGCCCATTTGTCTTGACTCTGGAAACATACGCCATTTGCGGCACCAAACTGTCTCAAAGACGGCTTGCGCTATCACGAGGTCTCTCAAAGAACCCCCGATTGCGGACTTTCGTGCATGGCCGACTGGCCGAGGAGAAACACCAAGTTTGTAGTACAGCAGTAACTGCAGTCGGCGGCTCCAGAACCAGTTGATTCAGCGTTGTGTTCTATGCAAGGTCGGGTACCAGAGTAGCACAAGGGAGCTATCTGCTCAAGAATCATCATAAGTGACCGAGACTTGTCTGGATGCCTTTGTCTTCAGGTACGGGAACCATCCATTTCGTAGTCATTTCAGTGGCACACTATGCAATGGCGCTTTATCGTCTATTTTGCAGTTGAGCGTTTGAACAATGAACCATCAGCTAACGAGCTATTGAATTCTTTCACTGCTTATCGTATTCAAAGAATATGACTATCTGAAGACCTATGCTAACAGAGCTCTGTACATATGCCACCGTACGCCGCGATAACCAGAATGTCTCAACAGCCATATACGAGAAAACCCACAAGCCTGTAAACTAACGCTAGATATGCCACCCAAAACCAAAACTAACTTGTTCGCTCCAGGATCGATCTGTTTGGTATCGAATGCAGTGCTGCACAATAAACTTCAAAGAATGATGTGAATCAGTCTCAGGCAGAACGGCGTATACTAGATATATCAGTCATCTCCGTCGCAGATTCACTGCCTCTTCTGGAAGAAAACTGATCTTTCGGAAAAGCCGTCAATCTTTCCAGGGGCGCCGGGTTCCTTTCCAGCGAGAAAAGAGACAAAGCTACCATGACAGCACACACGAGCATCATGACCTTAATTTCTTCTGCAAACGCACCGGCATAAACATCCAGAACTAAGTCTTGTAGATGTCCCGGTAGTTGTAAACTTGTTAGTGGTGATCGGTGGAGACTGGCGAGTTGAGCGGATGTCAAATGGTCCTGGAGATACACATTGACGTGGGAGTTGAAAATGACAGTGCAAACCGCAAGACCAATGCAACCGCCCAGGACACGGGACTGTGCTACAGCACCTTGTGCAGAGGCGAGCTCACTCCGCTCAGCGGCGAGTATACTGGTCATGATAGTTGCGGCAGAAAAAGAGAGACCGACGCCAAGCCCGAAGATTGCTTGGAAGGCATATTGGGCTTTACTATGTGAGTCTGGCCCAGTCAACATTGACATTAGGCCGACTCCAAGGAGCTGTAGGCACGATGCCCCCAGAAGAGTCAGGGACGTGTTGTTTCTCCGGCTCGAAATGGCACCCCCAAGAAACGAACCAACGGCACAAGCGCCAAGCATAGGGAGGATATGCAACCCTGCCGTTAGAACTTCTTCACGGCTGACAATTTGAAATCTTTCCGGAATGACGATAGAAAGTGAGATATAAGGAAACCCGGTGCATAAAGTAACCCTAATTGGTGTCAGCTGGAGTCATGGGCATATCTTTGTTTTCCAACTTACAGTAGCCCGGCAGAGTATACTCTTCGAAGCATCAATCGGATCGGGAAAATTGGCTCGATGCTGCGCAATGGCCTTGTCTCCAAGTGCACCTCCCACCACACGAACACGAGCCAGCTTACGCCTGAAATGACCAAAGCAGAGATGATCTCTGGACTCCCCCAAGCGAACGTCTCTGAGCCGGCTTGCTGGACAGCGAACACTAGAAAGCCTGAACTGGTAAGGAGGGTTGCGCTTCCGAGGAAATCGATGCTGGTGAAGGCCTTCCATGAGAAGAAGTGTGCCGCTTCTTCGTGCGGCCAGAGGTTTGTAATTGTGAGGATCGCAACCAAGCCGAAAGGGATGCTGATACCGTCAGTATTTCTTCAATTATGTACCGGAATACTTACTTCATGTTGAACAACCACCTCCAGTCTGAAAGCTGAGAAACCGCACCGCCGATGATGGGACCCAGTACAAAGGCGACGGCGAGGGTAACACCAATCAAAGCCCCTATCAGACTGGGACTGTGAGAAGGCCCAACCTCTACCAGGCCGATCTGTGTTAAGCTGTACAGACCAGATGCACCCATGCCTTGGAAAGCGCGGCATACGATCCTAAAAGGGGTCAGCTTGAGAACAGAGTACAGAGTAGGCGGCATACAAAGCTGTCATACTAGTTGCCGATCCACAGCCCTGCGAGAAACCAACGAAAATGACCCATGATACCACGAGTATGTTGCGCCGTCCATAGATGTCACTCAATTTGGACACACAGACAGCGAATCCTGTTGCATCTTGTCAAAGGATGTTCTCTCGGTTCACGATCTTGAGGGAGACTCACCCATGTATGTGAGGAGGTATGCTAGAACTATCCAAGGGGCGTTTGTGAAGTCGTCAAGGTCGTGCGAGATGGTGACGAGCGAAGTCGAGACGATGGAAGTGTCAAGGCTCGAAAAGAGCAGCCCAGCCAACAACCTGAATATGTCAATTAGCAAGTTCCATATGCCAACGTAATAACTCCCTTACGAGATGACAAGAACTACTCGTCGAGGCCCAGTGATTGAATATTTGCGCAATCCGATGATCTCTGTCGCCATTGGAGCATTCTCTTCTAAGTCATTCTCCGTCACTGCTATTTGGCCCAGGGAAGGGTTTGGATAGGAGAGAGACATTCGATACTCGTTGGCCATCTTTGCTATCGATCTCTTCCCACACTCGAAATGTTTCGATGCAATTTCTTGGAAGCGCTTGAGAGCTTCAAGATAGATTTGGATCCGATGTCGAAGTTGAAGTTGAAGGGTCAAGATTGGTAGTGAGGATAAGTGATAGTGCAGCTAAAGGCCTAGAGAGTTTCCTCGAGTGAAGGCGCGGCCTCCGGTCTTGACGAAGTAGGAACCCTTCGATCTTGACAAGTTCCCTGCAGAGAAAAGACCGCCGTACTTAGGTCTATTGAGATAATCTGTCGGTAAGGTTGGCACTATGGATTTCAAAGATCTTCAGTTGTATCCGATTGGAAAAGCTTGGAGCTTTTCATATCGAGTCGGTCCGCAGAAAATCTGTAGGCAAAGAGACAACACACCTGGCTTGGAACATAATACTCTTGAAACATCCATACAACTTGGTAACTATCTTGCCGGAGAAGGCGAAGGACCGAATTAATATTTGAGACATGGTTCTCAAACATTACACGACTACAAGCGAAGAGGCCACAAGAGGCCACTCAACACCGTCGCCAACCTCAAACATTTGCGCCAGAGAAAATAACCCAAAATCTTTTGCAACTGCAAAGGACATGAGATCTTTTCTGACAGTGACACGGTTCTAGGAGTAGTGGCTATGACGGGTGCTGTGATACCCAGTGCATTGCTCTCATGTTAAACATGGTTGTCTATGACCCACTGATTGGTGTTACTGGTATGAAGAAGCTTTGAGAGCAGGAGTCTGAGCTGAACGAAAGGCAAAAGGTGAAGAAGTTCAAAGATGCCTTTGTGTGAGTCCTGTCTGCGTGACATGGTACATTGGGTGAGTTCATACGAAGCCAACCGGAGGCCATTTTCAACAGCTTTGTTTGCTCTGTCCATAACGGGAAATCCTCTTGCCGCCGCTTGATAATCCAAACGAAGAAACCTCGGTAAAACTGTAGGATCCCGCTTGTGTGGTGGTTACACATGGCACGGCTCTCTGCTCGTGGCTGGGCCAGCGTTTTGGCTACCTAGACGAAGGGCTGGCGGTTCCCAACTCGCTAGTGTTATTTGAATTGCACACTATAATAATCCAAAGCTAATCCAGGAATATAAAACGAAGAAAGCTTGTTGTTCATGATAAATCTATCGCTCATATGTAAGAGTGCTAGCCTTGTGTTCATGAATTTAGTTTGTTCAGTCATAGCTGAGTCCCTCTCACTTGCACAAGATCCTCAGGCAAGACGTTTCTTGCGAGCAAATTCGGGTATCAGATAAGAACCTAAGGTTGAGGGAAACATCGGCAATGGTTGGGTATGCCAAAGCGCCTTGACTGATGGGTAGCTGCGTCGTACGGTTGAGTCTTTAGGTAGCTGGTCAGCCAAACGACGCTCGCCTGGCGCTACCTGTGTAACTTTGTTCCACACTCTTGCCAGATAATCGGATGATCTAGGAACACGATGGCTTGATGGCGAGAAATATGCCCAAGACACTGTGTTCGGCTAATGGTTCTGGGACGGATAGCCCGTCTTGAAATTGACGACGTTCCACGTGATGATGCTGAAGTATGGTAGTCTCCCGCAACTTAAACTCTACTCGGAAATTGAGACAAAAGCTGTGACTAGGACCTATCATATTGTTGTTTCCGTTATGGAGACGCTCCCATCTGACGCAGTGCGATCCCTGCTTCGGGAGGCTACCAACGGCTATTCTCCAGTCGGTCTCCCGTGCATGGCATTGCATGCCTCATGTAGCCGTTGCGGAACAGTGAGCTTCCCGTATGTAATATTGGGACACCCAATCGATTTTAGTTGGTCTGTTGGTTGATCTTGCCAGTCTGCTTCTGGTCTATGTTGACCTTTCACACGTATGTCATCTTGCATCAGCTTATTCCATCCGAAGTGGGTTCAGAGCCAGGCTGTCAGATATGCAGCTGCATTTCTTGCGAACTACCTTCGTAGAGATCATTTTCACCACGCCGAAGCCCAAATAAAGAAATACTGACTATCCGAGCTATGTTTGCAGCGGACTCCCCTCTTGAAATGATGGACCCGAGCGTGGCCTGCTATCATCCTCCAGTACCATTACTTGGTCGTTAAAAAACTAGTAAGTCCTGGTTCCCTCCCTCCCGTAATCATCTCATGGCAGTTTGCATGCCAAGTTCATCGTAGAAGTTGCCCTTCCTTATGACTTGTTGACATTACTCCTGTTTTCATGTCTGAGCTTCGAACCCCAATGAACATAAGGCTCGTTCCAATGTTCATAGATTTCTGGTGTCCCACTGCACTCTTGTAGACAAAGGTAATGCATTATTGGCTTCTTTGTCTTGAACATCTATTTGGACCAATTCTTGACTATGCATCTGATCCGTCCCATTCCCGTATGCTGCTCTAGATGTGCCCTGCTCAGCATCAGAACAAAGCTTGACAGGCAAGGAGGCACGTCAAATAGGTAGAACTTTCCGGAGATGTGTATGAAGTTCATCTGAAAGGGCGGTAAAGCTTCTAGACCGACTGAAAGAAGTGCGATGCCTTCTAGACTTGACGGGATACTGCAGCACGCCTCCATCCAGAGCAAGCTACCGTCGACAAGGAAACTGACAATCAGTTTTCCCACTATCATGAGACTCTACACAAAGAACATCAATATGATCAGCTTTGATCTTAGCCTTCCTGCAGGTCTTGGCATCAAGAAGATGCCTTCAAATGGTTCACACCGACTATAACGCGGGCGGACCTAAGAAGCCATGGGGCGTAAAGCATCAATGACGGCATCGGCCCTATTTACTTCTTGAAACATAGTTCAACAAGGCGATGATATAGGCCCGGTTGCTACAGTTTGATCCATGGAAAGAGTCAAATATGGACTCCCGCCCCCTTTCTTTCATTGTGGCCACAAACAAAAGGGAAGATAATATCTAGTTATTATCACTAGAAAAATCCTTTGAACCTAATGATTCCCAGGTTCTGCTCTGTCTCTCATATTGCTTCATTATCATCCGAGTGAAATTCCCATAAGATCTCAGTATCTGTCTGCCAGTGCTAAGTACCTACCTCAACTTCTCGCACCAAATCCAAGCTCTTGGCATTGCGTACACTGGCAAGATATCCTCTACCTAACACTGGCAGACCGACAGTCAGTGATTCACTAGGTTAGTAGGGTATCCAGTTATTCTCATAGGTACCTTAGTCTTGGAATCTCAGAATCGACCTGCTGGAATTGTCTTTCCTTCCTTTCCTCCTCTTCACAAGAGACAATTTTGCTATCAAGGAAACCCTTACTACTGCATCCTATCTTGGTTCATTCTGGATATTTTCTTGAAGAAAAGAGAGGACAAAGTAAGATTTTGCTACCGACTTCTTTTGCATTGCTTTTTGGAGGTGTGCTTTGGGCGTTATGGAGGACGACATTGCCATCGTAGGCATTGGTCTGCGATTCCCTGGCGATGCCTCTTCCCCAGAAGAACTATGGAAAGTTCTGGAACGTGGAGAGTCTCAGTGGTCTGAATTTCCCAAGGACCGTCTCAACATTGACGGGTACTATCATCCTAGCGGCAATCGACAGGGCAGTGTGAGTCAACAGCAACATACTTCTGGTCGGTATAAGATGGCTGAATGATCTGACTTGAGTAGATTTCTTTCCGAGGAGCTCATTTCATCAAGGGCAATTTTGCTTCTTTTGATGCTTCCGTAAGTTTTGGTTCTGTGGCTCGCAGTTGCTACAGTTACTCGGTTAACCTTGCTCTTTCCTCTAGTTCTTCTCGATTTCGGCTGAAGATGCCAAAGCCATCGATCCCCAACAACGAATTCTCCTTGAGGCTTCATACGAGGCACTTGAAAATGGTTAGTCTACCAAAATACCTGTGCTGGTCGAAACTGACCATGGAACTTTAGCGGGAATTCGCAAAGAAGATATCGATGGCAGCGATGCGGCTGTGTACGTCGGTTCTTTTGTCAAAGGTAAGTATATCCAATATTCGATGGAAAGCCTTGCTAATTCTGTCAGACTACGAGCAAGTCTGTCTCCGAGATCCGGATTGGCAGCCTCAGTACGCTGCTACTGGAAACGGCATTGCCATAATGGCAAATCGAATCTCGCACTTCTTCAACCTTCATGGCCCCAGCATGACTATTGATACAGGCTGCAGTGGCAGTCTTGTGTCTGTTCACCTTGCCTCACAGAGCCTCCGGGCAAAAGAGACATCACTTGTAGGTGTAATATCCACCATTTCCTTTCGTGCGATTTTGACAAGTTTGTAGGCCATTGCCGCTGGGGCTGGTATGATTCTTACGCCAAATACTATGATGCCTATGACAGCTCTCAATTTCCTAAGCCCTGATGGTAAATGCTTCACTTTCGACTCTCGAGCCAATGGTTATGGTAGAGGCGAGGGTATCGGTGTTGTTGTCATGAAGCGTTTATCAGATGCCATTCGTGACAACGATACAATTCGTGCAGTCATTCGAGCAACAAAAGTCAACCAGGACGGTCATACGACAGGTAAGTTGGCCAATATTTGAGTTATAGCAGCAATACTAATAGCCAAAGGCATTACCCTCCCGAGCAAGGAGGCCCAAGTCGCCAACATCAACTCTGTTTACAAGTCTGCCGGCCTTGACTTCAGTCAAACAGGTTATGTTGAGTGCCACGGCACGGGAACTAAAGCCGGAGATTGGCGCGAACTGAAAGCCATTTCAGAGTCGCTTTGCACTGTTCGCGACATCGAGAATCCCATTGTCGTCGGCTCGATCAAACCCAACATTGGCCATCTCGAAGGCGCCGCTGGTGTAGCAGGCCTCATCAAGGGCGTTTTGACTCTGGAACATGCCAAAATCCCGCCCAATATCAATTTCCAGAAGCCCAATCCTGACATTGAATTCAGAGAGTGGAAGGTCAAGGTTTGTAGCAGCATCTTACTGCACTTAACTATCGCTGACAGTCATAGGTACCAACTGAACTGCTCGACTGGCCTGTCTCTGGCTTACGCCGTGTCAGTGTCAACTGCTTCGGTTTCGGAGGCACAAACGCACATGTTATCATGGATGAGGCCCCTCGTTATCTGTCAGCGCGTGGACTTAGGGGAAACCACAATTCTTTTGAGGCAATCACCTCTTCCCGCAGAACATCCGATACCAAGGCAGTGTTCGAGCCTCAGCTTTTTGCCTTCTCGTCCCACGACAAATTGGGTGTGCGGCGCATCATGGAATCACACATTCCTTACTTGGAGTCACAGGGGGGAGAAGACACAACCTTTTTGCACAACTATGCCTACACACTTGGCTCTCGCCGATCCAACCTCGAATGGAAGCATGCCGTGGTCGCGAAGTCTCGAGAGGAACTGATCACCAAACTTCAGAACATTGACGAAGCCTTGTTCAAAAGAACATCAAAGAACAAGCAGCCCAATATATGCTTTGTATTTTGTGGTCAGGGTGCTCAATTTGCGCAAATGGGTAAAGAACTTCTCCCCTTTGAGGCGTTCCGCGACGCATTGGAAGCTGGCTCTCGATATATGAAGAACAAACTCGGCAGTGAGTTCGACCTTTTCGAGGAAATTTTCAAAGACGAGGCCGAGACTCGAATATCTGACTCCAGAATCTCGCAACCCGCGACTACAGCTATTCAGATGGCTCTTGTGGACCTCTTGGATTCATTTCATATAACTCCTAATTATGTCATTGGTCACTCCTCTGGAGAAATCGCAGCAGCTTACGCATCGGGTGCCCTCACAAAAGAAGAAGCCTGGGAGGTTGCTTATTATCGTGGACTCGTTGCCTCATCCCTTACCATTGAACACACTCGCACACAGGGCTCCATGATGGTCGTTGGCCTTTCCGTTCTTGATCTTGACGAAAGTTATGATGAAAAGAAGTACCCATGCGAACTTGCTTGCGTGAATGGTCCTCAGTCCTTGACATTATCGGGCAGGAAAGAGAATATCGAGGGTGCCTTCAAGGAACTTTCTGTGAAAGGTATCTTCTGTCGCATTCTTCCCGTCAAGGTTGCCTATCATTCCTCGGATATGCTCAAGATCGAGAAAGAGTACAAGTCTGCTTTGGGATTGATCAATCCACGTCAGCACCGGCAATCGGTTACAATGTTCTCTTCCGTCACTGGAGAGAAAATTGGCGGGCACGAGCTTGACAACAATTACTGGGCTTTGAACTTGGTGTCTCCTGTCGTGTTCATGTCAGCTATAAGCACTATGCTGCAGCTTCCGTCCGACAAGTCCCCAGACATCCTTGTTGAGCTAAGTCCCAGTTCAACTCTGCGCTCGCCAGTTCTCGATATCATAACATTCTTTGGCTTTCCAAATCCGCCCAGATATAGCACTATTCTTGACCGAAAGACCCACGGCGCAATGTCGCTCCTAGGGACTATGGCCGAGCTCTGGGCATGTGGGTGTAAATTCAGCATGGAAAAGGTTGTCACTCGAGGTTCTTATCAGATACCCCTTAAGCCTCTAGCTGATCTTCCACCTTATCCGTGGAATCACACTAGATCTTATTGGCACGAGTCTCATCTTGGTGAAGCAACACGCTTCAGAGAATTTCCTCGTCAAGATCTGATCGGTGCTCCCACAGCTGATGCTATTTCCTTCGAACCTCGTTGGCGGGGTTTTCTCCGCATTGCTGAGAACCCCTGGATCCAAGATCATCAGATACAAAAGACGACCATCTACCCTGCTGCTGGCATGATTGCCATGGCCCTCCAAGGCGCCTGCCAGGCCACCAAGGGTCAAGAGAATGTCCTCGGATATGAAATCATCAACATGCGTATTGAAAGAGCTATGATTGTCCCAGCCACAGAACATGGACTGGAAATGGCCATGAACTTCAAGAGTGTATCTTGCACGTCTGTTCGCAGTTCACAAAATACTGCTTTTGAGTTTTGCATCTATTCGAAGCAATTGAGCTCATCTTGGGAACAGAACGCAACTGGCCACATCGAGGTGCGATATAAGCGTGGGCAATGGGAGATTGCCTTCCAGAAACATCGCGAAGAGTACGAGTTGCTCAAAGAGTCCTGCCTGGAGCCAGTTGTGCCTCGACAACTTTACGAGCTTCTTGATATCGTGGGTATGAATTATGGTTCTCTTTTCCAGAATATCGTCCACATAGCCAAGAGCAAGGGCGCGTGTGTCACAAAGATACGCATTCCTGACACGCGGTCCAAGATGCCTGCAAAGTTCGAGTATGATCATCTGATTCATCCTGCGACTCTAGATTCCATGTTTCAAACACCCTTCGCTATCGAGAGTGAACCTATGGTCCCATCTTTCATTGAGAGCATTTTTGTCTCGGCCAAGGTTTCCAGTGACATCAACAAGGAATTTGATGGTTACACTACCGCCACTCGAGTTGGTGTTCGCGACGCAAGCGCAGATATCGCCATGGCTCAATCTGGCTGGGAACAACCATCAGTTATAGTCCGTGGTCTTCGTTTCACTGGTATCTCTGGATCGTCCCGAGAGGGGGATGGGTTTCTTCCAAATAACCGGACTCTATGCACTCAGGTCTCATGGATGGAAGACATAACTTGTTCAAAGACAGAAAGTGTCGAGGATTTTGTTAACAAGCTCGCACATAAGCTGCCAGGACTTTCTATTCTCCAAGTTGGCGGTGCATCTGACACCACACAGAAGATTGTCAGTGCTTTGACCAGCCCCGAAGGCCAACGACCTTGGTTTTCTCGTTATACTTTGGCTGAGGCTAGCCCTGGCGACAAAACCTCTGATATTGCGTCCGTTTTTGCAGGAACTACCGCCGAGCCTTTCATCGAGAAAAGACTTATAGATGGTTCAGAGCCTCTCCCTGACTATGACCTGATTCTTGTTTGTTCTCGAAATAAAATCGACATCACCAAACTCAGTTCTCACTTGAAACGTCCCGGCTATATCGTGGAAAACTACCCGGATGGAAACCCCGAACTCGATGAGATCATCTCACTTGATTACAACGAAGTTGATGGTGACAAAGCGGAGATCAAATTTAGGGTGAATCGCAAGAACCCAACTGAAAATTGGCTATCTGTCCCTGACGTTGTTATCCTTCTGCCCGACATTCCTCCTTCAGAGACGCAATGGCTTGCGGGAAAGCTCATCATGGAGCGCCAAGCTAGCATAAAAATGCGTACCATGCAACTCAGCGAAGTCTTGGGCAATCCCTCAAAATTGAAGAACAAGACCATCATCTCGCTTCTCGACTTTTCAGCAGGATCCAATGCGGGTGCATCCATCTACAACTGGACTGAGACAGAGTTCAACGCTTTCCATACTGTTCATCAGGTGGTGAAGGGGATTCTCTGGATCTCCCGCAGTGCCCACATGGACCCGATGAATCCGAAAGGAGCTCCCGTGATCGCTCTTGCGCGCACGCTCATGTCCGAAGAACCCCTGAAAACATTTGTGACATTTGACTTGAGTGTGGACACACCTCTGAATTCCATCTCGGTTGTCCAAAATGTCAACAAGATCTTCCTTCAAGCATTCGTAGTAGATCAAGGCTCTGGTCCACGTGAACTGGAGTATGCTGAGAGAAACGGCGTGATTTGCGTCCCTCGGCTCGTCCCTATTGGGCCGCTGAATGATGTTGTTGAGAATGGCATTTCTAGCGAGATCGCCAAGGTATCATTCCACGGCTACCCGCGTCATCTGAAGCTTCATGTCTCAAAACCCGGCCTCACAGATAATAGCTTGATATTTACTGCCGGAACAAGATATGCTCCTCAGCCTGGGGAAGTTGAAGTCATATTCGAAAGCGCGCCTCTCGACTTCATCGACTTGGAGACCGCCATGGGTAAAACCTTGGAATCCGAGGTTGGATCTGAAATATGTGGCCGTATTGGCCGAATTGGCCGTAATGTTTCTGGATTCATGACAGGTGATCTTGTGAGCGGTCTTGTGACTAGTGGCTCCGTTCAAAGCAATGTGAACATAGACAGTCGCTCTGTGTCAAAGTGGTCATCTCGTCTTCCCTTCAGTCACTTCGTTAGAGCCTTTCATTGCTTTGATAAGGTTGGAAGACTTGGTCGAGGAAAGTCGGTTCTGATTCATGCTGGAGCCAGCGGCGTCGGGATGGCTGCTATCAAAGTAGCCTTTGCACTCTCTGTCGAGGTATTTGCGACTGTTATGGGACCCAATTCAGACAAACAACGAACGTTTCTGGAAGAGGCCGGTGTAAAGAAGGCAAACATCGTCAATGCCGACTCGGATCTCTTTACTACAGTTGTCCGTAGTCGTTCGGGACACGGGGTTGATCTTGTCTACAACGCTACACAGAGACATATCGAAGATAATTTCAAGTGCGTTCGCCGAGGTATGTTCAGCTTTTCTCCTATAACTACATATTCACTGACTTCTTACAGGGGGTATTGTCGTGCAGTTTCCCTGCAGATTGCCAAGTCCTCAACCTGTTCACGTTCTGTCGTCTGATGTTTCGCTCGTCAACTTTGACTTGCAAAATATGTTGAAGCATGATACAGTCTACATTGGGGATCTGGTCAAGGAACTCAGTAAAAGGGTTGAGAGTATCTCTGATGATTTGGCGAATGATCTGCCACTTCCTACGCCGATCATCAACATCAATATCAGCAGGATCAAGGAAGCATTCGGACTCATCGAGAAGGATCCCTTTTTTGGGCTCGTTTCTATCACCGGAGGTCCTGATACCACGCCTCAGGTTGATATGGCTATCAAGAAGACTATCAAGTCGTTGCATCAAGTCTTGTCGGGTACTGATACCTACCTCCTTGCAGGCGGTCTGGGCGGCCTTGGTCGTAGTATCTGCGAACTATTGGTTAAAAATGGTGCTCGGCACATTGCCTTCCTGTCACGGACCGGTACCTCTTCTGAAGTGTCTCAGCGGTTTTTTAAAGACCTCTGCGATAAAGGTATCGACGCTCGGGTATACAAGGTTGATCTCTGCGATGCCAAAGCCCTCACCAAGGTGACCAAAGAAGAGATATGTCAAGAAATGCCACCTATCAAGGGAGTGTTTCAGTGTGCTGCGACTATCAAAGATTCGATTTTCTCAAACATGACATACTCTGACTGGACCGAGGCAATCCGACCAAAGACAATCGGTTCAGATAACCTAGTTCGAGCGATCTCGGCGATCTCAGAGGACCCCTTCTTCATCTTCCTTGCCAGCTCTGCGGGAGTTATTGGTAATCGTGGCCAAGCCAACTACGCTGCGGGTAACTGTTTCGAAGATGCCCTCGCCCTCAACCTCCGCCTCGAAGGAAAGCATGCCGTGTCCATCGCTCTCGGGCCTGTCCTCGGTGCAGGAATGCTTGCGGACGATGAGGAGATTCTTGACATTCTTCGAGCCAGTGGGTTCTATGGTATCCGTCACGAAGATTTTCTTACCATGATCACGCACGCGATCACTGCTGAGATTTTCCCTGGAGTTCCCATGCCTGGTCGTGTTATTATGGGCATTGGCTCTGGCGGTCTTATTAGACAGAATCAGCCAGCTGACCCATACTGGTCTCGGACTGCTCTCTATAGCTACCTCAACCTGGTAGACACCTCAAACCCCGACCTGAAGGTGGTTGATGCTTCAAACGACTTTGATTTGAAGTCCCTTCTTTCATGCTGCTCTGGCCCAGATGCAGCCGCAGAAATAGTCACTACTGGTCTTTCTCTCATGCTTGCCAAAGCCCTGAACATGCTCCCTGAGGAAATTGACACTGGGAAGCCTCCCAATGTCTATGGTGTTGACTCCCTGGTCGCCGTTGGCGTCCGAAACTGGGTTGTCACCAACTGCGGTGTCGAGGTCTCGGTTTTTGAAGTTTTGAGTGACAAAACAGTGGCCGAGCTAGCCAGAGAAATTGCTATACGAGGCGGGTTTGGAGACGAAGATAAATGAGCAATGTTGGAAGATTGGTAACGGAGGCAGCGGGGATTTTGAGTTTATATATGCTGGAGTCAAGAAAGACCCAGATTTCCTTTGCGTGATTTGAGAATGGGGAGCAGCAGACAGGGAACTGGTTTTGGAGGTTTTAGACATAAAGTACAGAGACTCCTTCGCAGTTTGTATTATAGGTATATAATGCACAAAGTTCTAGAAATACCTGTTCGATCAGTCGTGGCTTATACTGTTGTTATAAAGGGGAAGCTTAGAAGACAAACCTTGCAATTATAGGCAGTAGTTTGGGACTCTGAAATACATTTAGGCACCCTAATTCTACTGTACTTGTGAATTTTCAATTAGTTCTTTCGAGCATGCTGAGAGAAGATCATATGGGGTAACTTATTTTTACTCTGTGTTGAGGCAAGTGCAACCAACCTAGCCCCTGATCGAATTAGTAATTAACTCAACAACACCACAAGTAGATCAACCCAAGCAAAACAGACATCGCAAAAAGAATCAAAAGGATACTCAATCAGAGGGACATGAAGGGCTTCAAAAATTCAGCAAAAAACAATGCGTAATCAGGGAATCGAACCCTGGGCTCCCCGACGCTGCTCGAATGGCAACGGAGAATTTTACCACTAAACCAATTACGCTTTGTTATAGAATCGGGCAATTGTTTGGCTACATGGAAGCTCGTCCGGAGCTGACAACCCTCCTTGAGTCCGAAAGTATGTTATTCAGTACCAAATATTCGGAGATCCAGGCAGTCTCACTTTACGTTCCTTGAACTATATCATTCCTGTGCACTAATTTCTTTACTTCCATCTCCTTCGTTGGCATCTTTGCTTCTTAAACACATTGTTCTCATTCAAGGCTGCCAAACTGCCTCGATAATACTCATCCTACATCCCTCAGGTCTGCTTACACCCTTCAAAAGACAGATTAGTATACACGGCAGTCAGAGGCAAAGCGATTCTGTGGCTTACTTTGAACACGAAGCGCTCATCGGTAGCCCTAAAGAGTTCTTCAAACTCCTTCTCCGTCCGCTCTTGGGCATTCAACAAGGTCAACATCAACAGGTCCATACTCCGCATGACTTTTTCATCCCAGTGGTTTTCAGCCCCCGGCTCACGGAGACAATGATCGTTGATGATGACACGAGCACCCGGTTTGAGAGCTGAGACCAAGTTTTTGAGGATCTTGACGGCATATGGGGTTGAATAGTTATGGAGAATCCAGCGGAAGTAGTACACTTGGTTGTGTCAGTAAGGGGGGAAACTCAAGGAGTAAACTCTGTCAATCTTACCATCGGCATCCTTGACCGGCTGCTCAGTAAAGAAATCATGGACCTGAAGAGATATGCGCTGAGCTACCTCTTCATCTGCGCATATCGGCTCTGGGGCGCTGCTGATTGTCTTTGCTAAATCTTGTACCACGAATTTCATTTTATCCCATTTCTTGGCAAGGTCGACGCACACAAAGCCATGGCTACCACCGACATCCACCAACGTGCCTTTGTTATTGTTGATTTCGGAAAAGTCGTAGTTATCGACAAGGTAGCGAACCTCATAGCCCTCGCCGCCTGTCAAGCTTGCCATAGCCTCTGCAAATCGCTTTCCTCTGGGAGGGTCTTTGCCGAATGTTGCAAACATTGGCTCCTTATCCACCGTCCCCCATGCATAGTTGAAGCCGGTTTGTGTTAGTGAGGTTGCTTCTGGGTCGGCACGAAGAGCTTCCAGGGTATGGGCCCCGGCTGGTAGGAAATCTTCTCCATTCAGCCCTACCCAGGCTTGGAGACTGGCGTCCTGAGCAAGCATCTTTGACGCGGCAGTGTGTGCTATGAGCCCTGGTGTCGGCTCTTGGAAAATCTTATTTGTCATAGCATGACGAAGAGCGCGAGCCAGGTTTATTCGGTCCAGTCCAGTCTTGCTTTGGAGTTCCGCCAAAGTAATAGATCCCTCTAGAGGTACGAGATTGGCTATGCAAGATTAGATAGGAAGATAAAATCAGAATTGGTGGGCTCACGAATTCCATAACTGGTCAGTATTTGGAGGCTCAAGGTGTCAAGATACTTTTTGTGTCAGTACTGAGGCCAATGCACAGGCGGCAGGCTTACACTCCATATGCCCCATCTGACAGTTTCTCTGGGTCCCCGAACAAGAAGCTCGAGCTGTTTGGTTGCAGAGGAGATCTCGATGCGACTTCTCTGTATATCATCCGGCAACTTGGGGAGATCTCCAGGGGCATTGACATCGAAACCCAAGTCCTGAAGACCATTGGCCTTGAAATATCCATCGAGCTTTTCCGTCTCTTCAGTAATCTTCCTAGCTAGCTGCACCATGAGAGATGTGTCCAAGCTTTGCGGGCTCTGAGAATGTGACGAAATGTGTGATTCAGCCATGTTGAACAAGTGAAATGGTCGTGTTCCCTGGTCCTTGTTGCAAAGCGACGTGGGGATGCGCGGTTTTATACATCATTCTTGTCCATCATGGTCCCAAATTGACTCTAGACCTTAGACTACCATCATGACCAATGCGGGTACAGACAAGGTAGCGAGGATACATGAGCTGTTCTGCTCAAGACATGGGCGGCATGAACAAGTCTACCCACCCGCACCACCATCATTCCTCAAAACGCCAGTGGAACATGTGGCGAGACTGCGTAAAGCCTGAATTCCGCGCTGATTCCAAAGTCGTCATGATTGGTGTGTGTCCTGCAAGCTGTGGTTTTAATCCCTGAAGGTCGAGTCGAGACATGACCTGGGAGCTCTACAGTACATTGACTGCTAGGATGCGTTGTTACGATAACACAGGTTTGGTTAGTTTAAAAATATGCTCCTAGTTTCTCCACAAGCTAGTCTGGAAGCTAAGAAGTATTGGTACCGGTGGCACGAAGCTTGGCCGCATAAGTAAATCTACTACAAGCCGTCATCCTCCGTCAAAAACACCAAGCGTCTTTTCGCGGAGCTTTTTGGTCGTGCAGTTTTGTTCGCTAATAATCGCACGTCTAGAACCGAAATGCCTGCTCCGATACATCGTGGGGAAACCCGCCAGTCCTACCTAATCCTCGGGGGGAAAATTTAAACGACCCCCAACTACACCAAAATTCGCTGGTGTGAGGGGTCGTTTTTTATTTCCCCCCCTAGCTAATGTAGAAGTGTTTCGTGCGGCAACAGCTGAGGACCCATGACCGGCATAGTTCATGTAGAACCCTGGACGAAAACCAAGACATCACGTGCATTCTCTAGTTCTTCACTGAACTTCTGTGTCCAGGGTATCTGTCCAAAAAGCTGCTCTGGGTGATCAGTCTTTTCGGCTCCAGTCGTCGTGTAGGTTGATGTGTCCGTAATGGCAAAGGTTGATTAATCAAATATCAAGGTCAAATACCCAGCGCTAGCTCTCTTTTCTCAGTGAGGCTTGGCCATAGACAGCCAAGACCGTGACCGGTTCTATCGGGTAGATAGCATAGCGTCCGCCTCCATTCCATCTTGCGTCTGTTAGCGGCCACACGATACCTTGCGACCCCTGGTAGCATCATAATAGGGCTGTCGGCTTGGTACGTCCTTGTGATTTCTTTGAACGCGAAGCGACTTTGATTCGTTTGTGTCCTCTGATTTTGTTCGACGATTTAGTATGGCTTTTGCCCATAGACAATATGCATAGGCATATACAAAAGGGACGTATGGTCGCTATACGCCCTTCGCACCTCGACAAGAAACACCTCGATCTGCTCGCGGCTCCAGCCCATGCCCCTTGACATGGGGCCTAGTGCGATTGCTTGTAAGCCATCCGTCAGTATGGTGCGCCAGTACAGTCCGACAGTCTTGAGCACTTGATTCTTGGGCCAAGTCCCAAGAGGCACATGGAATACCCGTTCCGTGACGTTCACGAAGCCAGCTGCTTGCATTTTTGTAGCCAGTTTACCTCCCGCTGCCGCAGGAAAGTCTACTCCAAGCTGTGCTAACCCCTCATTAATGTATGTCCAATACTGTGCGACTGGGTGCTCATGTGGCGGGACAGCGTCTCCTGTTCTTGCATGGTGAGGGTAATGGTGAATTTCTTGGAGTTCCATCCAGCCTCCAGGCTTGATATGCCTGAGATCTTGTAAGTACAATCCAAGGATCTGGCTCTGACAGAATTGATACTTACTGGAGAGCATTACTAAAAAGTTGAGGCCAGTCTTTGATCCCTTGAACTGTGTGCCGAGAGTGTACATAGTCAAAATGATTCTGAGGGTGAAGCCAAGGAGACTCAGCATCGTCAACCATGAAGTGAACATTGGGTGGCAACCATGTCGGTTGGATGGGTGATAGATCGATGCCTAGAACATGAGCACTGGGGTATTGTTCTCCCACTATTATACTATTAGTTGCTGAGACGAAAATGAAAAGAGAATTGAACATACTTTCGATTGCCCAGATTCCTGTGCCAGTTCCAATATCAAGTATGTTTTGCGGATTTTCGTCTATTGGCGCAAAATGTAATTTCTGGCCCGAGAGAAGTCTCACCATGGCATGTTTCATGTCCTCCCTCTCTTGTTCTATGTCATCGTTGGGGAAGTTGTAAGCACCAGCCCGGAAGCTATGGTAGCGACGACCATTCTCAAACATGTAGTCCCGAACAGACGACCCGATGGATGTACTTGCGGTGCTCATATTGTCGCTCCCGTATCCGGCATCAGATCCAGCATCGCCTATGGAACTGTATTCATCACTATCGGCAACAATGTTGTCTTCGGCCTGAGCAAAAGCTTGTCGAGACATGGCTTCCTGCTCCGTAACTGATAGGCCTGGAAACATAGAGACACCATTGGGGTGAGTAAGAGGAGACGTGATGGGTCGATCCTGGTTCTCTGTATCTGAAGTTGGGGAGCCTGGTGTGCGACTAACTCCATACACGTCTTTGAAGATGTCGAAAGGTTTTGCTGGTTGCGATGAGAGCTCAGTGCTGCCGCCAGGAATTCTCTGTTCGGCAATACCGGCTCCAGATGGAACTGGTATGCTTACTTTGGCATTCGCTTGATCGCTGGCCTCTGGTTGTTCGGCATAGATTGACTTGCCATCGTGTTTCGTAGTGTCTCCTCGGACAGAAGGCGGGAATGCCTGTGTCTGGCGGTGCGGTTCCGGGTCCATCTTATTCCAGAACGGATGAGAGCCGGGAGGAAGACGGATATAAACAAACCAATAGGTTGTTTGGTGTTGTTTGTGACTGCGAAAGCACAACTTCCAGGTGGAGTGAAATATAAGCTATGAGAATTGCAACACAGGGAGTGTTTTGTGACGCTTCTCTCTGAATTTTGCCTAGGGGGAGCAATTGGAGACGCGGTCGAAGTTGTTTGGAGTCTTCCGATGACGAAGCAAGGTTGTTTTAGGGTCGGCCAAGGCAAGTTTGGGACGGAGTAGGGTGATCTTGGATACAGGGGACACCCTTTGGAAATTTGAATACAATAGTTGAACCAGACGAGGATTCTGCTTTCAAGGCCACATCAACAAGATGAGCGACGATAGATTCAAGGCGATGAATTCAAGAACAGTAGCATCTGTAGATGGAGAAGGGAGACTTTACGAGGCGCCTCCTGCAATGAATAAAGGCAGGTTAGGTAGGTAAGGTAAGGACGGGTCGGTTGACTTACATTGAGCTTGTGGGGCTGCAGGTGGCAGGTGGTAGCGTTGATTCCTCGACCCAAGCTAGTGAAGTTTTCCGCGCCCGAGGGCGATCCATGTACCACACTAATAAATTGAGGCGCGGCACAGATCGTGTGCCAAGAGGTCGGGTGGCAGATTACCGCCATACCGATTAGAAATATGGATAGGTAGAGCGAGAGACTGTTCCAGCCAGGCGCCCCTTTAGTACGGAACTCTATCATTTGGCTCTGTACTACCAGCGAACCACGCTGGCGATAGAAGTTCTGGCCATCACAAACAAGCAGCAGGCACTTGAGTACCTAAATTCGGAGAAATCAGAACAAAGAACATGACTTGGTCATTTCGAGGGGGTTTCCAAGCAACTACTAGGTACATTGTTAGCCATGGATCCATTACCAGTCTTGGTACCGAGGTAGGTAAGGTCAGTAACAAAAAGCAAGCAAACCAACGGATCTCAACCAACGACAGCGCACCTACTATACTATGCCCGGGGGCAACAAACGTAGTGCGACAAATGAGCGAAACCGCTCACAAATGATACGTCAGAACGAATTTCTATTCGGGGTCGGGGTGCAGGACTGCTCCGTAAAAAAATGGTCCGAGGGGATAACATCGCGATAAGATGGCCTTCCGGTTTATAAGATGGAAATAATCTACTTGGTAGTAGATATACAATTGCATTGTGTGCCAGGGCTGCCAGGGTTGGCTTGGCAAGGTGCTAATTTGTGTCCACCTTGGGAGAGGCTTCACCCATAGCTAGCTACCTAACTCAATTCTATGCTAACAGTATAACGTCATCCATATCGAACCGAGGCACTTGTTACGAGTGATCTCTCGGCAGGTTTCCATTATTTACCCTCGAGATGTCCCTATCCAGGTTCGTTCATTGTGTTGGAAGCCCATCTTTCAACCCAGATGAACTCATTGAGAATGTCGACCGTCAAACGGAGGCTGTGAACTACCTGCTGAAGAATGATCTCTTCAACGCCAGTCGAGTGCTTTTCCAACTCCCTGACCCCGATCCCTATACATACCATGCCGTGGCAAGTGTAAAACTTGCCCAAGTCCAATCAGTAGTCAACCTTGGAGGTGTCAATGGTTTACATGCGTGGTATCGCAACGAAGATGGCTCACCTGTAAGAACTCGCCTACGGGCAAGGTCCGAGGAGTAGGAATTTGTGATACTAACATATATGTAGAGAGAACCACCTCCCCAAGCTGACATTGAAGCATACACCTCTATCTTTAGACCATCAACAGCTACCGCTGCATTTCTCAAGAATCTAGGAACAAATGCTAAGAAAGATTCCATAAGGCGTGAAGTCGCAGCCAATCTTGAGAGCAAGCGGTATCTGCACCCTGGGCTTGTAACAAAACTCACTATCCCCAAGAGCAAAAAGCCACCCAGTGCAAATCCCTATCTTGACTTCTGGATGTGGTCATGTCACTCTCTTGAATGGTGCGGCCCTTGCCTAGCATCAGAACGTGTCCCAATGTCCCATCATGTTCTTCCAATTTTCATGCATCACTTTGGCTGCGCAACACCAACTCACGAGAGCCTGGCTATCCTGAAAATTCTGTCTGACGGGCGCCCGATTGTCGATATCGGTTCTGGCAATGGGTATTGGTCCTATATGCTCCGACGCTACGGCCTCACAGTGCATGCGGTGGACAACATGCAGAGCGAATGGAGAGTCAACTGGGTCAACGACACAGTCATATCGGACGGCGTGAAGTGGTTACGCAAGAATTCGAACGGCGAAGGTATGGTTCTCTTGCTTGTGTATCCTGTTGTTGGTGGAGGTGTTGGAGGCGGCACTGAGGGAGGATTTACGCGGAACCTGGTTTCTGCCTTTGGCGGCGACACTATCGCAGTTGTGGGCACGCAGAATCGGAACGGTTACACAGGATTCAAGGGAGTCACCATGGATGAGTTTATGGCCAAGGAGCATGAGGACTGGACTATGGTAGTAAAGGTAGCGTTGCCATCCTTTCCTGGGAAGGACGAGGCACTATATGTCTTCCAGCGAGGCGAACGATTGCCGAAAGAATAGATTCAGATGATTTCAGACGATCCGGGGCCACGAGGGGAAGTTTCTCAAGACAAATGCCTCTACTCAGCAGGGGGTTCGGCCCATGGTTCTGACTTACCTGCCTACTATATTGACCAAACACGGGCAGCGGGATGTGGGCTACCATCAAACATAAATCTCATCGTACCTATAAGTATGCAGAGAACACAACATTATAGCATTCAACCTTCTTACCCTGCCTCGCAATGGTCAACTGAATAGGCAATCGATGCCTCCAATCCAGTCCAGTCCAGTCCAGTCCAGTCACATCATGTTTCTTCCTCATTCTCACCTGCATCTGCCCCGCAAGGATGGGACAATACGTTGTTCTCAGCCTCCGTGACAGCCACCACCAAACCCCAGCAAGCGGCACGGTGAACGCTTTTAGCGCTCGGGGTCCCCCGATCTCCCTCCGTCGAGCCCCTCAACAGCTGTTTAACTGGTCTGCCCTGTGGGCATTTCTTTCGCTTCCCTGTGTGACCCATGTCCTTCTGGCCCTATGACGATCTCTCTGGCTCTTTTCGTCCACTAATAAGAGAATGTTCCAAGAGCTCCAGGTCCAAGCACAGCAGGAGTATGTATGTATGTTGCTGCAGGTCAGGCTTCTCAGCCCCTCCATTCTCTCGGTCCGCCCGCCATTGACGCACAAGGCGCCGTGTGACCATTTAATAAATGTTGAGTTTACTGCTCAATTGCCGGCATCATCTCTCGAACCTGTCCATTTCCTCATAATAAGTGCCTCTCCTCGTTCTCGAATTCTTGCTACTCACTTAGCTTCGCTACCGAAAACCTCTCTCAGTTGTCCCCCTCTTGACCCGAGACCGAGACCCCTGTCTCCAAACCAAAGATCCCCGCTTCTATTGCGCCAGCTGAGCTCTCTGCCTCTCCAGAACAACAACAGAACACAACTGAACTGAGACCATGTCTCTCAAGCCTGATGACCGGTCCCGCAAGGATCGCTCGCGATCTCGCTCTCGTGACCGCCGTTCAAGGAGTGATGTCGCACCTGAGCGCCCTTCCTACAGCGATAATCGCGAACCAAGTTACATCTATCCGGAGGACGATCTCAATGATCGCTATAGTCGCCCAGGCGCACCGCAAGCAAGCGGTGCTCTACCGTATCCTGAAGAAGGGGGGATCTATCCTGCGATTCCCGGAAACCCATCCCAGTACAGCTACGACTCTCAGCCGCCCACTTATCGAACCGCTTCTCCGCCGAGAGACTCGCCATATCGTTCCTCACATGAAAGGGTCGACAGCAGCCTTCCAGGAACCTTCCCAGATGACCGCCGCCGCGAGAAAGATAGAGACCCTTACATTCAAAATGCAGAGCCTCGTGCTAAGGAAGACGAAGACAAATTTAGCTTCCTGCCACAGAAGTACATGCGCAAGCTCACTGGATCTTCAGGCAACGACAAGGAGAGGGACAAGGATGACGATGGCTTGGCCTATGGAAAGCCTCCCGTGCCTGTGCGACCTAAAGACTCTTCGGACTTGGCTTATGGAAAGGCCACGGGAGCTCCGTCAACTGCTAGCCAGGTTATGACTACATATAACCCTCCCCCAGGTTCTGAAGACCCGTACTATGCGCAACAACCACCCTACGGATATTCTCATCGAGAAACTGCGAGTCCGTCCGTTGACCAGTATGGTTCACGCAAGACAAGAGAAGATGCACGATACGATGATACCTACGGCTCAGGTGCCAACGTCATGACCATTGAGCCTCGAAGCCGCGACGATGAGAAACACCGTGACCGACGCAGGGACAGGTCTTCTGGTCCCCGAGGTAGCTCAGACCGCTTGACTGTCGACTCAAGCAGTCGAAAGCGCGAGAAGTCACGCGACAGATCACGATCCCGTCGGAGAGATAAGTCGCCTCCACGAGATACTCTGGGAGTAGACAAACACCACAGGCATAGATCACGGTCAAGGGACGGTCACAGATCGCGGTCTAGGGATAAGCACCGTAGCCGAAAAGACAAGTCCCCTCAGCCCCCCAGTGAGAGAATGTCGGGTCTCAGCATCAACACCGGGCTGACTGTGGGAGGCTTGGCCGCCGGCGGACTGGCTGGTGCATCTCTAGCCAATGCGCCTCCCTCGCCCATGCTCGAGTCATACTATGGTACTTATCAGGACTGCTCGCCCATGCCGTCTCCTCTGCTGCTTGCCTCAAAGCACCCAAGTGATGACAATAAAGCTCTTGAAGCGCTCTCTCCATTGGGTTCTGATAATGAGGGTGACAGCAGACGCCGTAGCCGACGTGCTCGCTTCCATGACTCCGAAGATATCACTACTCAGCTTGCGCAGGCTCTCAAGGGGAGCCGCCGTCCCGACACCGAGCCACTCATTGAAATCCTACCAAGCTTGACGCACGATCAAGTGATGAAGCTTCGTGCGGACTACAAGGCACTTGTCAAGACGGGTTCTGAGCGCAAAGGTGTGAACATCGCCAAGCATATTCGTGCTCGTCTCAAAGATGAAGATCCGCTGTTGATGAAGGCCTGCTACTCCGTTGCTCTCGGCATGTGGGAGAGCGAGGCGTACTGGGCCAATTTCTGGTACCAGGGCGACAAGACTCGTAGGGAGCTTCTCATTGAGTCTCTTATGGGACGCACCAACGGCGAAATACGTTACATCAAGGAAGCATTCACAGATAAGAAATATGACAACAGCCTCGTCAAGTGTATGAAGGAAGAACTCAAAGAAGACAAGTTCAAAAAAGCTGTTCTGCTTGTTTTAGAAGAGCGGCGCATGGAGGAATACGATCATTATGGTCGACTTGTGCCAATTGACTATGCTCTTGTTGACCAGGACGTCGCTGACTTGCGTCGATCTGTGAGGTCTGAAAAGGGTGGCGAGACAGCGATGATCAACATCATCATACTTCGAAGTGATTCTCATCTACGCGCCATTCTGCAGGAATATGAGCGACAGCATCGCTCCAACTTTGCTCGCGACGCTCTCAAGAAGAGCGGAAATCTTGTGGTAAGGCCCAGTCTTTTCCCCCTTGAAATTGATGAATTAATACTGACCTCGTCCAGGGTGAACTCTTAGCCCACATACTCAATGGTGTTATCAATCGTCCTGTTCGTGATGCCCTCCTCATCCATCACGCCACCTCAGCGTCCCGTAAAGATGGCCTTCGCCGTGAGCTACTCATCTCGCGTCTCGTTCGATACCACTGGGATCCACACCATATGCGCGCTGTGAAGCAAGCCTTCCGGGAGCGCTACGGCAGGGCCATGAGAGACGCCGTTCGCGATGCGACGAGCGGGGAATGGGGCGAATTCTGTGGTGAATTGTGTATTGCACGTATGCCTGACGACGTCAGAAAATTTGACAAAGTCAGCTACAGCGTGAGATGAGCAGATTATGATTTATGATTGTATGAACAATATAAGGAATTGGGCGCGGCATGGAAGAGCTGCCCATCTTTTGCAGCACTTGGATATCATGGCGATACGTTACTGGGTCTTCTAGAAATAGCACTCTATATGTACTTCAACCTCAGCTCATTTCTTCTACTTGATGCTAACAACATTTATTCAATGCTTATGACCTTTTTGATCCTTTGCCTCCTCTTCCACCCTTCCCTTTCCCGCCCGAACCCTTCTTGCTACCACCTCCGCCTCCAGGAGCATTGCCCCCAGTACCACCCGCCATCATGACCCTCACTTTACCGACCGGGACGACGTTGAATGTCTCTTCAGGCTTGAGCGCCTTGATAAGCTCAACTTCACGCGGCCACATCCTTTCAGTATCACGAGCGGTTTCATCAACAACACCCTTCTTAGTAGAAGCTGCCTTCCAACGGTCGAGAACCTCTTTAACAGCTTTGCCCTTCTTGGTCGCACCGGGCTGTAACTTCGCTTTGTACTTGTAGCGTCCGAGGGCGTTCCAGGGGGCACAGACAGGGATGATCTCAAGGATCTCATCTCCGGGAAGAGGCGTACCAACAATGGAGTCAAGTAAAGTCATATGGCTGGCTTCGTCCTCATCAAGAATATCAACACCTTCCTCCATCATAACACGTCGAATCTCCTCATGTTCGGCTGTCTCTTTCTGCTCTCGTTGGTGCTGTGCGCGACGTCGCTCTTTAGCAGCAGCGAGCTCAAGCTCACGGTCCACCTTAGCTTTTGCCTCGGCTTCAGCCTTCTTTTGTCCAACTGTTGCTCCGATCAAAGCTTCTGCGGCAGCTCGATCTTCCTCATCTTGATGCTTGTACTTCGAGGCGATCTTCTTCGCCTTGCCCTTCTGGCCTCGCTTGGGGGGTGCTTTCTTCGAAGAGCTGGGGTCGTTGTTCTTCGGCCTTATGTCAACTGGCTTACCAGCTGTCTCGTCATCCGGTCTAACTGACTCATCATCTTCGCCCTCATCTGCTTCTCCTCCCGCTGCTTCGTTTTCATCTAGTTCTGCCGCTTCTTGGCTACGAGCCTCATCGGCTGTGTTATCCGTGATCTTGAGATCAGACAAGCCTTCTTCGGCCTGCTCAGCCTCGTCGTTGTGGTCTTCATCTTTGCCGAAAGCCTGAAGGGGATTATCACGTGACTCTTCGTCTCGTTGTTCATCTTCGGATTCATTGTCAGAAGGTTCGGCTGATTGTTCTCCGTCACGTTCGTTCAGATCGCCTGCCCTGTCTTCTGGTTGCGACGGCACTGCTGCCGAAGCTTCATCGCCACCGGTAGAGTTGGTATCGTGCAGGCGATGCTTAACATGTTTGACTTTGCTCTCCTCACTGATCTTAAATGCAACACCCAGACCGAGTAGAAGTTGAGCTGGAGGCAGAAAATTCTTCTTTCCCCGGACCATGAAACTCCCTGCCGGAAGAAACTCGCCTGTCGGTGCAGATTTGGAAACCTGATCAGCGTTCACCCACCATGCAGACATGCCCGCTTTCGAGTCCCAGGCATTCGACGAACACACGGCGAGTGATCCGCCCTGAGACAGTGTCGCTGGGGGAATGGGTGCATCGGGGGTTTTTGGATTGTTCTTGATAATGACGCTCGATGCCCCATGTAGATCTGCGTGGCAGTATACATCGCCTTTCCGGAGATATTTCTTGTAGATCATCTCATTTTGCTGGGCATCTTTGCCTCCGATCACAAGATATCCATCAGATGAGATAAACCAGACGAATTTCTCAAACCACATTGGTTTGCGGATTGGTTGAAGCAGTGCTTTTTCCTGTTTCAGCCCTTTCTTGAGATCCTCGGTGATTTTTTGCTCTGCATTCTTGAGGGCTCTTGAGGCCTGTTGCTGGGTCTTTTCTTCCTTTACGGCCGCCGTCTTCCGCTGGTCAAAATACTCTCGAGCATTGCTCCAAGGACTAAGTCCAAGGTTGATTTCCACACTCAGGGCTTTATTGGCCTGTTTTGCCTTTGCTGTTGACGTACCTTCATCGTCACCAAGAGCGCTGTCGTCGTCCGTCTCGTAGGGGTCGTCTTCCTCTGGCTCAAACTCTTCCTCGGCCAGCTCAAGTGTAATGAGATTCTCGGCAAGGTTCAGAGGTAGTTTGATAATCTCAGCAACGGGGTTGTGCCTTTTTTTCTCACGCTCCACCAATTTGCCAACATCTACCCAGTCCATTTCTTGGCCGAGTAATCCATTGACAGCATCCATAGCTTCTTGAACTCGTTCAGCGTTCGCTTCAATGGCGGCTGCTTTACGAAAGTTGAGGGCCTGCGCCTCTTGAAGCCCTTCAATTCGCTTACTCTGTTCATTTCTCGCGGCCTCCAACTTGCGCTTCGCAGCCGCTTCTCGCTCACTTAGTCGGGACTCCAGTCTCTGGCCCTCTAAAGATGAGAAAAATTCGTCAACTGTCTCATTGTATCCTGTAAATTCAAGGACCTCGATGGTGGAATCCTTTTTGAGTTTGTAGGGGACAAAGGGATGAAAATCTTCGTATAGAAGATTGTCACGCTGCGTCTTGGATTCATCACTGGCCTCTGCTCCCTCGGTTCTTTCCCTACGTTTCGCGAATATGTAGCCAGTGCATGCTTCTGAGCTTGTGAGCTCTTCCACACTTTGTCTGGCCTCTTGAAGTGACTTAACCAAGTCAGCCAGCAGCGTTTCATTGGCCAGTATTTCATCAGGCTTGATAGTGGTGTCGAAATTATTTGTGTGTAGGCAGTGGTCCACAAGTACCGGAGGCAACTCTGTAATTGATACAGCCAAACTCTTTCTCAAATCACCACCAGGCTTGCCTTTCTGCTTTTTCGATGATGCAGTAGCGGTAGCTGCTTTTTCCATGGCAGTCCTCAGGGCATCTTGTACCCTTTCTTTAGTCAAAGGAGGTATTCCGCCAAAGTTCTGCCTGTTCTCCAGGGAATATTGTAGGCCGACTCGCTGAGGTTCTTGGCCTTCACCTTCTGAAACGGTTCTCGCGAGGGCAAGGATCTTCAAGTCGGCATCCGTGAGAATAATGTTACCACTCTAAGATATTAAGGTCAGTGGCTTTTCTGGGTCATATGGCAGATGACGTACAGCAAAAAACTCCAAGAACAATCTATATTGGCCATCGCTGAACTCGAATTCGAGGACTCGATCGGTGCCCACTTGTCTGACAGACGTTAACCGTCTGGTCTTGAGAAACTTTCTTAAACGTGCAACAAAAGCGGAAGGGGCCGCAGCAGTTGTACGCGCAAATTTCGTCAAGTGGCAGCGAAAGCCCGTGTCGATGACAAGCTGCTTTTTGTTGTCTGGTTTTGCAAACTTGAGCAGGAGAATCTTGGACGAAAGATCGTATACGTTGGAGAGTCGAAGAGTCACCAGTCGTTCCTGGAGCTCATGCGCAATGATCTTGGTTTCAAAATTAGGATACAATTCAAGGTAGTATTTTTGGTAAAGGACCTACTTTAACATCCAAAGAAGAGAATCTTTGCTTCATTTTCAAGTGCTTCGCTCAAAACAGCGTTATACAATCATGAAAATCTCAAGCTATACTAGTGACATCGTCATCGCGGGCAACTTGGTTGTCGTGGGGTAGTTGGAGGGGCACGATGCTGACATCACCCAGTTGACACGTGACTGAATTTTATCATACCAAGCAACTGCATTATTGAAGCTTGGTCTTGTAGACAGGAACGAATCTGTCAGGTCAGCATACTATGCTCCTTGTTCTAAAGGCTTCGACTCCTTAGATGCTTCAGCATATCAGACTAGAGTTGATCCTTATAACGTTAGTCCTTCTACACATATGGCGACTACTATGCTCAAGAGGACGTGACAGAAGCTTCAGTGATTCATAACAAGAAAATCGGCTGACGCCCGTCTGATAATCTCATCCAATCCACAGAATAAACGCACTGGACAGTCTGGCTAAATAAGTCGTATCGCGTTATCCAGACGTCAAGATAACATGGAGTACTATGTATACATATTGCAGCAACAGTTGGAGAATTCCTGATTCTTAGAGATACTATTGGAGCCCTGTGAAATCGATGGTATATGCGGAGGAGAGAATCTGAAAATGCGCATCAGACTTGCATTAGCACCCTCATCGGGGTCCTGATAACAAGCGTAACGCATCTTGCAATGCCCGCCCGAGATGTCACGTAATGTACGGCTTACCCCAGATTTGTCTCAGAAAACGGCATCGGCACAACACAAGCCTCCACGAACTCGGTCGCAGATTTTGACAGAAGGACACACGTGAGAATCTAGTAGATGCCGTTGGACCGAGGCACTCTAGTATCCGGTTTGTTGACTCTGTGAACAGAGTAAACTTCAATTCAATCGACCCATCCGATGCAACATAAAAGCCGCTCGCGAATCGCGTTTCGCACGGGTACAAATCTCGAACCGCGGCTGGGACCTGAAGGCTGACGCCAGAGGCTAGTGGTGGCCTCAGAGTAATTAGACCCAGGTCGCAAATTAACAGCCCAAGTAAGGATCCATAGTCAGCAAATTGCGACTGTTGTCCAGTTGTCACAGCAACTCTGAGCCGAGACAACACCAAGGCTTGGCGTATTTCAATGGCAGTGCTTCTGGGCACTACCTGAGACTAGTTTGTTGAGCTATTGATTGTGAGAATCTACCCGTACTTGGGTATCGTGAAATAAACTGTGCTTGTGGAAAACACATGGATGCGCCGTAATGGAAGAGCATGCAATCAATTAGACGATCAGATGTCAATGGCTACAGTTACAATGCATTGAATGAAGTGAGAGCAAAGCTACCTACAGCCAACGAACGACGTGATGAGCCGGCAGGATTTCAAACACAGGCTAAGTAGCTCTACCTAGTAACCTCTGAAACTGACGAAAGCAAAGAGGCCAGCTTGACACCCGACGCCCAACGCCAGTTTCTGAGGCCAAACCGTTACCGAGGCAAGGTCGGGAACATATTGACTTTACGGTACCTAAAGTGATTCACATCATGGACTGTTTGGGGAACGAGCCGAACGACCATTGAGTACTCCGTAGAACTTGCACTAATTAATGTACATATTTGCATAAAAAGATGCGTCAAGGTCCAATGGTTGGCTTCCACGACAGCGGCGGCAGGCTTATTACGACTGATTTCATGCCTGATCAGCCGCTTCCGCTGCAGCTGAACAAAGCTGGTGTGCGCCGGTTTGAACCATTCGAAAGTTACTTAAATTGGGGAGGTTGGGATTTCACATGGCAGCCAATGGAAGAAAGGTTGCAACTTGCATGAGATGATGAGCCCCTCAAACAGCCGTGGCCCCATTCGCCAACTGCGTATCTCTATCTCACTTACGGAGTAGGTCTGAGGACTTGATGCGCTTGTCACCCTTTTATCGGCCAATCTTGATAGAATACAGGCAATGTGTGGTGGTGCAGTTCGGCACTTTCAAAATACAATCCTTATCATCTTTCGAGTTCCGTCAACCAGACGGACAGCCAGTTGGTGAAATGATAAAACGAGTGGTTGGGGATATGTACTGTGTGGTAGCGCTCAAAATACCTGGATGCTGGTCCCCGCCCCCTGATTAAACATGGTGCTTATGTGGCGTTCAAGAGGAATTGTGACTGGACAGTCCTTTGTTTTGTTGTTTTGCTAACAAACGACGGCTCTTCCAATTGCCAGGAACGGAGCACTGGTACAGGGAGGCAGACGGAGAGAGCTTTAGATGGATGTGAAGGCAGGGGAAGATTTTCGAACCCCCAGGTTTTTGAAATGACGGGATGCCGCTCATCACAGTGCCTCAAGCTCAATGGATGCGGAGCGGTGACGGATGCAATGTCCCATCTCTCTCGTATGGGGTTGTGTTCCACTTTCTATTATTACTGTTGATGTTGGGAGTTGGCACTTGGGAGCCATCAGAGCATGGGCCCTTCGGATACGTCCAAGGACAAGAGAAGATCGGAGCTGGAAGAGGAATTGCATGGAACAGGATGGGCGGATAGCTGTGCAACCTGTGCTGACGACGCGGACAGCTAGGTAGCTAGGCTCTTCGTGACTGGCTGAAGCTAAGGACTGGCTAGTTCAGATAAGGCAAAGAGCTTCGAGAGCTTCAATGGCTGGCTGAATGTCTCTGGCTGAGACGCAGGAGGAAGGGATAAAAGTGGCACTCCAAGGCCAAGACGGGGCTACAATAATCAGAGTGGGTGGGGAGCACTACCACATACGGGGTTTAGGCCAAGGGCTTATACTCGATTTGGTAAGAGGTAAATAGAACGACATACTAACCCCCTGACAAGTAAACAAGACGAGTGGTAAACAAGCAATCGGCGACAACAACCCAGAGACAATCGACACGCCCCATGGGGGTGAGAGAGTGAGGTAAAACGATGGAGAGGAAAGTGCGTGAGAAAGGGCTGGGTCGCTGGGACAGAACAGGACACAACGGATCAACAGGACACAGCGCTGCCGAGGGAGCAACACAACGCTCAGTTTGGGTCAAGTCGTCCAATCCTGCCCCCGTCTTCAAAAGCCCAGTTTCGTTCTGCGTCCTGTTCGGTCCCTCTTCTCCTCCTACTCCCTCCAATTATCGCCATCCACATCAACTTCGTCAAAACAAAACCTCACTCAGACAAGAAGAAAAGAACGACTGAAGGCCCTCGCTCGCCATCTACCGATTCTTTTCCATTCTCTTCGACTTTTGTTTCTAGGAACAAGAGCCAGAGAACTTCTTGTCTTCCTTTCGAATTTCGGAAGGTTGTATGAGAAGCTTCTCTCGCGCCATCAAAAGTCGCAAATCTGGACTTTGAGGCTCGCGTCCCCGTTCCCTTTAGCATCTTCCCATCGACATATCGGGAATCCGAATCCCATACCCAGACCGTTACCGAAACAAAAACCCACGAAGAGGTTGAGATCAAACCCCAACAGCCCCAAGCCGGACGGGAAGGTCAATACTCTTCTGTCTCTGTCACCGCCGAACAGGTTCCTCCTCGCGGAGAGCAACGCTTTAGCGAAGAAGAGGTCCGTATTACGCGTGAAGAAGAACGTTACCGCCGTCCCGGTGTCCAAAAATTCGAGCACGAAGAAGAGCACTTTACTATCCGTGAAGACTCTCGACGGTATGTCCAATTTTACAACTTCCTCAGCCCCCCTGGTTTTGTTTGATATTACACGTTTTCTCCCTATTTGCCGACCGTATGAGACGAGTCCGCAATGGCCTGCGAAATGATAGCTCTCCAAGCCAGGGCAGTTCTCTCTCACCCAAGTTGATCAGATGGAACATGTCAAAGCATGTCTTCGATCACTTGTGACGGTAGCAATTGTCGTTCCCTCCCCCCCTGAGCATTTCTTCCGCAGTCCGATTTTCAATTTCGCTTTCCTCAACTCGGCTGGCCACAACCCACTCATCACAGGCGCTTCGGCCCCTTGAGTTCCCCCCAGCCATCTCAATTCATCACATCACATCTCACCACACACCGTCTCACCACACACCCCTACCCATGTAGGCTACCGCGCCAACCACCTCAGCTTGGCTGGGTACCCAATTTGCTTTTGCTTCACATCCCCGGTCCACTAGTGCGCTTAAGCCTTCTGGCCTGAGCAAGGCGGTGGAGTTACCTCAGGGGCCGCCCGCCTCCCGTTGCCATATGATACGCAAGCGAGATACTATAGACATCCATCAGCTAACCCAGACAAATCCAGACCTGAACCTCCCTCTCAATACCAACCCTCTCAGTACCAACCACCTTCCCACTACCAAACTTCTCACACTCACGTAGAGGTCGACACCCACCGTCATCCCTACTACTCCACCCCCATCGATCTCGCTGAACGTGAATACCGCCAGCGTTACCGCCCTGCCCAAGCCTTTTCCACTGAAGACCCTACTTCCCACTCTCACTCTCACTCTCACCACCAAACTCAAGACAACTTCCAAGCCAACAACTACACCGTTGAAGGCCGACCCGCTCCCCAATTCTATTCCTCCGAGAAGACTGAAATCAACAACTTCACCGTTGACGGACGCTCATCTCGCCCTCAGTACAACCACACCGAGAAGACCGAGTTTAACAACTTCACTGTTGACGGCCGTTCTTCCCGACCTCAATACACTTCTGAGAAGACTGAAATCAACAACTTTACTGTTGACGGCCGCTCTTCCCAGCCTCAGTACCGCGATACCAAGACAACTCAGGTCAACAACTTCACCGTTGACACACCTGTTGCTCGTCCATCTAACAAGAAGGACGTGAGATTCACTGAAGAAACCGTCGAAACTACCAAGGTCGACAACAAGTCCAAGATGGGTTACTACGACGACGACGGTTAGTGAATACCAATTCTTGAAGTAACAAGATCGCGAACAGTCCATGCTAACTTGTCAGAAGGTCAATACAACTCTTTCCGCGCCGGTGCTCACAAGCTCGGTGATCGCATCGCCCATGGAGGTCGTCGCGAGGTTGAGATTGACATCCACGAGGGTCCTCGTCCCTCTGCTGACTGCCTTCTCAACACCGTCAGCATCCCCTGCCACCACATCCGCCTGGGTGACTTCCTGATGCTCCAGGGCCGCCCCTGTCAGGTCATCCGCATCTCTACCTCCTCTGCCACCGGTCAGTACCGCTACCTTGGTGTCGATCTCTTCACCAAGCAGCTCCACGAGGAGTCCTCTTTCATCTCCAACCCTGCCCCAGCGTTGTCGTTCAGTCCATGCTCGGTCCTGTCTTCAAGCAGTACCGTGTCCTCGACATGCAGGAGGGTCAGATCGTTGCCATGACCGAGACTGGTGACGTCAAGCAGGGTCTCCCTGTCATTGACCAGTCCAACCTCTACTCCCGCCTCAGCAGCGCTTTCGAGTCTGGCCGTGGCTCCGTCCGTGTCCTCGTCCTCAACGACGGTTCTCGTGAGCTCGCCGTTGACATGAAGGTCATCCACGGATCTCGCCTGTAAGCGTGCTTACTGTTTTCTGAAGACGGGCAGCCGCTTGTAACGCGACTATTTCCCATCACCATAATGAGTTGATGAGCAGCACTACTGGGCTTACCTCACTCCTGAGGAGTAGGTCCAGGCTGTCCTGAGTCACCTGTACAATGTCAAGTTTCGTGGGGATCTGTTGTATGTATCAAGATGGTTCAAGTTTGTTTGTGTCGAGATTGGATAAATCATGTTGGCTAGCTGGAAATATTGGAGTCTTTTGCGTAGATGGGAAAGTTCTGTACATGGACTGTAGTAATTGTCAATTGATTCCGCATCTACATAAAACTCAACGTTCGTGTCCCTCCGTGTCACTATCTGACTGACTGCACTGTTAAGGTCTAGGGATGGCAATGGAACTGAGCTATCAAGGTTCCGTGAACTAACCACATACGGAAATGTGCTGTCTGATACGCGGCCCAAACGTGCCGACGCTTCCAAGTCTATCGCTACCCTACATTTCAACTGCCGTACTCTGGCTTATTGTTTAGTGACGTTTTGGCTTTGTTCATTATTCTCCGAATGGGTGTTTCTGTTTATTATACATAAGGAATATTTATTCAAGCTACGAGCGTCAATTTGTTCATGATGCTTATCATGGCCATGATAGTTAAAAAGCGTCATGCGTGCTCAGAGCTCTTATCTATCATCAAGGTGTTTCCCCGCGCGAAGCTAACGCAATACAGAGCTGAGATGGATGGGTACACAGCCTGATAATCAATCACGCAAGCTCATGCTTGATGAGACAGCGCGTGACGAAACTCTGTCACAAGTTCTCCTTAAACCTTGATAGCACACAATTTCTCCTCCTACACATTCACTTCCACAAACTATCCACCACTTCTGCAATCTTGTGTATGAAAGTGACCATGGGTGCTCAGCCATCAAAGCCAACACTTCATGAGAAGGCTGTCATGGA